>OX346716.1:14956637-16156637 GCA_947063395.1 Hemistola chrysoprasaria | reverse complement strand
GCAACTGGCTACAAAATAAAAAACGTCGATTCTAGCGAGAAGTCGTTATTTTATTTTCGCTAACTCATCAAAAGTCGCTACTTTTGAAACAGGGTAGGTGAAAATTTCATATATAAAAATTATTATTCGACTCGTTCGAGGCCACATCGACCGCGTAATATTATGACTAACGGACTTTTTCGAAACAAATTATGTGTATTAAAAATCATAATGTGATATAGATATTTGAATTTATGTAAATTTTACTTTTGATTTTGAAATGTAGGTATAACTTATACTAGAAGTACTTACACCTACCTTTTTTGTATATAACTGATTATAAATTCAAATATAACAGTGTTTGGAGAATACTGAGTTTAATTAATATGATTTTTATTTATTTTTTTATTATTATGCCTTTTTTAACCGTTTCGTTGATGTTTTTAGTTAAATAAAAAGATCTTTGCATAATCGGACAGTCTAAGGACATCTAGCGGATTTTAAGGACAATGTATTTTCCCCTAACTAGCGCAATTTCTCAGAGCGACTTTTTTGTCGAACGGCAACCCTGGTCAAATGTCAATAGAATAGAATAGAATAGAATAGAATAGAATAGAAAACTCTTTATTGTTATCACAACTAGTACAAAAAAACAGTAAAATCACATAATATAACTAGAAAATGTGTAACAATTGGCGGCATTGTCGATTAACGGTTGCTGTCGTCAGTGCAACACTGAGCAACAAGTTAGCTATTTCTTGGCTAAATCTGGCCATATATAGGACTGGTTTAGCCAAATTTACCAAATATTACTGACTAAATATTTTAACTACAATTTTTGCACTCTTTGACTAATTGAAATTGTAAGGAAGTAATTGATAAATTGATACAATAATGATTCACAAGGCACTTATTTTACAACCTCTTTAAATATTGTTTATGTACAACATTGACTGGCCGGTTGGCTCAGCCGGTAGTGCCCCTGCCTTCTGAGCCACAGGTCCCGGGTTTAATCCCCGGCCAGGTCAAACATTTGTGCGCATGAACATGTCGGTCTGGGTGTTATAAGGACTTATATCAGTCTCCTAGTAATCAAAGTACAGGCTCTGCCTAATTTAGGACCAGATGACCATGTGTGGAAGTTGCCCCATATTCTTATTATTATTATAAAATTGCACGTTAATCAATTTTCTTGATTTTAGTGAATTGGCTTACTGCTCCATCTCTACCATACTCAAATTATGCAGAGGTGTAAATATTATTTTATTTCTTACGAGGAGTGTGGTAGACACAAAACATGGCATAACAATAAACTTATTACGTTGAATTAATCTTCGACGACGAAGAAAAATGTCACGATGTTATAAACCTACGCTTGTTTTTAACCCAATTTTTTGGCTACTTTTAGCTACTTTTTATGGTCGGAACATTCTAGTACCCTTTTAGAAGTGTTTGGTCATTAGATATGTGCAGAATTTGTCACGAAAAAGAAAAGATATGTATATATCTTTTCATCTTTGTGAAGTATATCCATCATTTAGTTCAGTAGTTCAATTAGTTCAGTGACACAAAAAAGAGTTTTTGTTTGACGTTCGGATTTCGTTCACCAGTTCGCTCGTTCTTTTAATCCGTCTCCTTTACTAGTCCTTCTCACAGAACAAAAGTTCTCCTTCACAAATCCTTCTCATACTCTGAACGAAAACTAGTAAATTATGATATTGCTGGATAATTTGAATTGTAAATTAATGATGAAGAGAGATTTTTTTGTACTTTTTTTAGGATTGTTCCACTATGCCCCACCAAGTCGCCCCACTGGTGGGGCATAGTGGAATGCTACAAATTATGTCGCGGAATATGCCCCACTAAATCGACTCGGTGGGGCGGATTCCGCGACATGAAAAACCTGGTGGCTTTTGCCCCACCAGGGTTATCAGATTACTGTTTGTATAGAATTTTCATACGACTCCATGTTTCTCCACATGTAAGTGAAACGCAATCTAGTGGCAACATGTGAACTTTAGTTTCTTGAATCTCTCCGAAGCATTGGACTGTGTGAATCTCTGAGATAATTATTTAAAAAATAAACATACTGACACTTCCATCCTTATCTGTTGGGGCACAGCGGACATCCAAATGAATGGTGCCATCTATCTGTTTTTGATGGAGTTATAGCTGTCAAAGTAGGAGGTGGTGACTAGCGGGAAGCAGCTTCTCCTCCACATGATACGACACTGAGTTGTAAGAGAGGGAAAAAACAAGGCATGCAACTATAGTAGATTCTCATAACAAAATTCAGTTTAGTTCAGCTATATTTTGTATTAGTGACTGTACGCTACGTACATTGTTCTCAATCTAGGGATCTATCTCGATGGCCACCGGTAAACATACCGTGAATTTTCATTCACGTCCCTAATTCTACTGGAACTATCTGGTGCGCTAACTCTCCTTGAACTTGAACACTACGTACCTATGGATTATTGTGTAACTTGTAACTTACAAGATACCCTTCAGATACGAATGTGTCATATAAGTACCTAAGTAAGTAGTTATTATGCAAGGTGCATATTTTATTATATAAGCTCTGGGGTCCCCCAGGGATCAATCTTAGGACCCTTGCTTTTCATATTATACATAAATGATATAAAAGATTGCTTTAAATTTTGTAACTTCCTATTGTATGCAGATGGCTTACCACATAATCAATAATCCTATAGACCATGTTAATTTTCAATCTGATCTCGACCGCCTCTCAGACAACAGTCTTAAAAATAAACTATGTCTTAGCCTAAATAATTTTAATACCATTACTTTTACCCGAAAAAGAAACATAAGCAATTGCTGCATAAAGAGTAGGTAATACTCTTTATGCAATTCATTCCTCAAAAAAACACATTTAGTCAAAGATCTGGGTATAACACTTGATAGCAAATTAATATTAGATATACATGTACAAAATATTATTTCACGTAGCTTCAGAATGTACAACTTTGTCATAAGATTGGCCTGTAACTTTAAGAGCGAATTTACTTATTTACTATTGTATAAATCACTAGTTAGATCGCAACTTGAATATGCTACATCAATATGGAACCCCCATTATAACTGTTATATTAATGACATAGAAAAGAATCAGAAAAAGTTCTTACGCTGTTTATACTATAAATGAAACCGTAGTTATATGACATATGAGAATTTAAATATAAAATATAAACTCTTGGATTATATACTATTTATGTGTAGGTAATAAAAAAACATAATTAAATAAAACAATTCAACTAATAACTTAACATAAATTATAAATAAAAAATATCATTTAGGTCGCCTCCTGCAGGTAAGGTGCCCAAAAAACTAGCTACATTACCTCTCTGTATGGCCAAACTTATACGTTGGCCAAGGTAGTAACCAGCCTTTTGGTCACCTGAGGTTTCAACTAGGCGCCTCGATAACTCCCTGAAAAAGGTTTTAGTTTCTGAACCCCATGGCCCCATTGTCTCTACCGCAAACGGAACAAATATGCATCCCTCGCTGGGAGACGCATATTTCTTACGCTTGATGGATTCCGCGTCATCTGCTGCTGCGCCAGCGGCCCTGGAGGATCTCTGCAAGTGAGAGGACGCTAAGGTGTCGACGCAAGTAGCATCCCATACCAGCGACCTCCCACGACTCCACGGAATTAATGACATTCCATCAGGACGCCTACCATCATCACGTGCGATACCGTTCGGCTCCAGTAGGGCCGGCACGTTGACGGTGGAGAGCGCTCGACGGATGATATCATTCAGGGCAGCGTGTCGCGACAAGCGGCCCGCACTACGACGACAAGAAAGCCCATGGTGACCTAACTTGTCCACTTCAACTCCACAAGGGCAGTGGTGGGGCTCATTCAAGGAGCAACCCAGGCGCAAACCTATGGCAATAGAAAAACTTAAATTATCTAAAAATGTACCCAAATTGGCCGAAGGCAAAGCGTTAAGCCAATAGCCAGACTCATGTGTGTTAGAAGCAAGGAGACGAGCCCTGTCTACATCGTTACAATTACTTAGTAGATTTGAAAATATTTTATTATTTATGGGCTCGTCCCATTGCTTCTGCACACAAGGATTTTGAGGTAAATCCTCACTCGGACTTTCAGCACGCCAAGCGAGTCTGGCCCTGTCCATATCCAGCACTGGAATATCGCCTAATGATGAATTGATTATTTTGTGAAAGAGCCGGGCTGTGCTATGGGCAGAAGACAGGAACGCTGGTAACGCGATGCTAGAAATTTTGCGGATGCCCAGACCTCCGAACCGAATTGGAAGAGAGGCCTGACACCAGGATGTGTCTGAAAGGGAACAGTTTAGAATTTGTATTAAAGTGCTTTTTATTAAATTATCTAAAACAAAGAGTGAGGAAATGTTAGTCCAAAAAGGGGAGCAGCGTAGAACGTAAGTGAATTTTGGGACAAACAGACAAAAGCGTATAATGTGAAAAGCAACGTGAGCGTGAATTTTGTTAAGTCGAATGGAATTTTCCTCAAATTTGGAACGTTGCTCGTCAATGAATCCAGGGAAAGAAGTTTCTAAGACTGGAGCTCCTAGGAGGCGTAAAGAATCGCTTTGAACAATTTTTATGTTAGGAGCCGTATAATTAAACTTTTGAATTATTTCATTTTTGTTATTATCTGGTACAGTATCCAAAAGAAAGAGTTCACATTTATTGAAGTTTAGGTCCAAACCGATTAAGTGAAAATTGTGTATTAAAGTTTCTAAATCCTGGAGAACTACATTCGCTTCGCCTCCTAGAGTCCCATCATCCAGATACCATAAATTGAATTTGGAGGCCAATGAGGAAATAATTGGATGTATGGCGAGGCTGAAAATGGCTGGTCCGAGTGGATCTCCTTGTTGGCAACCTGTCGAGGAGTTTATCACATGATTATTGTATAATAATTTAGTGTCTGAACCGTAACATTGCCAAAGATAATCAAAAATTTCTGGTGTCGAATTTTGAATTTCAGTCAAAAGTGTGGTTCTGTTGATCGAGTTGAATGCGTTTTTAACATCCACCTTTAAAATCACCTCTCCTCCGTTATGGTTAATATAGGTACGAAGAGCATGCACTGCAGCTTCGCACCCACCTTTGCTGCCAAAACCTAACTGAACAGGTTGAAATTTCCCGGATAATTTAGAAGATATGCGCTTACAGCACACTTTGGACGCAATTCTTCTGTACGTGCAGCCTATGGCTATAGGTCTAATGCCACCGTCTTTCTTTTTGAGAGCACATAGGTTGGCACCGTACAGAGTAGCTGTGATATCTTGGCAAACATTTCCGGATAGCATTAAATTTATTAAACCAGTTATGTCAAGAAGGAGAGCGCGACCTGTGTCTCCTGTGGCCCCACAGATAAGGTCCTTGATGTGCTGAGCAGTTAATCCATCAAGACCACCTGCTGAACCATTCTTAAAAGACATGATCGCTGCCGACACATCTTTTTCGGTTACGTGTAACTTGCACTGAGAATTTTGAGCAAGGGGAAGAGGTGGCTGAGAAGTAGGATGTCTCTCGATGAGCGCAGCCAGTGTTTCAGATGTGTCTGGGGCTATGGTGTCTGTAGAAAAGAGAAGTTGTGCAGCGCCCTTAATGTCTCCATCACCAACCTTGCTTTCAACTTTTATAGAGATGTCATGTTTAATAAGCGGAAATGTAGGTCTATATATTGAAACTTGACCGTTATCACTGGATGTGTTGCAGTTGGATTTGAATTCAAGGAGAAAGCAGTTAGACGCTATGTTTTTGTATGATCTTTGTCATAATAGATATGACTCCTCGGAGTTGGTCAACAGGATATGTTATTTAGTACCGATGAGAACGAATTCTCGAATTATGCCTAAAACTTTTGCCACAATTATGTGTCAAACCAAATCCTGTAGGAGATCACCACTGTTTCGTATGACAAGTTCATTTAACAATAATTTCAATTCTATTGATATTTATCATGAGCGTTATGGCAAATTTAAAAGGTTGGTGCGTGGGTGTCTGCTAGGAAATAACACTTGACATTCACTCGTTTGGTATATAGTACCAGGGTACATATACTATGTAGTTTAACTAACTTCATACTTATTATGTTCTCACAAACTTAGCTATTAATTAATTTTCACTAGGTATATAGTTCACTGTGAAAATGTACGCGTTTCTGTAATCCATAATTTCTGTATTAATAGAAAATGTCACCTGCTTTTAGCATTTAATATCGACATAATGTGTTATATATTCTTGAATCGTTGGCATCTACAACAATATAGTAGTATACTCATTTCTAATAATAATAAGTTTAAACATAACTAGTTCTAACCGTTGATTTACTTTGTTATTATATTTATTTTGGCTAGAAATGAACAGGGAAAGCACGTTCATACATGTTTCCTTGTTCATTTTTGGTTAAAGAGCTAAAATATATTTGACTATGAGCCCATCATCACGAGAATACTATGAAAATAAGACTTATCCAGTAATATGTGATCAACGATGTTGGTGTAACAATTATATATCTTTATTGTGTAAATTGCCTTATTAACACACATTGTTATACTGTTTGTTGATTCTAATATATATAAAAAAAAAAACAAACACAGATAGTTGGCAACACTCATTTGGATGTCCGCTGTGCCCCAACAGATAAATAAGGATGGAAGTGTCAGTATGTTTATTTTTTAAATAATTCTCTCAGAGATTCACACAGCTCCAATGCTTCGGAGAAATTCAAGAAACTAAAGTTCACATGTTGCCGCTAGATTGCGTTTCACTTACATGTGGAGAAACATGTAGTCGTATGAAAATTCTATACAAACAGTAATGTGATAACCCTGGTGGGGCAAAAGCCACCAGGTTTTTCATGTCGCGGAATCCGCCCCACCGAGTCGATTTAGTGGGGCATATTCCCCACTTTGCCCCACCAGTGGGGCGGCTTGGTGGGGCATAGTGGAACAATCCTTATTTTATTCTTATTATTATAGAAACAGAAAATAATGTATCTTAACTGGTTACTGGACTAATGAACTAGTTGAATCTTTACATAAGTATTGAATGAAGGACTAAACACATCTGCAGTACTTCATTTCCTTCACTCATTCGTGAACTACACACGGCTAACTACACATTGCTTTAGTAATAGTATTCTGTGATTGGCCATTTCTTCTTTCATTGACTTGGCAACACTGGCTGTCGTTTGGCTGTCGAAAAATTACTTCTATTGGCGCCCATTCTTACCGGCTTTCTCCAATAATTGTTCTTTGTCTGCGTAAAAAGGCTCAATTTATTCATATTTTCGTGGTGAGTGTGATAAAATGTCAACGAACGGCGATAATAACGTGGAAGACACCGACATGGCGGATTGCGAGGGCGAGAAAGTCGTCACAATGATGGACGTGTTACAAGAACAGCAGGACTTTGAGGATGATGCTAATGCCGTACTGGGCGCTTCTGACGAGAAAAACTGCACCTACTCCAAGGTATGAAACTATTTTGATAAACATAGGCAGCTGTTATTATTATAATAACATATATACATATACATACAATACTAAATTACCAAAAAAAATTCTTTACTATACCCACACTGGCCTTTATATCTATATAAGATGATTCAAGCAGCGTCCATGTTCGAGGATCGGCACTTACGCACATGACTAGCAAGTACGATTTTCACTTAGGTGCACTGAAGTAGGTGAAGTGTCCTCTCCACGGAAGCTGCATCGCCTGGGACGAAAATAAGATAGTCCAGGCGTGGCCTAGACCTGCACCACTCTCGACCTAACCCGCAGGATCCACAGGAATGACGAGTCAATATGTGTGGTGCCGGGTCAGTGGTAGGTCTAAAACATAACGAGACCATTTCCACCTAGATCTTGTATACAGTTGTTTGCCAGAGCCACTTTTGTATGCCAGCGGTGTCCACCACATGCAAGTGAGGTTGGCTTTGGGTACTAAAGATATGATAGGATCCCTACACTTCCCACTTTACTCATTTTTTTATTTAATTTTTAGGGGGACCAACAGCTTTTCATAAAAAACTACAATTGTCTTAATAGACAATAGAGACTAATAATGGGTCCTGACGGATATGCCAACAAATAACAATAAAAATGAAAACAATATACTAAGAACATTATGCTATGTTAAATGAACATTTAGATACTTAACTAAATATAAATAAAATAAAAAAAGGGCTTACAAATATTATTATGATGTAAAGAATTCTTCCCTCATATGCCGTATAGCCGATAAAACACTTGTGCAGAATAGGTCAATATCTACTCCTCGCTTGTTCAATGCATTAAAATTAAATGCATTATGCCATAAACTATCGAGAATATATTTTCAGAATAACAAACTAAATATTACAATTGCTTGTAGGTACCTATATCAGAAGCCTTATGTTTAACAATGTACTCATTCATTTAATGAGGGCATGATGGTTTCGTCCTTCTTACATCATTACCCCAATTTTTGGGGGTCCTGAGCATGTCATGGAAATCGGAAAGACCTCCTTAACATCATGTTGCAGTCCTTTCAGTCTTTGACCAGCTGCAACATAGCATTTTTGGCCATCCCTTATTGTATATAGATATCAGGTTCACTGGTTCCAACTGTTGCAAGGTCATCAACTTACTTGTACTTTGCATAAAGGAGTTGTCTGTTTTTGGGCCATGTCGACCTTACATTATAATTTTGATTTTATTTGATAGGCCTAATAATAAGATTTTCAAATGTGCATAAATAATATTTTATAGGAGTCTGGAACTGTGCCCGGTAGATGGCAATAGCCTCCCCCCCTATTACAAGGACCAATAACATACTGGCGAATAAATGTGGGTGTATCTACTGTGGGACTGGCTCCTGGGGACACGTCTCTCTATCCCTTCGGAAAAAAGGCGTGAATGTATGTTAAGTTATGAAATGAGCAAATGTTCAACTAAAATTAGAATGTGCGTCATCATTGAAAAATACTCGGTATTTAAGCTCACTTTAATAAATGTAACATTTAATAAATATAACATAAATATATATATATATATATATATAACATAATAACATAACATGCTCTACCCAGCAATATAGGATAGACAGTGTATGGTTTTCTGGGCCCAGCTTCCTTGAATATTGAATCCATTTCCTTTATAATGTTGTTGCAATCCTGTCGGCTGTTCTTTTTGATCTTTTTACATCGCATTATGTAGTTTTCTGCAGTTAACTGTTTAGGAGCCCTCAATAACATAATATTATATACATACATATTATGTATTAAAATGTGAATATTTCTTGTTTTGTTTCAGGGGTACATCAAAAGGCAAGCTATTTATGCTTGTATGACATGTTGTTCTGAAGCCAAAGAAGACCCATCCAAGAGAGCTGGGGTGTGCCTCGCTTGCAGTCTCAACTGCCATGAAAACCATGAACTCATTGAACTTTACACCAAGAGAAATTTTCGTTGTGACTGTGGCAACCCTAAATTCAACCACCCATGCCAATACACCCCTAACAAAAATGACTTGAATGTAGATAATAAGTATAACCAAAATTTCGCTGGAGTATACTGCAACTGTCACAGGCCTTACCCAGATCCTGAAGCAACAGAGGAAGATGAGATGATTCAATGTATCATCTGTGAAGATTGGCTTCATTCATCACACTTAGATGCAATAGTACCTGGTAATGAACAGTATTCAGAAATGGTATGTAAGACTTGTATGGATGCAAATGAATTCTTGAATGATTACACTGATCTTGCTGTCAATGTTGAGACAGAAGTAGATGTCACTACTGTAAATGGAGACAAAGTTGAAAATGATGATTTCGGGAGTGAGATATTGGAGAATGGCATCACAGAAACGGCGTCTGAAAAACCTCCAAATATGGATGTTGATGAGGTACAAGCTGAAAAAGCTGAAAGTTTCACAGCAGAAAGCACATCAGATAATCCAACTAATGATGCATTGACCATTAACGATGCTGCTAGTGTCATAACGGAAGCTGACAAGACTGAAACATCTCAACCTAATTTAAATTCTGAAATCACAAATATTGCTGTAGAAAATGGTACAAAGGAACAAGAAGAGAGCCCAATAGATGGACCTGAAGAAAACAAAGAGAATCCACCTGAAAATAATGATTCTAAAGCAGAATCTTTAGAAGATTTTAAAGATAATTTTATTGAACCAGACCAGAGACCAAAGGAGAGTCAGATTGAAGACAAAGAAGTTACAAAGGATAATGTAGAGGGCACAGAAAATGTTAATGAAACAGCTGATGATTCAAGCAAAGATATCATAGAGCCACAAACTGGCGAAAATAAATCTGAAGAGATTAATGCAACCGAAACTACCTCAGAAGTGGAATCTGATGATCAAACCAGTGTAAAAAATGACGCTGCGAATGTAAATGATTCTGCAGTCCCTTCAGAAGCAATTAATGAAACGGCCACTTCGGAAGCAATTAATGAAACAGCCACTGAAAGTATGAGTGAAGATACAGCTACAGCAGAAAAAGAAAATGAAGCAACTGTTCATAATGACATTGAAAATAAAGGTAGTATTAACGATAATTCAGAAGAACAGTCTGACACTAAGATTGAAGAAAGCACTGAGATTGATGATTCCAAACCTGAATCTTCAAATGACATCACTGACCAAGAAATTAATGGCGATTCTGAGAAATCTGATGAAATTCCAAAAGATGCTCCAGTAGAGGAGAAGAATGAAGTCCCTAATGTAACAGAGAACAAAAGAAAGTTATCTACTGATGAGGAAAGTGATAATTTAGTTAAAAAAGCCAAGTTAGAAGTATGCTCAAGACCTAAAGGTATTAAAAGGTTGCATAAAGGAGCTGTATTCTGGCCTGCGAACTTCAGGCAAAAGCTATGTACTTGTAGTGAATGTCTGGCAATGTATAAAGACTTGAGTGTGCTGTACCTCTTTGACCCAGAAGATACCGTCTCAGCTTATGAGACATTAGGAAAAGAAAGAGAAGACCACACCACACAGTATGAGAAAGGCTTGGAAGCTCTATCTTCCTTAGGCAGAATCCAACAAATAAATGCCTTGACAGAGTACAATAAGATGAGAGACAAACTCTTAGATTTCTTAAAAAGCTTTAAAGATCGCAAGGAAATCGTAAAAGAAGAGGATATCAAAGCTTTCTTTGCTGGAATGAAGCCCAAACGAGAACCAGACGGTGTCTATTTCTGCAGATAAACTTATTGTATTAAGAATTAATTTTTTACTCATTTTATATTAATTTGACTGCATTCCTTTTAGTATTTGAGTTATTTGTGTAATGAAATAGCTTATTACTCAATTTCTCAATAATAAACCCCCTTGACTTTTAAGTGTACCTATTGTTTTATTTATACCAGTGAAGTATATTTTACTTATTTACGAGATTCACAGCTTCCCAACATTTTGGAGAGCTACAATGGCTACAAACATTATTTTTCAAAAATTCTCATATTTTCTGTAATAGTTCAAATATAAATTCAGTACCTACCGACTTATATAAAAACTTTCCCTCCGAGACAGGACAAAGGTTCCGGAACGTAAGTATGAATGAAAAAGTCACACATTTTGCTTCCTATCCACTTACTGGAACATATTCTATGGGATATTATAGGATATTTTTCCATTGGCCTAGTTCATATGACAGAGCAGGTCAACTTGTCATCATGTACAAGATCAAGCCAAATTGACTGCATGTATAATATTCATTATACCTAGTTCCGGCGCGCGCAAAAAATGGTGAATCCACCGTGTGCCTTATTGCTGTGCGTCGAGGGCGCATTAGGAAGAGTTAATTAGGCCGGTTAACTTTTAATGGGTGTGTTTATTTTTGACATAACGTTCTTTAGATATGATAAACCATTGATATAACATTATGACGTTTGATATAATTCTACTTGATATAATATTCATTTGGTATAACAAACTTTTGATATAAAACAATGGTATATTTTTATCAAAGCATCTAAATCCGTTGCGTAGTTTTAAAGATCTAAGCATACATAGGGACAGACAGCGGGAAGCGACTTTATTTTATACTATGTAGTACCTTCATCACTCAAAAGTCATTGTGTTCCGACAAGGAAAAACAGACAATATGGTTGACCACAGATCGATTCGCCAAGACAAGCTCGGAGGTCAATAAATATCTAATATAATAAATAAGAGGCGGATGGACGGTAAAGATATTTATTAGGCAGAGTATAATAATGTGATCACGCATAGAGAATGTCGTAGTGTCCGGGCCGGTACAGCAGGTGCACCAGCGGAGAAGATCCTTCGGGGAAGTCGTGCGCCATCACCTGGACCATAATACATGCTTTAAAGGTAATATACATCAGATATTTTAGATAAAAGTAAAAGTAAAGCTTACACAATAGGCCAAAGATACCCATTGTATACGAGGTAGTTTTACTCCCAAGCTTTAGCGAGTAAATAGAAACTGAGTTATAATAAGTTTTTCAGCACCCCACGATCACGTTACAAGTATGTAACGTGATCGTTATCTCAACGTATTTAGGTTCATTATACTGCATATAACGCACTAGCGGTTTTGACATTACGTAACAGCACTAGTGCTTTTTACTTAAAGTTTTTTTTGATCGGCACAAAGAGATTATAAAATATGCCAAAAAACTATTTTTATCATTATATATATTTATTTTCATATCTATTTTCATCTAATTATATATTTTATTAACCTTAATTTGTGTATTGAAATCATTATTTTGTGTTTATTACATTTTAATAAGTATTTGCCAATGCATTTGCGCTGGTATGAGCGCGGCATGAAAAAAGAACAGCGGGCCATTTTCATTAGCTAAGAATTTATGCTAAAATTGTCATTGCGTGGTTTTAAATTAATATTACTTATTATAAATGTCAACATCTTCAATATATGTTGACAGTTGACAGACAGACAGAGCAGTTATGAGATCTTACCGATCTTATCAAATCTTAATCTAAGGGTGTAGAAAAACGTCGTATGAATCACGTGTGCTATGAACATTCCGCTACTCGGTATCTCTTATTCACGCTCGCCTTCGGCTCGCGCGAACAATACTATCTCGTGCATTTCAACTTGCACACTCATATCATAATAATGTACTTTTAGCGCCGTGTGTTACACTCTATAATTATTAAGTCACATACATGCACTCTTATAAATATTTTTTGTAACTCTGCAAAATTTATTTAAAAATTTATTGTGTAAAAAAAATATATGAATATGAGAACAATTTCATTCACCTGCCCTATAGACGATAGGTGCGATTGAAAAATTTCGCCGATGACTAGTACCTCCATGGTAGCTCAATTAGTAGTGGTGCCGGCACGCGGAGTATTGTGGTAACCGACCGTCAAATCTCTGGTTATATTATTGTGGTAACCGACCGTCAAATCTCTGGTTATATTATTGTGGTAACCGACCGTCAAATCACAAATCTCTCGTTATAATCAATATTACATGTTGCACGTTTATAATAACATTATTTTTGGCGTCATTTTTATCAGTTGTTAAAATGGCGCAACGTAATATTGGTCCTAACAGAGATTTGACAACCGGTCAAGCTTCGGTTGGTTAAAGTTATTTGGAGCGGCCTTACAATATTAAAATATAAATTACCTGGCTTCCTTCCCCGCGGTCCATATACTTCACCCTGACTCCAACCTTCAGTGCATTGCTCAGCGCTATTATATGGATGTGGTCAGACTCCTTGTACATTGGTTCTACCTCCTGAAACAGTACATAGGATTTTTTATTGATATTTATAGGTATTACTAAACTTTGAACTGTAAATCTCCATACTTGGTTGAAGATGGTTAGACCCAAGACAAAGAGGAAAGATGCCTTAGCATCTTTCCACTGGGACAAAAGAGGAGTGGGTCTTCAGTTGGTGTTGATGATAGGGCAAAATGTAGGAGAAATATATGGAGAGAGGGAGAGCACAAAACATAACATATTATTGGAAATATTTTCATTTACTAAGTAAATTTACAATTGTAAGCATTTCCAGAATTAGGTAAGCATTTAACTTTTGCCAATTCTAATATCATCCCCATTATCAAATGTCAATAGATTTTCTTCTTTAATAGAAGTAATGTAAACATTATCACATTCCGTGTCCCAAACAAAAATGCATGATCTACAGTACACTTCTTTAATGTTCAATCCTGTGTGGCTGTGGGGTGCCAGTTATAGATTAGTACCCAATACTTTCTCCCCATGGGTGCCATAAGAGCCCGCTAAGGCTTTAAGGGTGGCCAGTATTGACAAAGCCCCCTAATGGGGAACATCAATTCCAGTAGTAGACTTCCTATGGCTGAGATGATGATAATGATCCTTTGCAAAAAAGTACAGTCCCAGTATGTTTGATGGAATTATTCTTAGAAGTACTATGTCATCATCATCGGTTGGAAGTCTACTGCTGAACATAGGCCTCCCCCATAATGAGGATTGTTGCCAATACTCACCACTCTTGGCAGGCGGGTTGGCAAGTGCAGTTTGATGGTTTTACGCAGAGGATGCTGCCCATCCTCTGGATCTGTTAACCCTTAGCAGACTCTTACGGCAACCATGGGTAGAGAGTGAGGTACTATTATAGGTATACTAAAGGTGGTAACCCCACATTACTCATGAAGTACATTCACAACATGAAGTAATGTATCCTAAATCCTATGATAATGACATACATATGACTCAAGAATATAATAGTGCTTTCCAAGTGCTACGTTTCTGTGCCATACCTAATAGTTCAATGGACAAGATCACACATCCAATGATGTTTAATGTTTCCATCAATAGCTTGTGTAGATATCCCAGTATAACACCAACCTGTCTACAAAACTCGGTGACGGTCCGAGGTCCCTCAATAAAGTTCTGGTAGAAGTCCTGTTCAGTCTGCAGCTGGCCCGAGGTGACCAGTCTCAAGTAAACCACAATGTAGTCGGAATAGCCTTGCTTGTTGAACTTGTCGTGGAGCTCTGTGCGGACAGACTCCAGGGTGTCCGCGGAGTCATTGGCTTGCTCGCCCACTCGCTGGACCACTTCCATAAACTATAATAAACGTATTTTAGTAAGGGAAGTACAAAAGTGTTACAAAAAGGTGTAGTAATACTTAAAGAGGTGTATCTACACATCA
Source organism: Hemistola chrysoprasaria (assembly GCA_947063395.1). Classification (NCBI taxonomy): domain Eukaryota; kingdom Metazoa; phylum Arthropoda; class Insecta; order Lepidoptera; family Geometridae; genus Hemistola; species Hemistola chrysoprasaria. Next base: position 16,141,480 of record OX346716.1, on the reverse strand, counting down.
AACTGAACAAATTTCCAAACTAAGAGAATGTCTACTAAAAAATATTGTAAGAAACATTAGTTTATAATTTTACTAGATTTCGCAACATTTATTATGAACTACCTAACCTAAACCTTAATTTATATTCTAGCTAAGTAGATTTATTGTAAACTAATGGTTTTTTTGGATCTTCCTACAGCTTAAATAGCTCAACCAATTTTGACATGTGAGGTGTCATTCGATTCGTCTTAATAGTGCGAGTGACATAGGGTACAAAATTTTCTAATTTCTTCGTTGAAAAAAGAAATACAGGGAAAATAAAAAGTTAAGTTTATTAAATGAGACAAGATTACTATTGATGGCTAGTTTATTTTGCCGATTGCGAAAATATGCTGCTATGAAGGACAAAGTTTGTGTGTCTATAATATTTGTATTGTGTGTAATATAAGTTTATATCATAGGTACATAATGTTTAATGCTAAGTAGTTATGTTAATATAGTGTGAAATAAATTAAATTATTTAAAAAATTGTAAAACCTATACGATATCATCTCTGCCAGGCGCAGAATCAATAATTTGAATATTAGGTTGGTTGTGTAATATTTTCTACCTCAGTTGTATGTAAGTATTTGTAAGAACATTATTAGAATGAAGCGGATGCAGGGAACAATAAAATCATATTTTGCTTAAAGTTCCCTTTGCGAATTCAATACGCACTAATCGAATTCCAAACAATATTAGACCATCCAAAATAAGTCCATTTAGGATGGTCATTACAATATTCATTGAGAAACCTCAATGAATATTATTAATACACAAATTCCTTCAATATTACTCATATCCTAACGAATACTAATGTATCAGCCACACCATCAATCAACTCCTAGGAAGGTCAAATATTGGTGTGCAAATTTGGTCTGTTTGATTTTGTTGACGTAATATGAAGTTTAGTTGTAGTTATCTTAGCTTCTTAAGTTACCTTAGGTTATTTAGATTTCTCTAGTTTGAACCTGATAAACTATGTTTGGAAATGGTTCTTAAACATTATTGCTTATGAAAACAAAACAATCAATAACCTCAAACAAGCAAACTTACTGTCTCATAAAAATCTTCAACAGTGAACTGTGAAAAACCTAGAGCAACTAGAATTTCCTTAGAATTCTTCGCGATTTCGTAGAATTTATCGTATTCCTTCTTATCGGTGAGTAAATGCTCAAGATATGCGTAAGAAAACGCCCGGAAAAAGCAGTTCCCATCCGGCCTTGTTCTCCTAATATGCTTATATTTTGACGCAAGGTCTTTCACTTTCTGCAAGTACACGGGATCCTCGTTATATTCCTTCTCCAGAGTCGAAAATGACTCCTGTTCACCAACAAGCGGTATTGTTTCTGATATCTAAAAACAAACAGAAATCACGTCATTTGTTGCCATTTTTTTGCACAAAACATTCAGCTGTGATTACAATTTTGTAATAAGTCAAAATACCTCTTTCTCTATTTCTCGCTGCTGTTTCAATATTAACTCATCTTGATTTATGGAGTTATCAATTAAATTACCGGCGCAACTGGTGCTGCTCGATGCATCGTCCGCCATTTTCAAATAAAAATTAATTTTGACAGTTGTTTGACAGATGCAACTCCATAACAAATAACAATCGCACCTTATGGATGCGTTCAGAAAAAGAAAATCGAATATTTCCAAATTATGGCAACTCCATTCGCTTTTATCAAAACGCGGTTTTATAGTATTTATTTATTTTATTTTCTCTATGCTATAGGAATAAAAAACAAAGCGTCGAATAATATAGGCTGTATTTAATTTAACTTAATGACAAATAGTATTTATTGAACTAATCAGCAAACATATCTTCAATCTTCTTCTGCACTTCCTTCTCAGTTTCCGAGTTGAGTTTGTCTGGCAGCAACTTGACAGATTCCAAGTCCGCTGGCTCACCATCGTCATTCGCTGGTGTCTCACCTCGAGCCTGAATGTTAAAAAATAATATACCTACTTTCGTCTTGGAAATAATATTAATTATATTTTATATAAGAAAAAAGTATTTAATACAAGAGAAAGCTCTGACCACAGTGGCGCCCACTAGTGACTATTATACAGCATGTATAGATCAATAACCAGCCTGCCAAACGTGGCGAGTATTGGTCTTCCTACGGCTGAGATGATGATGATGATGACAGAGCAAAAATACCTTCTGCAGTTGTATCTCAAGTTGCATGATAGCTCGCTCAGTCCTATAGTTGTCGGACACTAGTTGCGCCCACCGACGACGGAGCGCGCGCAATCTCGCGCCGCTCGCTGTTTGTGACCGCTTACGTTCCCAGTTCACTGCTGCTATTTGTTTCCTATAAAAGATAAATATAATAGAAGTGAGAAGTAAATTACTAAAATATTATGAGGATGTTTCCCTTCAAGGATGATTTTTTTTCAAGTGATAAAAACAATCCTACATCCTCTTCGGGTCTTAAGCTATCTCTATACCAAATTTCATCTAAATCGGTTCAGCGGTTTAAACATGATTAGGTTATAAACAGACCGAGTGACAGGTACAAATTTTATTATAATATTAGTCTGGTTAAAAGAGTGAAGGCTAAGGGTGGTTACATCTGACGGAAGATGCGTCGCGTCTTATCGTTGGCGTAACGTAATATCAGACAAATGTCTGATAAAACATTCAACCTTGCACACTCACACAACAGATTATGCGTTAGTACTTAGTACACCCATTGGTACGCTCAACGCATCTTCAGTTGCATAATTCCATTGCACATCAATATGTGTAACAACCCTAACAGAAATGTATGAAAACACACCACAAGAGGTTGCAGAAACATGTGTTCGCCAAATAACCCACCTCATATTAGCATGAATATTACTAGATTTAGTGACCAGTGCCTGCAGTGTATTGAGGTAAGACTTCCACGCTTCCGTGCCATATTGTAGCTGTAACTCCAAGTTGAGGACTCTGATGGCTTGGTGTGAGAGCTGGGCGTGCGAGTTGTCTACTGATTCGCCCCATGCCGTTGGTTCTCCGAGGCGACCTGCGGGGGGTGGGGGTAGTTCGTATCTGTTGGTAATTTATATAAGTTTTAGTTAATATAAAAATAAAATAGGTTCCTATGTGCTAGGCATATTATGTTAGGTAATGATAAGCATACCTGTTGTGTGAGAGACCGGTGACTGTTGTAGGTTTTATTAAAAACCTGTGTTACAGTCACCAGTGCCCTAGTCTATATAGCTGGGAATGATTCCAGTTCTCATAATAATATTATTTATCACAAATGTTTTTAAAGTTTTAAGTTATGCTAAATTAAAATGGGGTGATCTTGTTTTGTTGCAATATTAAAGGTTACAATTTCTCTTTTTTGAAGTAGTGTTAAAGAGATACAAATTTAAAATATATATAATAATAAATTAAATAATAGGGTACTGCAGGTTGCAGTTATAAACTAGAAAAAAATTTAAAAATATATAATTAAATAGATAATAACAAATATAGAATGTCCCAAAAATATTCTAATTAGTGTGCAAAGTAATATTTATTAATATTGATTTGTGTTATAATTTTATTGGTTTTAACTGAGTTTGTCTTAGAACATACAAACTACTTTAAGTACTACTTCTTTTAATGGATGCACAGAATAAGTGTATTGCTAGTATTAAGATTTATGAATTTTCTAAAACTAAATCATAGTCTTAATTAGTCAAGTCAGTCACGAGAGTTTTAAAACTCATCAGTCATGACCATGACTTGACCTTGAGTCATACTCTTAGTGAATTGTGTCGGGGTAGATACTGAACACTGGTGAGGTAAATGGTACAGCACACATATACATAATCTGCATGATTAATGAAGAAAATACTAATGCAGTAAATCAATTCTTAATATTTTATAACAATAAATTAAAGCTGCACACAAATAAAGACACTATTGATAACTCCGGTTGTAATTCTCTAAGTGTTTTATTGGACTATTCCATATTTATACATTATCTTACTTTTACCTTTTCATAGAAAGTGGTTCCATAGGCAATCTCTGTTGTACTCGTTCCATCTCCCGCTGCAGAGCGCTCGTCTCGAAGGCAGTGCTTGGCTCTGGCCCAGCATTCTCTAGATAATTCTTTGTAGGCCTGTATCTTCGGCATTCTTCTTCTACCATAGCCAAGGCCTAGATCAAACATCACTTTCGATCAAAATCGGTCGATTATTGCAAGTTTATGTTAGAAAAGTAAGTGGAAACTTCAAATTATTACACATAGAAGAAAACGTTTTTCTTCTATGTTATTACAATACTTCTCAATATGTATATGAGGTTATGTTTATTTCATACCGCTTCCCTGACTCCTGGATCATCGTAACCTTGATCTATGTATGGCAAAGCGTCTACCACAACTTCTCCAGCCATTTTTCTTATTTTAATAGGATACAATTATTGATTGGATTGAGCGCAAGTTGGTAGTTCGTAACAAGTAACAATTAATTCACAGTTTCACAGTTGTTTTTGTTGCTTTGTTTGGATTGAGGATTGGATCATGGATTCTGTTCTGTGCATGGATCACAGATTGGATTTTGGCCACAGATCACTATAATTAGTGATTTTGGCTTTTGGATCCACAGAGCCACAGGGCCACAGACTTGTATGTTCTGTGGCCACAGATCACTAGAGGGCCACAGATCACTATGTCAACTTTGCGATTAAAGACAGAGCTGTCAGCTGTCACTGTCTGGCCGTCACTGCTGTTTTTTTTTCTTCTTTTACTCCATAGGTATAATAAATCACTGCCATTCTGTGGTCACTGCGTTTTGTTTTTTTTTTGTTTTCCGTTATTTAAAACAGACTCACACGTTGAAGTATTTGCCAGTGTCAAGTATTATTGACTTTCAATTTATGGTCAGTATAGTGTAGGGTTGATGTTATTTTGTGACGCGCATGCTACGGATTCTGTGAACGTTTTGGTGGTTTTATGGAAAGTATTAATGGCAACGTGTGATTTCACGGAGATCTATGGCATGTGCGAGGGCGCGATGGCAACACAGGGAGGTGGATGCCAGCGCGACAGATGATTGGAGAGCGAGATTGAAGATGGTGGCCTTGAAATAAATCATGTAAAATATGCTGAAGTGTTCGAGTATTATTTAATGGAAAAGGCACGTTTACAATAGCTCGACAGAGTAGAAAATAATGGGGGCGCTACTGTCTTTTACAAGAGTAAAAACATTTTAATCAACTCATACACTTTAAATTAGTTCCGTTTCTACTCTTTTGTGTCGAGCTATACACAGGTCACAGTCGACAAATTTAAAAAAATTCACACAGCACAAATTTCAGTCAAGTGATACGACTTCTAAAAACTTGACCTTGGCGAATAATATAAACTTCTTGAGTAAGTTTGTATTAGCAGTAAAGCTGTAAGTTACCGCCATTGATAATGCCAAAAGATTGTAGTCCTGTGAATTTCATGCAATTCCTAGGTTCATTTCAACATTTAACGTGTAATAATTGGTGGAGTATTGCAAGATAAGTGTATTGATCATGCACAAGTGGTATTTGCAAGTGATTTAGAGTGATACGCGTATCCACTTGAACCATCCTCGCTGCAGGCGGCTGTCTCAACTCTAGGACCGCTCGAGACTGTGGCTCCTATCGAAGCTTTGATCTCTCAGCCGGGTCTCAGCGTGTGCGGCTGTGGATAGGTGCGGCCGCTTTGTCTGGGGATGCTTCCTGTTGGTGCGCGGCAACGTGAACCATTAATATATTTTTGGTGGGAAATCGAACAAGCCGCTAGTAAATTGCTATCAATTTACTAGAAGGGTGTTTTTTTGACTGGGTGAGTTTTTAAATCGTGCTGAGTTTGACTTGAGTAGAACTTGAATAATCAAGATTTCAAACTTATTAATTATACTTGACACTGGCAATACATTCATATGGGTCCTCTATAGAAAAAAAATAAACCCTAAACTGTAAGTTGTGGCAGTCAGTGTCAAGTTGTGATCAGCTGTCGCTGTCAGCTCGATGCCAAATGTATTTTGAACACTTTCACTTTTTTTTTTATATTTATTGTAGTGTAGATTATAGTTTAGTATCAAGCTGTAGAATATGATTGCTGATTGTGTTCAAAATTCAAAAACACTTGTTGGTTAATTTCCATCGTTTGATGTCCAATCTCCCAACGTGTTATTGGCAAAGTTGTGGTGTTAAAAACACTTTCACAAGCCACAAATTAAGAATTGAATTGAATTGAATTGAACACTTTCACAAGCCACAAAATAAGAATTGAATTGAATTGCGAAACTGAAAAATGAAATCGAAATCCTAGTTTAGAACTATGTTAAAGCTAAATTTCGTATTTTTTTTGTCTAAAATTCTCTTTGTTCTGTGAGCTAAATTTTGTGATAGATATTGCTAATAATATATAAGCTTATGTGTGAACATTGTGAAGTAAATAAGTTCTAAATCATGACTCAGGAACTGGCCAAGGTAGATATAAAGATCTTAGTAATATTAAAGTGTATTCAGATTTTTGAGACTACTATTATTAACATTTACTTTTCATTCTATAGATTTTTTTTATTCATTAACAATAATTTCAGATCCAAGCTTTACAACAAAAGCGCACCCTAGCATTCGTTAACCACTTCGTAACGACTAATGTGCAATTCCTGAATAACTTTATGAGAAACTGTGAACAGAAGTTGATGGATTTTGAAAACAAACTTGAAAAGGTCAATGCTACTGTAGTACTTTTGGAAACTAGGGTAAGAACTTCAATTATTAAATTTATTATAAGAGTATGAGTTGGGGTTATTCTATTAGATTATTATTCATACATCCCCATAAGGAACACGGGTATATTCCGAAAGTTCCAATTTTTACCTAATAATAGGGATATTTATCAATTATTAGCAACACAAGCCTGGACTCCTCGTTGCTTTTTCGCTAAGAGGGTGGTAACAACTTAAAACAAAGCATTTTCGCGTCCTTTTGGTGTGTTACAATAACCGTAACATATTTTCAGTCTCAGAGTTCTGATAAGTTATTTGAATAAGAAAAGTGATATCTTATATTTAGGGCAATTATGGTTGAAACTAAATGTAGAACTTCCGAGAGCGAAATAAAATAATTTTTTTCGAACTATTTCTTAATAACCCTGCTATATTTCATAATTATCCCAACTGCATAAATTTATGACCCAACTTTTCAAATAGTTAATTTATAGAATCTAGTTAAACTAATGGAATTTAACAAATGGCAATCAAACAATGTATTTATAAATTAAACGAAAGCTTATCAATAATAGCACCAATTATAGAATTTGTTCAAATACTTAGCCCAAATGCAGAAACATGGCTAACTCACTAAAATTTGTCAAAAATCCCCCTATTCACCTTATAATTATTTATTGGTGCTACATGGTGACTATGCACAGTGCCCAAGAATTTTGTCCTCTATGTACTTCAGTACATAAAGTCTTCTAATAGATTTTATATGAGTTTTGAATTTACTCTCCGAGAGCCCCGTTCAAACCATTCTTTGTACATATAATAGATAATATAGGTACTATGCAAAATAGGCGCATTGTCGTCGAGTTGAGGAAAATTGCCTGCGTATTTGACTTAATGTAGGTACTGAATTCAAATATAACTTTTATTTTATAGTTATCGTCAGTTCCAGAACTAAATACTGAAGAATCTCAAACTGTGTTGAAAGAAACACCAACCACTGAACAAAATGAACCATCTCCAAGCACAGAATCTTCAAAAGACCCAGAACCTCAAGCAGATCAAACTGATACTCCTAAATCTATACCTCGACCAGAATATGATAGGTTCCTAAAAATGGTACAAGTAGGTGTACCTGTGCAAGCTGTCAAGTTAAAAGTATCCCTAGAAGGACTCGACCCTAATGTCTTTGAGGAAATACTGGGGAAATGAATTTTGTAAAGCTGTTGAAGTAAACAGGGTATGAAGAAACTTGTAACAGTGATTATGTGAATTTGTGTTTATAAGAAATTGTAAATAATGTATTCATAGTTATGTAGTTATGTTTCAGGCTGGTTTTTAAATAAATAATCAACCAGTTATAAAAAAAACTTATCATTTCATAGGCTTTTTATAATTTCAATGAATTACTCAGATAAAAGTTAATGAGCCATCACTCAGCCCCAGACCAACTATTTCCCACAAGTATAGATGTTTGGTAAACACAAATGCACATTAAGCTCAAGGGTGAGTGGAGTGATCAGCTTTGCAGTTGTATAATAGCTTCTAACTAGAAGCTATTATTCTATATATTTGGTAATCTACCAAAGCTAATAAATTTTATTAGCTTTGGTAGATTACCAGTGTTTCATACAAAATATAACACAATGCCAAACTTAGCAGACAGTTTTCTTTTTGAGCTTGATGTGCACTATCATCTTCACTTACTGTACCTTGTTCATCTTATATTAGTAAACCAACTTCTACTGTTATTTATTGGGCTATCTCAGGCTAGTAGAAGTTCATTAAGTCTCTTAAGTTTAAAAAAAATAAAATGAGTTAATAGATTTTAGTCTTATTTATTATTATCAGCTTAGAACTGAATCATCTGTCCCTTCCTCTTCTTGTCACCTCCCAGCTCGAAGTGCTTGCAGCGCTTGAGGGCCACCTGGGATCGTACCTTGCAGTCTGAGCACTCAAGACGGAGTACAATCTTTTTGGTAGTTTTTGCCTAAAATCAAATTAAATTAATTAGTACAGACCAAACCTTGCAAAATATTGCCAACTTTATTACTGATTCTAAGTTAACAAGTTCACAGTCTCCATACAAGATTTGGAAAACATTGGTATGTCCAAATTAAGTTTGTATAGGTACAGTGGGTCCACAGATGTGCAAGTATAACCATGCAAGGTTCCTCCATAGGATTGAACATGTTAAAAAGGTGATATTATAATGCGGAACTAATCACTAATAAACTCAAATTTTGTTTTGATTTACCATATTCAGCGTTTGTAGGTGTCTCTATGCAGACATTGGTCAATTTGTGCCCGTCATTAAAAACAAGCAGTTATTAAGATAATAATAAGTCACTTTCATCATTGAAATAAGCCAAATAAGATTGCAAACATTGTAAATTTAAGTGGATTCTGAAATATCCTAATTCTAACAGTTATGTTTGAAAATAATGCCCCATTGTTGTTCCTTTCTCACTTTCTGGCACATATTATGAAACTATCTCCTAACATTTCATATCTACTAGACTATTTAATCAAATATTGACATGACAAAATGGCAATGGCGCAATCTATAGAATTTTTTATGTACCTATGAATGACTGCATTGTCTGTTATTTTGAAAATATCAATAATTTATTATATAAATAGCCTACCTACCTACTACCTACTAATAATTGATAACAAGCCGGGAGAGGTTATCTCTCTCTTACCTTCTTTTTGAAGATGGGCTTTGACTGACCACCATATCCTTGCTGTTTACGATCGTAACGCCTTCTGCCCTGAGCGGCGTGCCTTTCCTTGGACTTTTTGTACTGCGACACCTTGTGTACTTTGTGGCATTTGCATTTTTTGCAGTAAGTCCTGCGGGACTTCGGTACGTTCACCTGAAAAAATTACCGTCGTTGAAATATTTGTGCTGCTATAACAACCAACACTTCGAGAATAATTTTCACAACCGTTTACTTTATTTCATTACACATTTAACAAGATTTTAACGGATAGATTTTATTAAAAACACAAACCATTTTGGCGTTCGCTTTGCACGATATCAACAAACGTCAAAAAAGAATTAAATTTCAGATTTAAAATGACACTAACATATTATATGACACTTGACAGCTGCTTTTGATGTTGCCAGTATTAACCGTGTTTGTAGTGTGCTAGCCATTCACGCTACGTTTCGAGGCGCTTCAGCAGTCGGTGAGTGGGGGCACTGACCTCTATTATACTAGTACGCTGGACTGGCTTTACCCTAGAAAAGAGCTACGAGTGTCCCGAGAATCAAATTATTTTTCACACGCTAAAATGGCGAAAATCAAATCGCCTCGGAGATCCTATAGCATTGGCAAATGCACAAATCGTTCATTGCTTGATCGTTACAATAAAGTACTGTCAATTGTCCATTATTTATCCAGCTGACAGCCTGACATTCGACGGTCAACAGCCGTGTTTATTTTTGTTTTGGCGCGAAATTATTGTGAAGACGTAAAGTTGTGAAGTGTTTAGTTTCTTTAAAAAATAAATAGCAAAAATAATACTCAATAATTTATTAAACACGTAAAGAAAATGAAATTCGCCATCCCAGAGATATCATGGCACAACAGAGATCCTGTTTTAAGTGTTGACTTTCAACCGAAAACCGAGGAAAATGGCCCTCTACGTATTGCAACTGGCGGAACTGATTCTCACGTCGTGGTAGGTTATAAAAACTGTATTTTTAACTAAAAGAAACCTTAAAAATTGGTTTGTAACTAACTCGGTTAGCTTCCTTTTAGATTTGGTACATTTTAACATCGGAAAAAGGTGCAGTTAACCTAGAAGTAGCGGCCGACCTAACTCGCCACCAGAAAGCTGTGAACGTCGTGAGATGGTCTCCAAACGGTCAGCTCTTGGCTTCTGGTGATGATGAAGCTATCATATTTGTGTGGAAACAGAAACTTGAGAAAGAGCCAATCTCGAATATTGAGCAAGAGGTGCAGGATAAGGAATCATGGGTTATTTACAAGGTTAGTTCTAGTTTTTGGCGTTTAACAAATTTGGTTTTTGATTGGAGACATTATTGAAAATGAAGCTAATTAGTAATATATTACATTGCAACTCTTGTATTATTTAAATCCATTACTCCATATCTCCGAAATAGGAACAACTGTGAAAAACAAAATTTATAATAATAATCCCATTGCCTTAAAGATTTTTTAAACAAAATATGGAAATAATGTACATAGTTACACATTTTATGTACTTTCATATCTACTTCTAGATATTAACAATTACAAAAAAAAATGAACTATAGCAATATGTTTAGTATGAGAAAATTTTAAAGCTTTAAAGGTTAATTTCCTAACCTTTCACAAACAATTACATACTACCTATTTGAATATAAAAAAATCTCCTCCAGACTCTCAGAGGCCATATGGAAGATGTCCTCGACTTGTCCTGGAGCCCTGACTGCCTGCACTTAGCCTCAGGCTCCGTAGACAACAAGCTGCTACTCTGGGACATTAGTAAAGGGAAATACTCTTGTATATTGAGTGACCACAAGGGATTCGTCCAAGGAGTGGCGTGGGACCCCAGGGGACAGATCATTGCTACTGCTAGCAGTGATAGGTATGAATTGTGTTTTTAATGCCTCTGCTTTATAATAATTTATTATAGGACCACTTAACATATCATCACACCTTTTTCCCAAAGGCTGAAGTACCCAGAACCCAGTCCCATAGTAGGTACACCCACATTTTGCCAGTTAAGTTTTAAGTCTCATGCGTTTCATTAGTAAATCGTTATGATCTACCAGGCACTATACCAGACACAATAGAATTTGCATTGTGGCTCTCCGTTCTAGCATATGACGGGTTAAAGATTATCCTAACTTATTACTAGTTACCCAGTATATAATGTGACTATGGCAGAATGGCAGTCAAAAAGTTTGCACACAAATGTTATAATAATTCATTTATTTCAGGTAATAACACATTACAGTAATAAGTATCAGAGGCCCATATCAATAAATAACTTACAGACTAACATACATAATATTATTACCTATAATATAAACTATATAATAAGCATAGACGCTTTAGGGATGATAGGTTGCATCCTCGCCTCCCTAAAGCTGCGCCCTCGTAGACTTCAGCCTCGACAGTTATTTATCATTATCCTATCTTCCATTCCAGAACATTCCGCACATTCGACGTTACAACCAAGAAGGTGGTATCCCGCAGCAGTAAAGCCGCCCTCCCCTTCCCGCCCACCCACATACTACACAATATATCCACAAGGCTATACCACGATGACACACTACAGACCTACTTCAGAAGACTGCAGTTTAGTCCCAATGGTTTACTGATAGCTGTCCCTGCCGGACGTGTGGAGGCTGATGATAAGGAATGGAGGCCTATGAACGCTGTGTATATCTATACTAGATATAGCTTGAAAGTGTAAGTTTTTTTAAATAACTAAACCGGCAATGAATTTATCCAATTTTCAAAGTGCTATATAGGATCTCTTAGTGATTTTTACCGCATTTACAATGGGGAGTTCTCTGATGAACTTTTCAACCTAATACCGGCATCCACCGTATTAGCCGCCATCGCCTGAGAACTCGTCCGCACATAATCAATACGTGGATGTCGCACACTGTGCGATTTTCCCGTTCTTTTTAAGCATACATGCAAACTGTGGAATGATCTCCCTGCTGCGGTCTTTCCGTTGAGCTACAACAATGGGGCTCTTCAAAAGGAGAGTGAATAGTCTTGAAGGTTCGGTAACATACTGGCAATATCCCTGGGATTGCAGGTATCCAAAGGTGGCGGTAACCGCTCACCATCAGGTGGCTCGTCAGCTTGTTTGCCACTAAAATAAAAAAAAAGAGCTAGCATGTTAATTTAGTATTGTGTAAAGGTAGTTAGAAAACCATACATAATATAGTGTTGAAGTACTAAATTTAGCGCTCTGATTTGATAATAAATATGATTCTGAATGCAAAGAATATTTAAAATGTTACCACACTTGTAGTGGTAGGCCTCTTTAGCAGGGGGCCGCCTGGGGAAGTACCACACCTTTGCCAGTTATTCATCCGCCAAGCAGTAATGTGCAAACATTATTGTGTTCCGGTATGAAGGGCAATGTTACCAGCGAAATTACTGGGCATGATGAGATTCAACAACTCATATCTCAGGGTGACGGGCGCAGTGCAGTGCCGCGCAGTATTTTGAATTTAAAACACTGGGTGGCACTGTGTCTGATATGGGCAATCATGATGCTTACCATCAGGCACCTGATTTGCTCGTCTTGTTACTCACTATCATAAAAAAAAAAAAAAAAAACACTAAACTATTGATGGTAGGATTGGTCAGTCCACATTGATTGTATGATGTTTTGAGTGAGTCAGGCTGAGTAAGGTGTCCTTATACATGATCATCGCTCAAAAAAGCGAGGCGATCATCAACATTATGTAAAGCAGTCGCGCGAAGCTAGGACACATATTCGAAGTCAGTATCTTTGGTCGCGGGAGCAAAGTTCGCGCGCACTTATGATGACTGCGGAATGGCGTCGTCTTAAGACCCAGTTTTCGTAATTTCGCGATCGTCGCGTACTAGCGTGAAGCTTTGTATCAGGACGAAGCGTACGAGGAGAATTGTGTCGAAGACGTCCAATCAATCAATCTAGTAACATGAATTGTTGGATATTGTTTCAGTCCAGCAGTAGTGATCCCGTGCCAGGAGCCGGCGCTGGTGGTCCGCTGGTCCCCCCGGGCGCACCGCGCGCGCGAGGGCGCCCCGCCCCCCGCGCTCCGCACCGCCCGCATGCTGCTGGCCGTGGCCACGCGCCGCTCCGTGCTGCTGTACGACACGCACCAGCTGGCGCCCGTGTGCAGCCTCACCAACATACATTATACGAGGTGAACTATAACCAGGACTCTGTTCTTCATCGCCGGCCGGAGTGCAGTCGCGAGAGCCTCGTGCTCGAGGGAGGATGTGAAGCGTGAGTGGCGAGTGTCGACCACATTTAACCTGCTCCAAATTTCGGTTATTTTCTAATTTAATATACTAGTGTGATAGGATAGAAGATGGAAAACATTATCAATAAAAAACATGAAGGTACCTAGGATCATGCAAGTCTGGATTGACTTGGTTAAACCTTTTTATTTTCTTTGTTGCCCGGGGAAAAATGCATGACGCATACCAGCCGCACCCGGGGGAGCGCAGGGTGGTTATGTGGGACTCCCGACGCCCCGACGGCGTTTGGTGCTCCATGGAGGACCCCGCCACGATAGGGTGAGGGTAATCCTTCACCCCAACCCTCCCAAGGGGCGCGCGGAAACACGCGCGCGCCTCCTCACTCTAAGGGCTTGGTAAGGTGTTCCGTGCCCTCTCGAACTCCTACCGAACGTGCGAGAGGACACGGGAGAACCATTCCCGCCCACCATCACCGCAGGACTCAAGTGAACCCCACCTGCGCCATCCACTGTGCTCTATGCTGCCTTCATAGGGACACGCGGAGGCGCAACCCACACCGCGGCAAGCCGTCGGCTTTCCGCCCCGATTCGGTCGCAGAGGATAGGGAGAGCGGCGCATCGTAATACCGACACTCCTCTTCCCCTGCGACCCCACCGCCATCGCCATCTAACGGTGGCGACCCCGTTTGGGCCGCGGAAGGCAGGAAGAGCGGCGCACCGCAATAGCGGCACTTCTCTCCCGTCGCGGCCCAACCATTCAGCCGCGATGCGCTACGTTACGCATCGCGGCCCGCCTCAGTTGCGTTGCGTCCTGTGGGACGCACCGCAACCTACTCGGCCGCTCACACCTGCCTGGAGGAAAGTGCAGCGGCCGACCACCTCGGGCTCCTCTTCGCTTCACCGTGGGCCCCTACCACGGTTACTGACCCCCACCGCCGAGAGAAGGCGGGAACCCATCGGGGGGGGACTTGATTAAACCTGAGTTAAAAACTAAAGAACAGGATTAAATAAATTCTCTCGCGCCATCAAGAGTTAGGAGCTGAACTACGAACATTTTTACTATTATATTTTTAGTTTTTTTATCCCTTAGTATAAACTAAACATTAATTCATTCAATCTTAATTTTCGTGGAAGCGCGGGCCTAAGTCTAATAACATTTCCCCTGTTCCAGATTAACAGATTTGTCCTGGTCACCCGATGGCCTCAAACTAATAGCATCAAGTACAGACGGGTTCTGTTCTGTTATCACGTTCGCTGAAGGAGAACTTGGAGATATCCTGCCTGAAGTTGCACTGGACCAAAAACCAGGTAAATATTACATTAATAATACAGAGAAGAAATATGAACCCCTACAAGTTTCTTGTGTATATTTCTTGTAGAGTATCTATTCTAACATATTATGGTAGATTTAATAGTTTTTTCATAACGCAACTTTGATTTTTATGTGTAGAGGTAAGTTAAGACCAAAAATAATCTCAAAATAATTATTTTATCCATAATTATTTTTTCTTCAGAACCCATGGAAGTAACCGATGACCGAACCGAACCGAAGCCATCAGAAACAAAACCAGAACCCGAACCAGAGAAAAAGGACACAAAACCCAAAGAAAAATCATCCACACCGAAAATAGACTCGTTCATCAAATTCAAGGCGCCAGAGAAATCGCCTAAGAAACAAAAAACTGAGGCGAAAGCCAAAACTCCTGTGAAAATTGATGTTTTAGAGGAAGTAGCTATGCCTTCGTGGTCGGACAATAGTAATAATGAGATTATTAGACCAAAAGAGACGAAAATGGAGGTGGATAATTCTGAAATATTGGTTATTGAAGACAGTGAAGATATGAAATTAGTTTACGAAGATACGGAGGGATTAAAGTCGCCCAACAATCAGTCTCCTAAGGAAAGCTCTAGTTCAGAGAACACATTCATGAAAACTGCGAAAGTTACTGATGTTAAAGAGCAGGTTCGAGCTAAAGTAGTGCCGAGCCCTAAAGCTCCCAGAAGGGTCAATTTGATTACTCTATCGAGCCCTAAAAATAAGAAAAAACTTTAGGTATTTTGTTTTAAATGAATCTATGAAAATATATAATACTTATTACTTATATTATTATTAGCATGTAATTAGCATGTAATTGCTGAAATAATACAGTTATTGTTGGCTTATATTAATCAATATTAAACAAAATTATTTCAGTTGTTTTCATATTCCTATCTTTCTACTAAAACTAGTTATCTTTACGGTTTTCTCGTAAAGGTATACTTACTAGTCCAATTAAATAATAAACGAGACATAAATACAAAATAGTTTTAAACAGTCTCTGTGATTAACTTCAAGTCTTCAATGCCTTCTTCCCGAACGGGAAGACTTCTTCCCCATAGTAGGTACACCCACACTGCGCTAGTTGTTTTAAATCCCATGTAATAGGGGGCGAGCCTATTGCCATCTACCGAGCACAGACTCCAGGCTGTCATTGAGAAAATTCCTAATGGAAAAATCACTAACACTTTGTCTGACCTGGAAATCGAACCCGGGACCTCATGATCGGCAGAAGTGCATGCGAACCACTACGCCAGTCGAACGAAGCAGTCTATGCGAAGCTTACTTAATAAATAGTGATGATTTGAAATAAAACTCCAATATAAAAGTAAACAAATATTTACAATTCAATACATACCTTTATTATCATATTTCAAACAAATATGACTAACAAACGCAAAGTCCAAAATAAGACTATAGAAATTGTTCTGAAAAACGAAAATTAATTATATGTTCAGTCCGTACACCGATTTATAATTATAAATAACTATGTATCATAATAACATTTATTATACAAAATTATTCTTTCTGAGGTATTAAAATTTTTTAGTATGCAAGATGGTAGGTATGCATCGACAATTTATTTTAGTCTACAAACATAAACTTAAGAATTAGTTGTTTCTATTTACATAACTTTGAAGTAGTGAATTTGGTTTTAAGCTGAAAGTATTGTAGGTTTACTTTTCCACTAATCTTATAAAAAACAACCCTATTTGGTTTGTCATTGTGGGGTTAAATGAACAGTCTCAAAACTATGTTTACTACTTTCTCGAGTGTAAAAATAATGTTTCAAAACTATTTTTTAGGGTTCC
The DNA here is from genome assembly GCA_947063395.1 of Hemistola chrysoprasaria. Classification (NCBI taxonomy): domain Eukaryota; kingdom Metazoa; phylum Arthropoda; class Insecta; order Lepidoptera; family Geometridae; genus Hemistola; species Hemistola chrysoprasaria. Next base: position 16,124,685 of record OX346716.1, on the reverse strand, counting down.
GGACCCAAAGGGTGCCGAAGGTACCCTATTACTAAGCCTCCGCCGTCCGTCCGTCTGTCACAGGGCTCTATCTCATAAACCGTAATAGCTAGACGCTAGCGGTGGGCGTTGAATGAACGAACTCGTTAAATCAACCGTCTACGTATGCGCGACGCATCGACGGACGGATCGACGGCCATAAACGAATTAGAACTCTAAAATGTCTCTAAGAAAGTTGATTTTTGAATGTACATGTCAGAGTAACATACGCCATGATAAGCATTGGGATGAACATCAATATAAAAAAGGGATGCCGATAATATAACTTCCAAAAAAGAAAGAGACAACCGCGTCGTTCGTGAATGTCGCGTCGTTCTTTTGTCCGTCTAGAGGTTTAAAACTAGAGTCGGGAGAGTAGAGTAGTCGATCGACTAGTCGATGATCGATGCGTCGACGACCCATTGCTACGAGACTCATGTAATTTTCACAATATATTATTATGTATTTCTATTGCCGCTATAACAACAAATATTAAAAATAAAGTTCATAATTAAAAGTGTTCTCCATACGACCAACGCGTTTAATAATTGTCAATAAGAATTAACTGCAATAAGAATAAATTCTTATACTAATTAGTATAATAGTAATAAGAATTTTATTTGGTGGGTGATGAAAGGTGACACACCCTTAAAACATAGGTACATGGTGGGTAGGATCTCCTTTCTAAAACACCTGTTATTATGTAAAACATGGAGATTAGAGTGGAAGAACAGAAGTCTTACAGAAGAAAAATGAAATATGCTGATGATTTTAGTACTAATGGTGAGGGTTACATTTACCCTTCAACCTGACCCACTTGTAAGAAAAGAATTACGATATTTGCAATAGAAATTGTCGACTTTTCATACAGTAATTTCACAAGTAAAACGTTCTACAAAGAAGACTGGTTTCCTCAATTACACTGTCCGAGTCAAACCTTTCTTGACGTCATTATAAATAGGTCATTTGTGCATCATCTTGAACAGCTTTCATTATGGGGCCAACTCTGAACTCGCGAAGAAATCAGCCGAGTAACCAAGCAATTTCAGACAAGAAATTGGATTTCCTAATGAGTCCTATGTAAGTCTCGCAGACCGTGGCGCTAGTTACTATCTAGAAGTGTCGATTCTTAAGTGTAACTTCCTAGTTCGTTTTTCCTCCGTGACCTTGGAGGCCCTTTTTTTTAATTTGTTATGTAAATAGAAACTAAAAATCTATACAAATAGTGACTTTTATTCGAATAATGTCCTACCACGCGGTAGTTATGTTCACACATTACAATCGAATATAATCTTTATGTCGTCATGTTACGGTCTAAAGTTAAGACTTCACTAGCTCAGCCTGGTTTATCTGTAGAGCCGCGCGAAGTCTCGTAGTAGACGGGTCATTTCTTTCACTTTTGTCGTCCTGAAAAAAAGTTATTGTCTCTCAATCCAGTTTATCATATCTGGGAGCACGGAAGCAATTTTCTACATTTTGTGCTACTTATTATTATATTTTTTTTGGTACGATTTTTTTTATTTTTGGTTTGTAGTGGTAGGCCTCTTTTGCAGGGGGCCGCCCGGGGAAATACCACGCCTGTTATTCATCCGGTAAGCAGTAATGTGCAAATATTACTGTGTTCCGGTCTGAAGGGCAATGTTACCAGTGAAATTACTGGGCATGACGAGTTTCAACAACTAATATCTCAGGGTGACAGGCGTAGTGCAGTCCCGCGTAGTATTTTGAATTTTAAAACACTGGGTGGCACTGTGTCTGATATGGGCAATCATGATGCTTACCATCAGGCACCTGATTTGCTAGTCTTGTTACTCAATATCGTAAAAAAAAACTTCGACATCTGATTTGCTTGTCTTCACACACTATCACAAAAAAAAAAATTCAGACAAGGTAGACATTTAGTTCATGTGATCTCAAGCTTCAATTGTAAACTTTTTTGGAAATATGACGTCTCCCTGTATAACACCTCTTTTCAATATAAATATCATACACAATATGCATAAAGTCGTTAAATGCAAAGTGATAGGTACGAAATACGTAAATGTCATTTATTTTTATCGATATCATCAAACCAATCTAAACATTGTCAAGCCCTAGTAAATTTGAGTTTGACGTAAATAATCAAGGTAATTTATTGAATTCTGAATTTTACAACACCGGGTGGCACCGTGTCCGATATGGGCAATCATGATGCTGACCATGATTTGCTCGTCTTGTCACTCACCATCATAAAGAATAAGCTCACCTAACAGCACACTGGTGGAAGTGTGCGCACTGTTGTTCGGTAGCGGCGGCGGCGCGGTCTCTGGGCAGGCTGGCCAGCGCGGCGCTCAGCCACGCCGCGCCCACCGACCGCTGCAGCGCGACCAGCTCCAGCAGAACCTCCGCCACCTCGGCCAGCATGTACGGGTGCAGGTGCAGCACGCTGGCCTCCAGCAGCGCGAGCGTCAGGGACGCGCCGTACGTCGTCAGCAGGGATGTCGCTAGCCCTGCGACAGAGGTTAACCGCAATCAGCCCTGCGACAAATGTAGTGGTGCCCTGGACCGCCTGAGGAAGTACCACACCTTTACCAGTTATTCATCCGCCACGCAATGGTGTGCATATATTCCTGTGTTCCGGTCTGAAGGCCAATGATACCAGGGAAATTACTGGGCATGACGAGTTTCAACTAATATCTCAGGGTGACAGGCGCAGTGCAGTGCCACGTAGAATTTTGAATTTTAAAACACTGGGTGGCACCGTGTCCGATATTGCCCATATCGGACACGATGCTTACCATCAGGCACTTGATTTGCTCGTCTTGTTACACACTATCATAAAAAAAAAAAATTATAATAAGTTTCAAAAACAAAATGAAAAAAATCCCATCCCTAACGTAGTGGGAAGGAACGAGAGATACACGGATGAGAGGTAGGAGTATAACGGGCGACCTTGCACCCTGAGGTCGGCGCCGGCGGGGTGCAGCGCGGCCTTGACCAGGTCGTGCAGGAACTTCATGACGGAGGCGTTGGCGTCGCGGTGGTCCAGCGCGCTCGCCAGCCCCGCGCACTGCAGCACCGGCGCCGCCGCGCTCGACGACAGCAGCTGGTGCGGGCAGCGCTGCAGGAACCTGACCACAACACACACTTCAAGCTAGAACTACATCTGGCACACGTGTGCCACGTACGCCGGATCTGGCCGCGCGCGCATTACATAGGATCTAATGTAGCTCTAAACAACTAGTCGCCATACAAAATGTATGTGCTCCGACGCGCCCTGATCGGCGTACGTAGCACACGTGTGCTAGATGTAGTTCTAGCTTAACACTCTCGTCTGTTATTAGTGCACACTGCACTCTTACTTGTCTGTCTTGTTGTCGCATACATTTCTTTTTTTTATATTCTTGTACTATAAGTAAAAACTTGTAATTGGCCTTCTGTACTTGTCTCTTCCTATCTGTATGTTTTCCTAAAATTAATAAAATAAAATAAATATACGCTTATAAACATCCAGACACAGATCAGACATGTCCATGCACACGAATGTTTGATCTGGCCGGGGATCGAACCCGAGGCCTGCGGCACAGAAAGCAGAGTTACTACCGTCTGAGCCAACGAGGGTGTCGATATACTCTTTATCGGTACACCACAATAAAGAAACAGTAAAATTAAAATACAATTAAAAGAAATCGTATATTAATAGGCGGTATTATCGCTAAGAGCGATCTCTTCCAGACAACCGTACAATACATATTTTTAAGTTTACCTAATACAAAGCCTGAAGAGATCGTCGACAGTGTCAGGGTTGTCTCTCAAGCCATTCTCCTCTTGCAGCAGGGTGAATGTCCTCGGCATCAGCACTTGCAGTAGTTCTATTAACTGCGGGACGCATTCCTCACTCGATGCTAGCTCGTCTACCTAAAATATTCAACAAATAACAATAATTGTTTATAACAATACAGAGTTTCAGTAAAAAATCCAATTTAATCCCAACAAGTTCTCGATGCCCTTTTTATTTATCTAAGATTTTTTTTTGTTTGTGCAGTTTTTTAAACGTGACAACTCTTTTGGATTAAATTAGATTTTTTACTAAATCTTTGTATTGTTATTTTCTAGAACCTTGTTGTCTTTATTTTACGTAATTACATGTACTATTTTTGAGATCTTCCAAAATGTGGTTATGTGTGAGCGAGAGGGCGAATTTGCTTTGGACAGCGCCTTAAGATTATAAAAATAAAAAGTAATTCTTAAGAAATAGTGTATGTTTCTATAATAAAATCCCAAAAGAGACCATCGCCCATTTTAATTCGGCTTCAGCTATGCCTAAAATTGAGTATATTATGCTGGTCAAATATTTCTAGGGAAAATTTGACCAGCATATACTTACCAGCATTTACTCTTAAATACCAGGAAAGCAGAATGGAAAAGGTAAAGATGTGGAAACGAAGAGAGTGAGCAATCTAGTTGAGCAGTAACGGGTATTACCCACTGCTCAACTGTATAAAGTGCAGCAGGGCGGCCGTGCTGCGCCCCGCCATGCGGAGATGTTGTACTCACCAGTACACTAGCCAGGTACAGCACGGCGCTGTGAGCGTGTGCCAGGTACACGGCCTGCAGCGCGGGCGCGAGGGCGGGCAGCAGCGCGGCCGTGCTGCGCCCCGCCATGCGGAGATGATGTACTCACCAGTACACTAGCCAGGTACAGCACGGCGCTGTGAGCGTGTGCCAGGTACACGGCCTGCAGCGCGGGCGCGAGGGCGGGCAGCAGCGCGGCCGTGCTGCGCCCCGCCATGCGGAGATGATGTACTCACCAGTACACTAGCCAGGTACAGCACGGCGCTGTGAGCGTGTGCCAGGTACACGGCCTGCAGCGCGGGCGCGAGGGCGGGCAGCAGCGCGGCCGTGCTGCGCCCCGCCATGCGGAGATGATGTACTCACCAGTACACTAGCCAGGTACAGCACGGCGCTGTGAGCGTGTGCCAGGTACACGGCCTGCAGCGCGGGCGCGAGGGCGGGCAGCAGCGCGGCCGTGCTGCGCCCCGCCATGCGGAGATGATGTACTCACCAGTACACTAGCCAGGTACAGCACGGCGCTGTGAGCGTGTGCCAGGTACACGGCCTGCAGCGCGGGCGCGAGGGCGGGCAGCAGCGCGGCCGTGCTGCGCCCCGCCATGCGCAGTGCGAACCTCACGCAGCGGCACCAGCGCTCCGCCACGCGGCCGTCGCTCATGTATCTGTATACGATAATAACGATGTATAGACGCTGGACCTCATCATCATCATCATCATCTCAGCCATAGGACGTCCACTGCTGAACATAGGCCTCCCCCATAGATTTCCATTCAGTCCGGTTGTAAGCGGCCCGCCTCCATCGTGTTCCTGCCGTCTTTATCAGATCGTCTGTCCACCTTGTGGGTGGACGTCCTACGCTGCGCTTGCCGGTCCGTGGTCTCCATTCGAGAACTTTGCATCCCCATCGGCCATCAGTTCTACGTGCTATGTGCCCTGCCCATTGCCACTTCAACTTACTAATCCGCTGGGCTATGTCGATAACTTTCGTTCGTCTACGGATCTCCTCATTTCTGATTCGATCTCGAAGAGAAATTGCGAGCATAGCCCTCTCCATAGCTCGTTGCGCTATTTTTAACCTGCTGATAAGGCCCACAGTCAGAGACCACGTTTCAGATCCGTAAGTCATCACTAGTAACACACACTGGTCAAAGACCTTCGACTTGAGGCACTGAGGTATTTTGGACGAGAAGACATTGCGTAGGTTTCCGAACGCTGCCCAGCCTAGTTGGATTCGACGATTTACCTCTTTCTCGAAGTTGTACCTACCGAGTTGGACTGCTTGTCCTAGGTAGACGTATGAGAGTTTCGGGACCTCTTCAGTGCGTGTCTCACGACTGGGAGGTTCCCGAAACCTTGGAAGGAGGGGCAGCTATGCCTCCTTCGAAAGGAAGGACGCCCGGTGGACTCCCCCTCGGCATACCGGCCCATCGTTCTGCTCGATGAGGTCGGTAAATTGTTCGAGGGGATCGTCGCCAACCGGCTAAACAACCACCTGCGTGTGGTAGGGCCGGACCTGTCGGAAGCTCAATTCGGTTTCAGGAAGGGGCGTTCGACGGTGGACGCGTTGGCCCTACTCAAGGGCCAAGTGAAGGAGGCCATGGAAGCGGGGGACGGAGTGTTGGCCGTGTCATTTGACATAGCCAACGCCTTCAACTCCGTTCCCCATTCGACAATCCTGGAGGCACTTCGGTACCACGGGGTGCCTCTGTACCTGCGCTCACTGTTGGCCAGCTACTTGGAGGACCGAGCGGTCCTCCTTGTAGACAAGACGGCCACACTCAAGCGATACGGCGCGGAGTCCGGTGTTCCACAGGGATCGGTCCTAGGACCACTCCTGTGGAACATCGGATTTGATTGGCTCCTACGGGGAACCCTCCTCCGTGGCACGGGTGTCATCTGCTACGCGGATGACACTCTCCTCACTGCCCGGGGGAGAGACATGAGGGAGGCATCCAGTCTGGCCTCTGCTGGCGGATCCTTGGTCGTAGAAAGGATCCGCCGTCTAGGTCTGAAGGTGGCGCTGCACAAGACCGAGGCCGTTTTCTTCCACGGGCCTCGGCAGCGCATCCCTCCTGACGCCCACATTGTCGTGGAGGGCGTCAGGATTGAGGTCAAGACCCAGATTAAATATCTTGGCCTTGTACTAGACAGCCGGTGGCGCTTCGGCCCGCACTTCAGCGGGCTGTCGACGCGCCTGTTGAAAGCCGCGGATGCCCTGTCCTGGCTCCTCCCTAATCTGGGGGGGCCTAAGGCTCGATGCCGGCGCTTATATGCCGGCATCTTGAGAAGTATGGCCCTTTACGGGGCCCCCATCTGGGCGGACTCTCTCCACAGGAGGGAAAACGCCGCCGCCATCCGTAGGCCCCAAAGGGCCATTGCACTGCGGGTGGCAAGGGCCTACCGGTCTGTGAGTTTTTCGGCGGCGAACGCTCTGGCTGGCACCCCTTCTTGGGAGCTCGAGGCTTGGGTGCTCGCAAGAGTATACGAGTGGACGGTGCGGCGTAAAGCGCTCGGGGAGCGCCCCGCCGCGGAAGAGCGGGAAGCCGTGCGGCAGGAGGCGAGGGACGCAATCGTCCACCACTGGACGGAGGACCTCGCCACTGCCACTTTTGGCCGCCGAACTTTGGACGCGCTCGGGCCAGTCCTACGAGAATGGCTCGAGCGCTCCCACGGTTTCCTTTCCTTCCGTCTGGTGCAGGTGCTATCCGGCCATGGATGTTTCGGATCGCACCTGTACCGGATCCGGAGGGAGGAAACCCCGTCGTGCCAAGACTGTGGCGCGGCGGAGGACACGGCACAGCACACCCTTGAGGTGTGCCCGACCTGGTCCGAGCCGCGCCACAATCTAACTGCGGTGATTGGGCCGGACCTCTCGCTTCCTGGCGTGGTCAAGTCCATGCTGGGAAGCGAAGAGGCCTGGACAGCGGTTGCCTCCTTTTGTGAAGACGTAATGTCCCAAAAGGAGGCAGCGGAGCGTGCGCGGGAGGACGACCCTCTCGCGGCACCGCTCCGCAGGCGAAGAAGGGGTAGGAGAAGGCGATTGTACGATCGTCGTCTCCTCACTCCTGGTGGTGAATAGCGGGAGACAGGCGCGGGGGCGTCTTCTCCCGCATTGCACTATTCACCACCCACGCTGGGCGGGAATGGCCGAACACTCGTGGTCATTCCCGGGCCCCTCCCAGTCAGGAGGGGCGTGAAGGCCCCGCTGTAAAGGCGGGCGGTCGTCAGGGGGGGACTGGATGTAAAGGCTCTGCCGGTTTCCCAGTCCTCCCCCAATCAGACGATGCGGGAGTGTCGCTGGGTCGTTTTAGTGGGTATACCGGTAGCAACCGGGGAGTCCCACATAACCCTTCCATCCCCCGATGGGAGGGTATGCGTAACGCATTTTTTCCCAGTGTCAACAAAAAAAAAAAAAAAAAAAGGTAGACGTATGAGGGGGTGCGTGCAGGAAACCTCCCCGTGGTGCACCCTGGGCAACGGCGTCTGGCAACAGACGTCCGTCTGTTCGTCTGTTGCCAGACGCCGGCCGATATCCTGCTACATGGGCTGTGGTGGGCTCTTCAGTGAGTAGACCGCCACGCCCGGGAGGAGCGCCTCCGCGTGTCCCCATGAAGTTAGCATGGGGCACAGCGGACGGCGCGGGCGGGCTCAATTGAGCCCGGCCGAGAGATGGATTCTCTACTTTCCCCTGGGCAGATCTACCCCTGCACAGGGGCAACTAGAGAATACCTGCGCTTGGTGCGCGTGGTGGTGGGCGCGGGAGGGTCTTTCGCGTCCTCCCGCACGTCTATGACAGCGTTCGGGAGGGCGGGAAACACCCCTTCAGGCCCTTAATGCTGAGGAGAGTTCTCGGCTTTCCCCTGTGCAGAAGTCGACCTCTGCACTGGGGCAACCAGAGAACCCCCCTGCGCTATTTGCGCGTAGTGGTGGGCTGGGATGGGCCTTCCGTGTCCTCTCGCACGTTCGGTAGGCGTTCGAGAGGGCACGGAACACCCTTCCAAGCCCAAGATGTGGGGCTCGGATGCGGGGGTATCCGTTGCCCACCTTAAGGGCCTGCGAGGAGGCGCGCGCGTGTTTCCGCGCGCCCCTTGGGAGGGTTGGGGTGAAGGACCTCACCCCACCGTGGCGGGGTCCTCCATGGAGGACCAAACGCCGTCGGGGCCGCGGATGAGTGCTTCGGCGTGCCCGCAGCCCCGACACATGGCGGCGCGAAGGAACACCCCGGGGTTTTTTAGTGGGTATACCCGCCGGCACAGCAACTTACCGTTATGGTGCTGTGCCGGCGGGGAGTCCCACATAACCATCCTGCGCTCCCGCGGGTGCGGGTGGTATGCGTCACGCATGTTTCCCCGGGTACAAAAAAAAAAAAATAAGAAAAAAAGAAGGTAGACGTATGAGTCAACAACTTCTAGAATCGAGTTCCCAACCGATACTGGGGTCGGCACAACATGGGCATTACACATCACCTTCGTCTTCTCCATGTTAATTTTAAGACCGACCCGTTGAGAAACTTGATTGAGGTCTTCGAGCATCGTGCCGAGATCTTCCATCGACTCTGCCATGACTACGATGTCGTCGGCAAACCGAAGGTGAGTGATGTATTCGCCATTAATATTGATGCCGTGTCTTTGCCATTCCAGAAGTTTGAAGGCGTCCTCCATTGCGGCAGTAAACAGTTTTGGAGATATGACGTCTCCCTGTCTTATGCCTCTTTCCAACGGGATTGCCACGAACTCGAACCGACATAGTGGCGTTACTATACAAGCACTTCAACACTTCGATATACCGATAGTCAATATGGCATCGTTGGAGAGACTCGAGCACAGCCCATGTCTCGATCGAATCAAAGGCCTTTTCATAGTCCACGAACGCTAAACATGACGCTGGACCTCAACACACGAGTAACACCCGCGAGGATAGTGGCGGGTATTATTTTTATGATAGTGAGTGACAAGCCGAGCAAATCAGGTGCCCGATGGTAAGCATCATGATTGCCCATATCAGTGGTAGCTCAACGGGAAGACCGCAGCAGGAGATGCAAGATGCCCTCATTATAATAAGGTAAGTAGGTGAGAGTCGAATAGACAACGCTAACGAACGACTCTGACCGCACGTGCCAGCCTACTCTTATCGGTCTTATCGGGCTACATGTAGCTACGGCGTAGGGTCAGTAGTCAGTAGCACCACTGGAGTTCTACTTGTAGCTTCATACCTAAAATTTGAAGTGTCCCATGAAGGCTGGATTCAACTAAATATTTTAAACGACTTTGATTTGTATTCATGAAAGTGAAAGAAAATTTATTGAAAGCCCATTCGGACGGTTTGAATCTAGCATCTAGGAATCTAGGAATTTAGCAGTCGATCAACTAAAATCGAACCGTGTATAACATGACTACGTCACAAAAATGGCGATCAATCGTGGCGCATTCGTAATCAAGTCTCATAATGGAATTTTATCAATTTTGAATCGCTTATAATTAATTTTAAAAAAATATTTTTAAGTGATTTTTTTTATCAGATTATACATAATTTTCAATAAACTTTTAAAATAAAGTAAAAATACGTTTTTTTTTTTCAAATACATAGAATACGTACCTCTCCATAACATCCCTCAGCACGGGCCAGGCGTCGCTGAGCGCGGGCAGCGCGGGGTGCGCGTCCACATTGTCCACACTGGCGGCGGGGATGTCCACGTCGCGGAACAACGCCGCGATCCGGTCCAGCCACAGCACCGGGTCGCTCGCCGTGCCCTTGCTGATGGCCTGCCGGGACTTCAACAGCGCGCTCAGCCCGCTCAGCTGCACTGATACCGCTTCACGGAGGGCCGTTGATAACTGACGGGACACGTTACGTTGCAATCTTATGACAGTGACTGCCTCGGTGGCGTAGTGGGCGCATGCTCGACTGCCAATCGAGAGGTCCCGGGTTCGATCCCCAGGTCAGGCATAGTGTTAAATATTGGATTTTTCCATTAGGAATTATCTCAATAACTGCCTGGAGTGTGAACCTGTGCCCGGTAGATGGCAATAGACTCGCCCCCTATTACATGGGACCAATAACATACTGGCGAAATGTGGGTGTATCTACTATGGGACTGAGTCCTGGGTACGCCTCTGCCTACCCCTTCGGTAAAAAGGCGTGAATGTATGTTATGTTATGCTTAACTCCTCAGACCGATGTCAAAATATCCTCTCCATACATCGGTCGTTAAGTTTAGTTTCCGTGTCCTGTAATATTATTTCGTACCTCGTCGGGAGGCAAGGCCCCTATAGCAGCGGCGACGGCCCTCATGAGCGTGGCGGAGGTCCTGAGATCGAGGCCGAGGTGGTCGGCCACGCGCGCCGCCTGCAGCAACGACGACACGTGCGCGCGCACTGTGCCGCGGCAGGACGAACAGATACTCTGCGATATTGACGTGATCCGACTTTACAACATCAATATACACTGATAGAGAACCATTTTTCACTCGATTGTTTGTGGTTGGCTCTGAATCTAGCCTTTATTTGCGCGAAAACGTATTTTTATAAAGGAAACCGTATGGTTTTTTTTTTTATATTTCAAAAAACATTAGCATAACCTATAAATACGAAGAAACTGTAAGATTTTCATTAACCAAATATGTTCAAATAAAGGCCAGATTAAGAGCCAACTACAAGCAATTGAGTGGAAAATTATTCCCTATTTCTTCATATTTTCATTTTGCATGGAAGCCGAAAACCCTTAAGACTAATTGTTCACCTATTAATAAAACTCTGTAGATTCATACGAACCATTCATGATTGATAGAGCCGTGTGGTCACCGACTTTAGAATAGTATTCCACCCTCTCTGCCCGTGGTTGCCATAAGAGCCAGCTTAGAGTTATAAGATCCTGAAGACGAGCAACAGCGTCCTCTGCGTAAAACCATCGAATTACGCTCGCAAACCGCCTGCCAAGCGTGGCGAGTATCGGCAAACCTTCCCTTATGGGGAGGCCTATGTCCAGCAGTGGACTTTCAGCGGCTGAAATTTATAAGCCATTGGCTTCATTTATTTAAGTTAGTTAATTTAATTTAAGCGTCTTGAAACCTTTTAATTGCAGAAAAGGAAAAAGACTAAGGCTGAGTTACACAGACTAACTTTAACATTAAAGTAATGCTTGATCGGCCATTAAATATCTGCAATGTCTAATTATTTTAGACAAACTTTTAAGAGCCATCACTCGATTCATATAAACCATTTTTCCATTAGTAACTTGGAGGCTGAAGCTCAGTCGATGGCAATAGGATCGTACCTATTACATGGGACTTAAAACAAAACTGGCTGAAATATGAAAGTATTCATTATCCTGGATACAATAAGGCCGACGCAACTCGGCGAGTCTGAACATAGGCTCTGTAAAATTTAGCGTATGTAAACTCGTGAACAAAATTGTTATTGCCAGATAAACAAATGTACCTATATTGTAAATGTAATGTCCAGTTTAATCATAATAATAACAGTTTTTATTTAAGTTTTACTTTAGCGCATGTGTTAGAGTTCGCAGAGCTCATGTTCAGTCTCGCCAAGTTACGCCGGGCGTACTGTACACGTGTTGTACCTGTAGCGCTACAGCGGCAGCGGGCGCCAGCCGCGGCTGTTGGAGCGCCCTCAGCAGCGTGTTGACGGCGGGCGCCACGCACGCCGGGTGGCGCTGCACCCACTCACACAGCTCGCCCAGCAGGACCAGGCACGTCTGCAGCACGCCCGCGTGACACGACTCTTCCGGCATTGACAGGATGGCTTCTACTACTTTAGGCACGTACTCGTACTCCTCGCTATAACATAAACAGTATGGCTATATAAAATAAACATATCCATATGGAAATATACAATATTGAAACAATTAACGCCTTGTATAATAATATGGATGTGACGAGAGCATTCGACCATATCCCTCATGAGCTACATTCGGAAAAACTTCACAAGTATGGTATGAGAGGCAATGTGAATGACCTTATTCGATCTTACTTCGTCAATAGATATCAGGTTACTCACATTACTAACTAAAATATGTTCCAAAAGTGCTACAATCCGCACATACCATTCAAATCTGAGTAAAAATCGCTATGGTGTTCCACAAGGAAGCATATTGGGCCCTCTACTATTAATAATATACAAGGCAATTTTTTTAAAAGAGTCTTCAGGGCCATCTCCGAAACTAGCCGTGCCAGGCATCGAACAAGTTTGAAAAAATATAACACCATTTGATAGCGACATTAATAAGGATCAATTTATAGAGAGTGACATTAAGTCACAGAACAGATAATAATACTATGTATAGAATGGACACTGGACACTGTCATCCGCCCACCAATCGGGCATTCCTCACCCCGCAAGCAAGTTTGAGCTCTCGACGAGCTCCGCTTTGCTGGGAAATCACCTCACGCACAGTATTGAGCGATGGAAATGACTTATTTTCAAAAAAAATATTTTTTTCATAGCATTTTTCTGAGGGTGGAGGGAGCATTCTGGGTGAATCTGGTAGAAAATCAGGGGATAAAAAAAGCACTAAAATGAACTTACGGCAATATACTCTTAGCAACACACTGCATAACAAACAGAGCTGCTTCCGTCTGCTCCCAAGAGTTATTAGCGTCGAGCGTCGAGAACATTTGCCGAAACACAGAGCTCGAGCCCACAATGAACACCACATCTTTGATCAGACCTTGCACCTTCATACGGAATTCCTGCGGACATTGGATAGTTTCTGTGATTATTTTGGAAAATCATTTTTAGATTTTTTAACTTTTCCTACCGTATCGGTACGTATAAGGCCATGATCGACAAAATAAATGTCTTTGTATTAAAATATATGCAATGCCCACTAGACTGTTTCATATAATGTCACGTGCCGTGCACGCCGCGTTAGCTTTCCGTCAACAATTTCTATAAAAATGGTGTTGATATGTTATAAAACAGTCCAATAACATTCCGGTACAGTGGGCAAGTAACTTTGGGCCGGAATTCACCAAATTTACATGTCAGTTTATCAATTAAAGACACTTAGGGACTTTTTGTCGCACAAAGCACCCCCATAATTTTACTTGATTTTACGTTGTTGCGGAAATTTCGCTCCATTTGTCCTCAAGTATAAGGTCAAGACTTTAGACATGACAAAAGATTTCCACAATACATTACAACATTTTTCATTTAGAGCATTTTTTAGGACTAAAAATATCTTACATAAAACTCATCCCCCTCTTCTGGTAAATGTGCCAAGTCCGGCTCACACTGACAATGCCTCGCCAGTGCTTCTATCAACCTCTCTATGTGAGGCTTGAAGGCATCTGTCAGTGGCTGGTAGTCTCGCTGGTATATTTCCTCTGATAGACGATACCATAGGTTGAATGTTATCTCTGCTACCTGAAAAATTTACAATTATTATTTATTTTCTATTAAATAGCTGTACTTTTCATGACCAATATTAATAATAGATGTTGTGTTAAGAAAAGCCCTAGTCAAAAACATGGGTAACTACAGCATGTGATGAAAGTGGACAAAGCGAAAGATGTATGTCAGGATTGTAGCAAGTGGAGAGATGAGTGAAGAGAGTGAAGAGAAATAGTCTCTGCCTACCACAATGGGATCAAGGTGTGTTTGAAACAGTTTGAGCACCATAGACATAAGAAGTACCTTATTTCATTTCCCAAGGTTCCATCTATCTCTATAAAAAGATTTATTAAAATTGGATAAGCAGTTTAGGTGTGGTTGAATCTACCTCTTTTTAGGCTTTCAGATTGACAGAGGGCTCAAATGGTAAATCCATATAAATCAACTTTGCAGTAAGGTCAAAAGTGCATGTCTTGCACTTCGGGCGTGTAGTACCAGCAGAAGCAGTGCAGTCCTGGTACTGTTCGACGATACATTTCTTGCTCCAATATGACACTGAGCTATAGGGGCGCGCTGCCGACTGGGAGCGCCTCAGAATGCAGAAACGAGCTGTACAAGCAATGGTCTGAATTCAGCAGGACACAGCCAGACCACACTTAGGAAGCTTTGTATTCTCACCCTGCCCTGAATGAGGAGGTACACACGAATTGTGACCATCACTCGCACCAAATGAGGAACAGGATGAAGCTGGTTGGAGTGTCAAGAACCATGGCAAAATTGGCTAAATTGACTCATGTTATGGAGCCAACTGTTATATAATAAACTACCCTTATATATAAAATCTGTCTCTAGCCTGAACTCTGTTAAATTACATCTGAAGTGCTGGCTTGTTGAGCAAGCACAACAAATTAGTTAAGACAAATAAATAACAAGTTTGTTTTAAATTTAATTTACAATTTGTAATTGAATGGTTTTATTTTTTTATGTTGAATTATAATTTCTGTATTGCTTAATTAATAAACTTCATGTTATAATATACGTAATGACCTGTATGTAATCCATATTAATAAAATACTTTGATTATGTGAGCTTAAATTAAGATATAGTAGAATAAATTTTAGTCATTGTGAATCAAATTTCATTTCAAATCAAAATAATATCAAAAGCCATAAAAAAGTACATTTGCAAGACAAAAGACTAACCTTAATTTTTAAAGGAGTAGATACAGTTCGCGCCACTGTTTAATAGCGCTTGGCATAAGTAGAGGGGGACTTTGCGCAGGTGTATTGGTCTAAAAAGTCCTAACAGATCTAATAATTGATTTCTGGGCTTTCAAGGTCAGCGCTATTAAACCGTGATGCAACCTGTAAGTACCGACCTAGTATAGAATAACAATAGGCAACATATTCAACAGCTAATAAAACTTATAATAATTTGTATTGGTATTAAAGGGTTGGACTGAGTAACTCAGCAATCTTTCTATAGAAATGTTTATATTTATTTAATGTGGATTAGATAAGATAAGAGGATAATACTTTATTAAGGATGCAATCTGCTTACCACCAGATCTATAGAGATGGAAATCTATGGAGGTAGCCTACATCCATGTAGTGAGTAGTGGAAGACCCATGGCTGCGATGGAGATTACCCAAAATATAACATATAGGACACAAAACCTATAATTAAATGTAAAAATGGTGGCTCACCAATAAGTAATTTCTAACAGACAACTAATGGATGGTGTGGATTAATTTACAGTGATTCATGAATAAATCTTAATAAGACTAGTAGTAAGATACACACCAAATCTCAGATTAAACTACACTAAACTTCTAAACAATTTTAACCAACACCTTTCTCTTTCTGGACAAATTTTAATGATGATTGATGAATCATTAATTCATTTAGTTAATTACCTCATAATCATGATGTCCCACACAAATAAGGGCCAACTCCAAGCTCCTCATAGCAAAGTGTGTGTTACCACTCGCCATAGAAGCTATTATCTTATCTAGAAATGTCTCTCCCAGTTCGGTGAAAACTCGTGCATAATTTGCTGCCTTTTCCTCTTCCTCATGAGCTACGGCCATATGATAACTTTCTTCTAAAGAAACTATACTTTCAAATAATAGTCTCTCTATGTTTTCATGGTTGTTATTCTCTTCCAAGCAATGTAGCAATGCACAAACACAATCTGATGCTGCATCGTGTAAAGTATTTATAGAGTTGTGATCTCTGAGTATTTGTAAACAGAATCCGATTACCGCATTTTGAGGCACTTCCTGTATATTTATAGCTTTGACTTGGATCCAAGATGTCATACATTTAACTATTTTCAAAGCAACATGTGTGCTTTGAGAACTGCTCATGCTTTGTTTAAGAAACATTGTTACTAGATTAGCATTTGTTCGTAGCTCTGCTTTGATTTCTTCTCTTCTGTTCTCTCCTAGTTTTAAGCTCGATGAGTCTATTTCTTGTGGAAGTACTGTTAGGATTTCAAGTAGAGCAAAGTCGTTTTTGTTAGAGAATGATTTGATGAGGTCATGAATACAATTCTGCCAGGAAGACATCTGTAGTGCTAGGTCTGCTAAAGCTAAGCAAAGTTGAGTCAATATTGCGGGGCTCGTCTCTGAGGAGGTTCTGTTCAAGTGAGATACTAGTGAATCTCTTAGGGATATTAATGCTTCTGGAGGCAACTCAGACAGACTGTGCTGAACTTTAGATCTCATCGTTTGGGAGGCAAAATAACACGAGTTCGCATCTTTCTTTTGCTGTAGAAGCTCGTCGGCTATCTTCCACGAATGGATCTGAAAGTATAGTCATATCTTTTATTACTGTATATAGCGACTAACTTATAGGAGTTGATGAATAATGGTTTATTGAATATTAAATTTGAAGACAAGTAATGGGATTTAGGTACTTACGGATTTCTGCACGTCTGCCAACCATAACGAAGCCTTTTCTTTCTCACTAGTATTGGGGTTATCATACAGCGCGCCGATCGCCTGGTAAACGGTGTCCATAGATGGACTCTCCATCGTGAAGGAATATACTTCTCACTTTGCTCCTAAATCCTCACGTTCATTACACTTAATTCACACACTACCTTAATAAAATCCAGAAAAACGACCTAAAAACCGAAATAAATTACAAACAAGCAAAACTTGAACAAAATGCTGCCAAAGTGTCAAAATATTGACAACTGACAACTATTGACATGTGTCAAGTGCCAATTACGTCTATCCATAAACTAAAATAAAAACCTTAGTAGTGGGCTAATAATACCCTGGATTATGAAAAATACGCAGGTAATTAGTAGTAATGAGAATCTAAGAAATTAACTATGATAGTATATTATAAGAAACGTCTAATTAGGTGATGTTTTTGTTAATTTGATAACAATATACTAAAAGCGCAAGCTTTTAAATCGTTCGGCCGTCGTATCCCCTCTTCTTCTAGCTATTAATAGCTAACACTATAGTGTTTAATAGTAGTTTAATAGTTATTATAATAACTTACAAGTAATAAATATTGAAGTGTTAGGTAAATATTGGATTTTTCCATTAGGAATTATCTCAATAACTGCCTGGAGTCTGGAACTGTGCCCGGTAGATGGCAATAGGCTCGTCCCTATTACATGGGACCAATAACATACTGGCGAAATGTGGGTGTGCCTACTATGGGAGTCCTGAGTACACCTCTGCCTACCCCTTCGGGAAAAAGGCGAGAATGTATGTTATGTTTTGTTAATATTTACAGACGTGCATTTTGTGAAGTCGACCATTAGCTGTGTAAAAATATATTGTGAATCTATTATTTATTTACACTCGGGAAAGTATTATTAGAATACTACGTAATTTTGATAGTGTGTTCATTTTACCCGATCATGGCAAACGGGTTGTTTTAACATTAATAACTCATGAAACATTATTTTTTAAGATGGTTAAAAAAATGTGTATGAGCCATAACAATAACTTGCTCAAATTTTGGGAAAATATAATAACGTGGCAGCACCTCAGCTTTATTGTCAATGTAAAACACAAAATCATAAACAAGAGTGAGTTCAGAAGTCAACTTTAATCTATATAATATTCAAGTTACTCAGAATTTTTTTGTCAAAAAATAATTTTATACTCATAGTTTCCATCATGTGATCATTAAATCATTTAAAAGGCAATATATATTGATTAATTTTATTTTATCTGAAAAAAATATATTCCCTCACAGAATTTTTTCAGTTATTGATGTGCAGACCTTAACCGATGATTCGAATTTTGCTCGACGAAATGTCAAAGTCAAAGAGACGTTTCCGAGGTCATATGATTTTCCTTCTGTTTTGCAAAATAATCAATAGAACAAAGATAAAAAATTGAAAGGCGACACAAATGATTCTCACGGGGCAATCGGTTATTCGTGGTATTGCTTCGTTTAGTAAGCAAGCGGCCGGTCGAGCGTTCGTCCATACTTCGCAATTAGCCATGGCGCCTATTAAGGTAAATTTTATTAAAATGCTTATTACAATAATTACATAACTGCCGGCGTTTTTAAAATATGGTGTGTTGATATAGGTTGGAGATAACTTGCCCAAAGCGGATTTGTTTGAGGATTCGCCGGCGAATAAAGTCAATGTTTGCGAGTTGACAAAAGGGAAGAAGGTTATTTTATTCGCGGTTCCTGGTGCCTTCACGCCGGGTTGTTCTAAGACGCACCTGCCGGGATACGTGCAGAATGCTGACAAGTTGAAGTCGGAGGGCGTCGGAGAGATCGTTTGTGTGTCTGTGAATGACCCATATGTGATGGCTGCATGGGGTGCACAACATAACACTAAAGGAAAGGTAATTATGATTCAATTAACATAATCCAAATAATAAATTACTCTATACAACAGTGAATTAAAAGGTTCTTGTTGACTAATGAACTTCCCCTAACTTACTTCATTGTTATGAGGAAATAACTTGACCTCTAATATTTCATTGCTAATTGAATAATGCAGTGTACCTCTCACTACCAGTATAAGGTGCATACATAATATATTAGTTCTAAATGTCTATAAAACAAGGTCAATTATTATTTAGATCATTTAAATCGTAATACTGAGAAAATTCTTAGATACTTTTTCTACTTCAACTACTGTAATTATTATTAACTAGCTGTGCCCATTTGTCTTCGTTCCCATGGGAATATCAAGATAAATAGTATCCTATGTGTTATTCCAGGATTTATGTATCCACATACCAAACTTCAGCCCAATCAGTTCAGTAGTGATATGAAGGAGTAACAAAAACCTTTATAGTATTAGTAGAATGAAATCCATAATAATATTATAAATTTATTCCTTATATAATTAAAATATTTAATTTTAAATAATATATAAAAAAATATGTAGCATTATTTCTCCAAGTTAACAATAATGTTTAATTATTCTTACAAGTATATCAAGTTTACCTTTTTATTATGATTATAATATTGTTATAATAATAAACAAGTACTTAGCATCCACTCACAGCAAAACAACAAGATAAGGAATAATGAACAGTAACTAAGTGTCGGCCATATTCATTATAGAATCAATAATACCTACTCTATTCAACCTTCACCTCTTGAATTATTAACTTTCATGACAGACTTACATTTACTCGGACTTCTAATGGATGTTGAATATTTAATGGTTTGCTTTGACTGTTTGACAAAATGTCCATAGTTCAGAAAGTTAAGAACATGCTTATTTTGAAATAATTATGAGAATACATAGTAAATTCAATTTTTTTTTTTAATCACACTGGTCCTAGGATGAGCCTATTCTAAGTCATGACATTATCAATTGTGTCAAATAAGTCACAAGTTATATACCTATACATGGGACCAATAACATACTGGCGAAATAAATGTGGGTGTATCTACTATCGGACTGAGTCCTGGGTACACCTCTGCCTACCCTTTCGGGAAAAAGGCGTGAATGTTTGTTTTTTTTTATACCTATACATTTATGTATAATATCAATATATTAATAATCAATCCTTGACTGCCTCGGTGGCGTAGAGGGCACAGGCTCAACTGCCAATCAAGAGGTCCCGGGTTCGATCCCCAGGTCAGGCAAGTGTTTTAAATATTGGATTTTTCCATTAGGAATTATCTCAATTACTGCCTGGAGTCTGGAGCTGTGCCCGGTAGATGGCAATAGGCTTGCCCCCTATTACATGGGACCAATAACATACTGGCGAAATGTGGGTGTATCTACTATGGGACTGAGTCCTGGGTACACCTCTGCCTACCCCTTCGGGAATAAGGCGTGATTGTATGTTATGTTAATAATTAATATACTAATATCAATATATTAGTGTACATAAATGTATATTTAACTTGTGACATAATATGCCTCAGATATATTTAAAGCACAATGCTACTAAGTTTCCAACTTTAAGATCTTAGTTTTTGCAAGTTGTCACTGCATTTTTTGTCTGCCACTTATTACAATATTTTTTGTTCTGAGTGAAGGCCAAACTCTACTTTTCATAGTTTATAGATTATTATTGATTTGTAAACTGAGCTCACTTTTTATTTTTTATTGCATTATGACTACTACACACATATTGTTAAAAATTGCTTCATCCTAAAACAACCTTACTAACACAAATTATTTCATTTTCCAAGATCCGAATGCTAGCTGACCCCAGCGGTACCTTCATCAAAGCCTTAGACCTGGGCACCAACCTGCCGCCTCTCGGAGGCTTCCGGTCCAAACGCTTCTCCATGATCATCAATGACTCCAAGGTAGAAGAGCTCAACGTAGAACCTGATGGCACCGGCCTATCCTGTTCCCTTGCTGACAAAATCAAGGTTAAGAAGTAAAGAAAAAATGTAAATCTCACTACCTTAAGCTAGGACTAACTATCTTTCATATCTTGTGATCACACCCAGCTTTATAGACTGTCCGAGCACTCCTTGTGATAACTAATCAATTTATTATAAATATAATTTATGATGTTTCATTTGTGGTTTCATTGTTTGATTGGTTTGTGTGACCCCATTCTCTTTACTCCAAGACCCACGGATATTATGACCCGATGACATAATGATAGAGTGAAGTGGAGGAGAAAGCTGCAGCACAGTGACCAAGGGACAATAACACCCATTATCAAGAATAATACATATACTACTGTAACTGTACTGTGCTAAGTAAGGACAGGATTTTCTCACC
The DNA here is from genome assembly GCA_947063395.1 of Hemistola chrysoprasaria. Classification (NCBI taxonomy): domain Eukaryota; kingdom Metazoa; phylum Arthropoda; class Insecta; order Lepidoptera; family Geometridae; genus Hemistola; species Hemistola chrysoprasaria. Next base: position 16,103,568 of record OX346716.1, on the reverse strand, counting down.
GCGTTCGGGACGTGAATTTATCGGCCCTATTCGTTCGGGCCATCATAGTTTTGTTCTTGAATTGTGTTGTCTTGAATATAGGTGTATTATTATCTTCTATGTGGTTAAGTGTATGGATTATAACGAGACTGCCTCGGTGGCGTAGAGGGTGCATGCTCGACTGCCAATCAAGAGGTCCCGGGTTCGATCCCCAGGTCAGGCAGTGTTAAATATTGGATTTTTCCATTAGGAATTATCTCAATAACTGCCTGGAGTCTGGAACTGTGCCCGGTAGATGGCAATAGGCTCGCCCCCTATTACATGGGACCAATAACATACTGGCGAAATGTGGGTGTATCTACTATGGGACTGAGTCCTGGGCAGTTTATATGTATTATCTATGGTCCTGGGCAGGGGTACACCTCTGCCTACCCCTTCGGAAAAAAGGCGTGAATGTATGTTTATTAGAACGAGATAACAGATATTTAATGCATTGTTCGGACACTAAAGAGAAAAAACGTGGTAAATAATTTATCCCCGTGTCATGCTAGGCTTGCAACAAAACAGAGAGAGTGATTATTTATTTCAATATTAAAATACAGTTACTTAGGTGGGGGAATTGAACCGTGCGTAGCTTTTCATTAAAAAATCCGATATAATTTTGTAATCGTATTAGTTGTCAAAGTCAAATTGAGTTTGACTAATGACAGCTAACGTGAAAAAGCTGTGGCAACTGGAAATTGGAAATTGCCAAAGAGAAATTGAAAAATGTATGAATCGTAGAAATTTAAAAATATTAAAAAATAATTAAAAACAATGCTCACCGTCCTCAATAAATTAAGTTTTATAAACAACTTTTACTGCATAAATGACGTGAAATTGTCGTTCTAAAAATGTATAAACATGTGCATTATTGTAGCATTATATTTTTATTGATAACTTTGATTTATTGTGTGCGCGTTGTTTTCACTGATATATTTGAGGATGAAAGCGATTTAGTAGACGAATGGCTGGATCAGAACGATCTGGGGGACTATAAGAAGCTTTACAAAGACTATGGTAAGTTATTATATTGATTTGATACACTTAAAACACCTAACAGTCGATGTCCTTTGCTCTTTAGAAATTCTATGTAGAGCATCAATATTTGATAGGTTTCTCTTGCTTTATTTATAAAATAATAAGTAGTTTTATATAACCACTAAGTTCAATACTTTAGTCCTCGTATCTATGCATAAATTCACTTTGATATGAAGACATATTCGAGTTTTATTCATAATGAATGAATAGATGTGAGCACAATAATGAACACAATTGACGTGGTTGCGGGACATTTACTTACTAAATAAGTAATGAGGGACTGGGATTGCTGAGGCCAACTAATCTTTGATTATCTATAAGAACAAATAATGTGCAAACATTACTGTTTTCCGGTTTGAAGGGCAATGTTACCAGCGAAATTACTGGGCATGATGAGTTTCAACAACTAAGAGCTCAGGGTGACAGGCGCAGTGCAGTGCCAGTAGAATTTTGAATTTAAAAACACGGTGGCACTGTGTCTGATATGGGCAATCATGATGCTTACCATCAGGCACCTGATTTGCTCGTCTTGTCACTCACTAACATAAAAAGTACTAGAAAATAACATTCTTGTCTTTTTGTGGCAGTTATACTTGCCCAAGTCTGATCTTAATACTTGTGCTTGTCATAATATTTTATCTATGGGTGATGGTACTAGATATGCAAGATTATAGTGTAAGTACCTATATAACAAAATCCAAAGAAAGAGAGCATCCAAGAATCATCGCTTACTTTCCTTGCTTATATAGGTATTCCAGTTTTGTTCTATTACCATTCTATCCATTTAAACATTTTCCTTTTCAGAATTCTTATTAATACATAACTTGGCAAGTGTAATAAAAAGTTCATATTAATATTTAAAATAGCTTAGAACTTTGTATTCTAAGTTATACAAGCTTACTGCTCAATTAGGGGCATTAATAAGAACATAATAATTTATGGCCGTCTATTTAAAAAATTTAATAAAGACAAAGAAGACTTTAATGTACTAAGCATTGGGAAATTATGAACCACACTGCACCTAGTTAACTACTCAGAGCCACAAATCCGTCTAATATTATAAATCTCAAATTTCAGAACAATGTAAAAATAAATTTGTCAAATGCGTGTTGGTTTGTCAAATGCGTATTGGGACGCGCATGTGAAGGGCTCCTCACTCTCCACCATATGCTAGCTATATTTCCATAGCTATAGAAATCACGTCTTCTCATCAAATTAATGTACCTTACACAGAAATTAATAAAAAAACAATTGTCGGTCAAGTAAGTCACATAATAAATTCTTTTCAAACGTCAATTTCTAAAGCAAGTATCATAAAAAATCTGCGGGTCTACCACTTTTAGTGAAAAACACGTTCCTTGTACTATTAGGACTCTATTGTTCCTCTTGAAACCAATCTTCACACGTTGTTTGTCCATTTTTTTCTGTCCATTGAAGTGCCTCTTGACTATGAACTTTTTGTCCCAGACTCAATCTTAATGACCAGCTTCCAAAAAAAACAAAGTAGAGCAGATGTTGTGGTATTTTACTAAATTCATGATTTTATTATATTATTTTTGTTTTTAAGAGGTAACTGATCGTTTTACAAAAATACCAATATGTGGCTTAGATGTAATATTATGTTATGTATTCTTTATCTATTTATTTAACAGTTCCTAAATAGGTTAACCTCACTGCTGCTGTTCAATAGGTACTTTGTTTATCTATGATTTTTACGTATTTAAAATATTTAGAGATATGGTATTTTAAGGGTTGTTAATTAAGGGAACATAGGTGGCAATGATTTTTGTTAAAACTTGAAATAATAAGGAAGACTAAGTAACCGACAGTCTCATCACATTAAGGAGTTTTTATACAGATAACCTGATGATGATGGTATGCAATAGATATCTAGATAATAAATATTACACAGGATACGGTATCTTACTCGTATAATATAAGGTAAATCATGATAATGTTATAATATGTGTATTGCCAAATATTGCTTGAAATCTTCCTCGAAAACTCTAGTCAGAATTAGTCTTATTTGATTTTAATAAGTCGGAAAAGTGTCTTGTATGGGAAAGTCCTTGAATTTTAGAATTTATTTAATTTTTAGTATTTGTTGTTATAGCTATTATAGTTACCCATATTGTGTAAGATTTTCAAGTAGATAACTATTGCCATTATGGTGTTACAGCGTGAAACGTTGAAAAAAAATCGTGATTTGTATGAACGCTCCAGTTATTTATTAATTTTATTTAGTCATAATTATTTCATAGTATAGCAATCATAATCATTAACATTCCGTGAAAAAATCAAATACCTAGCTGTTGCCGTTTTCACGATATAAGAAAGAAATCTAGAAATAAATTTTGAGCAAAAACACGTTGCTTGTATGGAGAGTACCTTTAATTATAAACTTTTTTTTATTTTTATTATTTGTCGTTGCCCTGTGACAGACGGACGGACGGACGGACGGACGGACGGACGGACAGCGGAGGCTTAGTAATAGGGCTCCTTCAGCACCCTTTTAGGGTTCGGAGCCCTAAAAATTACGTATTCAACAGGTGAACAAAATGCGTGCGAGTTCTATCTCAGCTCCAAAAATACAATGTTTTTTCGTAAAGTCGTCTATACAATGTTTGCATCACTTCTATAAAAAAATTCTGAGTAAAAAAATATTTATAATAATAATAATATAATAATAATATAATAATAAATTTCATTTATTCAGACTCAATTGACCCAATAATTGTTAGTATACATGAAATCTTAAAAACTAATGTAACTTACTCAAATTTTAGAGAAAATATGTAAAGAATTACTTTTCATTTTGGCTACTTAGAATTAAATACCATTAAAATTAAAACCAAATAAATAAACTTAAGTTTAAAATCCAGTTCCTCAAAATGAAAATCAAATATTAAAAAAATTTTGGAAATTAAAAATCTTGTCAAAAACTTTTTATTTCAAATGAGAGTAAAAGATATGTAAAAATATCAAATAGATGGAAATAGTTGAATAGCCGTACTGGCCATCGAAGACTCCAGACACGCACACCAACTACTGTGTTTGTTGAACATCCTCTAAATTTTGTATGCAACCTGTTAAGTCATGGTTAATAACATAATCCTCCTCTTTTTTAACTCACCTATTTCAAATGAGAATCGAGTACTGAACATCTTACATAATAATGTAAATGATCACTCTAATATATTTCTCCAATTTTTGGCATAGCTCAAAAAGATAATTCCTTACAATATTTCTAATAAAACTTGTATATTAATTGTAACATTTGAGTTATTCTAGAATAAATGACTCGCATCATAAAAAAAGCCAAGAGCTCATTCATATCACTACAATGCTATAATTTACTAGATAAAGTTGGCTTCTTATCAAATAAAACGATTATTTCAGTGGTATTCATTATTCTGAGCTATTTTTCTAAGCATATAATGTACAAAACTTATGGAGCTTGTTAGTTTTTTCATAGTGTGTGCCAAATTGTAAGCAACAGATATCTCAAACTCAAAACTCTATAATATCTCATGCGCTGTGCAAGGACGTCTTTTAAGGATAATAATTGTGTATATTCACAATTTGTCTATATTGGAGTACATAGGATTGCCTCTTCAGTCTAGTGGTCACTAGCGCCACTGCTATGCGTGAGGTGTTGGGGTTGATTCCCAGTGCGATAATTTTTCGTTTGGTTTTCTCTCATTAAATTCTCAATAGCAGCCTGGAGACCAGATCTGTGCCCAGTTAATGGCAATAGACTCGCCGCCTGTTACCCTGGCTGGACTTCAAACATACGTTGCGAAATCTGGGTTTACCTACTATGCAGAGTAATAGGCAGAAGTGTACCCATTCCCATAGTAACCACGGCAATGAGTTCACCTTCGGCCCTTCAGTGAAACAAAGATGTTGTAATTTATGGGATTATTTCAAAACGCTTGCCCCACGTTGGGCGCCATAATTTTAGACCCGACCCAATTTGCGTAAAGATCAAACATTTAAAAATCTTGAGAAGCTAATCATTAAGGATTTTTATCAATAAAAGTTTTCCGAACAGTGAATAAAGCCATGAAGCTTTAGTAAATAGGTAACTGAACCCAAGAATGCAATATAAAGCGAAAAATACTAATCAAGAATATTGCAATCGAGAATTTCATAATAGAACGTAATATCAATATCTGTTGAGGATTCCCGGGGGCTTTGTGCAGCACCGTGAAGGCAGGGAGGCTACTGACGTATCCTCCTACTCCCCCACCACCCACCTCGCCCGCAAACATACACAAAGGCGGGAATCCGGGAGGTTCAGTCGCACCGCAATCGCCGCGGCGAACGCACCTCTCCAAACATATCTACACTCACACATCAAATTATTATGCTTCTTATTAAACTTGTAACAGAATACACTCACAAATATCATTAAAACTTCGTCAGTGCTTCAATTCTAGTGTTTTGGTCGAGATGTGGCAGTTTGAAGACTCGGAGATTTGTTCCATAGGGATGATCCACCCGTCCCATAGCCGGCATTCTGGACTCTCGATGTTGTCTGGAATATCGCAGTTTTCAGGTGGGCTATGCATAACTTAACTCGTAATTTAACGCCCGCAGGAAATTGAAGCTATTTATCACTTGCCAGCGACAGGTATTATGGTCGCGAGACGCGGCTGCTCTATAAATCAAAGGTGCAGTTTGTAACATTAACCTATAAACATTAATAACAACTAAGCACTATAACGGAGTAAGTTCGCACGTAGTGATTCTACAACAGATACATATTATCTCATACACAAAGATGGACAAGTCGACGTAAAATTCAAATTATCGTTTGATATAGTTAAAATGAAATGTGCTTGTATCTAATAAAAGTAAATAAGAAGCGAGACCAGAGACTGGACCTAATTGCGGTAGAAGATGAACGAATAACATTAAGATGTAATTACAGCATGTCATAGAATGATAGCGACTTTAAATCGGTTCCGAATCAGAGCCAATAGTACGTTGGAACTATTGACCCTGATAATATATTATTATAATTTATGTGCTAATAGCTCTTGAACGCTTTTTGAAAATTGTAGCAGTACCGAATCGCGCCTTTTCTTGGTCTTGATAGAGCTTATTGATAAATGATAAACAAAGATACTGCTACAAACCAGACGAAGCTTTTAACATACGTATTATAGGTAATAACTGAAGTGTATAGGAATCGTCTCTTCTAGAATAGAATAGATATTATGCAAATAAAAATAAGAAGGCACGATTAAGGTTAAAGGGTAAAATTTAAACGTGGGCGACTTTAACGAAGTAAATCCGGTCCGGCGTCTATCACAAGTCACTATAAGCTCAAGCGGTGCTATCACCGCTTATCTTTATGCCTTCAAAAACTTTCCGAATGTTTACTCGCTGGCTGCAGATGGAAGTTGGAACAAATTCATAACGTTAAGTTGCATGGTGACCTACGACCTTGAACGATGGGAACGTGCAACCTGCAACCTTGCCCCTTGAGCTAATAGTGTTATGATTCCAGACATTTAAAGAAAATCGACATTCATTTATTTACCACAGGATGAAGTACGGAGCAAAAGCAGCAGGCAGGAAAAAATTACAAACTTGAAGAGAAAATATAATTAGGAGTATTAGCTCGAAACAAAGAGTTTTCCATCATCGTTTTGTTTGCAATAATCTTCTCTGTTGGTTTATGTCTGGAACATTAATTTGGTTTTTCTTGTTACGCTCGCAGTCATCCATCTTTTCGGCTCTCGAGCTATTAAACAGTATAAGTTGCGTCGATCTATCAAACACCGAGGCTTTACTCGGTGACTAAGATAGAGTGCCGCTCTATTTATCATAACTTTCGTATTTATATTGTAGTAGACACGAAAGATGACTAAGGTTTTGGAAAGATCTTAAATACTTTGCATTGCCGTTGAAGCCCCCTTAAAGCCAAACATTTTTTCTAGAGACTGATAAATTTTAAAGGGGTCTTCCAAATGTTAATTAGGAAAGAACGACGTAATCTCGACATGTCCATCTACAATAGAGCGTTGGACTCGCGCCAGACATACAGGCTAAACCAAACATGTAGCGAAAATAGCCAAAAACATGTCTGCTAAGTGCTACTTAAGTAAACCTTATGGATCTTATTAACATTTATTTGGTTATGTTAACATTAAATATATTGAAATAAGTACATATATAATACTAACTTCAAAGCTAACTAGATAATAGGGTTTTATTTCAATACAGGCAGATTTATTTCTTCTTTTTGTAGAGCTAATATATTACGGAGTGTTTCGAAAATCTGTGACATGATCGACAAGACTATCGTCTATGACAGCCGAACCCATGGGCTTTCCGTGCTTTTTAGGCAGCGCTCAGATGGTTCCATATAAATCATCACCCATTCAAGTAAGGCTTTGTCTTATAAGCCCAAGTAGTTGCGTTAATCAAGATCATCTAGAACGGCTGGAAAAGCTACGCTCCTCGCTGCTCTCAATTTAGTCATCTGAAATTATTTAAGGTAGTATTAAAAGTGAGGAGACATGTTAAGAGTTTGGTTGGAAATAAAAATCCTCCAGTACCTAATCCCGTTCAAGGAATAACTTCCACAGTCGACAGCCGAACTGAAGCGAGATACATAAAGAACGAAGTTTTTTATGAAAACCTCGACTTGAAATGACCCGCATTTCCTATGTGTACTACTACAGCACACAACGGTAATCCGCTGAACTCAACTCGCAAATGTGAGCGCACTATACTGACCTTAACTACGTCCCACCCTATGTTTCGGTGTCTGGCACAGATGTTGTCCTAATAAATAACCTTACAAAAATGTAATGAAAAAATCGTGCGACATAGTTTCTACCGATGGTAGATAACATAACATACAATCACGCCTTTTTCCCGAAGGGGTAGGCAGATCTGTACCCAGGACTCAGTCCCATGATGATAGTAGGTACACAGGTTGTTGGTACCTATAACATAATGGCGAAATGTGGGTGTGCTACACCTACATTTCGCCAGTATGTTATTGGTTCCATGTAATAGGGGACGAGCCTATTGCCATTTACCGGGCACAATTCCAGACTCGGGCAGTTATTGAGATAATTTCTAATGGAAAAATCCAATAGATCTGGATCCCCAGGTCAGGCAGTGTTTTAACACCTGACCTGGGGTTCCAATCCGGGACCTCATGATCGGCAGTCGAGCTTGCGCCCACTACGCCACCGAGGCAGTCTGACCAGAGAGATAATCGGTATATCCAAAAATAATCGGTATAATACGAAAAGCCCTTTTGATGTTGATCTCAAAGATAACACACAGCCTTTGACCTTTAACTTCGTCAAACAAACAATTCCTTTAGCAAAAGTTATCTACGTGAAATTGTCTAATTTATTAATTTATACATCTGAGTGCTGAATTTAGACCATATTAACAAGGTTTGTTTGATTTCATACAAAGTTTTCTATGAAAGTATAGGTTCATATTTACATCATATTTACAGATCAAAAGGAACGAATTCGAAGAAATTATGACGACTACAACTTATCACCAGTTAATATTGAAATCGTAATAGATAGGTACAATAGTCCTAATCATAATATTATGATGTAACATCATAATATATAGTTATTTGCCTATACTTGTTGCACCCGGATAGAAGTAGGGCAAGCAAATAGGCCAGCGACCGGAGACCGGACCCGGCCACGGGGGACTACAGGTGTACTGGAATCTGCATTGGCAAATTTACAGGACTTTATTGCTTAGAAAAGTGTCACGTTTAAGATTGAAGGTATTTTCTTATTGCAAGGGGTTTGTCTAAACCTGATTCTAAATTAAGTTGATTCTAAATAGTTTTTTTTTTTAACTTAAGCCAGAATTGAAGAGTCCTAAATGAATAATGTAACCATTACATTATCCAATTTTAAAATCGCTAAAAGTGCTGAAAGAGTAAAGATTAAGATCGCTAACTGACACAATACAGAATTAGCACGCTCACCAAGCTCGAGAATTGGGAAATGTAATGGGCACTAGAACTACGTATCCTACTAATCCTACTTCCTACTAATATTATAAATGCGAAAGTTTGTAAGGATGGATGGATGGATGTTTGTTACTCTTTCACGCCAAAAGTATTGAACCGATTAGGCTGAAATTTGGTATGCAGTTAGCTTAGACCCTGGAATAACACATACTTTATTCCCGACATTCCCACGGGAACGATGACTACGCGCGTGAAACCGCGGGGCACAGCTAGTAATATTATAATGCTATATAGGTGGGAAAGAGAGCCGTGAATTTATAGTTAAACTGCTAAAATACGCACTACTTGTAGTCTTCAAGTGACCCAAAATTTGGGTTAAATTAAATGTCATCTTAATATAACATACCATCACGCGTTTTTCCTAAAGGATTTGAGCAGAGGTGTACCAAGGAATCAGTCCCATATTAGGTACACCAACATTTCGCCAGTATGTTATTAGTTCCATATATATATAGTGTGGGTCAAGCCTCATGCCTTCTACCGGGCACAGTTCCAGACTCTAGGGTGTCATCGAGATTATACCTGATCGAAAAATCCAATAACACTTCCCCTGACCTGTGGATCGAACTATCGAACCCGGGACCTCATGATCAGGTAGGCCACTACGCCACTGTGGCAGTCAAATGTCATCCTCTGATCTATAACTAGAACGTACAAGATATCCTCGTATTTTTTTTTGTATCTGAAAGCTTTGTAACAATGATATTTTATCCCCAGGATAACGTAAGTCGAATACAGTTTTCAATTCTATCAATTAAATAAGCCTCCCCATTCGCCATTCATGTCGAGAATATAAAGGAAACACAACAGACAAAAAAGTTTGTTCATACGTAGGGAGAAAAACTCCGTTCAAGGGACGCCAGTCACGACACATCCAATATTGATTCGAATCAGTTTTCGCCAAACACTTATCTCACGCAAATAGTTCTTGGAATCTGTGGTTTTCAGAAGCTAAACAAATATTTTCGGTTTCAAGACTGCCAAAAAATCGTCTTATATCCTTTTTAGGGCTCCGAGCCCTAAAAGGGAGCCGAAGGAGCCCTATTTGACATAATTTACCTAATAGATAAAAAAGTTTTGTAATAGATATCAATAGATCGGAAGGTTTTGTATTTGCTTTCGACTTTACATATTAGGTATTGTTCAATCGCTTATTCAACTTTCCCGAAGAAGAAAGAGCTTTTGATACCACAACGATAAGTATGAAGTTTAGGGCAGCCATTGAATGGGACGAATATTGAAGAATTGTTGAAAGACTCGCTAATTAAAGCGTTCAAATGAGTGGTATTGTTGGCCCCTTCGCTTTTGATTGTGTATTATCAATCCTAACAGTATGAATTTTCCTACGGCTAACTACAATTTGGAAGGTTATTCAAATTGAGATACGATGACGTCAATGCTGTCCCATTCAGTTTAATGTTAAATATTCAAGCCGACAATCATTACCTACAAAATAAGTATTACTAGGTAGTTGATAACTACTGGATTCTGGATATTTTTATTTGGTTTGATTTTACCTACTACTAGTCAACGTCGCTGCCTGTTACGAGTTACCTATCAATTCTTCTCGTAGTACTCCTTTTATTTATTTATTTATTTATCATACTAGAAGAAAGCTAACAGTATTAAATCAAAACGTTTCCTACCTTAATTACATACTATGACTTAAATATATTCTTAAATGGCTAACAATTACATTCACAGGATCCGTAAGTAGGTCTAGATTCTAGATGCTCGCTGCGTAGGAGCATTACGAAAAAAAAAATATTTTTTTAAATGAACGGTGGATCAGTATGTAACTCTGTTTGAATCATTATATAGCGCTTATATGACCCAACGCTACTTTCATTAAGCACTCATATTTAAAAATTATATGAAATAAAAATTATACCAAATATAATGTTTATCAAGTAGTAGGTTATATCAATTATTTTATATCAAATGATGCGCATCCATTCACCCATTCAAAGGTAACTCCCAAATTATTATCTTGGCTTGCTAGAACTTTTTATTATCTATTTGAATAAATAACAACTCTACTTGATTGAATTTCGCAATTTTCATTCAAACAAGCCTGGATACGTTTTAGTATTCCCGTAACAGTTATTTTTTATTATAATTTAACTCGTTTTATATTTTGACGTGATGACAGTATGTACGCCCCAGGACTAAGCTTATATTAAAAAAGGCCAGGGATAAAAGCTAACCTGACCCGTTTGATAACCTCGTGTGAGAATCGCGTGAGGCATGGAAATTTGTTTTACTTACGTAGCCACCTTAATCAAGTTTTTGAAGACTTCGCGTGACTCTTGCTGGAAACTAAAAACTCATTATTAGTTATACGAAACGATAGAATAACTTCTAACTTAGGTATTCTATTCGAGATTTGTTAGTTTTGTTAGTAGGTGATCTTTAATTACACATTATGATTGAAGTCTGAAGTTGTCTGGAACGAAAAATATGTTAAACTTCACAATGTTTAAAAATAAGTAACACCACTATTATATTGTCCGACTGCTGGGCAAAGACCTCCCTCCACTCTTTCCACTCTTTGTGTCATTCTGGAAAGTTCTGCCAGTTTCTCTTGAATTGATGGTCAAAATCACAAAAACCATCCATTATTATGCCTTGGTAGCGTAGTGAGCGCAAGCTCGACTGCCGACTATGAGGTCCCGGGTTCGATCCACAGATGGCAATAGGCTTGCCCCCTATTACATGGGACCAATAACATACTGGTGAAATGTGGGTGTATCTACAATTCGTCATTTATTGGACTGAGTCCTGGGTACACCTCTACCTACCCCTTCGGGAAAAAGGCGTGATGTTATATAATGTTATTATTATAATTATATGAGTGAGCAAACACACTTAACAAAGCTCAATTGAAGCTTATATTGAATGAATGAATGAATGAAAACTCTTTATTGGTATCACAATATTATTATTATTATAAGCCTGATCTGTCCCACTGCTGGGCAAAGGCCTCAATATATCAGAAAATAACAAAGAAGAAAAACTTAAAACTAGAAAGAAGTAACAACTGGCGGCCTTATCGCTCAGAGCGATCTCTTCCAGGCAACTATGAATATTGACACACATTATATATACTAATAGTATATAATGCTAATATTCATTGAACCGACTAATTAGGTATACACACGAGCCGTCAAGCGGACTGAATAACCTAACAGAATTAGGTCAAGATTACATACATTACATTAGGTATGCAGCAGTGGACTTCCTGCGGCTGAAATGATGATGATGATACATACATTCACGCCTTTTTCCCGAAGGGGTAGGCAGAGGTGTACCCAAGACTCAGTCACATAGTAGATACACCCACATTTCGCCAGTATGTTATTGGTCCCATGTAATAGGGGGCGAGCCTATTGCCATCTACCGGGCACAGTTCCAGACTCCAGGCAGTTATTGAGATAATTCCTAATGGAAAAATCCAAAATTTACCACTGCCTGACCTGGGAATCGAACCCGGTACCTCTTGATTGGCAGTCGAGCATGTGCCCTCTACGCCACCGAGGCAGTCCACCGAGCATGATGATGATGAATAATATCCATAAGTTTACCTATCTATGACGAATGAATCTAAATCTGTTACCAAAAGATCATAATACTACGTACATATAGACTGTGCTATAGAATGGACACTGTCATCCGCCCACCACTCGGGCCTTTGTTACCCTGCGAGCGAGATTGAGCTCTCGACGAGCCTTCGAGAGCTCATAACGCACGCACTCGCACGCTCACGTATCGTTGCAAAAAACACAGAAAAATATTTTAAAAACACGCGACGCGGCTAGCGCTCGACCCAAGCGGCAGCCATTTCTTCGATCATACCTAAACTGGAGTGACACCCCCTCTAGAAGAACGTGTGTGTAAGTTCTCCCGCGTATTTGAAGTGTAGAAAAAAAAACAAGTTTTCATTTTCTGCGCAGACTAAATTATGTATTAGGTGTTATATTATTTACTGTTTAGGAGACTAGTGACAGTCTCAGGTGAAATGTCTATAAAGCAGCATTGCGTGAGGCACGACACGTCTCGTCAGTACTAGTTCATCATTTATTATAATCCAAGCACGCAATCAGACTAGCTTATCCAAGGTCTAAAGATATACTCACTTTTTCACGATAATAGTCAATATCACATCGTTTTATACACTCGTTTGGGCAGTCTTAATAGAACAGGCCAACACGATCATCGCAATTTCGCAAGAATTTTTCCGCTTTGAACTGCGACCAAACACACTGATGTCGAATTGGTGTCCTAATTTGCAGGCGGCTTAGTCGGGAATTTTGAAAAATGTCCAACAAAACTTCCTATACTATAGAATCTATGTTATAGTTACCAAAATAATACGAATTCTTGAATATTGGACTCGTTGGACTCGTATTATAATTAAGATTATGTTTTCACAACTTTACCTTGAGAAATTGGTTCGCTAATTTCCATGAAAAACAATTATAATCTTGTTAATTTCCAAGTAAACGTAATTTTACCATTTCATGAGAGTGCTTAGGGGCGATATAGGCGTAGTTTGTAGGTGTTATTATATGCTGTAAACCTACATTCGTCCATGTTAGTACGCCTTTGAGTCTACAGATGGTGGCCTGGTGGTGTCCAATTTGGAAATTACGACATATTATAACGAATTACGGCACACCAACAACGGAAGACCAGTGTCGGTTGAAAAGCCGGCAACATGCTAAGTTGCGACCGTCTCGTGCAGATGTCTCTTTTTATATATTATATCTGTGTAGTTTCTTTATATTTGAGCACGAATAAAATTTAATTCATTCATTCATTCAATTATTATTATTGACATTTAATGCATCAAGTAGGTACTAGGTACATGATTAAATAAATTGGCACTCGAGCTCGCACGTTACGCAATGTTAGCCATGGGAGAACCAAAAAACTTAGAGCTCGCACAACATGAAAATAGATTATTTTTAATCATGCAAATCGTGTTTCATTTGGAAACGAAAATCGGGAAAGCTTTATTTTGAGCAAATAGAAAATGAATATACTAATTAGTTGCGGAAAGCCGTTTGTTTTGCAGTACTGTTAATTTATTGTACATTTATATCTATCAATATATCACGGAACTTCATATGTATGCCTCTTTTTATTGCTTTAGATTAGATAGTACTAAAAGATAAAATACCTTGCAAGTATGCATAGCCAGCAAACCTGCGTCGTGTCTCCTGGATCATAATAATATTATGATTATGATCCAGGAAACCGAATCGTTTGCGGTTTCAACTCCATGAGTTATGGTATCTGGGAATCATAGAATTCCCTTGCGTTGTTGCAAAGATAACCATGAATTATTGATTTCCTGTTATGAATACAAAATACTATTCACTTTGTTATGTTTACACTTTGTACGGGCAATTTATTTGTATATTATGCCGATTTATTTTTTTACACCATTAAATTCACCATCAGCACATTAGGTGAAGGTCGCAGTTGTCATGGCAATCCCGTCGACAACACAGCTCTAATGCTTTCAAGACATGAATTTCGAATTAAGCGTTATTACCCTATAATAATATACCAAAATATAGCGTAAAGTTAATATTGCCGGCCCCACGTTGGGCTCCATTATTACTTAATAGAACTCTACCTTGGGATTTTGTTTCGTAAGTGCTGTTAAATATTTCATCAGTGTATTTACGACGAAAATTTAACATAGAGGAAGTTGCTATATCTTTATAAAGACATAGTCGTTATATTGGAAGCCTTCATCTCTCCCACGATTCACGATCTGACAATTCTCCGGTTTGGCCACACGATCCCCACTGATGACTCTATCAGTCGAATTGAATAAACATTGTCTTGTAGATGTGCCTACAACCGTCCAGCATGTACAAAAGAATGTGATTAATGATGAAGATAAAAGAAACGAATGTTTTATGTCTGTCTCGTAGAAAGAGGAGATAAAATATCTGCCTATCTCAACGTGAACAAGGCGTGCCTATATGTATGTCTCTTGGAGACTACATTTCACTTTTTTTCTCCAGGTATATCAACGTTGTCCGGGTGCGGAACCCCGGAACACTTGGACAGGCTGCCGGAGCTGCCGGCGGCGGAGGAGAAGCGGCTGCGGCGCGCTGCTCACGTGCTGCAGCAACGGCTTGTGCTGCGACAGTGGCTTGCAACGCATCGACTGCAGCATGCTTACACTAAGTACGTATCTCACTTATTTACTCCTTTTTTAGGGTTACTTACCTCAAAAAGAAAAAAGGAACCTTTATATAGGTAGGATCACTTTGTGGTCCGTATGTCTGTCTGACCGTCTCTCAAGACACTAATGGGAACGCGGAGGTATCAATTTGAAATTGATATCAACTACTCAGATCTGCGGTCCCTTGCGGCTGTAAAAAAATCATACTTCTAAGTTAACGCAATTATAAGTTACTAGCATTTTCTGCATATTTCCATACTTTGCGCAAGGAACTAATAGATGGCGCTATATCTTCTTGGTATCTAGGTATGGAACCCTACACTATGCATACATATGTATCTATGCATATAAAATTTTAATTTTTTTTTTTCGAAAAAATAAAACTTGTTAAAACTGTCTCACAATCAACTACTCTCTCCAGAAAATAAGTATTATAGCAGAATATTGAATGAAAAGCTGATTCCCCGGTGGATATATAAAGGGAGATGGACATACCTCCCTTTGCTCCTTACATTCCCCTCTTCGTGTAGCTGATAATGCAGAGGCTTTAAAACGAACATTTTGCATAATTACAATACCCGCAGTCTGCATCTCTGCATTTTTTTCTCGCATTTTATAAAATTAGATATTTAAGAAAATTGTAGACTGTCAAGAATGCTTTCAAGAATGTCTTCTGGAGACTAATGCACATTTTAGAACCGCTGGACTATGTGAATCTATGTTTTTAATCTTTTATCTAAGAAGTTAAATGAGTAACATTACACTAGCGTAAAAAAATAGGCTTATATGCTTGTACAAAAGTATTTAACTCTTATTTTATGTATTTTTTTGAAAGGTTATGTATGTACGGTAAAAAAATCCCTGGCATCAGGCTGCGCTGCCAGGTTTAAATCGATAATTTTATATCTCGTATGCAAGTCTGAACGCAAACTTCCTAGTTTCTGAAGTCCGAACAAACCCTGAACTTTCGGCCGCATCTGTTCCTTCTTTTAAAAACTAAGTATAAGTTATTTTATGGAGTAACTTTAAAACTTTTTAGCACTGACAGAAACAATTCAATAGTCCAATATTTCCCTCGTGAGTTGAATTGGAAATGGGTCCTATTTATTACTATGGTCCTCACACTGACTCGACAAGACAAATAATCTAAAGAGACCATTTCTTAAAACTACCGTTTATATGTTTAGTTAGTCAATACTGTCCCACTGCTGGGCAAACACCTCCCTCGAATCCTAACTTCCACGTATCTCTTTCCTGCGCCACCTCAGCCCAGCCGAGTCACCGTGCCATCCTGCTCTGGCCTGGCCTCGTCGGCGCCTTCTCTCTTTTAGCATCCATTCTGTGGATATCTTACCTACCTAACCAACCAAATTAACCAAGCGTTATCTGAAACTCTTACTCAATTACTGCACCTACTTGCCCGGTATATTACAGCTGGTCGCCAAGTTGTGCCAAGTTTAACCACGTTCATTAAGTAGGTACGTGGTTTGCAGTTAAAACTTACCCCATTATGCTTTAACCTTTTTGTTAAAAACTGTACGACCTAAATGAACTTCATCTGAGAGCAATTTTGCCTCGTTATTATCGGAAGATGCATTAAAAGGGGGACTTTATCAAGCGTTAGGCGTTATTTTATTCCCGGCGAGGTCAGATTATGGCTATCTTTAAACTTCTTGTGGATTTTAGAATCGGTGACAGATTTTTCGGGTCATAAAAGTAGCTTGTTAAATAATTTATTTTAACTTCTACAAAGCTAAAAATTACTGCAGTAAGTGCCCTAATAACTGAGCGAATAAAGCAACATCGAAAATTTATAGAAAAACACAATCCGAGCTTGTTTAACGAGCCGACACGAGTTTTCATATTCATTGCCACCCCATCTGCCTCTGGCGATCTACCTACAAACACTATTGAATATTGAAATTTTTATCTTCTGGCTTCTGTCGCTTAATAATCCAAGCAAAGAATTTTAAGAGTGTTTTGTTGTTTTTGGAGAAATTGATCCCAATCATCAATTCCGTTGATAAACTTAAGACCTTGGAGAGTCTAAAGTTTACAGCTAATTTGTGTATAATTATTATAAGTAAGAGGGTTCTGTCTAGGAGATTTATAAAGACAATAAGTACAATTTTTTTTTTTTTTTAATGTTAATTTGTGACAAGACGAGCAAATCAGGTGCCTGATGGTAAGCATCATGATTGCCCATAACAGACACAGTGTCATCCAGTGTTTTGAAATTCAAAATTCTGCGCGGCACTGCACTGCGCCTGTCACCTTGAGATATGAGTTGTTGAATCTCATCATGCCCAGTAGTTTCGCTGGTAACAATGCCCTTCAGACCGGAACACAGTAATGTGTGCACATACTGCTTGGCGGATGAATAACTGCCAAAGGTGTGGTACTTCCCCAGGCGACCACCTGCTAAAGAGGACTACCACTACAAGAATCAGAGAACCCTGAGTTCTATTAGGAAATAGAACGTGTATCACCACACTACCACCTCTATTCGACATCAGCATGTTCGACCGCGGATTGGTATAAAATTCGTGAATGTGCTTGAGTGCTTGTCTCATATCACATAACATCACGCCTTTTTCCAAAGAAGTAGGCAGAGGTGTACTCAGGATCCAGTCCCATAGAGCTGGGCACACCCAACTGTCACAGTTATGTAATAATAATAATAATAATAAAGTTCTTTATTCAGGTGCAAGTCCCACAATTATACAAAAAACAAAAATATAAAAACAATAGAAAATAATACACATAAAATACAACCGTATGTACTCAGTCAAGGCTTGTACTTTACTTGTGGTTAGCGTCCCGATGTACTGTTAACCGTTACTGTTATGTAATGTCCCATGTGATAGGGGGCGAGCTTTCTTCCGGGTACAGTTCCAGACTCCAGCCTGACATAGAGAAAATTTCTGATGGAAAAATCCAAATGATTGTCACGTTCACTTAATTATTCCATTTAAAAATCTTAGGCGAATTTTATGTTCCTAATAAAACTATTGTTCATTTCCATCCGTTCCAATTCTTCAAAGCTTCATATATCGGGGCTCTGTCGGTGAGGCCATCAATAACCTATACCTGGCTGTCGTTGGAAGTGGGCATTGTACCAGAACTAGGTCAACAACTAACAAACTCGCCTATAGTTTCAGTTTCAGCGCTGCAGGCTTTACGCCGCGGTACAGATATTTCAATTTTGGTGGATAATTGAAAGCTGGATTCGTAATTCGATATGACTGCGGGTTTTTCGTGTCGTTTCGTGCCGTCGTAGATATTATTGGCAATTTCTTTAATCTCATAATCCACATTATGAACAATAAAATAGAAATCATAATATGTTCTTTCATCTACTAGTTCAGTTTTATGGCTACATTTGTATTCGTATAAAGACCATAAGAAAGATTACTACGTCTTTTGTTAAACCTGGTGTAGGTTTTTGGGAAATCCTCCCAAATCCCTGAACTCTTTTCCTCTGCAAATTTTCGTCATATTGTACATAGAACTTCTGGAATCTAGATGATCTCTGAGAATCCGCAAAAGTTTCAAATTATCTTTCGCATCCTTTAAAAAAAGTCTACTCGTATATTTTAGTATTCGTTAAAGCTCCTAAATCCTTCTAAATCCGTAAAAGCTTATAAGATTCGTTTATGTTTTATGTAGATGTTATAAAAAATACATACCAGATTCTCGTATCAGATTGCTTTTTTTTTTCAAAATCTATCATTTTATCCTCTAAAGACTAATTTATATATATAAAGTCTTAATATCCTATAAAGACGAATATCTCATTAATTCTGCCTTTGATTTATTTTTAAATATATTTAGGTTTTTTATATTTCTTATATTTTTTTAAGTTATTTTTATTTTTATGTTAAATTATCGGTAATTGATATCAAAATAACCCCTGTCTTTGCCTTCTATTCCATATATTGTATCAATGTGTTTTTCCTTAGTGTATTGATTATCAAGCTCCTCTTCAGGTCAACCTTCGCTACTAATACGAATATAATCAATTTGAATGGGGAGCTTTCAAGAACTTTATTTATGTTAATAAGCTATCGTTTTCCTCGAAGTCCTTTTGATCCATCAATTCAAGGTGGTTTCTTTGATTCTATTATACTAAGAGATGAGATTACATTTCCGTAGGGATTTCAAGTTGAATCATAATGTGGCTTTTTACATCATGATCGGCCTTAATGTCGATGTCAGACGATTACAGCAGTGTTTGTGGATTGAGTTAGTAATTTATTAGATGACTTAAAAGCCTTATTGCTGTAAATTCACCAGAATATTGTGTATCTCTCGTAAGGACATACCTTAATCACAAGCACAAGTCAACAAATAATTTTCTATCCATGTGATCACAAACTACAGTCCTAACCACACAACACGGATCATTTGCTTTTGCTTTGGTCGCCATTTGCATTTGTACACCCAACGTGGGATAAATTAAATATTTGCCTAAACTTTGCGAATACATAAATAATATCCAAAAATTCAATATCGGTGCAATTTTTTTCACTTATCTATCTATATATAATACGAATATATATTAATACGCGAGTCGCGTTGTAAGTTTTTAAAATAAGCCAGTAAGAAAAGCGGATGAAAAATAATCACCAATCGCCTGACAAACGTGATAATCACCGTAAAATCGCCTTAAATGAATAGTTTATGGCGTTCTAAGGGGGACTATATGTTCAGTAGTGTACGTCTTTCGGTTGATGATGAGGGTGGCAATTTAAAAAGCTTTTCTTTCGCATAACATGTGATTGCTTTAACTTAGAAGTATGATTTTTTTCAGCCACAAGGGACCGCAGATATGAGAAGTTGATATCAATTTCTACTTGAAAACAGACAGACGGACGGACAATAAAGTGATTCTATAAGGGTTCCTTTTTTCCTTTTAGGGTACGGAACCTTAAAAATGGATTTTTTTATTAAGAAATACTAGCTCTCGAACTCTATACGATTACGTCAGTCAAATAAGTTTAAGCTACGTCTATAAACCTCGGATAAAATAGAAACACAAAAGACAAACTAAAAGGTACGGGCATTACCTTAAACCATTCGTATAAATCTGGCCCTCGAAAGTGAAAATCTTTTTCTCGGCTCTGATTCAATGAAGCGCGGTAGATAGCCGTACATCATAAGAGCACGTGACTTATATGGTCCAGGCATGGATGAAGAGATGGGAGGGAAGGGGCATCTGACGTTTTAAAATAGATTTGACTTTTGACGTCTCACGGTGAACGCACATTTATCCGAGTCGAACGCGCCGAACGTGCCGAACAATACGAAATTTTAGAATTCTTTATATGAATATTATTTTACTTTGTATGAAAGCTTATATGAAACCCTGCCCCCGCCGAATCGTCCGTATCTAATATAATTATCTTATTATTGCGATTTATGTCCTAATCTGCCTCGTCGGCGTTGTGGTCGCATACACGACTGCTGAGCAGGCCCTGGGTTTGATTCCCAACAGGGAAAAAGTGTTATCTTCCGGCTGATGATGATGATGATGATGATGATGATGATGATACCTAGGTACACTAGGTAAATTTTTATTAACTTTAAATATTTAATAAAAATGTACCTAGTAATGTATTTAATAAATAAAAATGTAATTAACTTTACGACTATCAGAAAAAGAAGATACAATTGTTTTCCTTCGACCGAACAGTTATAATATTTGTAATGTGTATCTATTGTAAGCCACGAGTTCATTTAATTCTCTCCATTGGCCCATAAACTGATCCTTTAATCCTATAGGCGGTGTAAAGGCCACTGATCAGTGAGCCCTTCAAGCCAAATGCTTGTTAACCGAAGGCATTATTATCTGACCCGGGATTAATGAAATGGGTACTTACCGTTCTGAATGGCCTCGGGACCTGATTCTGCAACTATTGGTTCTTAGTTAGTTTCTGTAATGGAGTGTCGGTGGTGTGTCAATGACTCCATTGACTAAATTCCAACTCCATTGAAATTGCCTCGGTGGCGTAGTGTTTAGCAAGCGCTTCTGCCGATCATGTGGTCCCAGGTTGGATCCCCAGGTCAGGCAAAAGCGATAGAATCGACTACTCATTATTTCGACCATTTTACATAATATTACTTAATACAGTACTACAAAATATCTTAAAATTAAAGTTATAAGCAAAAAGTCATTGGTCGACAATCGGCTAATGGTCAAAGAAAGTGATATTAGATTTTTTCATTAAGAATTTTTCCCAATTATAGCATAAAGTCTTGAACTGTGCCCGGTAGATGGCAATAGAGTCGCCCCCTATTGCATGGGACTAAAAAACAACTGGCCTATTATGGGACTAAGTCCTGAATGCACCTCTGCCTACCTTTTTCGGGAAGATATAATGTTATGTATATGATGTGATTGGAAAAGGCAGACATTGGTATTATGAGTCAAGCCTATATATATTTTAGAAAAACATACTATTGACACATCACCCATACTGCATGATATGACAGCATGTAGACGGTTTTGGTGAATAGGTCTTCTTCATATATAACTGCAAATGAAAGTAGACTGTTATAGTTTTAAATTCCTCTTGCTCAAAAATTTAGAGCTGTCAGGGTCTGATCCATTTTATAATATTACGAATCTATGACAGTTCCTATCTTCTTCTTACTTACCGTATTACCATTACAATAAGGTCTGAAAACCTAAATCAATGGATGCATCAGAAATTGAATCCTGGTTTAGTTTCCACTGGAAATTGGGTACAGTGATAGCATTAGAGCGCCGCGATTGGCTGGTTAATTGGATGACGTCATGTGACGTCACCGTTGAAATGTTGATCCGATTTGCCAGACTCGGTTATAGGAGCTTCGGGCTTCCCGTTCGATGCTGCATTCTGAGAGTTTATTGTGTTAAGTACGTTAACGGCTTGACGAAATAGAGAGGTTCCAAGCAGTCTGCAGTCTGCAGTATTTTCTAATTATCACATATTGTGTGAACACTGGAGTGGCAGCAACTTTGAGCTTCTTAGTCAAAGGTACATAAAAACATGTTCACTTATCCAATGCTTTTAACTAATTTCACGATGAGGACGACTTAGCATTTATCTGACACACTTAAAAGCTAGGAACTTTGATTAACATTAGGATAACCACTTCTAATCTTCTCGTCCACCGATTTAACATAAAATAACCTAACATTCAGAATTTCGTTTCTTTCGTCAAATTTAAATGATAAATTGTAAACCCATTCATTGCGCAGAGCTCTGTCGAACAATGCAGGCGTCTACAGTTAGCACACAAACTATTCTCTGGTTTAAATTGAACTGCTGATTGAAAAATGTTTCTGCAGTTATTCCAAATATGAGTTGAATTTTGGAATTTGGAACTGGCTCGCGGTCAAAACGTATTTCATTTTATATCTATATATACTCGTAAGTAGGTAGGTGCGAAGGCACGTACAGGTGGTGATAGAATGTACCATTCGTGAGAATGGTACAATATAGGGAAAAGCTGTCTAATAGCATTTCCATGTAATTAATCGTTCTTGTATGCTCGATATTCCGTTCGCCGAAATGGTCTCAGTTAGTGAGTATAACATCGAAGGTCTCGTTCGATGTTCGGTTCGAAAAAATGAAAAAACGACGAATGCTCTTTGTTCTGCTCGAGGAAATGCTTAAGTCTATCAGTCAGCTTAAAGCCGTTAGTCGCGGTTATCGTCATAGACATTTGGCGATTAGGTCACAACTTCGGGCGACATGGAAATCTTTTACACTACGATTTTGACCATTCAACAAAATCAATTCAAAAAAATTATAAGGTGTCAATCAGATCACACCTTGCAATAACAGAAATACAGCATCGCTATAAATAGCCTAAAGCCTGTCACACACGCAGCAAATATATATATATTAATATACCGTCCTATAATATATATTATAGCAAGCTCCCACACACGGAGACGATGCTATAATATATATTTTAGCCTTCATTTCATTGATACCGTAGTTTATATTAATATGCAATAATATATATTACGGTATATGTTGGTGACGTCATAGAAATATATATTATAGCTGCGTGTTCGGTCAGTCGAATATTTGTATAGAAAATATATCGTAATATGCCTTGGTATGATTTACATTAATATATATTATAGCTACGTGTGTGACGGGCTTAAGTTTGCAAATCAAAGAAAAACGTTCTGAAAAAACTTCATAGCACTAAATGCGTTAGTAGTTAGTAGGGTCTGTAATTCACTAATACTTATTCAGTTTTATTGAAAACAAATGCTAATGACACCAAACCACAACCTCCCCTAAAGCTTAACGACTAACGACCTCTATTGCCGTATTTTCCAGCCATATAAAAATATATTTTATCCATTTATTTCCGGTCGTTTATCAAACTGCCGGTCATGGGCCATTAGCCGTGACCCGGGACAACTGCCGACCCTACTAACAGCCTTTTAGATTCCCTTAGTCAACAATGTAATTGGGCGAAGGCACTTTTACAAACACGATGATATGGCTGTACGAAATGTACTTGACTCTCCGTGGACAGCTTTAGAAAACTTGCAAGACTATGAGTATATAGATTTTAGATCAATTGGCTTCTTAAACTTTTTCAATTAAAAGCGAACATGGTCTTCTAGGAATTTGACGCAACCTATTATGAAAAATTTACCAAATCGATGTTTTGTATTCCCCTGTTTCCTCCGAATATTATAAACCCATTTTATAAATTTAGATCCTGATATTTTTATAATAAAATGATAGGGACATACTTTACTTCAACTTTAAAATATCAGGATATACTTAGGTAAATATATCAAATAGGTTTACTGTATTCGGAGGAAACAGGGAAATACAAAACATAATTTAGTAAATTTTCCATAGGATTGTGTCAAACTGCTATGAGGTCCTCTTTCCTGTAAAGTGAACGAACGAGACACGCCGGCCCTTAGCTAGGATTTCAATATCTATATAACATAGCACTACACTGTTGACATTGAGATACTTGGATAGGTTATTAATACTAATAATTAGTCTCGAATCTGGCCACTTACCCCTTCCAAATGAAACACACCAAAATAACATAACATATAACATACAATCACGCCTTTCCCCCGAAGGGGCAGGCAGAGGTGCACCCAGGACTTAGTCCCATAGCAGATACACCCACACTTCGCCAGTATGTTATTGGTCCCATGTAATAGGGGGCGAGCCTATTGCCATCTACGCAGTAGATGTAGACCCATCCAGGCAGTTATAGAGACAATTCCCAATGGAAAAATCCAACATTTAACACTGCCTGACCTGGGGATCGAACCCGGGACCTCTTGATTGGCAGTCGAGCATGCGCCCTCTACGCCACCGAGGCAGTCACCAAATAGCACAATAATCACACCAAAATATTTGGCAATAATCGTTATCTAATGTCCAGTATGTATTTTGGCAAAGTTTGTTACTTTTCTCAATATTATGTATGACATTATTCTAAATTACTAAACGGTACGTTTTCTTTTACCCCTTTCAAATATGAATTCTAATAAAGTGTACCTCAGATAACTCAGTACCTCAGAGTTTATGACAATATAACATTTTATGGATCCTTTGAATATCAGAAGAAAGATCAAATTATTTGGATTCATAATCACTTCATTATGTTATACAAGTCTTTATGATGAAATTCAGCTTGTTCAAGTCTTATTTGAAACACTCCAATTGTTTGAAATGCACTCTTGAGACATACCTAATACATAGGTACCTAATTAAAATACAGAATCTCTAATAACTTAACCTTTGGTGGGTGACTCAGTCTTCTGAGCGGTTTTCTGATGATTTCAACAGACTTCAGTTATCTACCAAGTGCTGCATTTGTTCAAACATTTGAATTTACGAACATACTGTTTACTTATATCAGTCTTCTGGTTACCATATTACAATTTTCTGTCTAGTTTTTGACTATAATATACAATGTGTTACCAAAATGTATGTATAAAGGTGCATCTACCGGTTAACCTAAACAACTTGCAAAAGAAAGAATTGCGTAACAAATTCGTTTTTCTACCTTCTTTTCATACAAATTAGCTGATTCATTTTGTATGGAAAGTTGAAATTTTTTGGTAATTTCGTAATTCTTTCCTTTGAAAGTTATTCAGTTCGATGAATAGACGCACCGGCTTAAGTATTACTACACCTTTTTGTAACACGTATAGACGTTGTGCCAAATGACGGTTGTACCATATATCATAATTAAAATTAAGTTTACTAGCTCAGATCGAAAGGTCCTCATACCAACATAGTTTTCAATGTCGCTCAGGCTTCTCAGCCTCGACGTATCCTCGCTGGAGGACGTCTACTGGCTCGAGGATTCCACTGCGCGTCACGTTCTGGACCCGAAGGATTTCAACGCCTGGTCGGCCGCTCGTCAGAGCCTTCCCACAGGGAAGGACGCCCTGATCAATTTGAAGACCGACCTATGGAACACTGTCGTTAAAAACAGCAAGCATCAGGACGCTTGGACATGGGGTAAGTGGATTCTCATAGTCTCACATTAGGGTATTGGGTGGTGGTTGTTTAACTGTTCTATTCGCCGACGTTCCTGGCAATCTGAACCATAAAACGTGAGACATATGCCATCTCGTAGAGTCGGCTGCAAGAACAAAATATAAAAAATATATACCACGTTTTATGTCTCCGATTGCCAAAAAGCGACTATCATAATGATTTTACCACAGCTTTTAATATAGCGGAAGCCAATTTATGTATAACATACAATAAACATAATTGGAGGTGATGGGCAGAATTTGTCAGTTATTTCAACTTATTACCTCAACTTAAAACTTGCGGTCATTTTTAAAAATTTCCGTAAAAATCATTTTAAAAAATCCACTTAAAAGTGGTGGTGTGGCAGTTCTAAGTATCATAAATAGGCTTTTTCCCTTCGTGTTTGTGGCTAGAGGTACAGTGAAGTGTTGGTCGGTCCAGGGGGCATGCTCGTGGTGTCGGTGTCTGTGTGCGGGCTGGTGACACTGGCGGCGATGACGCAGCCCTCACTGGCTCCGGAAGCCAAGCATTCGCTGCTGCAGTACGTCACGGGGAAGTACTTGCATCCAGCTAGCTGCAGGGTAAGTCATGCTTGCTGGTGGTGGTGCTTAACTTCATAACGCGCCTAGTTCTTGTCTATGTGGTTGTGTTTCCCTTTATGGTTGAGCTTGTTTTCTGTCAAGTCCCGTTAACCGCACTTTACTTTGGAACTCAGAATCGATGATTATTAAGATCGATATGTAGGTATGTTAAACCTCGTATTTTAGTTTCTTTCTTAGTTTTAAATTTAAAATCAAGCTTACAATTTACCGAGAGAATCAAATGTTTAGATCAAGGACATTATCTTCGTCCAGGTGGAGTGGGGTTGGGAGGAACCACAGGCGGTGGGTGAGACAATGTGCTTCACTGTGAACTGTTTCCAACGGAACGGCCAGCCTTACCCCGTGTGTGATACTGACAACTTGGAGGTTACCATCACTTATGGGAATAGAAAGGTACGTGTCATGATCCAGTAATCGGTGCTTAGACCTTCACAATATAATAACATTAGCCTGAAGCTGCCAGACCCATGATGGTCGATGATATGTTCACAGCAAGTAGCAACAGTGATGGAGCTTGGATCTGGAGATCCATCGAAAGCGAATCAAGCGCGTGTGAAGTTTACTGTAAGAACCGCCGGAGTTTACCTCGTCTCGGTTACTATCGGTGAGTTTGATTAATTTTTAATAGTTTTATTTAGCTTGAACTGTTTGGTGTTTGGGTCAAATGTTATTGAAATTTTATCCCTTTCCTGTTGTCAGATTCATCTCTGATTCTGATTGAGTTCTGAGGACAATGTGATGAAACCGTTATAAAAAAAAAACATCATCGACCTTTTTAGATAATTTCAGTAGTTTCAGAAAATGAAGGCCGATTTGAAGCAATCGTTAATTGGATTTATGACATACATTCACGCTTTTTTTCCCGAATGGGTAGACAGAGGTGTACCCAGGACACAGTCCCATAGTAGATACACCCACATTTCGCCGATATGTTATTGTTAGTTGGATTTATAGGTATTATATTAAGAATATACTAGACAGAAGAAGAAGAAACACTGACCACTCACGTAATTCGCATTGCTCTCCGTGTAGTGTTCGTGAGAAGGCCATAATATAATGTATACGTAGGCGGCGTGAGCGCGGCAGGGTCCCCATTCCGTCGTTGGTTCACGGCGGGTCCGGTGGCCGCGCGCCGCTCCCGCGTGTCCCGCGCGCACGCCGCGCTGCTGTGCGTGTCGGGCCGCGCGCGCGCCGTGCACCTGCACCCGCGCGACCAGTACGACAACCGCGCCACGCTGCCCACCGAACACGCGCCGGTGAGACTACGATTACTCTATACCCCTCTGATCAGATCACTTGGAAAAATGCTTCTAACTGTGATACTGATGAACTTCCACTTGCTACCTTATAAGGTTGAAGCCTGCACTGCGGTAACTGAAAGACTGATTAGACATGTTTTATTTATTTTTTTTTTTTTATTAATCCTACCTCCGATTTTGTAGGCGGAGACCTGTTCTACCCTATTTCCTTTCATACCAGTTCTCGCGTTTGCTACCTCTCGTTTCATGATTAGTGATTAGACATGTTATAGGCGTATTATTTACCACTGATATCGACAGACGTGCTCATGATTGCCTTATCGGAGGATCCGAGTAATTTTCAGATTGGCGAGATGGTTCTTATTCTGGATAATGTTAGATGAGTTTCCGAAATTGAGTTCGATCAAAATTAGAAACGATCGCCTAGCCGCAAAAGGCTTCTTATTATCTCATGAAGTTTCACGAAAACCCACATCCCCAGGGTTTCAGACTGGAGCTGAACATGCTCGGCGAGGAGATAGACGAGAAGCTCTCCTCGTCGGCGACCTTCGCCTATGACTCGGTGAACCAACGCGTGGTCATGACTGTCACTATACCCTGCCCGGGAGTGTACCGAGCTGCCGTTTACTATGAGGATGTCGTGCTGCTCAATGGACAGTTCGAATGTATTGTGCTTACTGGTGAGTTTATATACGTAGATAACATTATGCCTTGTTTCCCCTATGATATAGCCATTCTCGCTATCTCAAGTGTACCCATTCTCATAGTAGGTGCACCACATTACGTCAGTAATGTTGTAGCTCACATGTGATAGCCTGTTGCTGGTGCAAGCCTATTGCTATCTACCGGGCTCAAATCCAGGCTACCATTGACAAATTCCTAATGGAAAGATCCAACAACATCTTGCCCGAATTAGGAATCGAACAGGATCTGAAGCTCCGCAGTAGCCTTTGCATCCACTAGATCAAGAGGCAGACAAAATGCATGTTATATATAAATGGAATAATACTAGAGAAACTGAACTTAGTTAGTAGAGGCGCGGCTGCTATGTACTGATCGTTATACATGAGATATTGTCGTGTTGTCGTGTGTAGCGAGCAACAGCGCCACCGTACAGCGCAACATATCGTCCAAGCGTCACGACATAGCGTACGAGGCGCGGCTGCTATGTAGCGATCGTTATACATGAGATATTGTTGTGTTGTCGTGTGTAGCGAGTGACAGGGCCACCGTACAGCGCAACATATCGTCCAAGCGTCACGACATAGCGTACGAGGCGCGGCTGCTATGTACTGATCGTTATACATGAGATATTGTCGTGTTGTCGTGTGTAGCGAGTGACAGGGCCACCGTACAGCGCAACATATCGTCCAAGCGTCACGACATAGCGTACGAGGCGCGGCTGCTATGTACTGATCGTTATACATGAGATATTGTCGTGTTGTCGTGTGTAGCGAGTGACAGGGCCACCGTACAGCGCAACATATCGTCCAAGCGTCACGACATAGCGTACGAGGCGCGGCTGCTATGTACTGATCGTTATACATGAGATATTGTCGTGTTGTCGTGTGTAGCGAGTGACAGGGCCACCGTACAGCGCAACATATCGTCCAAGCGTCACGACATAGCGTACGAGGCGCGGCTGCTATGTACTGATCGTTATACATGAGATATTGTCGTGTTGTCGTGTGTAGCGAGTGACAGCGCCACCGTACAGCGCAACATATCGTCCAAGCGTCACGACATAGCGTACGAGGCGCGGCTGCTATGTACTGATCGTTATACATGAGATATTGTCGTGTTGTCGTGTGTAGCGAGTGACAGCGCCACCGTACAGCGCAACATATCGTCCAAGCGTCACGACATAGCGTACGAGGCGCGGCTGCTATGTACTGATCGTTATACATGAGATATTGTCGTGTTGTCGTGTGTAGCGAGTGACAGCGCCACCGTATAGCGCAACATATCGTCCAAGCGTCACGACATAGCGTACGAGGCGCGGCTGCTATGTACTGATCGTTATACATGAGATATTGTCGTGTTGTGTGTAGCGAGTGACAGCGCCACCGTACAGCGCAACATATCGTCCAAGCGTCACGACATAGCGTACGAGGCGCGGCTGCTGTGTCCGGGCCGAGAGCGTCGCGTGCTGTGTTGCCTCAGTCCGAGGCAGCTTATCGTCAAAGACTACATATTGAAATTCATCCCCAAGAGGATTACCTCCTTCAGGCTTTGCCCCTCCACTAAGGTTAGCGGTGTAATGAAGGGCCTGGCACGAGTTTTTGACGTGATCGTATCATGATTGAACTTCAGACCTTACCCTTTTCCGTAGTAAGGTTGTTCAGCACAGCACGTTTCTTGCATCCTTGTCAATCATCCGTCATCTCTGCACTGACTCCTTGCTTACGTATATACTATATACTCTTTTCTTTATTTTTAAGAACTTTCTTTGCGACCTTTTTCATTACTATGCCCTCTTTCCACAATTTTGTAAATTCATCCATAATAATAATTTTACTCGCATTTTAGCCAAGCTGACTTTCAACCTCAGTCATCGGTATGACATTAAACAATATCGACTCGTTAATATTAAATTCGTCAAAAATCTCGTGCCAGACCCTCTCATCGTCTTTGTAAAAATGTCTTTTCCACTTTAAATTAATATATTTGCTTCTATTGCCCTGTCTTTAAGACAATGCCAGCTGAATTTTAATGTCATCAGTAATAAAGATTCACAATTTTCATAGATTTTGTAACCATGCTGATGTTTTCGCCTGAGCTCTCTATAGCATCTTTTACTCCTAATCTAGATAGTATTAAGTAATGATCAGCTTCAATAGTCTATACAAGAATGTCAGTTCCAGCGTTGAGCATAAAAATCGTTTGCATAAAGCTTCTATAGATATAGGATTAAAGCATAAATATTCTATAATAAAATCCCAAAAGAGATAACGGGGCTCTCAGAGGGTAAATTCAAAACCTATATAAAATCAACTTTACTAAAGAAGGCTTATTTATAAAGTCAATCAGTAAATAGAGGACAAAGATTCCTGGAAACTTCCGCATAGCCACCACGCGGCACCGACACAAACAAACGAATGTAACCAAACCAAATAATGTAAATGTAATGTAATGAAAAATTAAGCTCTACAAGTTTTTTGTGCGTTCTTCTTGTAGAGATATCTTTCCGAGCGCGCGGTAGACTCATTACTCTTTATCGTTAACGTGCCAAAGTGAACTAGGTATTTGAATAAATCTTTTTGAGTTAGAGTTTGTGACCGCTATCGGGTCGATGTGTCCAGTTGATCCTATCGGAGAACAAGGGCGGGTGCGGCAGCACAGAGTTCACTCTGGACGACGGCGTGCAGTCGATGCGGCTGCAGTCCAACGAACGTGACCTCATCGCCGCCACCTTCACCCGCCTGCTGCTCGCCAACTGCGGCGGAGAAGATACATTCAAGGTAGCTGTATATAGCATACTCTACGCACTGGCAGAACTAGAAATAATTCGGAATGATACTCGTATCAGTAACGTGCCAGTATTGATAAGTATCGCATATTTATCATCGTCTTCCTGTCGTGGGCCCGGCACAATTCTCCGCCTCCAGTTTATCGTCAGACATCGCACTCACTAATCTAACTATCGCCTAATTAACATTCATTTATAATTTGATTCGACAAGACGTAAAATTAAGTTTCATCTTTAGTATTTCAACACGTGTTTAGATTTGTAAGCATTAACATAACATAACATACATTCACGCCTTTTTCCCGAAGGGGTAGGCAGAGGTGTACCCAGGACTCAGTCCCATAGTAGATACACCCACATTTCGCCAGTATGTTATTGGTCCCATGTAATAGGGGGCGAGCCTATTGCCATCTACCGGGCACAGTTCCAGACTCCAGGCAGTTATTGAGATAATTCCTAATGGAAAAATCCAATATTACACTATGCCTGACCTGGGGATCGAACCCGGGACCTCTTGATTGGCAGTCGAGCATACGCCCTCTATGCCACGGAGGCAGTCAATGCCTTGTAAGCATTAGTTTTAAATAAATCTGTGAAACATCGAAAAGCACGATATAATCTGTAAAATTGACTGTGGAACATATTATTAGGCCGCCACTTGCCGCCACTTGCCTAAGACTATCTGTACCTACTTTATTTACATAATATTATGTTCGCTGTAAGGTGTACAATAAAGTGTTAATATATTAGGCCGTAGAATTAGCATAAAGAGTAACGAGTGTGACAGAGACGAAGGATGTGTGTAAAACATAAGAGTGAAAGAGAAAGTAAATAAAAAGACAATTATGGCGTACGTAATCGTTTCATTACCATTTCTTACTTCTTTTCTCTTCTTTTTTTAATATTATCATTTTCTTTTAATATCATATTTCAGAAACAACCCTCTAAATGCTAACTGAATACAAGTCGTGTCCCATAGCCCATATTGTGTACAATATGTTCCAGAACAAGCAAGAGTTCTTCTACAGCGAGCTGCGCAAGGCCCACGCTCGCCACGTGCACGACAAGACCCCCGTGCGAGTGAGACGGGCTGATCTGCTCGCCTCCTCACTCAAGGCCACCAAGCACTTCTCTGTCGCCGACTGGTGCAAGAACTTCGATGTCAGCTTCCAAGGGGAACAGGGTCAGTATATAGACACAGTGGGTTTATATTAATGATCTTTAACAAAATATGTTTTCGCGCAAATACAGGGTACATCCAGAGCCAAACACAAACAATTGAACATAGAACATACATTCACGCCTTTTTCCCGAAGGGGTAGGCAGAGGTGTACCCAGGACTCAGTCCCATAGTAGATACACCCACATTTCGCCAGTATGTTATTGCTCCCATGTAATAGGGGGCGAGTCTATTGCCATCTACCGGGCATAGTTCCAGACTCCAGGCAGTTATTGAGATAATTCCTAATGGAAAAATTCAATATTTAACACTATGCCTGACCTGGGGATCGAACCCGGGACCTCTTGATTGGCAGTCGAGCATGCGCCCTCTACGCCACTGAGGCAGTCAATTGAGTGGAAAATTATGCCTATTGCTTCATATCTGTGTATTTTCATTTTGTATGGGTGATGTTTAAGCTCGGTTCTCACAGTACGAGTGCACTAGGACCGAGTGGACTCGTACGAGTGAGCTCGTACGAGTCCACTCTGATCAGCTGATTCATTTTGTATGGGAAGTCGACATGTTTTTCTCGAATTTTGTTTTTCTTTCCTTTGCAAGTTGTTTAGGTTGACGGTAATGTAAACAAGGCCAAAAACCGTTGTTCAAAATAACGTTCTCCCGCATCTATATTAGAGACGTATGTATTTTCGTTAAGAGCGTACATGTGGCCTATTAGGAATTTGACACAATCCTATGAAAAATTTACCAAATCGATGTTTTTTATTCCTCTGTTTCCTCCGAATATAATAAACCCATTCTATAAATTTATTTCCTGATTTTTTTATAGTGATATTCCAAAAATCCCAGTTTAACTCACGTGAGTGGACGCTCACTACAAAAAAATGTAGAGTTTATAAAAAAGAAAAATGATAGGGACATATTTCACTTCATCTTTAAAATATCAGGATATAAATAGGTTCACTGTATTCAGAGGAAACAGGAGAATACTGACATCGATTTAGTAAATTTTCCAAAGGATTGGGTCTACCCCTAAAAGGTCCTCTTTCCTTTTAAGACACATCCCAAGTACTTTAAAATGCGTAGTGAAGTTTACTTTCGATAAAAGCGAGCAAACGTATATATTACATCAGCCTCCTCGTCGCAAAGAAATTTATATGAAAAATGTATTCGACATGTGTATATTGATCTACCAGTATAATAAGAAACCTTTTTTTTTTTTTTTTATGATAATGAGTGACAAGACGAGCTCATCAGATGCCTGATGGTAAGCATCATGATTGCCCATATCAGACACAGTGCCACCCAGTATTTTAAAATTCAAAATTCAGCGCGGCACTGCACTGCGCCTATCACCCTGAGATATGAGTTGTTGAATCTCATCATGCCCAGTAATTTCGCTGGTAACATTGCCCTTCATACCGGAACACAGTAATGTTTGGACATTACTGCTTGGCGGATGAATAACTGGCAAAGGTGTGGTACTTCCCCAGGCGGCCTCCTGCAAAAGAGGCCTACCACTACAGATACCACCACTAATAAGAAACCTGATGACGTTCAATTATTAAAAGGTAATTTATTTAATAAAAAAGGAAGTGACTGTTACGTACCTGACCGCTTTTAAAGCATTAAGAAGTTTTTGGACTTTCGTGGAAATTACATATAACACACTATTACAAATAATATTCGCACGTCTGCTCGCAGGCTCAATGCAGCGACACAGTTTTAAGATACCGAACGACCTTTGTGATATTTGAAATGAACGTAAGATTAGATGAGAAGGAGTGTGACGGTGTGATTCCAGGCGTGGACTGGGGCGGGGTCCGGCGGGAATGGTTCAGCTTGTTGTGCGCGCAGCTGTTCGACTCCCGACACGGCCTCTTCGTGGCCTTCAACGACTGCCCCGCCGGCCTCGTGCACCCCAACCCCGCCGCCACAAGGCCCCCGCACTTGAAGGTTCACACTATAAGGGACAATTGCCACACGGACTGCGCTAGAAGCCTGTACTATATTTTCAAATTGTAGCGCCCGGCTTTAAATTCGGAGTCCCTGGATTCAATCTCACCATGTCGACTTTTCGCCTGGACGCTACCGTGTTTCGGATGTCACGTTAAACCGTAGGTCCCTATAGTTTCCTATAAGATATGTAGGGGGCAGTCGTTAGCTCATGTCGGAGGCTGCGTAGGAATCTTGGCGACCTGAAACTCTGACAGTATGGGTTGTCCACATAACCCATATGAATTGACTCGAGCAGTGTAATTGGGGTAAACCGTTCTGTTAGAGTATAAGTTCAAATTATAATTATTATTATTCATCCACGGGCGGGATTTGAACCACGCACTGATGTTAGACACCCTCGTTGGCTCAGATGGTAGTAACTCTGCTTTCTGTACCGCAGGGCCGAGTTCGATCCCCGGCCAGGTCAAACATTTGTGTGCATGAACATGTCCGTTTGATCTGTGTCTGTGTGTTATAATAGGCAAATATAAATATGTATATCAGTCAATCGGTTAATATAGTACAGGCTTCTAGCCTAGTTTGGGACCAGATGACCGTGTGTGGAAGTTGTCCCATATTATTATTATTATTCTCAAAGCGATTTGGCCGGTACAAAGCCGAAGCCGGACATCAGAAGTGGGATCTTAGCAATATGTACCTACATAATGTTTCCAGTTGAAACACTTCGAGCTAGCGGGCAAGATAGTGGGCAAGTGTTTGTACGAGAGCGCGCTCGGCGGCTGCTACAGGCAGCTGGTGCGCGCCCGGCTCACGCGGGCCTTCCGAGCTATGATCATAGGCCTCCGGGTGCATTATAAGGTACGGATCGAACATTCGAATTTCCATTAATCACGTGAGGCTCTAAAGGGCTTCCTGACCTCCCCGGTCAGCAAAAATCACGAAATATCACAAAGTGGGAGGGGAGTGCAGTAAGATATCACGTGTATTTATTTTTTCGATGAAATCGACGTTGATCTTCAACAGAGCACAGTGTCGACAACTGACTTGCAAGATGTTTATACAGTTGTTAGTGTTGAAGAAAGTCTTGCTAATCCGTGGTCCGAGGACAATGTACATTAACCGACAATGTCCAGCAACCATTCTGTTTGGACATTTTTATCATTATCCTTAATTTTCTAGAATAAAATTAGGTTATACTTTATACCTGTATTCATTCATTCCTCATTTTTAATCCAGTACCGAAAACACGCCGATAGTACCCTAACGAGCTCGTGACCTGTAGTGACGTCACAATGTGATAAAGTACTATACATAACTATAACATTACTACGTCACAAAAATGGCGATCAATCGTGGCGCGTTCGTAATAAAGTGACTTATAATAGAATTTTATCAATTTTGAATCGCTTATAATTCATTAAAAATATATATTTTTACTGATTTTTTTATCAGATTTATACATAGTTTTCATAAAAATTTTAAAATAAATTAAAAAATACGATTTTTTTTTTCAAATACTCTATTGAAAAACTATCACTGTTATAGTATATAATAAATACTCTTTAAGTTACACCAACAACACCTCTCTCTCCATTCTCCAATCGTATTATCGATATATAAATATCTTACAGCCCCATCGGACATCAGTTCTTCATGCTATGTGACCAGCCCATTGCCACTTTAACCTGCTGATCCGCTGGGCTATGTTCTTCTACGAATGTTCTCATTTCTGATTCGATCTCGTAGAGAACTTCCGAGTACATCGCCCTCTCCATATCTCGTGCTAAACGGTTCAGAGCCTATAGTCATCGAACATGCGTGTCTCCAGCATTTCGAGCAAGACGACCCGGAGCTGTACCTGTCCAAGGTCCGGTACGTGCTGGAGACGGACCTGGAGTCGGCGGAGGGGATCGAGCTCACGTTCACGGACGAATGTTACGACGCGAGCGGGAGGCTGCTCGACACACATCTGCTCGTGCCTGCAGGGAACAATGTTAAGGTCAACATTTTGGATTGTAACGTAGATTGTTTCAGATTTTGTCGCAGGACTAATTTTTCATTTCCCTAAATTTAAAAAATTTCTCGGAAATGTTTCCTAATCTTTTATTTTCTTAGGATTCTTATTTGGAATTACAAATTATAATCTTTTGGAATGATTCAGTGAATTCTTAGATATCTGTTAATTTTCAATTAGAATGTTCTAAATATTGCAATGTGTCAGATCCAAGAAACCGTATAGGCTGTGGCATTTAAGTATAACTATTCTTAACTTCCCTAAAATGCTTAGTATTCTTGGGATTCTAATTGAGAATGCCTAATTTTGTACTTCATTGTCTCAGTGGGCGTTCATTTTTATGAGAATCCTTTAAAAAAAAAAGTCCCTAACGAGCGTACTTGTAGTGCTTATAGTATTTGATGTAAGGACGATACGAATTCGATCGAGTGTGATCCAAAACTTAGTACTAAGTCTGTATAGGACTAAAAAGTTGAGGATCGTATTATGGGTCTCGTCCGACGGACGTGAACTGTATGTAACTGATGAATGGTAGCTTCGAACGTGCTTTCGGGTGAGGCGGACATCCCCGCCAACCAAAGACATATCTTAATAGTGTACGTTTCTATAATAAAATTCCAAAAGAGATAACGGGGCTCTCAGAGGGTAAATTCAAAACCTATTTAAAATCTACTTTACTAAGGAAGGCTTATTATTAAGTCAATCGGTACATAGAGGACAAAGATGCCTGGAAACTTCTGCATAGCCGCCTCGCGGCACCTCCAAAGAAAACAAATGTAACCAAACCGAATATTGTGAAACTATCTGTTGAAAAAATTAAGCCCTACAAGTTTCTTGTGCGTTCTTCTTGTAGAGGTATCTTTCCGAACGCACGGTAGACTCAGTACCGTTTATCTTTATTGACGTGCAAAAGTGTCAGATTATGACCTATTTGAATAAATCTGTTTGAGTTTGTCAGATTATGACCTATTTGAATAAATCTGTTTGAGTTTTAGTTTGAGTTTGTCAGCTTATGACCTATTTGAATAAATCTGTTCGAGTTTGAGTTTTCAGAACTTCGAAGGCTTGAGGTCTTCTAAGATCGCGTACGCCGAAGTCGTACATTTAAACTATTCAGATTAGCAACAGTCAATATAATCCCAGCGTGAGTGCGGACTATACGGTTTATGGATAGCGATATATAGAATGAATATAATAGGTGGATGTATAGATGTATGGTCACTCACTAATATGATATAGATAGTCTATTGTCCAGTGTGTCCTGCCTATAATAATGTCCTTTAATTAACACAGGGGTAAGACACAACACCGTATTGTTTAATCTCCGTTTATTCGCAATAGTAACTGTAAATGCACCTGCCTACGCGAGGGGGCCGTGTGCGACTGACTTGATATAAATGATTGCAACTGCATCGATAACTATTATACAATCTGTGTCCCTACACGGACCCTCGGCGTGTGCAGGTGACGAACGCCAACAAGGTGCAGTACCTGGACGGCCTGGCGCAGTGGCGGCTGGCGCTCCGCTGCCGCGCCGAGCTGGACGCCTTCCTGCGGGGGCTCGCCGTGCTCGTGCCCGACAACTTGCTCGCCATCTTCGACGAGAACGAACTGGAGGTACCGCCGCTGTGTTTATGATCGCCCGGTACTTCATGTCCTATTACAGATACCCTCGAGAAATATGTACAAAAAATAAGGTCTAACTTTTAGACTCGAAGGCTTTTATCACACTCATTTTAAATCAGGCAATTCCTGGAAAAAACGTGAGCTGAATATGGCGTGTTAGTGCGTGGCCACACTGCGAGCCTAGCGCGGTGGTTACGGCGGACCGGACGCGAAACTGTCGTCATATTATAAAATGTATGAAATTTGCTTGAAGTGTATGAATGCTTGTATGTGTCCACACTGTGTGACTAGGGGCTGATGTTTATGGGCTTGAGCGATCCAGCGAGCGTATTTTTTAAACTTTCCTATCCGCTCGTTGTGGTCACACTATGGGTCGCGGGCAACGGGTGATGTAACGCGCGGGTGGCGAGGATTTCAAACCTTTTCGTCTTATATTGTCGCTCGCTGTTGTTTTCAAATTTAAAGGCAAATCGATTTCTTATATGCTTTGCACATCTGAATTGGATTCGATCGATAGTCGTCAGACGCGCGCTAGCGAGCTCACACGATTCGATTTTAGTCGATCAATTGCTAAATCGTATTATATATTTTTTGCCGTTCAACAAAAAATTTAGAAAGAATTTGATTTTTCTTCGTGGAATTGCGATTTAATCATCCTGAACTGTGAGTTGACGTCTGAGAGATTACCGCGACGAAGTTGCGATAAATCTGCTACATCGAAATAGTCGAATAATGCCGAAAGGGATCAAAAAAGAAGCTGCATCAAAGCACATTCGTTTGGTGCAGAGCGCCGACACGCCTAGTTATACTTGCGCCACCGTAGCGGGGCCACTGCGCTCTTTTAATTATTAATCATCATCGATTTTGACATTCAACGTTATTTTCGACTAAAATTTTTAAATTTAAATAATATAACCAATTCAATAACGATAATAAATCTAAGCTCAATTCTCGACATAATATTATTGTAATTTCTATGAATTTTGTATGCCAGAGAAACTGGCAAAACATGCCGTATATTGAATATGTAGGTATACAGTATAACGAAGATTTAAAAAGTCGTATCTGGCATGTATCGCGGTGTCGGTCGTCAGCTGCTGGTGTGCGGCACGGGCGAGGTGTGCGTGGCGGACTGGCGCGCGCACGCGCTGGTGGCGGGCGCGGGCCGCGGCTGGGAGCGCGTGCTGGCCTGGTTCTGGACGTGCGTGGCCTCCTTCACCAACGAGGAGCGCGCGCGCCTGCTGCAGTTCACCACCGGCTGCAGCCAGCTGCCGCACAACGGCTTCCAGGTACGCTTCTATACATTTGTGTGTCAAATATCTAAATATACGGAACGGTTTTAGTGGATTCTTGTAATGCTTTAACACGGTCGATTTTGACATCCCACTATTTCCAGTACTTTTTTTTTTTTTTACAAAAAAAAAAAAAGTACTGGAAATAGTTGATCGGTCACTCTCCGCATGGTGTAACACTACAGCTGGTGTGCCGCAGGGCGGAGTTTTATGTCCACTTCTTTTCACTATCTGTAATAATCAATAAATTTTATCATTTTATTTCCAAATACCCCACTTTATCATACCATCTATATGTAGTCGATCTTCAAATCCATTCCCAGACTTAAAATCATAAACTGGATGATTGTATAGCTTCTGTCAATGATGATCTACATCAGATATGATTTAAACGTGTGGAGCAGAACTTTTATATGATTTTGTAAACGATAAGATCACTTTTTACGAGATAATAAAAAAAACACCGAATCGTAGTAATTATCCATCAGAGTTTTTGCTCTTAGAGTACATAAAAAACGCAGGTCATTGTATTTGGACTTCAGGTCCATATGGATGATGTAAATAAATGTTTCGTTCAGGAGTTGAACCCTCGTTTCCAAATAACGGCGGCGGCGACAGCAGGCGCGCTGCCGACCGCGCACACTTGCTTCAACCAACTGTGTCTCCCGGACTACGACTCGTACGAGCAGCTCGTGCGCGCGCTGCTGTGGGCCATCAACGAGGGCGGGGAGGGGTTCGGCATGATCTGAACTGAACTGATGTCCTACGTTGTACTCGTACGTGCCTTGTTCCCATCCGACGGTTAGGAGCGTATTTTGGCTACGAGCAGTTTGACGCGATCCTATGAAAAAATTTACAAATCGATGTTTTGTATTCCCCTGTCTTCTCCGAATGTCTATAAATTCATATCCTGATATTTTTAGATTGAAGTCCTATCATTTTAGTTGTAAACTTCTAAAAAACCCACTTTTACTCGCGTTCACTACAAAATAATGAAGAGTAAATAAAATGATAGGGACATTGTTTACCTTATTTACAAAATATCGGGATATAAATACCTATATCAAATAGGATACAAAACATCGATTTGGTAAATTTTCCAAAGGATTGTGTCAAACTGCTAAGAGGTCACCTTTCCTGTTAAACAGGAGTGTACCCGGTCTCATAGTAGATGTATCCACATGTTCAGCCAGTTATGTTTTCTAAGCCACACAACCAGCTATTTTAAGTATAGCTATTTTGTCGGCGGACCACAGACAACACAACCTGAACGACGACACTTTAAGGGGAGGGGCACGCTTTCGCTAAGGTTACGCAGTGACACTGCATAACCTACCCCGCCCCGCATATTATCATATGACCGACCTCCCCTCACACCGCCACGTTTTGGCGATTTTATTCACACTAAAATCCAAGCGGGACTTTTAGGTTGAGCTGTCCATGGCAAGCCGCCGACAAGACTTGTGGAGGTCGCCGACATGTCGGTGACTGTCGGCGACTTAATTGTCTTTAGGAGTCTCAAGGTTAACGCAAATCTATCCGAATCGTCCGAATTGGACAGTGCGAGGTTTCATAGGATTTGATATAAAGAATTCAAAATATCGTTTCGTTCGGCTCGGATAGATGTGCGTCCACCTTTAAAGTTACATTATAATAAAAACATTATTTCTTCTACTGACACAGTAATGCATTTAAAGATCAAACTTATTAGTAATTGTTGAACCAAAATATATCCTAAATTGTAAATAAGAAAGTATGTATGGTATTCTAATGGGCCCTACACAACCACACAATAAACTCCGCCTCGCTGTCACGCTTACCTCTTTATCTAATTTTCCATCCGAGAGAGAAAACTTTACTTTTGGTGTGCAGGGCTCTTTATATTTTGTCTTGTAAATTATGTAAGTGAACGTCATTGTGTTGTTTATTGAACATTAAATTCATATTGACGTGCTGTGCCGGCCTCACTTAGGGCCGATTCAGACCGAGACGGCAGGGACAGGCTCGCAAATAATTTTTGGCCCTTATTAAGGCGTAGAACATGAATCTAGAAAAAAAGGCAGACGGATTCTTCTAAAACAAAAAAAAAAAATCACCACAGTAAGCCAGCTCGCTACATGGCGGTGCGTGCAGCACACCCATGAACCTATAAAAAGAGGGTCAGCTTAAGTGGTTATTGATGGAGCTGTTAGTACAAATAAGTCCTTTACGTCCACTAAAGGAGACTTCAAAACAAGTGTGCGAGCTGGCGTACTATGGTGCTTCATTTTTGTGTTTTAGTAGAACCGGCCCGCCTTTTTTCTAGGTTCTATGCCTAAATTAGAGCCAAAAATTATTTGCGAGCCTGTCGCTGCCGTCCCGGTCTGAATCGGCCCTTAGTGTGGGATAGGGTCAGAAAGATGATTAAAAAAATATTTATTGTTCGACTAGTCATTGTCTATGTCAAAATAATGACATGAGGTCAATAATTAACGAACTGTTCCAAGAATATGACCTCATGTAAATGTATGTTTTAAGTTAAGACGTGTTTCCCAAGCCGCGTATCCATTTGAGTGCCTCAAGTTCGTCGTGCTTGTTAGTTGATTGGGTAACACCTGTTTTTTGTATTAGAACTAAAACACCAATTTTTATACGTCGGGGGCTAGTTCACAGTGATCAAATTTTCAAGTTATTTTTATCACAGAAACACGTCTTTAATAAATTTAATATAATTAATAATTAGTGAAAGCTAATGGAATCCTGCCAAAGAGAAGTGTCCATCATTTCTAGTGTTGACCAATAGACAATAGACGGTAAATGTTGCCATCTTATTGTCGTGTAAATATTTAAAAGGATTCTATATTTTATTTTTTATTCTATCTGATGTATCATAAAAAATATCCCAGTTTCAATGGGACTGCTTAAAAATATATATAGGTAATTTAAACCTGAAAGAAGAAAATTTTTACATAAATCTTGCGTAAATAAATTTCAAACTAAATTGTAGCACAATTTTCGCTCGTTTCTATAAAGACATCGTCAAAGTGACTTACAATTTATAGCATTCCAGGAAAAATAGAAAATAAAAAAAATATTGTTAATTAGATTATAACAAACTCGAATTTCGAATGGCAACACTAGGTGTCCAATTTACGAATGTAGACCATTTATGGCCCTTCCCACACATGTAGGTATAAGTTACCTATTGAAACCTATATTAGGGAATACATTTTTATGTGAAAGGGCCTTTAGAGAATAAATGTCCAGATTGGGTAGTTTCCAAAATAATAATATTTATTTACATGTTATAGATCATATAATAAGTATTTCGATGTTCTCAAAGATTTATATAAAAGTATGGAACTCCTTAATCTCATTAATAATGTAAATAACGGAATATTTATTATCTATTTATAGATAAAGGCATCGATCTA
Source organism: Hemistola chrysoprasaria (assembly GCA_947063395.1). Taxonomy (NCBI): domain Eukaryota; kingdom Metazoa; phylum Arthropoda; class Insecta; order Lepidoptera; family Geometridae; genus Hemistola; species Hemistola chrysoprasaria. Next base: position 16,060,920 of record OX346716.1, on the reverse strand, counting down.
AAGAAAAGGGGAGATGAGGTACTGGCTCCTTGAAAATGGAAAGTTCAAATTAGTTCCCATTAGGTCCACGTGCGTCAGTAAAGTGAGGTCGTACTAGCGACTAATTACGGACTAATGTTATTGTCTTAGTCGCACTCCTGTCTTAATCTGTATTGTTCATAATATTGCACTGTGCAAACTGCACACTGATCAAATTGCACGTGCCAGCTCCCCTTTTCTGTAAATCAATGGGTACAGGTATAATTCTGTAGGGACCTTCCTATTTAATTAGCATATGAGGCCTAAATTACCTAAATAGGAGTATTATATTTATTTCAATAAAAAATTATGTAGATCTGATTTTTCCAATGACTTATTATTGTAGGTTTGACCAAAGGTCATATGGGCTGACGTGTTGTTTCGACGATAACCCCAACGATGTAACGATTCAATAACTTTTATAACAATCGCTTCAGAGTGACCATCGGCCAGAGGTTACTAGTGTTTTCTTATACAGGGCGACTGGTAAATTACGGACCATAATAAAGCTAGAACTACATCTGGCACACGTGTGCCACGGACGCCGATTCGGGCGCGTCGAAGCCCATATATTTTGTATGGCGACTAGCTGTTTAGAGCTACATTACATACACGCATTAGGCGTGGATCTATGTATGTAGTTCTAGCTTTATACAGGTGTTCAGTATTAGATTCTCGTTCGAAATAAGTAAAAAATGGTGCAATATGAACCGAAAAAAAAAAGCGGACATAAGGACACCATTGTAAGCCAGCTCGCTAATACAGACGGTTTGTTCCCGTTTATTCACCTGGGTGAACAAGTGGGAAAATAATTTCCCACTAATTCACCTATGCATCAATTCACCTGGGTGAATTGACCTAGGTGACATGAGTGCATCTTGGTCTTTGTGGTCGAAGGTTCTTAGTCGGAAATTAATATATAAATAATATATTAATTTTCGTCCAATTTATATGTAAGTTGATTTGTTGGCACTAAATAATTACGCGGATATTTGCACTCATGACATATTTTCAGTCAAGACTGATGTCAATTAATATGAACATTGCTAAGGTAACAACGTTTGGCGAGGCCACAACACTGCAATGGGAGGTCGCGACGGAGTGTTGTAGCCTCGAGCCTATGGTTGCGTTCTGGCCTTGTACAGAATGGAAATACGCGTTGTGGACCTTGGTGTGATTTACCAGTCACCCCGTATACACGTACCTTACTTTTGGCAGATTTGATAGTAACACCCATCGTAAGTCGTATTTAAAACACCGGTTGTTTCTTTAATGATTCCAACATTTATAATGTTGAACATTATGAGTCTTTGTTCTAAAGATCCATTTTATCTTTATAATAACGCTATTCATTAAAACACTTATTCCTTATTATTGTACTTCATAAAATATGTTAAGTGTTTTAGGGTATACATAATTCTCAATATGTTGAAAAAAATATTCATTTCTGAGTAACATTCCGTTAAAGACGCTAAAATGTACTCGTAGCATATTATAAAGTGTTAAACACAAATGTAGGCATACCTCTTGGTTAAATAAAATAACCATAGATTATTGGTAAACCTCCACGCGCGCTTCGACCAGATTACCGCAATACCTCAAAACAACAAGAAAATGCGGTTACTTTTAGATTGAGTGCAGTAACACGCACCTACTTTTTTGACATTCATGATACCCTGGTATTTGTTTATATCTGGCGTGCTTAATAAGTACCAAGTGATACTTACACTGAACAGATTTTCACGAACAGTATTCAAACGAATCCGTCGAAATGCAAAATATAGAGAGGTATTATAATGCTTAACTGGCAAACTTTATGCCCTACTGCTCAAGTACGGCGGTATTTAGTCGGAGATCGAAGCGCACGCGGAGACCGGCCAATAATATAATAAAATAATATCTTATTTCCCATAATACCTACTTATTCTTTTTTACCTCATAGTACAATTAATTTTATAACGGTAGATACCTCCCCACTTATAATAAATGATAAAGAAGAATTATTTATAATTAGTTAATCATAATGTCATGACCCCAAATAGATTACATTCCATGTTGATATTTTGTAGTTGAATTGTTGTCTAGCGATGTAAGACTGAAATAAACTGCTCTTAAAACTGGCTTGTTATTTGATTACTTACACCAAGTATATAAATAATCTGTTAAAACCCTATATAGTAGATTTACCTAGTAGATTAATATAGGGTTACCTATATGTCCTAAGTATCTATATACCTATAGATACTTATCGTGTCAATGGTTCATTTAAGAACTATAAGACTAAGCTAGGCCGGTAGATATGTAGCCACGTCCATTGCGTTTGTTGTGTCGTTGTTCAGGTCCCACCTAGTGCAGGTGTTCGGGCACAGGACATTTAGTAGATGGGTCATGGTCTGGTAAGGAGCCCCACATTCGCATTGCTTTAGCACACCCCGGACAAGACTTAATTCCCATTACATAAAGTCATGATATAACTACCTACTACACAGACACTGCACACATGGAGTTTTGTCTTGAACGAATTAACCACAGTTTTGTATTCGCGCAAGAGTGCTTGAGGTGATTTCCCAGCGCAGCGGGGCTCGTGGAGAGATCAATCTCGCTCGCGGGGTGAGAAAGGCCCAATCGGTGGCGGATGACAGTGTCCATTCTATACGTAGTATTATCTGTTCTGTGGCTTTGAACTGGCGCTTCTTGAGGAGGCGGCGACCGAATAATTCTGCATACAAAATAGTTAAATCATTTGAAATTAGAGCATATTTCCAACATTTAATGACGTTATTCGGAATGAGACAGTAGTTATCTAGGTTTGTAATTATATTTCAATCCAAAATAGAAGTAATTTGGACTGAAATATAAAAATTCAAAATATGGATGTTTTCAAATATAACTGTAGACTAAAATATAATTAAGAACCTAGATAACTAGTGTCTCATTCCGAATAACGTCATTAAATGTTTGAAATAAGCTCTAATTTCAAACGATTTAACCATTACGTATGTATGAGGAATTCTTCGGCCGCCTCGTTAACCCCATGTGCACAAGTTATGTACCTAAGTACATAATAATACTAACTTTAGTCTGTTCCTGTCATCGTTTTTTGTACATTGTAAACAAAGATACCCATATCAAAAACTTGAACAATTGAAAAATAGAAGTATTGATAAGACGATCCTTACCATCTTTGTTTACATTATTTGAAAAATTATCTACAAAATAAAGTTATAAATAACATAATATAGGTAATTTATTTAAAAACTAATAATTACTTATGCTAAAAACCTACAAAATAATAATTAGGTAACATTAAAAATTAATCGTAAAATACAGTAAAATACTTACCAATACAAACCTTACTAAACTCTGTATAAATCTAAATCACAACTTATTACAAACTTCATGTATATTGACATTAATATTTTGAGGGTAGTTTCAAATAATTTGTATCGTTACGTCGAACGAAACGCGCATTTTCAAAATGACGTGTCATTTTAGAGAGGGATATTAAATTATTAGGGAGGGACGTTGAAGAACACCATAATAATTGTTATTAGCCTATTGTACACCCGTTGCAACTGGTCTATAACGAGTTGTCAGACTGGAAGATAAAGGGAGATTACCTTCCAGCCTTGAATGACAGGAAAAAGAACGAACCAATTAAGTTTTCGATGGTCTTTTTTTAAATTGGGCAATACTTAAGCCCTCTAAAGTTAGCGGATAGTCTGCGCAGTAGGTACGCAATTCACCTTATATTATTCGTAATGCGCAACCTTAAGGCAAACTTTAGAGAGCTCAAAGTATTGCACCGGTTAGGTATAGGTACGTCTCGTGCGGACATCTCTTGTATTGTGATAATTCTCTCTCCCTAAGGAGTAAGTGCGTGTAAAAATGAGCTACGAGTGATCATAGTGTGATGTTATGTGTAAGCTGTGTACATCCGTGTGTGGGAGGCACGGCGCTCCACAAGATGGCGGCCGACGCCGACACAGGGCGACGCAACCATACGCGTGCCATTCCCACCAGTCTATGAAGAAATAATACACTTAATGTAACCCCCGTTCCTATTTCGTTCGTAAAAGTACTTGACCAAAAATAAACAAGCAGTAGACCTGGTGAGCGGCGCGGGCCACCACTCGAGCTGCGTGCGAGTGTGCAGCAGGTCCCGCCTGCAGCGGTGCAGCTCCTCTTGCAGCTGCTGGACGCAGCCGCGCAGCTCGCTCGCCTCCACGTCCGCTTGCAGCAGGCGGGACACTAGGGACGCGCACTCGCGGGTGCAAGCCTCGCGAGACCTGCTCGTGACGTTCGTGTCTTATGATAGTGAGTGATAAGACGAGCAAATCGGGTGCCTGATTGCCCATATCAGACACAGTGCCACCCAGTGTTTTAACATTCAAAATTCTGCGCGGCACTGCACTGCGCCTTTCACCCTGAGATGGAACCTATTAGTTGTTAAAATTCGTCATGCACAGTAATTTCGCTGGTAATATTGCCTTTCAGACCTTAATGCTTGCACATTACTGCTTGGCGGATGAATAACTGGCAAAGGTGTGGTACTTCCCCAGGCGGCCCCCGTAAAAGAGGCCTACCACTACAAATTTCCTAATATTGCACATTCGTGTCATAATATTGCTCCTAGTCCAACACTATAGGCAATGGGACACGAAAGATAAAGACGCAGCTTTACAGATAAGCTACGTATCCGCTTAAGCAGCTTCGAGCCGAGGCTGTCCTATTCGGGCGCGAGCTCTCCTGTGGTGTGGGCTGAGGAAAACTTTGTCCAGTCCATTCGCTCCTAGTAGTATAGGTAGATATCTCAGTAGGCATAGGTGAGGCAATGAAAACGTCTCCACCAGAGGCGCCTGTGAGCATGAGTGTTTACAGACACTGAATTGCCTTGTTTGGCTCGAGACGCGCCAATCTCTTCACTTGACTCGATCTTCTCCCAATTATTTTACCCAAAGTTATGATAATATATTATCTAGTTAGTCTTATAAAACATGTCCTTACTCCCTCTCCTTATTCAGTTCCTCTTCAGTGGCTTCCAGTATCCTGCGAGTGTCGTCAGCTTCTCTCCTCATCGCGCCGGCCTCAGCTTCCGCGCTCGAAAGAATTTCTTCTTGAATGGTCATGTCCTCTTCTATTAAGGCCAACTGGTAGAATTATATTACTTATAACATATTATGTAAAACATGAGCAAATGTACCCACCGAGGAGAACGTAAAGGAAAGGCTTGCAAGTCTACTGGGGCTAAGATGCCATATTCATTATATTATATTTTGTTCAGTTCCAATATACCCTATATTGGAAGTCAAAAGAATTAGAGAAGTTGTTATGGAGGGAATAAGATTTTCCCACCCCTTTTCTACCCAATCTTTATAGGTATATATCGGAGCAGTAAGCCTAACAAGCGCCATTTCTACGGCAGAGTAATAACGGAGAACGAGATTATATAATGCATATTCAGAATTTTTCATTTGTCATCGACAAAAAGATTGAGAATGAACAAAATCGTTTCGCGGAGTTCAAGATAAATTGTAAGGTTATTTCAGCAGTTCATGTGGCTAGGTACTCGTACAATGGTCTGATGGTGTTTAATGTATTTTGTTACCTAAATTCATCAAAGTAGCTATGGTCTAACTCAACATTTCTCTCAAACTCAAGCCTAGATTGTAGCGGGTGTTATTCGTGAATTACTTATGATGTCATAAAGCATATACCTAAATCATAACTTATCGTTAAGTCGGTACGGCTCAACGTAGGCTTATACTTTTGGTTACCAAATTTTGTTGTTTTAAGGCAAACCCACAACCGACGACCATGTATGGCGAATGAGAAGAACTGAAAGTCATGTGTCAGGATCGTAGCATGTAGAAAGAAATAGTCTCTGCCTAACTACGCAATGGGAACAAAGCGTGATCTTGTAATTATAAACACTTATGAAGCTGAAAGTTTTGTATGGATGTTTTTTACTCTTTCACGCTAAAACTACTGAACCGATTGGACTGTAATTCGGTATGTAAATATTTTAGACCCAGAAATAACACATAGGGTTATGCCGATATTCCCACGGGAACGATGACTATTCGGGGCATTGCTATTTTGTGTACAAGTAATTTATGGTAGGAGATTATAGTAACCCTCTCATAAGCATGGTCCCTCTGTGCGCGCGCCTCGGAGGCGGCGGCTCGCTCGAGCGCTAGCGCGCGCTCGCATGCGTGCGCGGACGCTCGCGAACATTCCAACTCGTTACGAGTGTTGCGCCAACCTATAGGGTTGCAAGGTTCCATGAACACACTCCCACCGTGTTATATTATGTTCAGTAACATGAGGCGTCGCCAGAGGTCTAGCAATGGCCACTAATTGACGGTTGACAGGCCATAGTTCAAATCTGAACTGTTAGGACGGCACTATACTATACCAATATATACTATACTATACTATACTATACTATACTATACTATACCATATATTTTTTGTAGTGGTAGGCCTCTTTTGCAGGGGGCCGCCTGGGGAAGTACCACACCTTTGCCAGTTATTCATCCGCCAAGCAGTAATGTGCAAACGTTACTGTGTTCCGGTATGAAGGGCAATGTTACCAGCGAAATTACTGGGCATGATGAGATTCAACTACTAATATCTCAGGGTGACAGGCGCAGTGCAGTGCCGCGCAGAATTTTGAATTTTAAAACACTGGGTGGCACTGTGTCTGATATGGGCAATCATGATGCTTACCAACAGGCACCTGATTTGCTCGTCTTGTCACTCACTATCATAAAAAAAAAAAAAATAAAAAAAAAAAACCAAATACGCGAACTAGAGATGCATTGGACTGAACTAGATCGTTTCTATGGTAGGTAGGACTTAGCCGAAAAGACTGCTCATATTTCTCAGACTGTCTGCCGGTTTCTGTTGCGCTCGTCATCTCTTCGCAAACTGAACTGCCAATAGTGAAGTTGTTTCTATATAGGTATAGATAATATATTTGATAACACTAAACAAGGACCAAGTATTTATTAAAAAATTAGTTCTTGGGTCTTAAAAATAGATTCGGGGATAAAATGGGCAGCATTTCACAGGAAAGACTATCTAATTAGTAAGACAGATATGCATTGCTAAAAATACATATTGACCCCGTGTAGTCATAAGCTAATAAACATTTTATGGAGGTGTTCTAACCGATGCTCATTTCAGACACACGATCTTCAGCAGCGCAGACATCCTCTTCAAGAGCCTTTTTCTCCTGTAAACAATTACATGGCTCAATAATTAACTAAACGCCGCATAGAATTATGGAGAGCTCTCCCTATAATTTTGGGTTTTAGGACGTTTTCTGCAGACAATAAATCTACCTACTTTTCACAGTACTAGTAGTAGTTTGCAATAAGAATGACATAGGCAACATTGCCCAGTAGAGACATATTATATATTTATTTATTTACTAGCTGTGACCCGCGGTTTCACCCGCGTCGTCTTCGTTCCCGTGGGAATATCGGGATAAAAAGTACCCTATGTGTTATTCCAGGGTCTAAGCTACTTACGTACCAAATTTCAGCCCAATCGGTTCAGTAGTTTTGGCGTGAAAGAGTAACAAACATCCATACATACATCCATACAAACTTTCGCCTTTATAATAGTATTAGGATTAGGATTAGGATTTATTTATTGTCATAAATGTTACAGCTTTATTGTATGGATCCATAGGTTTATGTTCGAAGCATTATGTTCCAAACCATAAGATAAATAGAACGGAAAATATAACCACTGTATCATGCAAAAAGACCTGGTGGAAAAAGTTAAGTAAATTCTGAGTGTTACCCGTTCGAGCACGGCCTTCTCAGCATCCTTGTCCTTGAGCAGCTGCTTGAGTCGGTCGAGCTCTCTCATGGCGAGCCGCACCTTCTGATTGTCTGAGTCTAACAACGACTTCAGCGCGCACACTTGGAGCCGGAGACGTTCTGAACACGATACCTGGGGAATGGGTGAAATAGATCGATGTCTTACTTTTACGACCTATTATGGAATGTCCTAGTTTTGAGTCCATTACATAGTTTTGTTGTAGCAAATTGATACAAAGTCCATGAATCGTTGGTTCAGAGTTAGTGGCCTCTCGCTACCAATTATAAAAGCAATTATCAATATCAAAACCTTCGATCGAGCCCACTTGACTGCTCCATCATCAAACCCTGATCACTATCTAAGTATTTTTATAACTTAGGTACCTTATAAGTAGTCATTGAAATGATGATGCCAGCAGTGGACGTCCTGTGGTTGAGATGATGATGATGATGATTTAGATGATTCCAATCAGTCCAATAAAAAGATTGGATAGCCTAATGAAGTCGCAGCATTAGGTTAAGGTCACCATATCATAAGTTTAATGAAGGATTTATGGATTCATACAAAATTGCTCTACATACATATTACAAAAAATTGACAATAAATAAATAAGAAATGTCGATTAAGTAGCCTCATAATCTATATCAGACCTGGAACTCGAGCGTCCTCCTGACACATCGAACTTCATCTCGTCGTTTCCTCCACGCGGACACCAGCATGAACCTGGCAACCCTGGCTGCCGCTTCCTCTTCAGCTATACCGTGCAGTTCTAGTGAACGGACTGCCACTTTTGTAGAATTGCTGCTGAATATAACACTTCGAAAAGTTCTAAGCCTATCAGTAGGTACCTACTAAGAAGAGATACATTTATGAACATCGTGCAATTTTTTCGAGAAACATTTCCAGTGTCCACAGTGGCCGCCGCGTGCGCCTATGTTCGAGGGTTTGCTAGGCATAGTCTGGACTCTGAACCTATCGTTATAAGCTGAGCGGGAGCTGCAACCATTGATATAGGAAAACGTGAATCGGCGGCTAGGGGGATCGTGCCTTATCCAGAATGATCTCTTTCCACAAAATGTTTGGTTTTTAAATCGATTTCAATATAAGATCAGACCCAGAGCCCGATTAGCCTCGGCTTGGAAATTATAATAATCAGCCTTATTTCCTGTTCGCCTTAGGCTAAACCCAAAAATATTCTAGCTATGCATTACACACATACACAGGACTATATTGGTATTCAGTATAAAAGCATCAGAACTGGAATCATTGTTCCTGTTATTTGGAAGCACTTTCACTATGGACTATAGAGCCAACTTTGAAAAAACCTGCTGCGTCATTCCAAGAACTCTGTATATTTAGTAAAACTATAAACTAACCCATCCTTCTTCCCCTTCTTAGTGGGCGTGAGGTCTTCCATAGAGGCAGCCTTAGCGGCCATCTTGGCACGCTTGACCGGCGCCGCGGAGTACTCATCCAGACAGGTGCGGATCCTGTTGAGATGCGGTGTGGGTCCGCGGTGCGAGGTCGTGAACTTGTTCACTGGAGTCAGGAATAGCTGCTTCTTTGGGTGCGCTGGGTGGAGTCGCCTGGGGAGGAATATTTACGATCTATTGAATATTGATATATTCATCTATATTAATCTACCATGTACTAGATTTCGCGTTCCAAACACTCACATTGCTCGATTAAAGTGCACTTCAATCCGTGAACCTTACTTTAGTTTAGTTTCGACATCAATGCAATGTGAACGCGTACGAAGCTGTGCTAATTACTAATATTACAGGAAAACCAATCGAATCTTAATAAACTAAGTAACAGAAATTGAGTAAATATGTTTTAAGAACGTTCTTGTCTATCTAAGAATATAAAAGTTAATGTTAGCAACCCAATCAAGGCATTGTTACTAGTATCTAGTATGTCGTCTGTGTTTAAAACCCTTCGCATTCAAGAAGTTTATTACCCCACTGAAAGCAACCGGCGACCCTTCCCTTATCAATATTTAAACTAGGTAGGTACATACTCTACACACGATATTACCTACACGAATTTGAAACCAGTTAGCAACAAAGGGTGTTGTTTTTATCGAGATTTTAAATATTAACCCCTTTTAATGTAAAATCGATACTTTGTAAGTATTACATGATATCCATTGTGTCATGGAATAGGGTAATAAGTATTCACCCCTCATTTTAAAATAGATACATACCTATCCAGGATTTTTTAAGCGGGCAATAAAGAATATTATATAGTTCGTTCACGCTTGAAGGATATGAAGGTGATTTACCTACTCATAGTCTCATACTGGATCTTGGCAAAACGTAGGAGAACAGCAGCAGAACCATCCAGGAATTATTACCAAACTATAACTTTGTTGTGAGAGCCTATGTTCGATATTTCTGTGCAAACTGCACTGTCCACTCACTGTGCAGCTGTTGCCTACCTAGTAACATTTGACGTTCCATACTTTTAATAGTTTTGCCTGTGTAATATTATTTAATATTGCATATGCGAAACTCACACAATTTCAATAAACTTCGTCGTATAACCAATATCAATATATAAATTCAAATCCTTCAAACAAGGCAAAATAAAAACTTTCATACGGTACTTCTTAGATTTGATGGACTATTTATATACCTAGTCACCGTGAGACTCACTTAGGCCACCCGGGACCCGACACGCACCGCCTCAGCTCGCGCGGTTGGTATTCTTCAAATGACAATAATATGACGTCGCTGGATTGGATGGAAAATAAAGGTCTTACGCAGGTGGCGTGGACTGCAACTTGCACCGCTCCCTGGACAGCTCCCGTTCAGAGATGTCTCCAGCACCAGCTCTAGCCACGGGAGACGCACTCCGAGGCATCTTTATTGGATTCTCACTCATTTTATTTATTTATCTAATTAATTACTTGGCAAATGTGTACTTTTGATGACAGTTTGATTTGAAGTGATAGATATATTGTATTCGGTGACATCGATTTTTATTCGAATTTGATTTTGAATTTTATTTTTCTTTATTACACGGTAGTTAAGCGTGGAGTATCCACCTACAAATACTTTTTAAACTGCTTATTACCAAACTTATACTACGAATAGACGATCGAATATGGTACGGCATGGTCCATTGAACTGCTTTACATGTAATAGAGTTGAGCCTATTGCCATCTACGCACAGTTCTAGACTCCAGGCTGTCATTGAGAAAATTAATTAACTAATAGGAAAGTCCAATAACACTTAAGGCGCTGTCCAAAGCAAATTCGCCCTATCGCCGTAATCACATGTAGTATTTCTTATATCTTCAAAAATGTGGGTACGTGTGAGCGAGAGGGCAAATGTGCTTTGGACAGCGCCTTAAGTGTTATTGGACATTCGCATCAGTTAATTAATTTTCTCAATGACAGCCTGGAGTCTGGACAGCGCCTTATGTGTTTTTCATACTACATACATACAGAATAGGTACCTATATAGGTTGAATGTCACGCCATGATCCTTGTACACAAACGGTGTAGGCAGGGACCATAAAATAAAGAATAATAGCAGAGACCATTTCTGTCTATTTTTATTGCTACAATCCTGACAAACAAAAGCTACCTCTACGCCTTTCGCTGATTCCAATTTCATCACATCCTATAGTACCCAGTGCATCTGTGATCACATTCACAGTACTAATACCTAGAGTGATAGATCACATTGTGCATTCACATTCTTCAAGCATGCTCGTCGGTTGTGGGTACTTTGTCTTACCACAGAATAATAGTACTAGTCTTACTTTAATTTTCAGTTGCGGGCCTTTTCTCAAGACTCAAGACATCAATTTAGTACCTAATGAATATGCCTACGTCCCCTACCGACTTGGCCATTGACTGTTTCCGTGTAGTGGAATACCTCTCTTATATATAATAAGGCAGCGCACAGACGGCGTCGCGTGTGGCGTCAGGTACCAGCGACCACCAGCGACTAGTGGTGTCGCGTCGATCGGTATACCTAGTAGTCTAAAATCCTGGACGCACTGGCGACGCAGGGCCGCCACAGCGTGTATTATAGGGCTTGGCGCCAGGCACTTCGGCGCCCGCACCCTAGCCTGCGTGTGCCGGGTGGGGTGACGCATCAAGGCCTATGTTTAGTACTTACTATTATTTATTCTGTGCCTATGTAGAGATACCTACAAACCTACCACGGTAATAATATCTACCTACTTTCCTTTTAAAAGAATTTGGATGTAGAGGTAAGTACGTAGGTACTTATGCGCTGCTGATCCGAAGCTAATTAAAGTAGGTTATAGGTCGCGTCACGGTTTAATAGCGATCGGCAGAAGTGGAAGGGTGCATTGCGCAAGTGTACAGTCGCGCATATACCTAATTATTAAGAGAGTTTTATATATATTTTTTTTATGATAATGAGTAACAAGACGAGTAAATCAAATGCCTGATGGTAAGCATCATGATTGTCCATATCAGACACAGTGCCACCCAGTGTTTTAATATTCAAAATTCTGCGTGGCACTGCACTGCGCCTGTCATCCCGAGATATTAGTTGATGAGACTCGTCATGACCAGTAATTTCGCTGGTTCCGGTCTGAAGGGCAATCCCTTCAAACCGGGACACAGTAATGTTTAACTGACTGGTGGCGGAACTGCTTGGCGGATGAATAACTGACAAAGGTGTGGTACTTCCCCTTCCTCTTTTGCCCCCTGCAAAAGAGGCCTACCACTACAAGTTTTTAGTAACTACCTAATTTATTAAGTAAGTAGGTATAAAAGAATGAAATAAGGTGAAATAAGCGATGCGGGCATGTAACTAATAGTATAATTTTACCAAACAACGAGAAGACTAATGTGTTTGTATGCCAATGTAAATTAGGACTGAAAGTTTATGCGAGCCAATATTAATATGGGCTTTTATGACTAAGAAGATTATGTGTAAATATCATTATGCGTTTATAATATTAATATTACTATGCTATATAAAATTATGCTTCTTTAGTATTGTGCTTAATAGTATTTATGACAGTAAATATGGCAAAATATTCATCATCATCATCATGCTCAATATTGTTATGCCAAAGTATATTATGACAAAACATATTATTATGCGTTTCATTAGTAGGTGAACCCTAAATTTGTACCCATGGGAAGTCTCAATATTTTTTTGCAAATATCGCAAATCTTTTTTTTGCAAGTTGTTGTTTTTTTTTTTTTTTGGGACAAATTCCACACACGGTCAATAGATGTTGACACAGTTGACAATAGATGCACCCGGACCCGGCACCCCCTTAAGTATTACCTACCTACTACACCTCGCGTAACACGTGTAATATTCTGATAATTGGTGTAAGTAAGTAGGTAAGTAGGTACATCACCTAAGTAAGAAGGTATATTATATAATATAAATTTTAGCAAAATTAAAAGCGAAGTAGAATAAATGATTTAGAATTGAATGTTACCACGGCGCCTCACGCAACAGGCGCGTCTGTTAGCCGCCTTCAGGCCTTCAGACTTCGGTCATCAGTACCGAGTCCCGGCACTCGCGTCGCGACGCATTCACCTGTCGACGATGACTCATACATAATATCATATTATGCACACTACATGAGACTGCACAACTTGGGTCTTGGTCATAAACTTGGGTCTAGGCTCTAGTACTAACTATAATATACCTATATTATTATAAATTATATGCGATAAAGGCGATAATCCGATATTAACAATAAAGTGCTCAACATTCCCTGTGACTCACCCCTGAAAATGTACATTTTACGCACGTATTTTGCGTACTGCGTATCTACCCACTCATTCTGAAACCGCCCACGCTCTGATCCTACCCCCATCCCTTGAACTTATGACACAGAACAGATAATACTACGTACTTATGACTCATCATCATTGTATGTACCTATATTTACTTTTCCTACCTAATACCTAATAATTATTCTCGCCTCGTACTATTATTTATTCTGTGCTCTGATTTCGATTATATAATAGGTATAAAATAGATACTTTATAAGTTCCTTTTTGTTCTGTGCCTTATAATTAAAACAACAATTCACTGCCTGCGTAAGTTAAAAGCAATGTTATCTTAGAAAATAACCACATTAAGTTTAATTTTCCTTCAGGCGTTAGATAAGTCGCGATCGTCATAGTCCCAGAAAACCCACAAACTCTAAAATATTAATCCAAAATATAATTATGAAATTATTTGCGACAAGCTTCTGTTTAATTTTACGAATTTTTAGCGGTATGGTAAATTATAATTTTAGCGGGAAATTAAAAATTAATTAAAAGTTACTTCCAAGTAAAAAAAAAGTATATTTCGCCGCGTTCTCTTTCACTCATGAAGGAAAAAGTGTTTGACCACTGTGCGCATGAGCTCTGTCACGTCATAGCTATAATAGCCAATCATGATTTTGTAATTATTTGCCCGACGAATCCACGGACACGGCATTCACCAACCAATCGTCGTAGATATCTCACGGTTTGACGTAACACCGCGCAAGTTATCAACATAGTGTTGTACGAAGTACTCTGTGCCGCTGTGGCCGCTGGGCCCGATACGGTATATAAGCAAGGTGTTTTTCCAGTTTTTCGTACTATCACTATCTTTATGTAAGCATAAAAGCATCTACAAAACGTTTATCAGAAACTGAAGCTGTGCATTTGGTCAGATCATAGAAAAAGAAAATTAAAAAGTGAAATAGTTTTATATTAGCAGTATAAGAACATATTGGACTTGATAAAACAGTACAATAAATTATATAGCAGATACCTAAATAAATGATAATTTTACTCATACTCATAATACACTAGACTACGCACAAATGCTGAAATCTACGAACTACGGACTACACAACATTTTAATGTCCAACACTAGTCAACTTTATTTTTGACGTTTGGTTTGCGCTCCGCGTTCGTTCACTCCACCGCCGGAGTTTCGTATTAAATCGAAATATTTTAAAGTGTAGGTTAAAAACAAAATTGCGGACGTTATCTCAGTGTTCATTAGTGTCGATATTAAGTGTTAAAGTTGATATAACCTGTGTCGGTTCTTGGAATACGCTGCGACCGAGACGAGACCTTGATAACTTCAAATAACTTGTTCCTTGGGCGAGCGACATTGGAGAGACACTTATTATTTTAAGGATTCATGCTGGAGGTACGTGTTTAGTTTTTTTGTGGAGTCGCTCGCGTGTGTAACTCATACCATTAACCGGGAAAGTGTTTGTGTGAGTTAAAGAAATAAAATAGCGTTATTAATAGATGGACACGACTTCTCAAAGTGGAAAGTGTAACAAAGATGCTTTAAAGTGCGTTTCGATAATGTCGAGCGGGCAAGGGCCGCTGTGAGGCGTCCGCGTCGAGTGCAATGGATATCGGCGGAGGTAAACTGCGGGCCATGAGCCTTGCATGATGCATCACAATAATTGACACCTTCACTGTTCTTCGCACGTTTTCTTCAAGCCTAGGACTACTCTAATTCACTCTGGTTGCGGTGCACTTTCAGCCTTTATAGAATGTAAATAGAGCTTATTTTACAATGTTCTAGTTAGCTTGGTTGAGTGTAGTTCTATTAATATAAACTAGTCTCGCTGTCTGGAATTAGTAGCATGCCTCTTACATTTCTCTCAGCTTTCAGTTATCTGCTTATTCCATATATTTGTTTGAATATTCTGGTTAATCCGGAATATTCATACATTAATTAGACTAGGTACACTGTACATGGCAATAATTTACCTATGAGGTTATTATTGACATAACAAAATGTATGTTATTTGTATATTTCTGTAATATCTAGTTACTTATGTGGTGGTATTGTAGTTAGTACATTAAATAATAATACCTAGATTAAAACTTTCAAAAGCATATAAACCAATTTTCATACTTTTGAAAGTTATCTTTTGTAGTTAATAAGTAACAAAACCTTTTAAGATTTTGACACCATCAAAAAGACGAACTTCCATTTCAGGCCCTAAATGAGCAGAATTTTTTTAATGTTAGCAAAAATAGAAATACCCAAAAATTAGTCTTACAAAAATATACATTTTTCATTTAATATCTTTACGGCCAGCCACAACTTAAAGAATAATAAAAAATTAAAAGATTTTTTTATTATGATAGTTAAATCAGGCACAACAACAGGCGATAGTTAAATAATCACAAGCAAATCAGGTGCCTGATGGTAAGCATCATGATTGCCCATATTAGACACAGTGCCAGTGTTTTAAAATTCTAAATTCTGCACAGCACTGCACTGAGCCTGTCACCTTGAGATATAAGAGATATTGTTTAAACTTGTCATGCCCAGTAATTTTGTACCTTCACACCGGAACACAGTAATGTTTGCTCATTGCTGCATCATTTATTGTAGAATAGAGTTTCATCCGTGTACTTGCAATTATGATAAGAATAATTTGCAATTACTTATTAAGGAGCTGTTCACAAGCTAATGCCATGTAAAAACCCTTTACCACAAACAAGGAATATTTAAATTGTGCTCAATGAACCTCCCCCACCCCCTCTGACCCCTCTCCAATATGCAGAGCCATGTAAAAATTCTTAACTATTCCCCAGCATAGGTATCTATACTAATATTATAAAGAGAGAAACTTTGTTTTTTTGTTTGTAACGAATAGGCTCCGAAACTTCTGGACCGATTTTAAAAATTCTTTCACTTATGGATAGCTTAATTCAGTGTGAGTGACATAGGCTATATGAGATTTTGAAAAAAAATAGGGATCCGTAAGAAAACTGCAATATTGTGAACCAAGGTGTCACATAATATAATTACCATATTCATAAATTTGCGTGCGCTGTGAAATCCATTGATGGTAGAATAATATAATGTATTAGGGGTTTGTAGTACTTATCAATATCTACAAAATAGTCCACGGAAATTTTATCCATCTATTTTGGTTTAGTCACAATAATCGAAACAGACATTATATGCATGCGCTGTGAAAAGTATTGGTGGTAGAATAAAGTAATGTACTAGGGGTTTGTAGTAATTATCAATGCCTACAAAACGGTATACATAGATTATATCCATCTTTTTTGGTTTAGTCAAAATAATCGAAGCAGTGATTATTTTTCATGCGGTGTGAAAACTATTGGTGGCAGAGTAAAGTAATGTACTAGGGGTTTGTAGTACTCATCAATACCTACAAAACAATATACATAGATTATATCCATCTTTTTTGGTTTAGTCACAATAATCGAAGCAATGATTATTTTTCATGCGGTGTGAAAACTATCGGTGTTAGATTAAAGTAATGTACTAGAGGTTTGTAGTAATTATCAATATCTACAAAACAGTATACATACATTATATCCATCTTTTTTGGTTTAGTCACAATAATCGAAGCATTGATTATTTTTCATGCGGTGTGAAAACTATTGGTGGTAGAGTAAAGTAATGTACTAGGGGATTGTAGTACTTATCAATACCTACAAAACAGTATACATAGATTATATCCATCTTTTTTGGTTTAGTCACAATAATGGAAGCAGATTTTTCATGCGGTGTGAAAACTATTGGTGGTAGATTAAAGTAATGTACTAGGGGTTTGTAGTACTTATCAATATCTTCAAAATAGCCCACGATAAATTTATACATGTGTTAAGGTTTGGTCATTGTAACAGAAATAGTCATTAATTTGCGTGCGCTGCGTAAACCATTAGGGTTATATCTATTAAAATACAATGTATCACGGATTTACTCGTGTTAAACGTTCACTATACCTACTTCTGCTACCGTGCGAAGCCGGGGCGGGCCGCTAGTATTGTTATAACCATAAATTTTTTCGTGTTCCTCACAGCTATAAATGCACCCCCTTTGCTTTAATTGTATCTATGGACATGGTCTGAAATAAAGTACTCAGGTTTCTCTGCAAGATTGAATTGGAAATGAGGAGAAGGCTATGTTGGCTAACAAAAGTTAATAAAGACAGCGGGAACACAGATGCATTGATCTGTGTCTGGTTGTTATAAGCTTATATATAAGTATGTATATCAGTCATCTGGTTACCGTAGTACAGACTTCTAGCCTTGTTTGGGACCAGATGACCGTGTGTGGAAGTTGTCCCATATTATTATTAATTATTATTATTCATAACAATATTCTAAAACTGCACTAGATGGCGCTCGAGTCGAGTTAAAACTCGCAGCGTTTTCTTCATCTGTTACAAAAGTAACATATTTACATTATATTAAGATTTGAGTTCTACAATATTAGTAGGATACATGAAATATTTTATCTTACTGCTCAAGTAGAACAGATGGCCAAATTAATTAAATTATTTGAAATTGTGGCTCTCCGGAACTGTGGGCTTAAGAAATAAACCATATTAAGTTCTTAAACCCCATGTTATAGGGGTGAGCCTATTGCCATCTACCAGGCACAGTTCTATACTCCAGGCCGTAATTGGAAAAATTCGTAATGAAAAATCCAATGACACGTTTTGCCTGACCTGAAGATCGAACCCGCGACTTCACGATCTGCAGTAGTGCGACCACTTCGAGGCAGTCACGATAGTGGTAGTAGTAACCTACTTTTGGAGATTATTTTAAATTTCACCTCTATAATAAAACTAACCAATCCAATTCCAATCGTTTCTGTAGTTTCGTGAAAGAGTAACAAACATACATCCATACATCACAACCTTTCGCATCCTATTAATATTATAAATGCGAAAGTTTGTGAGGATGGATCGATCGATGGACAGATGGATTTTTGTTCTCTTTCACGCCCAAACTACTGAACCGATTAGGCCGAAATTCGTTGCGTAGATAGTTTGGTAGGTATGTAGGTAGCTTACACCCTGGGAATAACAGGCGGTACTTTTTTCCCGAAATTCCCACGGGGACGAAAACAACGCGGGTGAAACCGCGGGCCACAGCTAGCTTATAATTTTGGTAGGAAGTAGAATACAAATACAAATACAAATACCTTTATTTGACTCAATAAATTATATAGTGATCTTATAAAATAGCTATAGGGCTCAAAACTTATAAATATGCTCTAAATAGAGTTACAAAAGAAAAAGTTACTGTGATTACAATAATAAAATGTGTCCTACAGACCCACACTAAGATAACTCTTGTGTTGTGGGCCTGTAGTCCCTTCCAGATGTAGCCAGAGTAGGAGTTGCACAAATTATAGCAAGGTAAGTTTACAATTGTTATTAGGTTTTTACTTAAGATTTAATACGATATACTATACCAAAGAATACTAACTATACTATACCACCAATACCTACCTAATGTTAATTCATAATATTAATTACGTCATGGGAATCGGTACCATGTAAAATTGAACTCAATAATAATCCTGTTACTCATGTTATATCATAAAAGTTGGAAAACCCAATAGGAAATACCTAACTGTATTATATTTGGTATATATTAAAAAACAAAAGTTAGGTACCAACAAGGAAAATTTGGAGACATTTACAAGTAGGTAGTTCTATTCATTGTCTGTTTAAATTATGCACATTTCATAGAAACCTCTTAAGAGGACGCTGTGTGCGAAAATGTATTTTTAAACTCGTACTTTTTTAAGAAAAAACAAAAATTTTCAGTTTAAAAAATACTGTAGGTATGAGAAATCTTTGTAGCACTGGAGTAACCAAATATAATTAGAAAATTAATCTGGTTTCTTTAGAAAAAATATTCAAATCACCCCTAAAAGTTACAACACCCTATCTATTATTTTTTATGAATTAAATAGCCAGACTAACATTATAATGGAGTTACCGACTTCTTTTCTTATTTATTGTTTATATTTTCAGTAAATAAATAAAAACCCTGCTAATAATGAAGATCAGAGCTCACAGCGTTCAACTCATCTTCTACCATGATAAGCAATATTCGACTTTAAACAAAGCACTTTAGCTAAAAATTTGAATGGCAGTGTGCTATGTCGTTTAAACCCAAATTTGCAAGCATTATGCGCACCCTTAACTGTTGGTCTGATTTTCAAACTACTGCCTCGGTGGCGTAGTGGGCGTAAACTCGACTGTCGATCATGAGTTCCCGGGTTCGATCCTCAGGTCAGGCAAAGTGGTATTGGATTTATCCATTAGGAATTATCTGTATGACAGCCTGGAAACTGGAACTGTCCCCGGTAGATGGCAATAGGCTCGCCCCCTATTACATGGGACCAATAACATACTGTTGAAGCTGAGTCCTGACCTGGGGATCGAACCCGGGACCTCATGCTCGGCAGTTGAACTTGCGACGACTACGCCATCGAGGCGGTCAATCCTATGCTACTTCATAATGTTATAAATGTGAAATTTCGTGAGAATGGATGGATGGATTGATGTTTGTTACTCTTTGACGCCAAAATAACTGAACCGATTAGGCTGAAATTTGGTACCTATGTAAATAACAATAATAAATAATATCCTGGAATAACACATTTATTAGGGTACTTTCTATCCCGATGCGATATTCCCACAAGAACAAAGACTACGCGGGTGAAACCGCGGGGCTAGCTAGTACATCTATACTAATATTATAAAGAGAGAAACTTTGTTTTTTTGATTTTTTGTTTTTTTTGTTTTTTTGTTTGTAACGAATAGGCTCCGAAACTACTGGACCGATTTTAAAAATTCTTTCACTTATGGATAGCTTAATTCAGTGTGAGTGACATAGGCTATATGAGATTTTGAAAAAAAAATAGGGATCCGTAAGAAAACTGCAATATTGTGAACCAAGGTGTCACATAATATAATTACCATATTCATAAATTTGCGTGCGCTGTGAAATCCATTGATGGTAGAATAATATAATGTACTAGGGGTTTGTAGTACTTATCAATATCTACAAAATAGTCCACGGAAATTTTATCCATCTATTTTGGTTTAGTCACAATAATCGAAACAGACATTATATGCATGCACTGTGAAAAGTATTCGTGGTAAAATAAAGTAATGTACTAGGGGTTTGTAGTAATTATCAATGCCTACAAAATAGTATACATAGATTATATCCATCTTTTTTGGTTTAGTCAAAATAATCAAAGCAGTGATTATTTTTCATGCGGTGTGAAAACTATTGGTGGTAGAGTAAAGTAATGTACTAGGGGTTTGTAGTGTTCGCGCCACTATATGGCAAATATTATTTTTCTCTAAGTAACATTATATATTCCAAGGCTACCCTCATTTTTATACATTTTTTCGCTACACCGCACCGCATCGGTCCGTAACGTCAAACGGGCCAATAGTAGTCTGGTTCTACACGCCATACGCAACACCCGCGCTCCCTGAAGCATCCTAACCGACTCTCGCGCCGCGCCCCTATACGCGTAAGAAGTGCTAAGTGCTGTTGGTCTCAAGGAGGATTACCTCGAGGATACTGTGCCCGTCAACATCCAGGAGGAACGACAAGTGCGTGAACCAACAATCTCCAAAAGGTGCAGCATTTTCCCTTAAGGTTAGTCCATCGAACCACCCTCTTGCCTATGGAATAGCCCGCATTTATAATAACCACTGACCTACGGCTTGTACTGCTCAGCCGACAGTGGCCCCCACATGTAGTACTTATCAATACCTACAACCTAAAACAGTATACATAGATTTTAACCATCTTTTTTGGTTTAGTCACAATAATCGAAGCAATGATTATTTTTCATGTGGTGTGAAAACTATTAGTGGTAGAGTAAAGTAATGTACTAGGGGTTTGTAGGACTTATCAATACCTACAAAACAGTATACATAGCTTATATCCATCTTTTTTGGTTTAGTTACAATAATCGATTTTAGTGATTTTAGTGATTATTTTTCATGCGGTGTGAAAACTATTGGTGGTAGAGTAAAGTAATGTACTAGGGGTTTGTAGTACTTATCAATACCTACAAAACAGTATACTCAAACTCAAACTCAAACTCAAACAGATTTATTCAAATAGGTCATAATCTGACACTTTTGCACGTCAATAAAGATAAACAGTACTGAGTCTACCGTGCGTTCGGAAAGATACCTCTACAAGAAGAACGCACAAGAAACTTGTAGGGCTTAATTTTTTTCAACAGATAGTTTTACAATATTTGGTTTGGTTACATTCGTTTTCTTTAAAGGTATAGATTATATCCATCTTTTTTAGTTTAGTCACAATAATGGAAGCAGTGATTATTTTTCATGCAGTGTGAAAACTATTAGTGGTAGAGTAAAGTAACGTACTAGGGGTTTGTAGTAATTATCAATTCCTACAAAACAGTATACATAGATTATATCCATCTTTTTTGGTTTAGTCACAATAATCGAAGCAGTGATTATTTTTCATGCGGTGTGAAAACTATTGGTTGTAGAGTAAAGTAATGTACTAGGGGTTTGTAGTACTTATCAATACCTACAAAACAGTATACATAGATTATATCCATCTTTTTTAGTTTAGTCACAATAATGGAAGCAGTGATTATTTTTCATGCAGTGTGAAAACTATTAGTGGTAGAGTAAAGTAACGTACTAGGGGTTTGTAGTAATTATCAATTTCTACAAAACAGTATACATAGATTATATCCATCTTTTTTGGTTTAGTCAAAATAATCGAAGCAGTGATTATTTTTCATGTGGTGTGAAAACTATTAGTGGTAGAGTAAAGTAATGTACTAGGGGATTGTAGTACTTATCAATACCTACAAAACAGTATACATAGATTATATCCATCTTTTCTGGTTTACTCACAATAATCGAAGCAGTGGTTATTTTTCATGCGGTGTGATAACTATTGGTGGTAGATTAAAGTACGAATAATGTACTAGGGGTTCGTAGTACTTATCAATATCTTCAAAATAGCCCACGATAAATTTATACATGTGTTAAGGTTTGGTCATTGTAACAGAAATAGTCATTAATTTGCGTGCGCTGCGTAAACCATTAGAGTTATATCTATTAAAATACAATGTATCACGAATTTAACTACTGTTAAACGTTCACTATACCTACTTCTGCTACCGTGCGAAGCCGGGGCGGGCCGCTAGTACATATATATAAATATTTTAATTCTGTTTTTTTTTTCAAATAGTTATTAGGTATTTCTTTAATTATGAGTAGTACCTAATTATAATAACAATATATTAGAGATTTAGTTTTTTGGCGGAACAGTTGGCGCAGTCGGTAGACCTCTTCTTAGCAGTTTGACACAATCCTATGGAAAATCTACTAAATCGATATTTTGTATTTCCCAGTTTCCCCCGAATACAGTAAACCTATTTGATATATTTATATCCTGATATTTTTAAGTTGTAGTAAAGTATGTCCCTATCATACATATTATTTTTGTTTATAAACTACTTTTGTAGTGAACGTCCAATCACGCGAGTAAAACTGGGATTTATGGAAGTTCACTTTAAAAAACCAAGGGTTTATAAGAAAACTAAAATGACAGGCACAAAGGTTAACTCACTATAATAATATCAGGATATAAATTTATAGAATGGGTTCATTATATTCGGAGGAAACAGGGGAATACAAAACATCGATATGGTAAATTTTTCATAGGATTGTGTCAAATTCCTAGAAGGCCGCGTAAGCTATTAAATGCTGATCCTGGGCAGCTGATCCCGCAGCAGGGCATGACAAGGTGATACTCGTATAATTTTTTTAATTCTTCCATTTCGTTGACGACAGTAGGCTCGTCCCCTATTACCTACTTAAAACATAACTGGCGAAATGTGGGTGTATCCATTCCCGTAGTGTGTACATATTATGTACCTACTGTGGGTACATCTCTGTCTGCCGGTAGATAGGTAAATTGTAGATATGTACCCATAGTAGGTGTACTATGGGTACATGGGCTAGTATACACATACCTGCTTTATATCCTTCGGAAAGGTCCATAGTACATGCCCACATCTAGGTATTAGCATAGAGTACTACGCTGAAAGGAACTAATTTAAAGGACCGCGGGCCATTCGTTCGTAAACTCGAAAATTGACTATTCCGAAGGACCGTTGAAAATTTTTTGCAAACTAATTATTTAATTATAAAAGTTAAAATGTAAAAAAAAAGATTTATTATATCTGTCCCTATCTAAACATACGTCGCAGGTTTCCCAAAAACACTCCATTTGAGTGTATGTACAAATACACGTAGACTTGACCGTGGACGTCAGATTCGTTATCAACTTTGAACCCAGATAAAACAATTCTGCCAATAAATTGTTTCATAAATATATTTTGCGCAAAAATATCAATTTGGCGTATCCGGTGTATGTGGAATGTGAACTAATGTGGAGATTGGAGATAGTTTAGGTACCTACCTACTTTATAATAAAGATTTAAAGTCATCATCTCAGCAGTAACAAGTCCACTGCTAGACATAGGCCTCCCCCATAAGGGGGGTTTTGTCAAGACACGCCACGCTTTACTCAGAGGACATTGCTGCCCGTCTGGATCTGACAACCCTTAGCCTGCCCTTAAGGCAACCATGGGGAGAAAGGGTGGAGTACTAAGAAGAGAGACTAAAGTGTGCGGAAAGTGGGTCATTTCGGCGCACTTAATAACAGTGACGAATAGACTTGAATGATTAAGAAGTTGGAACGCAAAACGCTTCAACAAAGTCCTGGCCGGTAATAAAAAAGCGCGCCTGATTGGTTGGCATTGGTTATAAAAATAAATAAAAAATACGCGGGAACCTCAGAAGCGATTCAACGTCATTGGCGGGAACATCTTATTCGTTTTTTTAATACTTTTTATCAAAATATTACACATAATTTTAATTTGATTTACACAAATTGAATAATAGATGAGTTCTAACGTGAAAGTGGTTAATGGTCTAACCATTAACCATAGATATTATGAGGTTTGGTTAATAAGTTTTGGTCATGTTGGCAGTTATGCTGGACTAGAAAATCCAAAAACTCAACCGAAGTCTCTGGGTAATACACATGTAATTAATTCCAGAAAGTAGAGCTTATCATCGAGCTACCCTAGTGCTAGTTTAGCTGATTTAATACGTGAATAAAAAAGTTTTCCTTATTGTGTACAAATGTAAGATTTATTACATTTGTACACAAATCAATATGTTTATTAGGTCTTGTTGATAATAATAAAGATGTGAGGACAAAAATATATTTATTGTACTCGTATAATATCAGGGCCTACTGCCTACTACCTACCTAAATGACATCATCTTCATTTCCCCTTGTGCAAAATAATTGCAAATTAGGTTATTTTCTTGTGCTTGCACCTTTTAAGATATTTTCCTGTCATGCGGCATGCGGGTTCTCGCCTCCATAGCTAGTATGTGCATCTATTTTGAGTTCAAGGTCATAGACTATGGACACTTAAGGTAATATCTCTCGCACCGAAAGATAATATAAATATATATATATACTTTCTCACATACTATGTTTTTTTTTACCTGAGTCGAGAAATACGCATGCTAGCCCGATGCGCTTTTAGTTAGTTTTAATTAACATCAGAGCCTCTAGTTTTTTATTTACTTTGAATCCTAAATGATCCTTATATGTAAAATTAAAACGATACGATAAGGTCCGCATTCAGACACGCACGTGACCCTTGACTCACATTGGACCACATAAAGCTGCTTTAGGGCAGCTTTTCGATACATTATATGAAATCAGACCTCTGTCTCGTGTTAATCTCGTATAAGATTACTCATTTTATTATTGCGGTTCAATGAGGAATTTTAGTTATAAAATATTATCATTGTTTACATCAATCATCTCTATTTCATATGAATCGCCGGTCATATATATTCATTCGTTGTTTAGTGGCCCTTGTAGACGGACATACATGTATTAGAGTGAATTATTTGTAAAAATGTTTTCCCTTAAGGAAAACTATTAGGAAGCGATTTGATGTCATCATGGCAATTAGTCTATAATATTATAACGATGTGCGCGAATTAAAATTTGTAGGATCGCAGTCACGTACTAAGTGTAATATTGAACCGAAATGTCTGACGAAGACTGGTCGGATGATTCCTTTGACTTTTTGGACGATTTCCCCTATAGTGAAGTGCTACACTATTCCTACGACTTAGGTACATATATAGGGATTATTAGTATTTGAATTTTAATATCGCGAAATCAAGTGCTTTTGAAAGTGGTAGCTGCAGTATATATATCGACATTAGAACCTCTCCTATCCTGCAGTGTGTTTATCCCTGTGTGGTGTTTTAAAAATGTATTACATGGTTGGATCACTTTGTAGTTTCACCACCAACATCATCAGCCGGAAGACGTCCACTTCTGAAATTGAGATGTTAAATACTTATTTGTTGTAAAACCTTTTGATTTGTTTTTCATTTTGCTTGTAGGTGTGTTTAATTAGATTTTGGCATGTTCTTGGTACTTTTTGTTTTTTTTTGTTATAAAATATAATATAAATAAATATTATATCAATTTGTACTTATCTATAGGAAACCTTTAATTGTGCTTGGTAGTAGTGATTTATTTGTTTTTAGTTTTGTTAAATAGTTCAAATCCTGGTATATTTGTACATAACAAGTAATTTAGTACCCGCCTAATGAATAATGGGACTTGGTTATGGTACTTAAACACAACATACAATCTCGCCTTTTTCCCGAAGGGGTAGGCAGAGCTGTACCCCGGAATCATTCCAATAGTAGGCACACTCACATTTCGCCAGTATGTTATTGGTCCCATGTAATAGGGGGCGAGCCTATTGCCATCTACCGGGCACAGTTCCAGACTCCAGGCAGTTATTGAGATAATTCCTAATGGAAAAATTAAATATTTAGGTTTTGGCACTCGTAAATGTTTAATTACGCTGTAACTATTAAAATATTAACATACCTAAAAGTTTTATTTATAATGTTGTTTTTCCCTATTTTTGCAAAAAAATATCTTTAGATAATAATTTGTAGCATAATATTGTTTATATTCGTTTCAGATGATCTCCTGTTATATCCACAAGAAGAAAATGGTAACAATGTTGAGGAACCCTTGAATATCAGTGATGTTCGTGAGTACCTACATTACTCTCTTTATCATCATCATGCATCCCATTGCTAGCCGTATGCCTCCTACATATCTTGTCATTTGCCTCTGTCCTGTGCAAACCGTGTCCTGATACTATCCGATACTTTTGTTATGTCATCCGTCTAACGTGCTGCCAGACGACCAACGTTGAGTTTACCTTTCCTTGGCCATTCTTCAACCAAGTCTTTACAAGTTTCTTTTCTCAATACTCTCAATACCCTTTAACTCTAATTTAATAATCTAATCTCTATGTCACAGAATTAAATTAACTTATTTTGCAGCTTCCGCTGTCATATTGTTGATATTCATAGGTAAAATCAATGGCAGGCTCAAAGAAAATGCATCTTCTGTAATAATAATAATATTAACATCGATAGTCGAGAAATGCGCATGCTAGCGCTTTAAGAAACACCAAAGCCTTAATATTTTATGTATAAAATAAACTGAAACTGTGTGCAAGAGGCTTTAGATGTAAAAATGAATAAATCAGTACCTAAGTGGAATTTATTATACTCTAACGGTATTCCTAATTACATATGTACTAGTATTATTTGCTCGAATCAATCCTTAATGGATACTGTGCCTATGTAACCCCCATACAGTTTCAGGACGTCAAGATTTCTACAAGACTTTCTACATCTACTACTTTCAGTTTGTGTTGTAAAACTTGTTGCAAATGATAATTAAAATGACCGTTTGAGAGGGGGCTAAGTGATGATTATCAGTAGAATTGTATATTCTTACAGAGATTTGATGATTGTGTCGTGTTGTAGTGGAAATACTGGACAACGAGGGTGGTCCGTCGTTCGGGGGCCGCGCCGTAGAGGCGTTAGCACAGCAGCCGGCCATGCCGACGGCTAGCGTCGAGATCGTCGAACAACCGGCGCCTCGAGCACTTCGGTAAATACTGAATACTCTTAATATTTTTGTAATAATCTTAACGCAGTCTTCTAGTTGTGCTCCGGATGCTAAACTAAGCTAGAAGCCTGTACTGTGTTACCAGAACATAGTTATACGTACTTATAGGTATATTCGTTTCATAATATAGGTGTATAACACCCAGACAGATCAAACAGACTTGCTCATGCGCGCAGTTATTGTTTGAGCGGTCTGGGAATCGAACTCGGGAACAGTAGCTCAGAAACATGTACGTTCACTCCAAGAATACAATTAATTAATGAATCATAATTAAATTGAGAATGATATGAGCTAAACTTTAGATAGCAGCTATAAGGATGGCGGAAAATGTAGTAATCTTAGATTTTAAACTGCTCGTACCTATTAGTATTTCCTTATTGGTACTAGGAAAGGCCTATTATAGTATTAACCAATACATAGAGGACAAAGATGCCTGGAAACTTCTGCATAGCCACCACCCGGCACCTTACAAGCCAACAAATGTAACCAAACCAAATATTGTAAAACTCCCAGTTGAAAAAATTAAACCTTAAAAGTTTCTTGTTCGTTCTTCTTGTAGAGTATATTTCCGAACGCACGGTTTCTTAACTAGTTTCATATTATTGATTGACGTCTAAAAATGTCTTCGTCTCTTTTAATTTAAATAGATTTTCTTTGAGTTTGAGTTACACATAATGCATTTGATTTCTCTCTTACTTATACGTACTCTACACTAGCAAATGCGGCCCATTTTAGTTGTTATATTAATTGTAGATGCTTAATACCTACAATATAATACGTGTAGCCAGTAACTAAACCTTTCCCTCTTCGCTGCCAAGAGCCATACGCAGGCGAAAAATATCTCCATAAAATAAGCAAATCTTTATTACATCAAATTCCACCACATAGCTAACGGTCGTTTTAAACCAGAGCACTGGTTAGCAGGTTGGCAACGCGCCAGCGCTCAGACCGTGCCAGTATTGGTTATAAATATTGTTGTTCCCAAGTTATCGCTGACGGTACATTTGACTACTGTATATTGTATATTGTACTGTATATTGTATTGTATTGTAGTGGTAGGCCTCTTTTGCAGGGGGCCGCCTGGGGAAGTACCACACCTTTGCCAGTTATTCATCCGCCAAGCAATAATGTGCAAACATTACTGTGTTCCGGTCTGAAGGGCAATGTTACCAGCGAAATTACTGGGCTTGATGAGATTCAAAAACTCATATCTCAGGGTGACAGGCAGTGCAGTGCCGCGCAGAATTTTTGTATTTTAAAACACTGGGTGGCACTGTGTCTGATATGGGCAATCATGATGCTTACCATCAGGCACCTGATTTGCTCGTCTTGTCACTCACAGTCATAAAAAAAAAAAAAAAATTGTTTTACTTTATTCTAACGCCCGGTGCAGCGATATGTTTTCCTGTGGGGCTAGGATTTTTCGGCTGTCGAGACATATTCGTGCGAAAGATACAGTACATTTTTGGTTCTTACGCGAAAAATATTACAATATTATAATAAGTGGCGTCTCAAATTGGAAACGGTGCACGTTTTAGACCTATATCTGGTTTTCGTTCTTCGTCTGGTGGCATGGGTACTTCCTCAGTTTCTTATGTTCATATAAGCTGATTCTTTACTTATTTAAGCTTTAATTCCTTATGATACTTGCCAAAATTAAACTATACATACGTACATGTTCTGAATGAAAATGCGGAATCTCAAAGGCACTGCAAATATAATCGCTCAAGAAATTAAAGAATCAAAATAAGTTATGTTAAAACCCGTTTTATTTCCTACCTAACTGCTCATACAAAGAAGTTATGCTGCGCTAAGCTAATCATACCTAGTTACTAGTTACTCACTTTACTCGTTTATATAGTCATCTCGTTTGCAACTGGTTAATCTGGAAAGCTGGCTGCACATCATAGTACTGTTTTAAAAATGAAAATTAATCGATTTCACGTCTACATTGACCGGAAAAGGTTATTCGGTAAAAACAATAGGTGATTCCCCGTTTCAAGGACACGCATGAACCGGTAGTGTAGCGCCATGCCGCTGGCCACGACCAATAACTCAAACTCAAACCATACACAGTATGATATTATTATATTTTATTTAATTTTCACTTATTTCAAAAAGCAGTATTGGATTCGCGTCATCAATGACCTCAAGATAACTGTATAAAAGAAAGGTCATTCTTTCACAGACTTGTTTCTTACATTTAAACATAGAATTGCGCACATAATTAACAAAAATGCCCTCCAAGTCTCTGCTTTACTAAAATTTAATTTGTTATTATCATATCACACCGCAAGCGCAAAACGTGCGCACATAATAAGTAATAGTACTGCTGTAAACCACAAAAATGATGTAGTTTAGGACATTAGCCATATCGACATGACTCATAGGTAATAATATTATGTTTTGTTTTTGTTTCCAACGGACAAAATATTCAGTAGAACAGTCATGGTTGGTGGATCATCTGGTAACTTCTACTTTCCGTAAATTTAAGTGTTCATTTAGTTATACAAAACATATTTGGTTTCACGTTCTAAAACAATATAAATTAAAAATCCCTTATTCATACTTGAAATGCGATGGGTGTGGGTTTTATTTTTCACCACAAACTACGGAACCGATTATTGAAAATTTGTATTTAATAATAATAATAATTCATTTATTTCAGGCAATAGTGCGTATAATAAATTATACGCACCAGAGGCCCATATTAATAAATACCTTACAGACTAACATACATAAAAAATTTAAAACACTTAATTTAATTATGGCTTAGGGATATTATTGTTCGGTTTCGCCTCCCTGAAGCGACGGAAAACGATGCCTTCAGGCCAAAATTGTGGGTCCAGGAACGTCTCCTGGTATTTCGCCGGAAACCGGAGCACGTATGACTTGAAAGTCTGAGTCCGCGTAGCCTCCAGCCTCGACAGCGAAATCTTGGAGAAGTCCTTTCCCGGAGCTCGTTCTGTGCGCTTTTCGTCGATGTAGCGAGCGATCTCCTCACCGGATGTGGTTTTATCAAACCGGGAGAGATATATCGCCATCGTGGGATCTGCGACTCGGATGACTGTAGTCGCAGCGGGAGCAGTGCCGCGTTGGTTGCGGGCGGGTCGAGGTCGACGCTTCTTCTTCTCCACGAGGGTGAAGCCGCCATCGTCGACCTTGTTCATGCGCATGACGGGATCCATTGGGCGCGGGATAACCTGCTTGCGTGACGTTTTTTTCCGTTGCTGCTTCTTATCCTCAATGAGGGGCCGCTGCACGCTGCATTTATATAATAACATTGAAAAAGCTGCTGGGATATATTGATAGTATCTTTTCAATGGATGAAACTGCAGTGTCGCTAGTACACATTAAAATCAAATGAAACAAACTAAGTCATCATAAGATCAAAGGCTCTATTAAAGGTTATGTTAATTTGTAATAAACTACTAACAATGTTAATAAGGAGTCCCAAGTATATAATGTCCACATAAACATGTTATTAGCACGTGCCATGGGTTATATTATAAGCTACGTGCAAAAAATCTGAAAACGAAATAATAAATAACTCAAATGTAGAGTCACCATCCATTCGGATTTGTAAAGACATCACCTTTTTTACTCCGTGTCCTATAAGATCAAAATATTATTTGCGCACTAGACAATACCATATTCATAAAGGAATGGTTACCCTACCCGCTTGCCGAATACCAGCTCGTTATCTAGGAATGCATGGTTGTACGTTGTGAAAGCAATGAACTTTTAATACTTACATTGTACGTAAGAATTTTTTTACTATAAGCCCCGCCATAACTATGTAAAAGACAGATAAACACTTATTGTAATTCATTCATCATACACAGGACACAACAGCATGAATAATATTATTATTTATCTTAGCCTAGTACAAGTGGCGGTATTATCGCTTTAAACGAACTTCTTGTCGAAGCTAGCAGTTATAATTATACACTTTTCTTCAGCCCAATCAATTTAGTAGTCATAGCATGCAGTGATTACAAACATACGCACATATCATATATTTTCGCATTTATAATATTAGTACCTGCTATAGTAAAATACCTACTAAAATATAGCAATTACGCCAATGTAACCAGTAGGCATGAGCAGGTGACTCAATTTTTTGGTCATATTTCCGTAAATTAAGCTTTAAGTGTGTTTTTGTTTAATCATTTGCGTAATAAATTACCTGGTATGGATACACTTTAAATGTACCAAATTTTAGGAAATTAGACCAAATGTAACCGCGCGACACAACTAATAAGTTAAAATTATACATCTTTGCATCCTTCCCATTATCGACTTCAAATTGATGACAAAAACAACATAAACATTAAACATTCATTAGGCATGTCTTGGTAATTACCAAACAAAAGTGAAAGCAAAGCATATTATGTCACATCTATATAATACAACTGTAGAGTATGTCAAGTTCACGCATTTTACACGGTTGTTAGTCTAAGTCAAGTTCACGCATAGGATAAGGAGCGTAAAGTTGAAGCTACGATAACGCTTACTGCGAGACTAACTCAACGTGTTCTATACAATCTTCTCGATTGAAATTTGGACGTTTCTTTAATTTCAATGGGGGTCGTTCTCAGTAAATTATATACCTTATATAACTATACAGGCTGTATGTTTTAAAAGGATCTTTGGGGCCATCTCCGAAACTACGCGAATTTTCTAATAATGCTATGACTTTGAAGAACATTCATTTCAATAATAATTAATACTTTTGACTTGAACAGCACTTTTGAGGAAAAGTGCTATATGTAAGTCGCCAATCATATTTAATAATTACCTAAATGTTTTAGAGAATTTACATTAGAAATGTTTAAACGTAATCTAAAGAAGTTATTGCTAGAGAAATGATATTATAATGTTAATGAATTTTTAATTGATAAGATTTGAATGATAAATTAATAATAATGAATTAAATTAAAGTAATAACTATTTGACATACCATATTATTTCAATATTTAATTAAAATGAAATTAACGTTATAAATAAAATTACTAATTATTATGTTTAAAGTATCAGTTGCCAGTCTGTTCATTTGCAAGCCTCAGTAGGCAAAACATGTTGGTTGCTCGAAATAAATAATATAATAACATAATAATAATAACATATTATATATATGCATGCTTAACTGTATTGTGTATGTACCCATGTTTTAAGCAAATAAAATTCTTTATCTTTAATACTGTCAATAACTTCATGGCATATTTAACGTAAACATTTAGGCTGGAGCATCGTTAAAATCCATTCAATATCTCGGAACTGGCTGCAATTGCAACTGTTATGTTGAAAAATCAAGACCCAAAAAATTACGAATGCAAATGTTTTAAAAATTTTTATACACTGAAGAATTTTAAGATCAACATAGTATATTTCATATTATGTGTATATTGAAACCGCGGTGCACAGCTAGTATAGTAAATGATCTAGACTTTCAACAACTTTGCTAAATTACTCTGCATTAGTACGATGTTGAAGGGGCCGCGCTGTGAATGCGTAATCTGGTCTATTTTCAGTCCATTGTCGATATCCACATGTCTACAGTAACTGTAAACATTCCGACCGCGGGTTTGCTCGTTACATCGACTAAATACACTAATATACCTAATACATTTTTGTTTATAACACGAAATTAACTTTATGATCGATCGCGTAGCATAGGCGGACTAGATGGAAATCTTTTGGGAAGGCCTATGCTAAGCAGTGGACATCCTATGGTTGAGATGGAGACAATAAACCTCGCATCGTTTCCCCAATGTTGGGGGTCGTGTTCATGTCACGGAAATCGGGATGACCTTTTTCTTCTCCTTGACAATTTTCCGCTATCTAGCTCTGTTCTCGGCATCGTGCACAGCTTCACTGATATTTATGTTGAGCGTGGTTCGTGCTTCGGTTCTGGTCCATCGCATCGGCCAAATGAAAAAAGAAGACAAGAATTGCATAATTAAGAAAGCAAGAAAGAAAAATCGTTTATTCACAGCATACAAAAATACTAGTCTAACTACGTACTGCGTGGGCCACGAAAAGGTAGCAGGTTGTAGAATATCCTGTGCTGGTCTTCCGTTGGTACCTTTGGCATTAGTAAAATGCTTTAAGTGGTAGAGAGAAACGGGTATTCTATAATTTATAAGACGTAAAAGTCTGGCTAATAAAAATCTTCTAGTGACCGACAATCATTCCCATGGCTCGTAACTATGTATTTCAAAAACCCATTTTACAACCGAATCATCAATCAGATGCGGCGCTAGCTTCTACGCAGATGTGACAAATATTTCTTTAGTTCCTATTAATTCCGCGAGACTGTTGCCTGTGGACTCCGGTCAGATGTTCTTCAAAAAGATTTTTAACGTTTTATTATCTTGGTATGTGATTTATTTCTTGTTACAATAAAATGAAGAATAGTATCCATCCAAATGTCAGTTGATTTACATGACTTGCCGAACGATCCTAATATTTAATTGATCAGGTTTCAAGTTTTTTAAAAATAATATGTAACGATAAATATTATAATTATTTTACATAAGTATGCATACTACTTTTAACTAGTATGCTGCTTATTAAAATTCAATTTACCTCTACATGCATGCTTTTATAATTTATACTTATTTATAGAGCTGATCTTGTGACTCGGACCATTTTTTAATTACCTACCTACATTTTGTTTACTAAAATAACTTTAAAAATAAAATTATCTAGTTTTGTGTAAGATTCTGTTAAACGTATCTATGCCTACCGGTACATTAATTATAACTATATAGGTAACTTAGTTTCAAATTGTATTTTCTCCTCAAGGAAATTTATCAAATTATTTTGAAAAAATTGGTAAACAATATAAAATCTTCTTAAAATCAATTTATTATTTTAAGATTTTTTTACTTTAGTAAAGTAAATTAAGAAAGCAGTTGTGGGTTTTAGGGCTACGTCGACATAATATTTTTATTTTTATTTGATAGGCCTAATAATGTTTTCAAATCAGCATAATTTTTTTTTACAGCTTTTATTTATCATGAATTAAGCAAATGTTTTACCAAAATTGGAACGCGCGTCGCCATTAAAAAAAACTTAGTACTTAATCTCACTATATTCAAATCAAATTATAAATTGATTGGCGATGATAAGATGGCTACTATGTTTGGGAATAATATTATTATTATTTGACAGCCTCGTTGGCACAGATGGTAGTAACTCTGCTTTCTGTGCCGCAGGTTCCGGGTTCGATCCCCGGCCAGGTCAAACATTTGTGTGCATGAACATTTCTGTTTGATCTGTGTCTGGGTGTTATAAGCTTATATAAGTATGTATACCAGTCATCTGGTTACCATAGTACAGGCTTCTAGCCTAGTTTGGGACCAGATGACCGTGTGTGGAAGTTGTCCCTATTATTATTATTATTATTATTATTATTATTATTGTAAATAATATTCTTTACCCGGCAAAATAGGATTAAGTATACATAGGACATCCTTAGATTCAAGTCCGTTTCCCTTGAAAAAAAAAATCCGTCTTCTTTCTGCTCCATTATCAGGTCCTGGTCCACCATCTATATGTAACGTATTGATTAAGACGATTCCAATGAGCCCATACACGGTATATTTGACTATTGGCCCATCTGATCTCTGAATAAGGAACGCCGTAAAGATTGTTTTTCTTTCCATTTCTTCTTACTGGCCTTATCTCACACTTGGCATGATCGGCATATCATGTAATCTCGCATTCTAGTTATCATCTGTCATCCACTTATTATGTAAGTAACAAAACACGTGAGTACTTCATCCAAGTTTTTTAGGGCGTCTCTCCCTGGGCACCAAAAGGTAAACTTTGTATTTTGTATCCTAATTTACTCGTGGTTCCTATATTTTCATATCCTATATTATTGCAAAATCATCAAAGGCTATCCAAAATGGTGTAATGACATCACACGCTCTGGTCCAGACATTATCGTGGTCTTCACGTCACCACCTCAGTGTCTAAGATCCGGGAAAAGCTGGACATCGGCCAACGGCCTAAACTCGTCGATCCATTGCCTCACAGCGTGAGTTGTGAGCATGCAGTAGGACAACTCTAATAGCAATAACCCTATGGTAGAATCGGTGCAGAAATGTGATGTACTGTTGTCGCAGTGAAGGAACTGTGATCAGTTGTGTTTAGAACATTATTCTCGTTCTGTGAAGTGCAATGTTTTCGCAATTTACTCGTAACAACGATCTTGTACATCAATAAATAATAATAAATAAATCGAAGGGCTACAACCGGGGAAATTGATTGGAAGAAAAAGAAGTTACTTATTCTTTTTTGAACGTATGTCTCTACCCCGCAGCTTCATCCGCATGGTAAACATAACATAACATACATTCACGCCTTTTTCCCGAAGGGGTAGGCAGAGGTGTACCCAGGACTCAGTCCCATAGTAGATACACCCACATCTCGCCAGTATGTTATTGGTCCCATGTAATAGGGGGCGAGCCTATTGCCATCTACCGGGCACAGTTCCAGACTCCAGGCACTTATTGAGTTAATTTCTAATGGAAAAATCCAATATTTAACACTTTGCCTGACCTGGGGATCGAACCCGCGACCTCTTGATTGGCAGTCGAGCATGCGCCTTCTACGCCACCGAGGCAGTCCGCATGGTGAATAAAAAAATATCGGGATAAAATATACCCCTTCACCAAGATCCAACTAGCGTAATGCCATTGTAACAAAAATTGTTATTATTATGGTCAATAAAGAATCTAATTCCTATATTGGCTCAATTTTGGGAATTCCTTTCTTATTCCTTGTCTAAAAAAAACTCAAACTCAAAAAGATTTTACTCAAATAGGTCATATTCTGACACTTTTGCACGTCAATAAAGATAAACAGTACTGAGTCTACATATCATAATGGACACCTATGTGCTAAAATTCAGCTCTATAAGATCAAGGGGCTGGGCGTTGATGAGAGAGTGTGTCAGAGTGTCAGTCAATCAGGACTTGGATTTTTATAAATAGGGCAGATTTAGCTGTCCTCTGCATTCCGACTTGTGTGGGTCGTATAAGCATTGTTCCCTTTGGATTTTTGGGATGAAAAGTTCCCTATATCATTCTTCAAGGTCCCAAAAGCTCTTATTCTTCTCGAAAGTACCCTGTGTCCAATTTTCTTCTCCAAGGTCGCGTTCGCATTTCTATCTGTATCCATTTCATACCATTTTATTTCTTTATCCCCTGTCTATACCTCATGTTTGAGTTGTACTAAGAGCACTGCTGTGATCGCTACTCTGTGACATAGTAAATGGGCGCTAGCTACTAAAGATTCACCGTGAATGCTCTCTCCGAGTAGATTGTTGAAACCGTCTCATAACGGCTGACTAATAACACTGACGTCGCGTCGTTATTACGCAACTATATTACCTTTGTGTTAATGGCTGGTTTATTACATTTGCATGCTACGCCTACTATAAGATATTTTACCCTGATGACACCTTTCAAAGAATTTGACACATTCCTATGAAAAAATTACCAAATTGATGTTTCGAATGTAATTCCACCGGGTTAATTATATATATATATCGAAAGAAACATCCATTTCGTAAATTTTTCATAGGATTGTGTCTTATTTAAAAAAAAGGGTTTTTTCCTCTTAAAAACTGCCTCTTTAGCCATTTAGCATCGTTGCCAAAAATGCTTTCTCTATATCCGTCTATATTTAAAAATCAGAGCCCATTTGGGACAAGTTGCTAAATTAGATAGGTCTTTTATTTTTCTTGGCCTTGTGGAGTGGGCCCATCATGTGATGATAGAGCCACGTGTTGCTACGCCAATGTTTTTGCCTCAGACGTTAATGAACGCCCATAAAAACAATAAACACAGGAAGCCTGAAAGCAAACAGATCGAATAGCCTAGAGACTAGAGATGATAGCGCAATAATTCTATTGTATAGTAAATGTTTAGACGCACGGCAGAATGAGAATGATACCTAGATGATTAATACACATTTTCCTGTACATAATAGGTATTAAGAGGAAAGTTTAGTGACGTTTTTCCGTTTTCCATACATTATTCCCGTTTCCTCTCTAGATAATGGTACTTGGACAATATTTTCTTTAAATGAAATCTAGGTTGTAGTTTGCTATAAGCATGTCCACGTTATTCTTTTTTCTATAAACTAGATAATAATCGTTACTTAAATGAAATAGGACCTTTAAAACATTTTAAATGTCCCAGTTTAATTCGCGTGATTAAAAGTTTAGTTAGGTATACCTTGACAGAAAAGAAGAAGCGGAACAAATTTAAAGTGTAAGTGTTCATATACTTGTTTTTATTTTTAAATAATACAGTGTCGCCCCCAATATTTTCTACTCTTTTCTGTCAAGCTATACAAGAGAGTTTACAAAAGAAAATAAAATTACGGAGACTACTATTACCATGTCCCATCCCATTTAGCATGTGCGCTTATTTTGTATTTTCTTGCAAAATTTTGTTGCCAAATTTGGGTATAATTTTTATCTTAAGGGTTCATTGTTTTCGCAGAAAACAGCGTAATACGAATAATGAAATCGATTAGGCATTTTTTATAGGTTTGTCCAATTTCTCGGTTTAGTATGTCCTCTTAAAGGTGTCGATGACTTGCAAACTAAAGTGTATTTCTACTATTTGATTACCTTGTCTATGTGATAATAATGTTATCTTTGCTCTTTGTCTATAAATAATATTACTTGGTACTATTTTTTTTAATGATAGTGAGTGACAAGACGAGCAAATCAGGTGCCTGATGGTAAGTATCATGATTGCCCATATCAGACACACCCAGCGGCACTGCACTGCGCCTGTCACCCTGAGTTATTAGTTGTTGAAACTAGTCATGCCCAGTAATTTCGCTGGTAACATTGCCCTTCAGACCGGAACAGTAATGTTTGCACATTACTGCTTGGCGGATGAATAACTGGCAAAGTTGTGGTACTTCCCCAGGCGGCCCTGAGTTGATCCTAATAAAAATAGCTCTAGGCATACCAGACTGTTGTTATCTCATTTTAGCTCTATAACTTTAACATTCAGTAATAATGCGACTACAGGTAAAATTACTAATTACCATTAATAATATTTTATAACAAATACCTTGCATAATAGTATGTAATTGGGTATCAAAATTATTATAATCATATTATTCTAAATAAATTTTAAAATTCGTTCAATTTTCATTTTCAGAAATATACATATAAACAATTATTATGACTTTAAAATGGCGCAAAAACTTTAATTATTTTTCCCAGTCGGTAGATTTGCAATAGATATTAAATAGCCAACGTTATTATTATTCTTTAATTTTTTGTGTTTGTTTTCCTTGTAACGTGTATTGTGAGTTCTAAAGTTGTTTTGCGTGGGATTACTGGTTTGTGTTACTACTTGTAGTTTATTAATCAATATATTATCTGTCCTCTGAGAAAACTGTATAAAAAGTAGTTGCAAAAGAGAGTTCTTATTTACCTTTATACGTAAGCTTTATAGATAATAATAATAATAATAATAATAATATAATAATATGGGTCATCTTCCACACACGGTCATCTGGTCCCAAACTAGGCTAGAAGCCTGTATTATGGTAACCAGATGACTGATATACATACTTATATAAGCTTATAACACCCAGGGCCTGCAGCATAGCGAGCAGAATTACTACCATCTGAGCTAACGAGGCTGTCAACTGTGCTGTGTGAGTGAGGTGTGAGATATTCAAGAAGCCTTGTTATAGAGAACCAATATATTTTATAGAGGACAAATTTGTCTAAAAACTTCTGCACAGTCACCGTCCGGCACCTTCCAAACGAACGAATGTAACCCAAACTAAATATTGTTAAACTATTAACTATCAGTTGAAAAAATGAAGCCTTACAAGATTCTTGTGCGTTCTTGTAGAGGTATCTTTTCACACGGTAGATTAATTACCTATAAAAATAAAAATAAATTGCTTTATTGGACCTTTAACAATTGTAGCAGTACAAAATTAGTTTCTCATTCCTTATGCTTTAGGTAGGTGATATATATTATTAAGTTTTGTATGTTTGTATTTACATTTAGTATGTACCTTGGTGATAGGCTGTATTTGACACTAGGTCTCTGTTGAGCCTGTATTGCCAAATAGCAGTTACCGCCCTGGTCCTGTCACTATAACTTATTGACTATGCTTATTGACTTGCAAAAGTGCCTTCTTGAGATCAAATTGAATAAACAATTTTGACTTTGACTTTGTTGTAAAAGAGTTCTAGTTGTAAGTTCGCAAGAATAATACCACTTGGCCAAAGATGATGGACATAGTGATATTATATGATGTTAGTGACATAACAGTGGCTCCAATTATTTTGTGAGATACATTGATTGAAAGAAAAGGGCAGATGAGATACTGGCTCCTCGAAAATGGAAAGCTCAAAGTAGGTCCCATTACCATTACCCACGTACGTCAGTAAAGTTAATTGTCTCGTTCGCACTTCGGTCTTAGGGTACGTCTTTCTGTCTTTATTTTTTCAAATTGCACGTGCCAATTGTTAAGCGCCGAGAAAACGTACCATATCTAATGGTGAGATCCAAATTATTAAAAAAGCATTAATGTAGCTGTTACAAAATGATGTTAAGGTCAACGTATTTGACGCCACCTTTGCCTTGACCACATAATAATTAATAATATTATAGGTATTCAGCGTTTATTTTCCTTAAAACAAATTGATCTCGGATCGGAATGGAATCAGCTAATGTACATTATCCCTAAAATAACGCTACAATATGTTCCACTGAATGTAACCTCCGGTTTTAAATAAAACAAATAATCAATCTAAAGTAAACTATGGCGCGAAACTTATTTGTGTATAATACTAATAAGAGCAATAGAGCCTCTTTCACCATTCTTGAGTAAATATAAGATAAATTGGCCGGATAAAGTGGCCAGTAAAGTTCAGTGCTAATTTCATAACGTCGTCGAGATATGCTAATCGGCACATAAACTGGCCCTTTTTTGTGAAACTAACAAAAGTTACTTGGGTCTCCTACTTGCCGAGTAGCACTAATCGACGAGTAGTTAATCAACACTAGGATGGTGAAAGAGGCCCTAAGAGTAGTAATACTGAGAAAGAAAAGATCTCACGATTCCGTTTTTAATTTGTTCACAAGGTGTTTTTTAGGGTTTCGTACCCAAAGGGTGCCGAAGGAACCTTATTAGTAAACCACCGCCGTCCGTCCGTCTGTCACAGTGCTCTATCTCATAAATCGTAAAAGCTAAACACTTGTAATTTTTACAATATATTATGTACTTGTTTCTATTGCCAATTGCCGCTATAACAATAAACAATAAAAATAATTAAAGGTGCTCTCCTTACAACCAACGTGTTGAATAAATTATTATATAAGACTTTTACTGCAATAAGTATACTATAGGTAATAAGAATAATAGTAATAAGAATTTTAATTGGT
Source organism: Hemistola chrysoprasaria (assembly GCA_947063395.1). Taxonomy (NCBI): domain Eukaryota; kingdom Metazoa; phylum Arthropoda; class Insecta; order Lepidoptera; family Geometridae; genus Hemistola; species Hemistola chrysoprasaria. The sequence goes on along the minus strand of OX346716.1, from coordinate 16,019,729 downwards.
ACGTGAGGAAAGGCGACACCTATAAATAGGTAGGTGATAGATAAGTACATGGTGGGTAGGAACCCTTCATATGCCCATTCCCATTCGCATTTGACCAGTTTATTTTTTGCAATTTTAGTGTTAGAGTTGGCTCCATAGTTGCAGTATAATATTAATCAAATTTAATTTTCCCTATAATATTTTGTGAAAATTATCGACGTATGTTGTCTATAATAAAGTTTTTTTATATACTATCCTATACTCTGCATGCACGGATTTATGGCTGATCCCGATAAGTTCAGTTGACCTATACTATAATTTTTGCTTTTATCGACAGAATTATAACTTCTTATCAAAACAACAATACCTAACGCATATACAATTTATCTAGTCAAATCAATTCATTCACTTGCTGTTGTCCCATAAAGACATTTGCAAGTCATTAAATCGAGAATATGATAAGATATTATAATGTGATAAGATTTGGACTAGTCATTTGGTAGGTTGTGTAGGTACAACATTGTAGGTTTTCCTCAACTCAGGCCTGTGCTAAATTATATTAGTAAACATAATATAACCGCTACTTTCATTTGACATACATTTACTAGACGGTTCAATATGACGTCATATTATTATGATTATGATTCAGTTTCCTCTCCTTTACTTATTACGTCATTGGTCATTGCTACTGAATAGGAGAACAGTATGATTATCACTTTAAAAAAAAATCCCCGTTGATATTTTTAGAAATACCATACTGAATTATGTAATGAACGAAATTACCCAAATTCTAAAAAAAGGATCGCTTATAAGTATCACTTTGTTGTCCGTCTGTCAGACACTTTTTCACGGGAACGCGTGGAGGTATCAAGTTGAAATTGATATCAAATACTCAGATCTGCGGTCCCTTATGGCTGTAAAAAAGTCATAGTTTTAAGTTATCGCAATCAAAAGTTATGGCCATTTTACTGCATATTTCCATACTTGGCGCGTATCAAATTTTTGTCGCTATCTCTCGTGGCCTTGAACGAATTAACCACCTCGTGGCTCATGTATGTGAGGCATTGGAATACGAGCTGTAGGGCAAGGTTCGAATCTCAGTATGCGATCACTTTTTGGTATTTATTTTTAACTTATAGGTTTTTATAGAACAATTTATGACGACGATATTACTGATTGTAGCTTATATTTAAACAATTTTATTATAGAATAAAAAACTAAAATTGTTAAATTTTACAAAAAAAAATTGTGGTTAATAATATGTTTGCTATACTAGATGGCGCTGAGGCGGTAGGGTTTTTTTTTTTCAAGTATCGTATGGAACCTTACACTACGTATATTATACAGTTACGTGCTTGCCTTAATACCTTAACAATTTAATTTAGTTTGTTACTTCGCGCCAAAACTACTGAACAGATTGGGCTAAAATTTGGTATGCAGGTAGTTTAGACCCTGGAATAACACTTAGGGTACTTTTTACCTCTCTCAAAACAATAAATAGTGGTTGGCTTTTGTAGTGGTAGGCCTCTTGCAGGAAGCCGCCTGGGGAAGTACCACACCTTTGCCAGTTATTCATCCGCCAAGCAGTAATGTGAAAATATTACTGTGTTCCGGTCTGAGGCGCCATGTTACCAGCGAAATTACTGGGCAATGACGAGTTTCAACAACTAATATTTCGGGGTGACAGGCGCAGTGCAGTGCCACGCAAAATTTTGAATATTAAAACACTGGGTGACACTGTCTGATATGGGCAATTATGATGCTTACCATCAGGCATCTGATGTGCTCGTCTAGTTGCTCACTATCATAAAAAAAAATTGTAATAATAATTATGCGTATTACGTACATGTGTAAAGTTGTAGTTCCCGTATGTGGATAGAAATCACACGACGTCACGCACTAGTCGACTTGAGATAACAGTTTTGTGTCGGCATCTAATACGTAGTCTATTATGTTTATCGTAAAACGTCATAATATACCTATTTACCTACAGAGGTTATAGATAATAGCTTTCTGTTGTCATCAAATAGTAGAGGATACGATTAAATAGGACCTTTACTCATCTGTTTAAGTGATTAATAGTAGATTAGTAGCCAAGGGCTGTAAGGCATCAATTGCAGCCCGAGATATTTAGGCGCACGAGCGCAGCGAGGGCGCCTATACTTCGAGGGTGCAATTGATGCTTACACCCGAGCTAACTACTCTGCTTTACATCTCGATTGTGAGGTAAGTAGAAAAACACCGGCATTACAAGAATAAAATATTTTAAAGTAAAAGTTTTCTATTCCCGCCTTTTTTCATCTCTTTTTTAAATTATTTTTTTCAAGAACGAAATTGAGCTTCGTAGTTCGATATTTAAAATTGATGACTATTATACTCATACGAAGACAAGGAATAGCGAAGCGACCTCTTTTGTCATTGGCCTGAATGCATGATGTCTATTGCCAGTATGATGGTTAGATGTACGCAAACTTTTTGAGAGTGAAGTTTTTTTTTAATTACTTACCGCCCTAGGGCTTTTCTAGCTACATTATTACCCTAGAGCGCTAATTGGTCACTTACAAGCCCCATTTGGGGGTAATAAGGACCTACTTACCGAATATGAGAGATGTAAAAGTATTTTATATCAAAAGTAACACACTTTTAAACAAAAGTGTAGTAATATTTAAGGGGTGGATATACCCATCCAACTGAACAACTTTCTTAGAAAGAATTCCGAAATTAATCGCGAAATTCCACTATCCGTACAAAATGGATCACCTTTTCGAACTTACCGAATTACTGTTAATCTTCATTGACGTACAAAAGTGTCAGATTGTGACCTATTTGAATAAATCTTTTTGACTTTGACCTGTGCGTTCTTCTTGTAGAGGTATATTTCCGAACGCACGGTAGACTCAGTACTGTTTATCTTTATTGACGTGCAAAAGTGTCAGATGATGACCTATTTGAATAAATCTGTTTGAGTTTGAGTTTTGAGTTATGTCCCCGTTTGTTTCCAGGTTCCGTTATGAGTGCGAGGGTCGGTCCGCGGGTTCGATCCCCGGGGTGAACAGCACGCCGGAGAACAAGACATACCCCACCATTAGGATAAACAATTACGTTGGCACCGTCACTATTGTCGTCTCATGTGTCAATAAGGACGCTCCTTTCACGTAAGCATATTATTATTATGTCGCTCGCAAACACGGGCTATAGGGTGGTATTACGAACATGCAATCGCATAACAACAGCAGTAAATTTTGCTGTCAAACGTCTTTTTTTGTATACCGTTTGACAGCAGACATTAAGCAATTAAACTCTTTCCACACTTCTATTGCTGTTCGTAATAAGGGGCCGGTCTTTTGATACGCGTACACATACATACAGTCACTCCTTGTTCCCGTTGGGATAGGCAGAGACTATTTCTATTAAACGCGTAAACGGTGACAAATTTTTCCCTCCTTTTTCCTAAAGGTACTATGAGTTATCACTTATCGGGGTCCATCTCTGAAATCATGTACAGAAGATAAGCTCAAAGAAAGGCCTCGCTAAATTCAAGGACTTACAAAGAGTTACCCCAACCCTAAATTAGACTTTTTTGTGAGTAGGGTCCGTATTGTATCGACCTATAGATAACGCACGCTCATTTAGGCAGTATGGGGGATAGAAGAATTTCGCCGATGACTCGAACAGCCACGATAGCTCAATTGAGAGTACCGGCCACGCGGAACGGCGAGCATCGCTGGTTCTATTCCCAGAAGATTTTCATGTGAAATAAGCGTACAGACCGCTTTAGTCTGTAATATTGTGGCGTTGCGTAAGCGATGCGACTGCCTCCACAGATCAGGATGAAAGAGGTCATCTCCTCTGTGACTGCCTCGCTGGCGTAGAGCGCGCATGCTCGACTGCCAATCAAGAGGTCCCGGGTTCGATCCCCAGGTCAGGCAGTGCTAAATATTGGATTTTTCCATTTGGAATTATCTCAATAACTGCCTGGAGTCTGGAACTGTGCCCGGTAGATGGCAACAGGCTCGCCCGAAATGTGGGTGTATCTACTATGGGACTGAGTCCTGGTACACCTCTGCCTACCCCTTCGGGAAAAAGGCGTGAATGTATGTATGTTGTATGTTTGTAAGCGATGCCACACGTTGGACGCCACTGCGGCGTTGTGCCCTTGGTAGCAAGAATCCAAAGCCGCACATAGGTAGATAGATAGTCTATCGCCGGCTAGGCAGGAAAACAATGTGGTTCGTTAGTAGGTATATTTTCTATTGCAATGCCGCAAAATATAAAAAATGTAAATGTATGTCTAGGCCTCACCCCCACAACCTAGTGGGTCGGGACCGGTGTCAGCGAGGGGTGTGCACGATCAAGACGCGCATCTCTGAAGAGGAGAAGGAGTACCAGTTCAAGAACCTCGGCATACAATGTGTTAAGAAGAAGGACATACCGGAGGCGCTCAATATGCGCTCGCAGTTGAGGGTCGACCCTTTTAGAAGTGAGTATTTTATAGTTACATATAGGTAGTTAGGACCGGATAAGATTGAATGACCTGAAACTGAACTGAACTGAACTGAAACAAGAAAGATGGTGCCAATTTATTAATTCTTTAATTACTTTAAAAGCAAAATTAATTATCAACTCTTCTCAATTTAATTATCAATCTCCGAGAGACGAGCTATCTGTCACACTGTGACCTCGTAATCTTTGCGAATGGCCAATACACTTTATATTTAATCGACAAAGATAACACAGCGGATATTAAAAATAACACTAATATATTCTTTAAAAAATGTGCAAAAAGGTGTGCTTAATGAGTTTTTTTTAAAGAGGTAAAATATAGGTAGGTACACCTACTCTTCAAACTTAACAAATTGCAAATATAAGAATTGCAAGTTTAGCGAAAGTTAATTTCTATTTCCCGTACAAAACAGATCAGCTGATTGGTAAAGTATGGATCGTTTTGATTTAGCTAATTTAGCAATTATTTCTATCTAGTATACGAAATAATTTTCGTACCTAGCTAAAAAATAATAACAAAGTTATTTTTACAAAAACCAAAAACCTACGTTTACAATAGAGATTGTAAAAACTTAAACTAAATGACTGCCCACCTCTGAAGTATAACATAAACCTATCAACATTGACGGTGAATTGCTAACACCCTATCAAACATAAAAATAATATGATCCAGCGACTACAGTAATGGCACAGAACTGATAATACGTGTAGAATGGACACTCATCCGCCCACCGATCGGGCCTTCCTCACCCCGCGAGCGATATTTGGTGCGTCAACATAATGGTTACGCGAGAGACATGACGATAGAAACATTTGCTGTGCAACGACGACAGCAATCCAGCATTATCAATTTAATTACGACCATGATCAATTTTATATTTATTGTAGTGTTGCTTATTATTATAGTTTAGTATCAAGCTGTAGGATATGTTGCTGATTGTGTTCAAAATTCAAAAGAACTTATTGGTTAATTTCTTTCGTTTGATGTTCAATCTCCCAACGTGTCATTGGCAAAGTTATGGTCTTCTTATGCACTTTCACAAGCCACAAAATAAGAATTGAATTGAATTGATCAAAATCCATATTGACAGTATTTTGTCATCTATGTAATCGTAACAAACATACAAAAACCAACATCATACACAGACGAATTGAGAACCTCCTCAATTTTTTAAGACGGTTTTTAAGTTTTGAAGCCTGAACAAGTCAGTAATATTGGAAAAGGTGCCGTATGTTTAGTTAGCAAAAGGTTTAAAGTCCCCCGTCTCTCTATCGTGGTCCATTTATGTTATATCCGTAGCAGCTATTTCAGTAATCCACGCCCAGTTGTGCTACTTTTCCCTTAATCTGGACTACATAATTTCAGTGGACGTCTGATTTAGTTTCTGTCGCAATTTATAGCAAAAACAGATACTCTCCGCAGTTTCTTCCGAAGAAAAGTATACCTTCCTTGTTTAATAATAACAGATTCATAGGTTTGGCGTGTTTTTAACGTCTTTTGTGATTTTAGTTCACGTAGATCATGTGATGGCATTTTATCTGATGTGTTTCCAGGTGTCCAGTGATTGTCTCGGTGGCGTAGTGGGGCAAATCTCGCTCTTTTTATCTATATTTTTCGTAAGAAACTAGAATAACACTCTCTTACAAGAAAGATTATTAAAATATTACATTGTAATAGGAACTCATTGGCATTTTAATTGGATACAAACCAATTAAAACACCAACATAATTAATGTTTTACCAAAAGGTACAACATTATTTTTTTATAACCAGTTTAAAAATAAAATGCTTTAATAATTTTATGAAAACAACCCTTTTTGGTTTGCCACGGTAGGGTTTAATGAACAGTGTCAAAACTACGTGTACTAATTTCCCGAGTTTATAAATAAAGTGTTTCAGAACTCATTTTTTAATGGAAAAATCCAATATTTAACTCTGCCTGACCTGGGGATCGAACCCGGGACCTCTTGATTGGCAGTCGAGCATGCGCCCTCTACGCCACTGAGGCAGTCGAGGATGACATAAACAACAATAATAAATGAGACATATGCTACAATTATAATATATTCTTTAAACTAGCTATTATATTTTTATTTTTATACAGATATACTTGTATATATGCGTTATTGAATTCGAATAACGACCAAGTATATAACTTTTAATTATTATGATAAAATTGCAAAGTTAAAGAGCATTTAATGGCACTATCATGTAGTGTGCTATCTCTGGACTCAGGGTACAGGGTTATCAAGTTCCCAGCTCTACTGGACACTTTTTATAAACACTACTAGATCATGAAGTGGCTGTTTAAGAAGACTTTACAACGGATTATTGGATTTTACCACTATGAATTTTCTCTTGTGTAGTCTGGAACTGTGCTATGGCAGTTGGCAATTAATAGGCTAGCTCCCTATTACATAAGAACTAAAATCGTAACTGACGAATACAATGCTGGGTGTGCCTACTATAGGACTTAATATAGGACGTCCTCCCACAAGGTGGACGATCTGATAAGTACGGCAGGAGCACGCTGGATGCAGGCCGCTTACAACCGGACTGGATGGAAATCTAAGGGGGAGGCCTATGTTCAGCAGTGGACGTCCTGTGGCTGAGATGATGATGATGATGATGATGTGCCTACTATGGGACTAGTCCTGGATACTCTGCCTACCCCTTCAGGGAAAATATGTGATGTTATGTTATTCTATGTTACAACTACCTATCTACTGTGTCAATATTTTTGTAAAGTAAATTTTAATCCAGTAAATTACAATCAGGCACCTGATTTGCTCGTCTTGTAACTCACTATCATAAAAAAATAAATATCGTCACGCTTACATTATATTTGCGCAATTTTATATATAAATTTATTTTTATTCACATATTTAAATTACGCAATGATGAGTCGATAATATAAAGATAACAATACCTAAACAAACATATTAATATAGAGAGATCACTACTCAGTAGAGTACTACTAATAAGATCCTTTAATCACTATAATTATATTATTATAAAATCCTAAATGACTCGCTGACTGAAACGCAGAGCCCAAACCACTGATCCTAGAGACTTCAAACTTAGAATGTAGATTCTTTTCGTTGTCTGGACGTGTGCTAAGAAAGGATTTTTGAAAAGTGACATTCTAAGGGGTCCAAAAAGAATGTCAAAGTTTTGGTATAAAACTCCTGTTTCGTAATTGCGAGCGGGTAAAGCCGCTTTGTTTACACTAGTAGGTAAATATAATTAAAATTCCGCCACAATAAGTAGGTATCAGTTAAGATGTCCTAACGCAGATAATCGCTTCTATGAATTTTAGTGAATGACAGCATGTTTTTTCATAACAACTCAAATAAACAAGTAAGAAAACAAAATCGCCAAAACTAGGTATGCTTGGTCGTCCACTGCTGAACATAGGCTCTCCCCCATTGAACACCATAAACTATTCATATGGGGGAATTTTGCCTCAATCACCACGCTTGTTGTGCGGCTTGGTGACCGCAGTAGTTGTAATACTTGGTGCCGGAGAGCGCTGCTGCCCACTCGCCGAATATGTGTCTCTGTCCCCTAGGCCTACTAGTAGAGTTGGTGGACAAGTTACAAGAATGAAAGTATATGACGGGCTGAATGGACTTTAAAGATGGAATGTAAGACTTCCAACGGCTGATATGATGATGGCTGATGATAACAACACCAAATATTACTTTTGGACTGCCTCGGTGGCGTAGTGGGCGCATGCTCGACTGCCAATCAAGAGGTCCCGGGTTCGATCCCCAGGTCAGGCAATAGTGCTAAATATTGGATTTTTCCATTAGGAATTATCTCAATAGCTGCCTGGAGTCTGGAACTGTGCCCGGTATATGGCAATAGGCTCGCCCCCTATTACATGGGACCAATAACATACTGGCGAAATGTGGGTGTATCTACTATGGGACTGAGTCCTGGGTACACCTCTGCCTACCCCTTCGGGAAAAAGACGTGAATGTATGTTTATGTTTATTACTTTTGACAGCAGTAATTGGGCAATCTCATCGCTGTCGCTTTGGGATTGCGAGTAACGATCCTTAGATCATAGGTCCACAGATAATTAACCGAGTGTTACGATTCCACAGCGGGTTTCGATCATCGCAACAGTCCTCAAAGCATCGACCTGAACGCGGTCCGGCTCGCCTTCCAAGTGTTCATACAGGACCCGGCCGGCGGGCAGCGTGTCTGCCAACTGCGGCCGATAGTGTCGGATGTCATCTACGACAAGAAGGCGATGTGCGAGCCTCACATCATGCGAGCCAGCCACTGCTCCGGACCCATGGCTGGCGGTAGGCAGGTCATATTGCTCTGTGAAAAGGTATGTACCACTTGTACAAGGGGCACACTGAATGTTTTTAGAAAAGGCCACTAGGAAAAGCAGCCGATGAAAAATTTTATTTAAATTGCGAATTAGGATCTCTTTGGGATTCCCAAATGTAATGTGAATCAAACTCGTAGACCTGTCTCGCCAAGATATAACGAACGTATTTTTATTATATAAGTAATATGTTATTATTAAAATGGATCAGCTGTACTAAAAAACAAAATACACCTTTTTGTAATACTTAGTTATACCAATTTTGTATACAAAAAGCTAATATTATAAGGAACCCTTGCGCTTAGGCTTTACAGTAGTCATTGATTAAATTGGCGTTACTTTTCGGAATTCCATTGTAAACTTCTGAAACAAGAATATTTAGTTTTTAGTTCCGATTTTTTAGTGTCAAAACAACATGAACAGTGCACCGCAGTTTGTTGTAGTGGTAGGCTTCTTTAGCAGGGGGCCGCCTGGGGAAGTACCACAACTTTGCCAGTTATTCATCCGCCAAGCAGTAATGTGCAAACATTACTGTGTTCCGGTATGAAGGGCAATGTTACCAGCGAAACTACTGGGCATGATGAGATTCAACAACTAATATCTCAGGGTGACAGGCGCAGTGCAGTGCTTGCTGCGCAGAATTTTGTATTTTAAAACACTGGGTGGCACTGTGTCTGATATGGGCAATCATGATGCTTACCATCAAGCACCTGATTTGCTCGTCTTGTTACACAATAAAAAAAAACCGCTCTCCCGCCCACATAATTGCATGCAAAGAGGAAATGCATTAGTGTAAAAGTAATTAGTTATCAGTGTATTAGTAATTATAATACCTAATAAATAGCATTTCCTCTTTGCATGCAATTTTGCGGGCGGGAGGGCGGTAAACTGTTCATGTTGTTTTTGACACTAAAAACTAAATATTCTTGTTTCAGAAGTCAGATAAATAGTGCAAACGCAAGATTCTACTTTAAATCATAAAAAGTGTTGTGATTTGTCGCCAGTTTGCAGTGACTCATTGGTTTTTCATGTTTTTTTTAGTTCATAGTTTTATTGAATAATTGTTATCTATGCGACCTTGCGACCTTTGATAATTGTTTATTTAATTGGGAAATTTAGGTTATGTCACAACCTTTTAATAGAAAAACTTGGGATTTCATAAATCATACATTAGGTATTATAATTTTTTAATTATAAATAACATTTATTTTATATTCAAGAGTTTGTTTGTGTGGTATGGGCGTGTATGTTAATTTGCTACCCTTTCACGCCAATATTGCTGAACCAATTAGGTAGAAATTTGTAGTCAAACTCAAAACTCAAACAGATTTATTCAAATAGGTCATAATCTGACACTTTTGTACGTCAATGAAGATACAGTACTGAGTCTACCGTGCGTTCGGAAAGATACCTCTACAAGAAGAACGCACAAGAAACTTGTAGGGCTTAATTTTTTCAACAGATAGTTTCACAATATTTGGTTTGCTTACATTCATTTTCTTTGAAGGTGCCGCGAGGCGACTATGCAGAAGTTTCCAGGCATCTTTGTCCTCTATGTACTGGTTGACTTTATAGTATGCCTTCTTTAGTAAAGTAGATTTTATATAGGTTTTGAATTTACCCTCTGAGAGCCCAGTTATCTCTTTTGGGATTTTATTATAGAAACGTACACTATTTCCTAAGAATGTCTTTTTATTTGTTTTAGATAATCTAAAGCTAGGTACAGCTATTTTGTCTTTATTCCTAGTATTAAAATTATGAAGGTCACTATTTAATTTTAATTTATGTAAATTTTTACGCACATACATGATGTTCTCATAAATGTATAAGGATGGTAGGGTCAGTATGTTTATTTCTTTAAATAATTCCCTCAGGGATTCGCGTGGACGCATCTCATAGATGGCACGAATCGCACGTTTTTGTAGTATAAAGATAGTTTCTATATCTGCAGCTGACCCCCACAACAGAATCCCATAAGACATCAAGCTATGGAAATATGCAAAGTACACTAATCTCGCCGTGGCTACATCTGTTAGTTGCCTAATTTTATAAACCGCGTAAGCTGCAGAGCTTAGTTTCCCTGAGAGCTCGGTGATATGAGTGCTCCATTGCAGTTTAGAGTCTATATTTATGCCAAGGAACAAAGTTGCATTGTCAATATTGAGTCTTTCACCGTCAAGAACTATGATTGGTTCTATACTTCTGACGTTAGGCAACGAAAATTTCAAACATTTAGTCTTTTTCGCATTCAATAACAGATTGTTTGCTGTGAACCATCTGGATATACTTGCTAAAGTATTATTAACATGTACTAGTGAAGTATCCTTCCTATCAACTTTAAAAATCAATGACGTATCATCGGCAAATAGAACTATATCTGCTAGACCGTGGACCATGTAAGGCAAATCGTTAATATATGCCAAAAACAGGAAGGACCCAAAATTGATCCCTGTGGAACTCCCATCTTGACAGGAGAACTAGCAGATGTGATACCATTGACGCTAACCTTCTGCTGCCTACTAGACAAGTATGATTCCACCAGGTTCAGGGCATTCCCATGAATTCCATATACTTCTAACTTGCGCAGTAACGTGCAGTGTTCTACACAGTCGAATGCTTTGGAAAGGTCACAAAACACTCCAATGGCATCCTGTGAACTCTCCCAAGCCTCCAAGACAAGAGTCATGAGATGACAGCCTGCATCGGTTGTTGATCTGCATTTGGTGAAACCATACTGGTTTGAATGCAATATTCTATTTCTATTGAAATGTGACAGCAGTTGGTTTAGCATCAATTTCTCAAAGATTTTACTTAATACTGGCAAAACAGAGATTGGCCTATAGTTTGAGGGATCTGAGATATAACTTGTTGAAACTCGTCAACTCGTAACATTGCCCTTCAGACCGGAACACAGTAATGTTTGCACATTACCGCTTGGTGGATGAATAACTGGCAAAGGTGTGGTACTTCCCCAGGCGGCCCCGTACAAAAGAGGCCTACCACTACAATCATATGGGGGATTTAGCCGCAATCACCACGCTTGATCCAGCTTGATAGTGTAGAGTAGATAGCTTAGAATATCACATATCAGAAGAGCCACGCCATGTTCTCGTTAGAGTTAGTAGAGACTATTTCTCTCTACTTGCTACGATCCTGACTTACGTGTTTCGCTTCAGAAAAGGGTCTTCAACCCTTAAGAAATTCACCCTGTATACACCAGTCGGTTACCAGGATCAAGCTTCCTTCAAAATCAAGTAGCTACGTCTCTTTTATGTTTATGATATTATAACAACTGCCTAGTTGGCTTAGTGGGCGCAACCTCAATTCCCGAACACGAGGTCTCCGGTTCGAACCCCAGGTCAGGCAAATTGTTAAATATTGGGATCTATTAATAGGAATAGGATAGGAATCTTCTCAATAACTGCCTGGAGCCTGGTACTGTGCTCGGTAGGGCTCGCCCCATATTACATGGGACCAATAGCATACTAATAGGGCCGTGTGGTTCTCGGCTATATAAGGGACCATCCATAAATTACGTCACACGAATTTCATGATTTTTTGAGCCCTCCCCCGTCCTTCTCACAGCGCCCTACTTAGTGTGATGTTACATATTATGTTACAATTTTACATATAGAAATTTATGATATTAAAGCAGCAGTGTTCCGAGATATTGAAAAAACGTGATGTCACAAAATTTGGGACCCCTCCCCGCCCCTTGTGACACAACGTCACACTTCGTCGAACTCCTCCCTTCCCCTTAACGTGTGACGTAATTTATGGAAGGCCCCTAATGGAGCCACCACTTTCTCATATGGTGGGAGGGGTGAGACCCTATAGAGACTTATATTCTGCAAGTGGGCAGCAGCGCTCTCCGGCATCAAGTATTCTAACTGCTACAATGAACAAGCCGCACAAGCGTGGTGATTGCGGCTAAATCCCCCATATGATTGTAGTGGTAGGCCTCTTTTGTACGGGGCCGCCTGGGGAAGTACCACACCTTTGCCAGTTATTCATCCACCAAGCGGTAATGTGCAAACATTACTGTGTTCCGGTCTGAAGGGCAATGTTACGAGTTGACGAGTTTCAACAAGTTATATCTCAGGGTGACTGGCGCAGTGCAGTGCCGCGCAGAATTTTGAATTTTAAAACACTGGGTGGCACTGTGCCTGATATTATGCTTACTATTTTGCTCGTATTGTCACTCACTCTCATAAAAAAAAGTATGAATATTATATGGCGTTCTATGGGAGAGGCCTGTGTTCAGCAGTGGACGTCATCCGGCTGATGATGTTGAATGAGTGTACGTATGATGTTGTCAGGTGACCCGCGAGGACATAGCGGTGGTGTTCTACCAGAAGGAGCCCTCGGGCCGCGTGGTGTGGGAGCAGGCGGCCAACACCGTGCTGGTCCACAAGCTGGTCGCGCTCGTGTTCGAGGTGCCGCCCTATGCTAGCCCCCACTACAACAGGCACGTCACTGTGAGTATTGCTACTGCTTTATACTCTTACTAGTGTTAGAACGGCGGCAATTATGACATATCGGAGTTTTATACCAAAACTTTGACGCCCTTTTTGGACCCCTTATAATGTGAATTTCCTAAAATCCTTTCTTTGCACACGTCCAGACAACGAAAACAATTTATATTCCAAGTTTCATGTCTCTAGGGTCAGTGGTTTGGGCTCTTTGCATGTCAGTCAGTTAGTCATTCAGGATTTTATAATATTATGTAGTGATTAAAACAACAATTCTGTGGTGTAGTGGTTACTGCTGATCACGAGGTCCCGGGTCCGATCCCCAGGTCAGGCAGTGTTAGATTTTTTTTTATTAGGACATTTCTCGATAACAGTCTGGAACTGTGTCCGGTTGATGACATTAGGCTCGCCCTCTATTACATGGTAAATAAAAACAACTGGCGAAATGTGGTATGGTGTTCCTACTATGGGACTGAGTCCTAGAGTCCTGGGTACATCTGTGCCTTTTGGGAAAAATGCGTGATGTTATGTTATTTAAAACAAAAAACGTACAGACCGTTTTAATCTGTAAAATATCATTAAAAATATTATTAAAAAGGTTGTATTATAATGAACAAAGTACTTATTACAAAATGATTCCTCTTACGAGGTTGTCTTTAACTTATTTCCCGAGCGAAGTCGGGGCAAGTCGCTGGTACGTAATAAAGGAATAATTAACATAATCCATATGAACTGACTCGAGCAGTGTAATTGGGGTAACCCGTTCTGTTACCCTCTTATTGATAAATGTTGACAAAATTTACTCCGAGGATTAAATTATTGGTTTCCTTAGGAAATTCCTTATTACCGGTTTAATCCTCGGAGTAAATTAAGTCCGCGTTTATTATTAATAAGAGGGCTAGAATATAAATTCAAGTGATTATTAATAATGGTGTCCACAGGTACAATTCCAACTGAAGCGTCCATCGGACAACGCTCGCAGCAACTCTCTAGACTTCGAGTACATACCTGGTAACATGAACAAACCTGCCCCCGACCTCGCATACATCGCATCCATACTGAACACAACCACTGCCATAACCACAACCACAACCACAACCACAGATACACCACTCGACGACTACAACAACAACAATAACAACAAAACAGACCTAGTGTCCTCGACAACTTCCGACGAAAATATAGAGTCTATAGACTCGCCCGACGACGTCACCGTCGACGTCAACGAAAAGAGCCTAAACGAACTACTCGACCAAGTGGCCGAGTTGGACGAAATTTACTCTGAGAACCGCACGCGCTTAGAAACGGTCACCATCTCGGCCGACGACGCGGACGACTTTGACGATGCGGGGACGTATACCAGCTTACAGTTGGCTTTCAAAAACCCGGTCGAAATCGCCGAGCCGGTAGAACCTTACGAAGACGTTCAGGTGCAAACTTACCGCGGACCTATCATTGAATTCTCCGCCTTGAAACGTGACCCGGAGGACGATAGAGCCCCGCCTCTACCTCCCAAACGAACGCGCAAAGACGGATTCAAATCGAGCCAAACCTCAGTAGCTTCGGTACTAAAACCGGGTAAGCAGTTGCCGGTGACGCGCGACCCGAACGCTATGGACACTTTAACTACGGCTCGGAGCGAGCCCGCTTTACCTCCGCCGAAAAAACGCTCGTTTCTATCGCGTCTCTTCCGCCGTAAAGATAAATCTCCCGCGCCGAGCGTTAAATCCGAAGGGCGGAAGGAATCTCGAGCGAAACCCGTCGGACGATCCGTCAGCAGCGTCTCGGGCATACGACCTTCCAAATTCAAGTCTTCAGTGTCACATACTTCTTTGAAAGACGGGGGGTTGAGTTACGCCGATAGCATAACACATATATCTCTACACGGGGACGATAACGAGCGTACTTCTCAGACTTCGTTACGTCGCGTTAACGTAGGCGACGCGCCGCCCACGGATAACGATACCATTCTCGTTGCCGAGAGTGTTCTAGCTTTAGACGCGTCGTCCTTTAAGCGGTTACGCGATGAGTTGGATCTGACGGACGCAGAGCATTATGCCTTGTATATGGCGCTGGCCCCGCGGGCCACGGCTTCGGAGTTCGATGAGACTAGTTGCTACTACTCGCCTGTTGACGCTAATAAGTTCCATGAGTCGTAGGCGCCTAGCGATTATGTCGGGGTTTTTGATCGCTAGTTTGTCGACAAATTGTTTTTGTTTTAAATAGATAAAAATTTAATTAAACTTTTATGGGGTTCTTTCGAGTATATTTGTATTTTATTTATTTCTGCCGTAATAATTATGAAAGAAATTTCAGTAGATACAAAATATTGTGAAATTTGTTTTTTTAATTTTTTAAACACGCCTAGTTAAGTATCGATTAGGAATTTAACTAGATATAGTCAGTTTAACAAATAATTAGCTTAACTATAACTAGCGATAAAATAACCCGACTTTTATTGATGGTCATAAATGGACACAGAATTACGCCTACCAAACAATTAATAAGAAGAACAATTAATTACAAGACGCAGTCACTGTTTATTTTATATCAACCTTACCAACATTACTTACCAACATGCCGTTCTTTCTTTTATGTAAGAAGTGAAAGCCCAATAAATAAAACCAATAGAAATTACCTACTACAAATAAAATATAATACAAAGGGTGAATTCTTCTGCAAAATACTTGCACCGAAGACTGATATGGCAATACTTTTTAAAATCTTACGGATTACTGCAAATCCATCCTCAATGCCAAATATTTAAAAACAATTACATATTTACGTAAACCTACTTGTATTTTATCAATGTTTTTTGAAAAAATGCGAAGTTTACACAAATTTATGCTTAGGTATTTTATATGTCTAGTTATTCTCTACATCAGTTGAATTAAAAATCAAAACAAGAAATTAATTTACACATAGACTACGGTCGTTTTATCTCGGCGAGTCTGAACATAGGCTCTGCGAACTTTAGCTCATGTAAACTCGTGAACAAAACTGTTATTCCCAGTTAAACAAATAGGTATACGAACAAATTTATATTGTAAATGTAATGTTGAGTTCAGTTCAGTCTTTAATAACAGTTTTGTGCACGAGTTTTCATGCGCTAAAGTTCGCAGAGCCTATGTTCAGACTCGCCGAGATAAAACGACCGGTCTGTACATGATAATATATACTTAACATAATATATACACAACATACATACATAGATCATTGTATATTTGTTATTGTTGACGATAACTTAACTGATATTTTACGGCAAAACGGGACTTTAAAACGCTAAAAACTTTTATATATTTCCTCGACGTTTCAGCCAAGTTGCATCAGCATGCCTATTCGATACACGGAGATTACTAGTTTTTTTTCTCTCTTCTCGCGTGGGAACAATGCATATCTACTATCTCATTCCTCCCTGGGACTTATTTTCCCTTTACTGTGCTAGCGGACATGGGCTAATGCAACTCAGCCGAAAAGATCTAAAAAAAATGTTAAGTCCCGTTTTGCCATAAAATATGTATGCAAATAGCAAAATTTTATGTCTTGTTTTACACGGTCCACAACCACACCACAATGCAGCAACAAGAAGTGGTCAGGCAGTGGTTGTGTGTGAATTGTGTCGCTGCAGCTTCTTACACTTGCGTTGAAGTCCCTACAAAGTGTGTAAAGTTCGCAGTGTGGTGGCTATGGGACTAGGATATGGTCGTTTTCAACAACGCGGTCGATAATGACTGCAAAACCGTGAATTCTACTATTCAGTTTCATAAAATCTAGCGGTTGACGTTGTGGTTCGTGTAAAACAAACTTAATATTCTAATTTGATGTCCATTTTCTAGATAAACACCTAGAGAGAGACCTTAAGAGACGAAAGATCATAGATAATAATGTGTTCTCATTGTTGCCTCCTGGCGATTCAGAAAGTAAGTTTTTGTTTCATAATATGTTATATATTTTATTTATAATAATACGTTTTTATAACATTTTTTATATCATAAAATACATTTTTTGGTATAGATAGGGTGGCCGGTGTCCCGACAAGATTTGTTCAAATATGATTTTCAAATGGTTTATTAAAATTATATAATAATGTCAATTAAAGAAATATTTCATTACAACAATTTCTTGTTTACAATATCACATATTTTCAAATTTATATTAAATTCATCAGTTTGGTCACAATATGACACTCTTATGCAAGTTAATAATATTATCTTATGTACTTATTATACCTAATATTTATATATTAACAATGAGGAACATGGTCATAATCCACCACGGCTAGGCTGGTGAAAAATGCTAACATTATAAATAGTTTTTCAAGAAAATATACTAATATTAGTATTTCATGTTTTTTTAGTCTTAATTATATGTAAAATAATAACACTTAATATATAATTTAGTCAATTTATTACTAATGTATCACTATTGATTATGTATTAATAATAATACAATATACCTATTACCTATAGTGTAAAGCTGCATAGAAAATTATAAATTACATAATATAATAAATAATATTATTTATTATTCATATTTTGGGTGCTTATAAATGCATTAGCTTAAAATATACTTAATTAAGTTTGTAGCTGTTTTGCCCATTACACCGGTACGTTAACGGAACGTGTCCGTCACCGCGCCCACTATAACGTACCGGTCTCATATATATTGGTGACGGAGAGCTTACGCGCCGCGTACGGTACGCGATTGGCACAAAACTGGTCTCATTTATATACAAAGAATATATTTTTATAGGCGGCCTTATAAGCGATTCCGCATTACGTCCGAAACGAATCAGATCCAAATCCGTTATTCGAAAAACTGTCCGAATTCGGATATTACTTTACGCACTTCTTCGGTCGGACTCGGTCCGGACGCAAGTGGCGCGCGAGTGTTCATTCTAATAAACACAACACAATGTCAGTATTTAATAATTATTTATTTTAAATCTGAACAATACCACGCTCCTTAGAGGTTCAAGGAATACTACCCGTGGGCCCGTTTCACACAATAGAGATGGGACATAGCTAATACAATGAAAAATTAGAAGTATTCCTAATCGATGCATTCCCGCTTAACAATACAATAAATAAAACCATGGCTACTTCGGTCCGGTAATATCGTCTCCGACATGGAGATTCACGGATCACGGAGAGAAATCGGATGACGAAAATCGTATCTAGTGCGTTAGCAGTTAATAGTTAGATAGTTAATAGTTCTACGACTACTTTGGATCGTATTTCACGGATTCGTATCGGACGCAGTGCGTAACCGCCCTAACTTTCCTGTAACGTACCGATATAGTGTGCAGTGCTGTAGTCAGAGTTTTGTGGTATTACTAACAATAACTCTAAGTTGTATATTTATAATTAATAATAGAAAAAAGTATGGTTATTAAAATAAATATCGAATTGAATTTTAAATCTCATTGAATCTGGCCAAAATTATAGCATTGTTTAAACGATAAATGTAGAGTTATTTATGTAAAAACCGACTAAATAAATTTTATTTAACTTGCCGATTACCTATTTTAAGAGATTACCTATAATTTTGGCCGATTTGCAATAAAATTACGTGTGTTCGTCAGATATATCTGTTATTTGGTTTTGTTATGTCTATATATGATAATATTTTATTTATTTAATTATAGTTTCTATAAGAGTCTGTGAGGCTTTGTTGATATTTTATTGTTCTTTGGAAAGTTTACTGAGTTTGTCTAGTCTTTTATTTTCAACTGGGATAAAGCTATGGAGACATAGCATTACTCTGCAGGTCACTCAACTATAATTAAAGGTTATCTTTAGTTTGGACGTGTTTAGTACTATAGTTTGTCAAATATGTTGATAAATAATAGCACAACAAAAATAATTAAGTCCTAAGAGGTTATTTACTTAATCAACTGAGTAATAAATTATGTAATAAGATACCATTTTCGTACAGAATTTAACGAAATGATATGATCAAAATATTTATTTTTGATTAGGTGACAGCCTATATTTGACAAACCATAAGTAACGCCATCTAGTCTAGTCTAGCTGATTTGGATATGTGTGCTTTAACATTGTGGTAACATTTCAAGCTATTAATTTCATGAAGAGTTCCAAACGTTAGAATAAAAAATATATCTTTTTTATGATGTAGATGAATGTGTATTAACATTGTGAACTTTTTTTTTTTTTATTATCCGTATATCTTAATTTATAATTATGACGTCATTAAACCAAAATTGCTGGTTCGTTGAATTATGATATTTTCATAATAATGTGGTGTTTGTCTATTAGTTAATTTTAGGAAAATGCCAGTTTTACTAATCACTAAAATTATTTCACATTCTACTTAATAATAGGATCATTTTTTACGGGATGATTACCATGACTCAACGTTATACGAGTGCCTCATGATTACGGAATATCATTACGAAAAAAAATTGGAAAAGTGGTCCTATTGTTAACAAACATAATAGTTTTAAATAATATACGTAATGAAATATTAAATGTACGATTTTTTGCAACAAAATATCATTTTATTGCAAAACAGTTCATAAATAATATCTATAAATTACATTTATTTACGTATGAAATACAAAAAACATATCTTGTTTTATATGATTGACGAATTTATGACAAAAAATACAAAATATCTGCTTTGAAAATGTTAATCGTTGGCAGCTAAGCTGATTATACGGAAATATATTATAATTGTGTGGAGAGTAAATGCAATGGATCTATATCAATGTAGTTGTACAGATTTTGATGTAGCTCTTTACACACGTGACTTTGTATTTGTAATAGTAAAATGAATGGACCAGACCGTTAGAACTATAGAGACCCAACGCAAAATAGTAATATTTTGGGTATTGGCTAATAAAGTTTCAAAAATGCCAAAATTTGTAGCCAAATCTTAAAATCGCGAAAAAAAAGTCATTTATAGAAAATTTTCATTTATCAATAACAATATGGATGTTGGTTGATTAATTAAAGTTAATGACCCTATAAGATAATGCTCACCGATTATCGACCAAACCTGATATTTTAAAGAGTTTTACAAAGCATTTTTATAAATCATGATATAACGTTAAATTGCTGTCGTCATCACTATGATTTATTGCAATGATTAATTTTTTATATATATGACATGTTATTATAACTGGCGAAGTGAGGGTGTACCTACTATGGGACTGAGTTCTGGGTACACTGCCAGTACCTACCCCTTCGGGAAAAAGGCGTCATTTGTGCTCTACAGAATCTGAATAATATAGTAGTCTCGTTTTTGTCGAGTTTATGAAATGTGTCGGGTCCTTTTATTTTATTGTCTGTGGTTATTGAATGTAAACAGCTACACCAAATGAAAATGATGTTAAAATAAGGGTTTTTTCACTTTTATATACTAGTGTATACCTACTGGACTTGCTTAAATGAATGCAAAACATTATGCTAATAATAAATGTCTTTTATTTGAATGAAGCCACAAAACCCCTGAAAAATAAAGGTACGAATCTAGTTATAGACGTGGCATGGTTGTTTTGTTGCAAGTTTAGTTCATATTTTTGTAAATATTTTCCTTATTTGGTTTAAATTCCTAATATTGTTATGTTTTCCTAATTTTGTATATTTTTTTTCTAATTTGATATATTTTTTTCAAATTTAGTTTTTTAATTTTCTCGGTCACACATATTCACATTGGCCTATGACTGGTTTTTTTATACTATTATTCTTATGTTATATTCTTATTTGGAATGCATGATTGTTGTTTTTTTTATGGTTGCATGCTCTTAAATTTTTTTATGTCACGAATTTTCTTAACTACGTATAAGATTTTTATGAGTTTCAAATTCATAATGTAATTAGAGCTTGGATATAAGAAAAAATACATTGAAATTGATTCGATTATTAAAAATTCATGACATGAAATGATCGGTAATATTATTTTTTTAGATTAATTATTTTGTTTATCATAGTGTGTCGTGTGGCATAAGTATTTATATTAGTTAAATATTGATAACCTAACTAATTCAATATTAATTTTCTTTCCAGGATACAATCCCGATCAGGCGGTCAAAGTTGAACCGAGTAAGTTACTTAATATATGAATCTTTTTGTCCAGAAATGTAATAAGTAAATAGTTTATATTAAAATAGGTCCCTTAACAGAAAACGCGATCTCTTAGCAATTTGACACAATCCAATGGTAAAACTTACCAAATCGATGTTTTGTATTCCCATGTTTCCTCCGAATACAGTAAACCTTTTTGATATATTTATATCTTGATATTTTAAAGATGAAGTTAACTATGTCCCTATAATTTTATTTTTTTATATAACAATAAATTTTTATGTAGTGAACGTCTAATCACGCGAGTAAAACTGGAAGTTTTAGAAGTTCTAAAGAACAAAACCGATAATAATATGGGACAACTTCCACACACGGTCATCTGGTCCCAAACTAGGATAGAAGCCTGTACTATGGTAACCGGATGATTGATATACATACTTATATAAGCTTATAACACACAGACACAGATCAAACAGACATGTGCATGCACACAAATGTTTAACCTGGCCGGGGATCGAACCTGGGGCCTGTGCGGCACAGTAAGAAGGGTTACCACCACCAGAGGCTGGCGATAGTTCATAAGAGAAACCAAAATGACAGGATATAGTTTACTTCACCATAAGTATATAAAATTATGGAATGGGTTAATAATATTCGGAGGAAACAGGGGAATACAAAACATCAATTGGGTTTTTTTTTTTCATAGGATTGTGTCAAATTTCAAAAGGCCCCTTACGCTCTTAGTTCTTTGAGCATTTCACGGTGCATCTATCTGTAAAGTATTCTTAACAGTTTAAATTCTTAAAGTATTCTTTATCCTCTATGGGAAGACGACATTTTTATTTTTTTTGCAAATCTAGCAATGCTGTCTTTTGCAAGTTATTTGGTCTAATGCGTAGATTAACCGCCTTAAGTATTAATATACTTAACCTATAAAGAGTGGGAGAGTAGTGGGGGACAAGCTCGTCCCATCATATCACTAGAAATCACCCTCTATTTATATTGAAATATAATAATGAATATTGTTCGTAGATCGAACGCCGCCACAGATCTACTCCCCGCCCGCGCCTTCCTACGGAGACCCTTCTCAGGTAAATAGTATAACTGGAACATTATATTTAATTCTATCCTACTAATATTATAAATGGGAAAGTTTGTGAGGATGGATGGATGTTTTAACAAACAAGAAGTTTTAAGTTTAAGTTTTAAGAGTAACCTCTTTCACGCCAAAACTTCTAGACCGATTGGGCTGAAATTCGGTATGTAGATAGTTTAGACCCTGGAATAACGCATAGGGTAATTTATATCCCGATATCCCCACGGGAACGAAGACTACGCGGGTGCAACCGCGAGGCACAGCTAGTACATTATTAATATTTAATAACTAGTTCACCGGCAAAACCGTCTCAGAATAAAAAAGATAAAAATATTTGATCGATTTAATATATAGGTAGGTATTTACTAATATGAATAATAATTAAGCTTAATGCCGTGGAGATGAGAAGCTTGAGAGTCCCCTATGAGTGGAGTGACCTTGATGGACAAAATGAGGAATATATATTGTGATAAGGGAACGCTGTGGCGTGTTAGAAGATGTAGTGACAAAGAGAGAGAAAGGAATGCTGAGGTGTTTCGGACATGTGGAGAGGATGGATAATAAATAAAAAGAAAATAGAAAGCCTTTTATTTCCTGCAATAGGTAAGTTACAAGCAGTAAGAAATTTTTAACTAAAGCTATTTACAATCTTTTTTAAAACATTGAGAGGATGGATAAACGGAGATTAACAAAAGAGATTTATAAGGCGAGTGTGAATGGTCAAGTCGGTAGAGGTCGACCTAAGCGTACCTTTCATGAAGAAATTGAGGTTGTTCTAAGAATAGGCCAAGTCAAAAGTACCTACAACCGACGAGCATGTATGAAGAATGTCATGACAGTGGAAGAAGCGAAAGTTGTAAGTCAGGATCGTAGCAAGTAAATAGTCTCTGCCTACCCCATCGGGAACAAGGCGTGACTGTATGTATGTATTAAGCTTTTCATATGTGAAAGAATTTTCAAAATCGCTTCCGTAGTTTATCAGCCTATTCATTATAAACAAAATAACAAATGTTCTCATTTTATAGTGAAGATAATTTATAAAATATTGATTATTATAATGTTAACCATAACATAGGACAAAACCGCCTGAAAACTGTAGTGTATGCTCATCGTAGGTAGATTACAAACATAATATATATTAATAGAATAATAATATAGGTAGAAGTAGTTTAAGTATATTAGTTCATAAGCAAAGAATGAGACGGCCATTCGATATTTACCAAGCTACCGAACACTTGTCTCTTATTTCCCACCCTTCTACAAATATCAAGCAAAGCGCGCGGCACCTTATATGGAATATGTAAAGTAGTATGCATACTTATGGAAAAAATGTGTAGAAAATGAAGGTGGAAAAAATTAAACCCTACTAGTTTCTGAAGCGTTCTTCTTGTAGAGGTATCTCTCCATGCGCACGGTAGATTCGGCTCAGGGCTACATGGACTAGTTTATCAAAATGTCTCCCATGTCAAACAGACCACACTCCCAAATCGTCTAGTCCCAAAATGACTAGCATCCTAAAATGACTAAGAGGTCCAAAACGGTAACCGTTATATTATATAATGTTTGCAGCATCAGTGGACCAATTTAGAACCGATGCCTGGTCCCAGCCACGACTTCACTCAGTGGAGGTCCCAATACCCCGCGGGGTCACAGGGTCAAGTGTCCCCAGTCCCCCAATACCCGGGCCCTCAGGGTCAAATGTCCCCAGTACCCCAGTACCAGGGTCAAGTGTCCCCAGTGCCTCAGTACCCGGGGCCTCAGGGTCCAGTGTCCCCATCTCCTCGTCTCCAGCCGTTGACCCCGCGGGGCAGGTTGTCCCCACGAGTTGTGGATACAATGTCCCCTATGGGTCAGCAGATGTCGCCTATGGGACAGCCTTCTCCTATGGTAAGTCATTTTTACCTCACCTTTTTATGTTAAACAATTATTTAAACCGTACTTATACCTACTTATATTTGAGCTCTCCGTAGCAATGCGAGGGCCAAGAGTGGCGAACTTCGTTCAGGGGTGACCATTAAAGCTTCTGGTGGGCTTCTGGAGCCCACGCAGACCCAATTGAGTTGGTTAGGTCGAATTTACTTCAAATTATTAATAATCACCGATCAATGTGATTAATTTCTGACTATTACCTCTACTAAGTTAAGACTCTAGGTAACTATTAACAATGACCGAAAATTGACAATAATTTTCAATTAATTACATTTACCGTAACACATTATTGGAATAGTATAGCAAGAAACACGGTACTCGGATTCAATGAACTCTTCTTGTGTAACTTCGACTTTAACGGGGAGGCGTTTGGAGAATCCCCCATACAAACGTAAAAGTTAAATTATTTGAAATCAATTGGGAATTCTCTTGTCGCCGCCTCCTGTCATAGGAAACAGGGGAACACAAAACATAAATTTTTCATAGGATTATGTCATATTTCTCGTAGCTAGGATACGGTCTTAATATTTTTTAATATTATTATAAATATTATTTTATATTGGGATATAGCATCCAGGTGTAGGACAAATGTCCCCCCTGGGACAAGTGCATTCCCCACACGACGGGACAATGTCCCCCGGACTGTTGCATCAACAACAATTGCAACAGCAACAGCTGCAACAACAACAACAACTGCAACAACAACAGTTGCAGCAACAGGTGTTGTTGCAACAACAACAACAAGTCTATCAGGTATTGTTTTCTATTTATAATTTTGCAAATTTAGGGACTTATTTACACTTTTAGGTATAATTACACCAGTTGCACTATTAAAGTCAAACATATACGAGCAATTATTATTAAATTTAAAAATCATTTATTGCCGACTTTGTCCATAGCTACACATACAATAATAGACAAAATACATTGAGTTCATTAAATTACATTACAACAATAAAATTAAAACTACAAGTAAAATATCATAATGATCAACAAAAACCAACAAAATTACAATCCATCAAATCTAACAACTACCGTTTGAACCCTTTTTGAACATAAACCTTGATTTTTATGTATTTGTATATTTTTTGTGTATTAGATTATAAATATTTGTTAAAGTTTGTATTATAATATAACATGGGACAACTTCCACACACGGTCATCTGGTCCCAAACTAGGCTAGAAGCCTGTACTATGGTAACCGGATGACTGATATACATACTTATAAGCTTATAACACACAGACACAGATCAAACAGACAAAAAAAAAGACGTGCATGCACACAAATGTTTGACCTGGTCGGGGATCGAACCCGGGGCCTGCGGCACAGAAAGCAGAATAACTACCATCTGAGCCAACGAGGCTGTTAATTAAACAATTAAACAATAATAATTAAACAATGAAATGAAATGATATTTATTTGCAAGAAACTTGGTCATAATTCGAGATGTTATAGTTCCACATGTTTCACCAGAATCTGGTATACAAATATCAAAGAATTGAATTGAATTTAAGTGATAACAATATTAGGTCAGTAGAATTAAATACGTCAATAAAATTAAACTTGACTGCCTCGGTGGCGTAGGGGGCGCATGCTCGACTGCCAATCAAGAGGTCCCGGGTTCGATCCCCAGGTCAGGCAAAGTGTTAAATATTGGATTTTTCCATTAGGAATGATCTCAATAACTGCCTGGAGTCTGGAACTGTGCCCGGTAGATGGCAATAGGCTCGCCCCCTATTACATGGAACCAATAACATACTGGCGAAATGTGGGTGTATCTACTATGGGACTGAGTCCTGGGTACACCTCTGCCTACCCCTTCGGGAAAAAGGCGTGAATGTATGTTATGTTTATGTTAATAAAATTAAATGACGTCAAATTTATTATATCATGTCAAACTATTCCAATTATAATGTCACATTCAAATCATAAACTTGTTACGTCTATCCTAAATGCGATATTATTTGTGACAAATGGCGTGTTATTTTAATTTTACTGTTGACATTTTGTAAGACTTATAATACTAAAGCAATGACGTTGAATTGTTACTCTGAGTACTAAAGCTAATATTTTCTACAACTTTTGTCATAATTTTTTAATTATTATGAATAAAGTACCAATATTTTTATGATTGCATTGTTTAAATTATTACTTAATAAAATAATAAAAATTATTTGTTTATGACATATGTGTATTCGGTGTACCTTGGTCATAATAAAGAGTATTCTATTCTATTCTATGTATACCATATATGTAACCCTGTTATGTTATGTGCCACAGGTGCAAGAGCCCCAGCTGGAGTCGGCCAGTGTGGCTCCCTCTCTCTCCATGTTGCTCGGAGCAGACTCCGACATGTTCTCTCTCTCCGGCCTCGTGGAGGACAGAGAGAACTTGAGCGACAGTCTCCGGCAACTGTCCACTAACGATCTGCTCTTCACCAAGTACGGGAACAGGCAGTAGGAGATGTACGAACGAGAGAAAGAGGTCCTGTAGTACTGGAACTGAAAGAGAGATTCTGTTCGTTGAGACATAATGTCACAAGGAACAAAAATAACAGGATATAAAGTAGTTCTGGTGATAAAAGAGAAAGAAACTAATTCTGTTCAGTGACAGTCTCCAAATATCCAAGATTCTTTTGCTCTTCAACGAGTATAGGGACAGATGGTAGGAGATACGATGAGAGAGAAATTCTGTTAGTTGAGAAAAGAAACGGTCGTTTTAGAGATATTCTGGTTGTGAAAATGAAGATCTACGGGCACTATTTTGATTTGTTGTTTGACAAAAATGAGTCGTGTGATGTTTTTGAAATTTAGGTTCAGAGAAAATGTACTTAGCAGTACTTCTGCAAATAAAGGAAGAATGCAAGATCTCATTGGGAAAATTGTCGCTCCACGAGAAGTTTTAGGATATATAATTTTTGTCTGTCTTTTAATTAGATTGAGGAATTTACGCATGTGAATAAACTTCTTATTCTTAATTATTTGATGTTATAAAAAGATGAAAAGGATTTTAATTGAGCAGATTTCTTCAACCTTTACAATAATTCGACATAAGTATTTCGAATATTCGTTTTGGACAAACTGTTTTGAAAAGTTTGAGAAAGATCGCTGAGATATAAATAGCGCTATGACTAACAGAGGAAACATAAGTGGAAAGAATTTGGAGATAAAAATAACATATTACATATTTATATAATATGAAAATTTGTGTAGATGGGCATGAAAACTGACAAAACGAAGCAATTACATATACTAAATAAATATTATTTAAACGTATTGATACAGACATTTAAGGGCCTATGCCTTTTTGGGAAGTGTCTAAAAAGAGACAATTGGCGCTCACAGATTGGCGAGATGCCTCACTCTGGCAAGGGTAAGAAATCCCAAGGGTTTTACTTAGTGCAAGATCCAACGACATTAAAATAAAGTTAAAAAAAACTCTTTGCACTCAGTATAAAGAAATAAAGCGACCATTAGATTATAATGGTGAGAGTGCTTAATTTAGTGTTATTATAAGACTTTATAATTGCTAATAAAACTGCCTTTTTAATACAAAATTAGCGCTATTGTTTGTAAAATATAGTGACAGTTGTAATGAATAAGTTTTATGCTCATATTTTGATAAATTAAGAACATTTAGGGTATTTGATCAGTCATTTAGTCGAATAATTCCTTGAAATGCTATTTACATTCCGTTTAAGTGTCCAGTTAAGTGTAAATCTTAAGAAATATGAGCAAAAATTTTTTTTTTCACCTGTTACGGATATCAAGTTATATTTTACAAACATTAGCTCGTCTACCGCTCTGAATATTGGATGAATTTTGTAAAAATTTAATTATAGGTATAGCTCGACAGAAAAGAGTAAAACGGAACAAATTTAAAGTGTATGTGTTGATCAAATTGTTTTTACTCTTGTAAAAGACAGTGGCGCCCCCATTATTTTCTACTCTTTTGTGTCGAACTATACATTCTGTTATTCGTAAAGGATAAAATATGTTTGAACACAAAGTGATTTAAAACAGTGGTGCTAAGGAGAAAAAACAATGGTACAGTGAAGTGCTAATATCACAACAATAAAAACTTTACTTATATTGATTTCTCACTTGATATGTGATTAATGTGCCTTAGTATATTAAAAAAATGTGAAATTATGACACATTGCAATATTATCCTTATTTCTTATGAGATAAAGTTTAATATCAGTCTTATGATGTAGCGTAGCGTTTTTTAAAGTGAATTAATGTTACAATGCTACCGGGATTTTAATGAACTTAGTGGAGATGGAACTATATTAGTCGCCTTAAGGCCATATTGAGACCAAGAATATACAGGGTTATCGGTAATCACATAGCATCCTTTTAAGGTAAACGCACATCTATCCGAGCTGAACGAAACCAATTTTAGAATTCTCTGAATGCAATCTTCTAAAACCTCACACATCACCGATTCGGACGATTCAATGCGGGGCAGGTGGACGAGGCGATGAAAGAATGTGCCTTTCAGGCGGCCATTATAATAATAATAATATATATACGTAAGCGATGTATCTAACGTTCATTAAGATCCTGGTCGGCATGTAACGAGTTATAATAGATCTCTAAGTCTGCGATCACACTGGGTATTGTGTTAAACGTGACTCTAGCCTTACTTTTTACTGTATTATTCGATAGCGATACAAAAATTCATTTTGTATCATTTGTACCATCAATGGAACAACTCCAATGGTACTACTGACCCTACGCCAAATTACTATGGTCGGTCGAAATATCTTTTTACGAATTTTGCAACTCCTTTTGCAAGTTGTTAAGGTTGACGGGCAGATAGTATATACACTCCAATCAGGATTATCTACACCTGTTTGTAATACGTTGTATAATACTGATTTGCGTCCAAACTCATTAAGAAGGCATTTTTGGTTGCCTCTTTTAAGATGATAAAATAATCAAAATATTTATTTGGAATAATAAACAGAGTAAATGTACAGTCACGTGTGATGAAATGTAAACAGATTTTGGAATTCATGTCAAAACAGCCTAAATAAACTTTACAACCTACGATTCAAATTGATCTAACCATTCAACTGGATCATAATGGTTAGATTGTTTTGAAGTATGGGTTCCCGAACGGCTGGAAGCGACTTTGTTTTATACCTACTTTGTGGAGTTTACAATTGTTAGCGTTATAACCGCACTTCAAAATTTTCCGCAACTTGTGTCAGTACACCCCAGTGCTTTGAAGAATCTAAAACGGCTATATCCATGATAGCATTATTTTTAAGAATAAAGTACATAATATTATAAATTAGGCGATTTAATTTGACATTGTTAAAATATTTGACTTACTTATCTCAAATAATAATTAAGTGTTACCAAAAACGTGTAGGTATTCTTCAATCAGAGAAATTGAGCAAAATTAATTTATATTGTAAATAAAATGTAAGTTTTACACACAGATGGTAGTCGGTAATAAAAGCAGACAATGCGATCTTCAAAGCTAATTCCACTAATACTAAACTAGTGTTAAGTTTTCCTGCTCAGTTTGCAGCCAAAACTAATTATTAGCAGTCAAAATTATATTATAAGACGACATGTTCTTTTGGTTGTGTGGTTGTTTACTGAGCTTAGATTCAGATAAGTGTTTTGAGCGCGGTATAGCTCGACAGAAAAGAGTAGAAACGGAACTAATTTAAAGTGTATGTGTTGATTAAATTGTTTTTACTCTTATAAAAGACAGTGGCGTCCCTAATATTTTCTACTCTTTTGTGTCGAACTATATCTGCATTTATTACTGCCATCTGTAGTTTTACCATTTTCAACTAATTATAGGATAATGCTTGACAGCTTTTCATGATTAGAACGAAGCACATAAATTTATAGTTTTGTATTGATATATCGTTGCAGCCATTGACGATGCAAAAACAGATGACGAGTAAACGAAGTTGAACCTACTCAATTGAGTCTTTAGTCGCAGTTGAGAATATGACACGAGTGCACGCATCACACTAATATTGTGTTTCAAATAGGAATCATCACATAATAATTGTAATTGTGAATAATAATAATAATAATTAAGATAAAATTGATTTAATTATATGGACATCGTCTGAAATAAAGTTATTTGAATTGGACTTGAATTATGCCTGGTTGTGTGTTCAAAAAGTGTAGGTATTAATCACTCCGCGAATTTAAAAGAAATGATTACTTTTATGGGGATATAAGTACATAAAATAATTGTAACTGAAAAATAGTGTAGTAATGTCCTTCGCTGTTTTTCAGTGAGCTTGACGAAAATAACAAACCAGCATGAAAGGCCCAAGTTTGTAAATGCATGTTAGAGCGTCACTCATCTACTATTTGATTGTCAATGGTCGCAGCATTCGTTATACGTGTCGAATTATGAAGAAAATGCATTGAAAATGTGAAAAAAGATATTTTGTTGTCATTTTTTTATTGTGTATAAAATAAAATTTTATTTTAAAATATTTCTTATCATTGCTATTCCCAATGCTATCTAATAAGTTACATAGACCAAGGGTGATGATGGGACTGGTAAGGATGTGCTAGTCCACTGCTGCAGTGCTAGGTAGTTTTCATTTATGCTACAGGATGTCAGGGTTTGATTTATTGAATGTACGTTGTAGAATGGCCTCCGCACTTTGTGGAATTTGAACTATACCTACTATAAACCTTGATAACTGACAGTTGAATAAAATTAAATTGTTTGGCCATATTGCCGTATATTATGTTTTATGAGGGTATTTGATTAAATGTACCTGATATTATGATGCTTAATTTAGGGAAATATGACCAAATAATGATTTTTGTTCATCTGTCACGTATCAAACATATTTTAGAAGGTATAGATATCTATGATTGGCTTTTACATGGAACTTGTGACGATTAACAAAAAAAAAATTCTATTATCACTGTCAATGTAATGCCGTATTTGACGGATCTCTCATTTTTTAAATGTCAGTTGTCACTACTTTGTATTTGTGTGAGCGTGGCGTGCGGCGTGCGCACTGCGCAGTATTTGTAAACAAAAACGCGATCAATTTTCAAGTACCTAGTAGGCAATTTATCATTAAATCCAGAAAATGAATGAACCTCTATCAAGTAAAATACCAGAACCCAAAAAAGTTGGTGTGTGGGCTGAAGGAACGCATATTGAAGCAAAGTAAGCTGTGAAAAGACTGAATAACATTGTTAATCCTACCTACTTACGAGCCCTATCACGAAATTTCTTTTCGCATAATAGGCGGCGCTCAACGCATTGCAATAGCATTTTAGTAGTTGTAATTACGTATCTATAAAGTTTTTTAATTACTTATTTTCCAAAATAAATAAAAAATCGATTTCTTTATGAACTGACGCAACTTTAGTATAACATTTTCGTATTAATATAATGTAGTAAGGAGAAATTCACAACTATTTCGGAGTATTTTTAGTATTTGAGGCCGCTATAGTATGTCATATTATGTATCACTATATGACATAATATATTATTATAAATCAAACTCAAACTCAAAACAGCTTTATTCAAATAGGTCATAATCTGACACTTTTGTACGTCAATGAAGATAAACAGTAGGTACTGAGTCTACCGTGCGTTCGGAAAGATACCTCTACAAGAAGAACGCACAAGAAACTTGTAGGGCTTAATTTTTTCAACAGATAGTTTCACAATATTTGGTTTGGTTACATTCGTTTTCTTTGAAGGTGCCGCGAGGCGGCTATGCAGAAGTTTCCAGGCATCTTTGTCCTCTATGTACTGGTTTACTTTATAATAAGCCTTTAGTAAAGTAGATTTTATATAGGTTTTGAATTTACCCTCTGAGAGCCCAGTTATCTCTTTGGGGATTTTATTAAAGAAACATACACACATATTTCCTAAGAATGTATTTTTATTTGTTTTAGATAATCTAAAGCTAGGTACAGCTATTTTGTCTTTATTCCGTATCGTTTTATTTATCTACTTTGAATTATTTCGTTGTAACTATAGTTCAAACTAATAGCTCAAAAAAGTGCCGTCGTACCATTGATGGTCTTATACTTTACGAGAAAGTTGTGGTGTTATTAAGCACTTTCACAAGCCACGAAATAAGAACTGAATAATAGAACTAGCTTCAGTTTTGACTTTTATAGTAAGGATAAAATTAAGAAAATCGAGGCTGATTATGGTCAATACCAATAAGTATAATTTATTCTCTATTTTTCAATAAATAAAAAATCTGTCTTTTAGTTTCTTAGATAAAGAACGCTAAGGTTGACCATTTAATACAAAAATTACGTTTGAAATGGGATAGGGCCCTTGTAGAATAAATTTAATTAGATATTATAAATTTTTAGGGAATTTGTAATACCAAAGAAGTCTCCGGACTCTAGCGATGATATTCCAACTATACCAGACTTGGATGACTTGCAAGATCTACTGGAAAAGGAAATATCTATGCCTACTATGTAAGATAAAATGTTAATATATTCTCCTTCCTTATTTGTATCGACCGGCTAAAGGCTAGCTCCTTGGTCTGCTACTTAATAGAAACGAAAATAACTTTTTTTTTATGATAGTGAGTAACCAGACTAGCAAATCAGGTGCCTGATGGTAAGCATCATGGTCGCCCATATCAGACACAGTGCCACCCAGTGTTTTAATATTCAAAATTCTGCTTGGCACTACAGTGCGCCAGTCACCCTGAGATATTTGTTGTTGAAACTCGTCATACCCAGAAATTTCGCTGGTAACATTGCCCTTCAGACCGGAACACAGTAAAGTTTACACATTACTGCTTGGCTGACAAATAACTGGCAAAGGTGTGGTACTTCCCCAGGCGGCCCCCTGCAAGAGGCCTACCACTACAAAACTTGCAAATAACAAACAAACCACAATAAAAATGAACATGTTGAAATATTACGGTACTATACAGTTCATTAGCTCAAGGATATCACTAACTATCTGTGCAGTTACTGATAATACAGGCAAAAAAAAAACTTTTTTTTTTTAATTTATACGACATCTCCAAACATATGTGTACAAGGACATGCCCACCATCATATTATAAAGACAGTCTTTTAAATAATTACCACAGACCTACTAGATAGGTATTAGTCGGTTCACTAAATTCATTATCACATTTTCTAGAAGTGGCAGTAAAGACACGGAAACAGTGAATGCCCTCGCAGAAGTAGGTGGTAATATAATAGGCAATGCAGACAGTATTGAAGCTGTACTTGAGGTCCTCAACTCCTTCGTACCACAAGAGGAGGTGGATGATGCAGACTCAGTGTGGACTGTAGACTCCTTGCTGGCTCAACTGGCTGAAGAGTACCAGGATACCATGTAGTGCTGGATGTAATATAAGTATTTTGCTGAAGAGTAGACATTTTCTGTTTTTGTTTTTTGAATGAGATTGCTTATTTCATTATTATTATATTTACGCCGAATTACCTAAATTACTTAATTAACACTCACAGCTTAGATCCACAATTCCAGACTAACGGTTTCTCGAACTACCCTCATCTTCAGTACATGACATGCCTTTCCCTCGGGATAGCTCCATACACTTCCGAATCACTAAGTCTTTACACTAATTAAAATACACTGTCCCTTACAAAACTATTATATTATTGTCTTTACTATTTTAAAACTATGGGTATATTAATATTTATAGGCATGGCTACTCTACTTCATTATCTGACCCAAATTCTTCATCAGATTCAGTGCTATAATGCCTTTCCGATCTGACTCTCTTGTTACTAGAAGCAGGTGGCGAGATTGATAATGTTCGCTTGTTCCTAGCAACTTCTCCAGAACCGCTCGGTATCACAATATCCTGAGGTCCTGTAATTCCAATGATATCGGCCCATTTCTGCGGTGAGGGTATTACTACATCATCATCATTCCCTAACCCTGGCTCGAACACTTGTTTATATTTTCCTATTAGCTGTTCCACCAGATTTTTCTCATTTGCAGATATTTTTACATTATTAATACCGTGTATTATAATGCCTAAATCCTGGAACCAATTCCGTCCAATTAAACTCGTACCGTTTCCTCTAGTTATCAATATATTCATATTTTTAATAATATTTTTATATTTTACTTCGACTGAAGCGTTCCCCAGTAGCAAAAGCTTCCCATCAGTATATGACTTCAGGCCGATATTTGTAGTCTCTAAATGTGGCATTTTACCCTTCCATATGAGTCTGGCTGTGTTCTCATTTATTATTGTGTATGGGCAGCCTGAATCCACCTCCATCAGTAGTTCTGTATCATTCAGCAACACTTTAACTTGGAATGGCTTCACCTTATCTTGTCTAATACTATTAAGACCTACCTCATACAATCCATTGCAATCAGAGTTGTTCTGTTTAGTTTGCTTTGCCTTTACAAAACATGCTGCTTCTATATGTCCTACCTTCCCACAGTGGTGACATTTGCTCCAACGGAATCTGCATTCCCCTTTATGTTGCCTGCCACAGCGAAAACAACCAGAATTATTGGATTCTTTAATACCTTTTTTCCTTATCACCTTGTTAATTTCCATAGGTACTTCCATATTATCATCCTGCATGACAGCGCTTGTACTAGGACCGGTTTGTACAATAATATTTGCATCAAAGTTAGCCGTCTCATGTGACAGTGCAATTTCACAAGCCTGCCCAAAAGATAATTTGTTCTGCTGTAACAGTTTCTTTTGAATATCTTTATCATTTATGCCACACACCAACCTGTCTCTAAGAGTACGATCTAGATCTGTAAAGTTACAGTGTATGCTCAGTTTTCGCAATTTAGCAATATAATCTCTCATTTTTTCGCCTATTTCTTGATTTGTAGTATGAAATTTATAAGATTCCACAGTCTCATTTGGCTTTGGATGAAAATGGTTTGTCAAAATGGCCACCATATTTGAAAAACTCACCTCACCTATCTTCTTTGGAGAAATCAATGAAATAATTAAATCATACAAATCAGGACCACAAACAGCTAGAAAATTCGCCTTTTTCTTTTCATCTTGTTCTATTTCACTTGCTTCTAGGCAATAGCAAAATCTTTCAATGTAATTTTCCCAACATCCATGTGCCACATCAAACTCATTAAATTTAATACCCATAGCTATATTTTATATTTATCACAACACTAAACAGTTATTTAACAGTTTTTCACAGTTTTCACTCGTCGCCACTATTATATTTACGCCGAATTACCTAAATTACTTAATTAACACTCACAGCTTAGATCCACAATTCCAGACTAACGGTTTCTCGAACTACCCTCATCTTCAGTACATGACAATTATGATTTATTATGTTGTGTACGTTATTTTCTTTATGTGTGGTGTTTAATAGTGTTATATATCTATTACAACATTTTTAATAATATTATGAATTATGATAGTTTGAAACATTTTTTAATTATTTAACATTGTATGTATTAATATAATTGTGTTGACTATGGATTGGTTACCAAAGCCTGGCATGGTCAAAGTACACTCACATTAAATTGAATAGTTATAATAATAACCATCTCCTTTATTGACCATGTGCTATAGAAACTGTTCAGGATATGTATATAGATGCAACATCCACAGACACTATGATTAGTTTGTTGTACAGCTGTTCCAGCTATTGATAACAATACTGTAGTACTAATAGGGTAATGATTCAAAAGTTTTAAATGAACACTAGATAAGATAGCTAATTTAACACTGTTTACGAGAACACGCCTTTTATTTAAAATGTGATTGTGTGGTTATGAGGCAAACACCATGTCAGGATGGCCATAATAGGTACATTTAATGTTCCAGCAGTTGTAAGACTGTTTCCAATTATCTTTATTTGTTTAGTTTTTTTTAAAGAAGGATTAAAAATTTTAAGACTAAAATTACATATTTCATTGTAAAAGTTACCCTAAATGTTTCTTAAACATATCTAGCATGTATACACTTAAATAATTTAGTGACTTTTGTAAATAGTGTTTTGTGTGTTTATTTTTAATGTTTCTTTGAATAAATTATTTATCTCTAATAATTTAGAAATGTTATATAAAATGTGAAATATAAAAGTATATCACTAATGTATATTTCACATTTTATAATAATATACTATGTTTAGTTACACTGCGGCTCCCTGTAAATGAGGAAACACTGTCATGATTCCTTAGTCATAAGTTAATATATGTATTTTAAAAGTCATAAGTTAATATTGTACTGTGTATCCCCCATTGGGAGTTCTAATAAATAAATAAATACCGCAAATTAAGAGTTAGTGTCTTGGTGAGATTTTATTTAAAAACATTTTAAGTATTTAGTTAATTTATTTTGTAAAAAAAACATTATGTTCTAGTTTCTAGCATAATTATTTTATATTTTTATTACAGTGATTATATTTAAATTGCTTTATCTAATTCTCCGTCCATTTATTTTATAGGTATTATGCCTAAGGGAATGATTAATTTTCTTATAAATAAATTAATGTGAAATAATAATGAAGCAATTCATTATAGTTAACGAGTCCAGTCTCTTGGGATAGATGGTCCTATCACGCAATATGTTGGTAAAACTGAATTAATTGGCCTTATTTAACACTTTCAGGGTAAGTTCTTGTTATGAATGAAGCATTTTAACAAGAATAAGCTTTAGTAAAATGGAAAATTACTCTCAAATACTCATGTAATAACTATCATAAGTTTGATTGAATCCGGCCAATAGGATTCTAGCTTCATAGTTTATATTATTAAGTGCATTTGCACTTAACAAAATGAGTATTCCAACTTAAAATATTTACAAGCACAGCACTATTAGAAATTATTATCATGTAGATATTCCTATTGGACACTCCATTGTCTTTTAATGGATTTACATGTCATATTTCTAAAAAACCCTATGACCTAGTTTGGAAAGTCTGTAACAGTTTCCTACTCGTACCTCCGGCTGATCTGAAAGCTACATACAAAGTTACTAACAAAACTACATAAGACGGTAAAATAGTTGCTGCATATTTCTCTTTTCTATTTAATAAACTAAGGCCCGAAACGAAGAAGTGTGATAATATTACAAAGGCAACTTTCATGTAGTTTTTTTCATCAAAACCATTGAAGAATATAACACTCCAGAATGTGTTGAGGAGGATCATGCAGAGGGTCATGGCTGCACTAGTCACGAAGAAGTATTCTGTACCGCTATGCAGGCCTAGTGTGCCGGGACCAACCTGAAATATTATTAAAATAATGTATCATAATCAGTAGGTAACTATTGACATTAGATATTGCTTTGCACAGTTGTCTGGAAGAGATCACTCTAAGCTTTAAGACCGCCAGTTACACTAGATATGTATTGATACTTTTTAGTGTTTAGTGGTCTCATGTAATAATAAGGGGCGACCCTATTGCCATCTACCGGGTACAGTTCCACACTCCGGGCAGTTATTGAAATAATTCCTAAT
This sequence comes from Hemistola chrysoprasaria, assembly GCA_947063395.1. Classification (NCBI taxonomy): domain Eukaryota; kingdom Metazoa; phylum Arthropoda; class Insecta; order Lepidoptera; family Geometridae; genus Hemistola; species Hemistola chrysoprasaria. The sequence continues at coordinate 15,981,914 of OX346716.1, read as the reverse complement.
GGAAAAATCCAATATCTAACACTTTGTCTGACCTGGAGATTGAACCCGGGACCTCATGATCGGCAGTCAAGCTTGCGCCCACTATGCCACCAAGACGGTCTTCTGATCTTATAGTCAGCAGCAGTTTCGCACGCACAGTCATTTTTAACAAGTACCCTAAGTGTTATTCTAGGCTCTAAACTATCTACATACTGAATGTGAGCCCAATTGGTTCAGTAGTTTTGGCGTGAAAGAGTAACAAACATCCATCCTTACAAACTTTGGCATTTAAAATATCAGTAGGAATATCAGAAAGTTTGAACTTACAGAATCAGCAAGTACATTGACCAGGGCGAAGGCTCCACTCATCGTTCCAAAGCCCAGCCCCGATACATATGCCAGCTCTAACTTGTTACTGCCGATGTCATGGTTCTCAGATATCTCCTTCAAGCCAGCTTCTGTCTTTCTAAGTAGCAGATACATGCCATAGCGGAACAGCTCCTGAATGTATCAACGAGGTTAATAAAATATTATATTAATCTTAAAACTTTGTGCTTCATGAAACAAAAATGACATGCCACAAATACTTCTGGGTGTATAATTTCCATACTCTGGGATCTTTGTTGGTTTTTTTTTTATAATATAATGGTGAATAAACACAAGGTCCTACAAACAGTCTTGGTAATAGCACCCTAACTGTAGTTCAAAACAAATAGGAATGTCATAAAACCTGGCATTGGTTACATTGATTGATTGATTGAAACTAATTTAGATATTATAATAAATAAACACATAGAAGTTTGATGTTAGGAGGATAATAGAGGTAAACATTCAATATAGTCACATCATGGTTGTTGTAAATTGTAAACAATAATATTTAGGGTTCATCAATTCTGCTGGGATCTACATTAATTATTAAATGTTATAGTAGCTACATCATTCTAATTTACCTGAAAAATAATGGCAAAAACCATACCGAAGACGAGGTAGGTTCGGAGAGGCACCACGGCGTACCACACTATCGAAGATATAAGAAACGATAGTAGCCATCCAAAAGCTGCAACTATCATGATAATAATCCTCACAGGGTCGTTGGCAACAGTCAGTGCGAACATCACTAGCGGAGGCCCGAACGCCAGGGCAGAACAACTGAAGAATTCCGCGTAAGTCATCTTACTAAAATAATTAGACCACTTAAAATTATGATTTACACTAAATGTTGCTTTTGGATTTTATCGCAGCGATCTGTTACTACTTTAAAAAAGTGCATTTGCAAGCTACAAAATAGTTTTTTGTAGATAAAAATGATTCACGAAATCCGCCATCGTAGGTGTTTTGTTTTTTTTTGACATTTGACACTTGACACCAGTGTTGCCAACAATTTAATTTGCTTCCCACCAGTTTTACTTCTAAAACCACCAGAAACCACTAAGAAAAAACGGTCCTTCACTGATAATCACTAAATTTTCCACTAGACCAGTTTTTCTATTCATAATTTCAGCCATAGGAGTGTGGGAAAACGTCCATTGCTGGACATACTGACTCCCCATAATTTTCCATCAAGTCCGATTGTAAGTGGCTTGCATCCAGCGTGTTTCTGCAGTCTTTATTAGGTCATCTGTCCAAACTTGGGGGACCAACGTACTACGCTACGGTTGCCGGCTCGTGGTCTCCATTCGAGAACCTTATTTACTTAGAACCTTACCCACCGGCCATCAGTTCAACGAGCTACGTGCCCTTCAACTTCAATTAACTCTTCAACTGGCTAATCCACTGGGCTATTTCAGTAACTGTGTTTTGTCTCAGGATCTCGTCGAGAAATGCCAAGCATTGCTGGCTCCATAGCTCGTTCAAACTCAAACTCAAACTCAAACAGATTTATTCAAATAGGTCATAATCTGACACTTTTGCACGTCAATAAAGATAAACAGTACTGAGTCTACCGTGCCACGTTGTGCTACTTTGAGCTTAATAAGCTCAAAGTAGTACATTTGACATCTGAGCAAAAATGCGCTATCAGTACTTCGGTATCGGTAAGCGCTAGATGCTTTTTTTTTGACGTGACAACGTCTTATAATTCGATAGAGCCGGCTGCACGCACGAAAAAACATGACTCATGCGGCGTTACCTCGCTCTGAGGCGTTTCATGTAAGGCTTGAAGTGCAAGCGAGAGCGCGGAACGAGCGACAAAGAAGCACAATCGGCCTTTGCGTTCGGCAGCTTTCGACATCCGTCTCTCTCCTACTTGAGTGAGCGCGTTGTCACGTTCAACTATCGTCAGTAAACCGACTTTACAGACAACCTATTTTTTTGCTTCTAACATTAAGAGCATTAGTATACAAGCGCTAGATTTTGCGATAAGCTCTAAAGCTAAAACGCATTGGAAGCCAGAAAAAACGTTGGATCTGGTACGTAAAGCCCTAAGTTGGCAGCACTAACTGACGCTAGCTCCAAGATATCATACATTGATTATTTCAGATGACAGCTGACTGAGTATTAATGTCAGCTGTCACTCATACTGGCGGTGACAGCTATGACGATAACATTTTTTGGACGGATTGACAGTGGCGGATCACGCAATTCGAAATTTATTACTCACTTGTAAAAATATCCTAATTCTCCATGGACATTGGACATAATTTTTTTCCTTAATTTTCTATTTAGAGCAGCAATAACTCAACAATAAAAAACATTTATCTGCTTAGCAGTTTCGATAACATGCCACCAAAACAAGCCAAGAAGACGGCATGGGTGGACTGCGAGAGATGCGGTTGTAGCATAACCTCGAATGATAGGAACATTCACATCGAGTTGAACTGTGGTAAAGATCAGGTGAAGTGTCCCTATGTGGAGGACGGGAAGCTTTATACCTGGCTACAGAGAGCCAGCGCGGCTCCTGAAGGTGCTCCGAAGGACGCGGTGATGGTACATCCTTTAGCTGGGTCACTTATTGGAGCTGTAATAGGGGCTCCGCTTGAGTTAAAGCGAGATGGTGCAACCGTCATGGTCAAGAGGATGTGGCCTTCTAAGGCATCCGCTCCGGCTGCTGTTATTATACCCGCTGCAGGTATTTCAAATATAAATTTATGATAATGGCCATGTAACAAGAAACAGACTAAAAAAAGGGCGCTAACACCGTTACGAAGGATCTGAAAGCCTCAGGGCTAGTTTTAACAAATTATTTGTTTTAAAAATTACATATTCTAATTTGTAAGCTAATTCGTAAAATATTGCAATAAATCCTCAAACATCAGTGGCCTGTCACAATCACAAAATCGCCTAAAGTTGTATAAAATATTCACTGCCTCGGTGGCGTAGTGGGCGCAAGTTCGACTGCCGATCATGAGGTCCCGGGTTCGATCCCTAGGTCAGGAAAAGTTGTTGAAAATTGGATTTTTTCCAATAGGAATGATCTAAATAACTGGAGTCTGTAACTGTGCCCGGTAGATGGCAATAGGCTTGCCCCCTATTACATGGGACCAATAACATACTGGCGAAATGTGGGTGCACATTCTATGGGACTGAATCCTGGGTACACCTCTGCCTACCCCTTCGGGAAAAAGGGTGTGATTGTATGTATAAATTTGTATATTATATATTAATATTTTTTGTTAATCTTATTATTACCATATATCTTAAATATATGTTTAATACATGTTTCACAGATTTATTAACAGAATTTGTAGAAACCTATTTAAAAAAAATTACAAACAATTAGTACTGTGTGCCAAGTAAAAATTTTAAATTGCCTGAAAATATTACCAAATTATGAGGCTGGTGCTAGCACCGTTGTCATCATGTGTGTTTGTGCTGATCCACTCAAATTGTCAGTAATCTGGTGATTCTTTATTTTCTTTAGTGGCTATGTTTTCTAATTTTTGCATGATAACATGTAATTTATATAGATATACTATGTTAAAATTTAAAAATATGGATAAAAAATTAAGTTTCAAGTATAACCTCAAATGAATGCCCAATTCATCAGTCAGTACCCTTCGTCAGTCCCCTGTCTACAATGCAAATAACTATCAAAATATTTAAAATCTGACTGGCCTGGCATAGAATAGTACCTATATTAATGAGGTAAAATATGCAAACAAACCAATATATTAATATATTATGGTAAAAAAATAAATTTTCAAAATAGAGTGAAAAGTTGCTTTTGTATTTTACCCATGATTATTATATAACATAAATAATAATAAATTCTACCTAGGTAGAAATCTATTTTTTATTTGATCTCTAGCTACACACACTGAGGCTGCTGCTATTGCCTAATTACTATTTTTATCTTTTGTTTTTTATTTGTTGGCAATAAATATTTTTCTATTCTATTCTAAGAAGCAAAACATTTTGATTAGGGTTAAATTTTACCTTTTGTTTCAGAGTTGTCAAATGCCTGGAGTAACGACTGCAAAAATGTAACAGTATCAGTGATACATGAACAAATACAGAAAGCTTCATATATAACAGTCAAAATATTAAACCACAAAACCGACACAGACATCTGTGACATACTTAAGGAACACTTTTACAACAACTTTGTAACTATTGGTGGTATTCTAGTCTACTATTACTTTGGTAAAAAACTTGAAATACAAATAACAAACATCGGAAGTGAAAAACAAGATGAAAATGTTAGCAAAACTTGGTTTATATCCAGTGATAATACTATTTGGGATGTTGAGAAAGATATCATAACAAAGACTAAGAGAAAACCACTGTGCTTGGGAGGTGTCAATGATATTTTGGACGAAATTAACACTTTTATAAAAATCTCTTTCAGCACAAATGGACTAACAGCCAATTTTCAACCTACAAGAGGTTTATTAATTTATGGACACTCTGGTATTGGTAAAACAGCAATCTGCAAATATCTAATAGAAAATCTCAACTGCTTTCACATGGAAGTGAACGGCCCGGCGATATTTAGCAAATATTTTGGTGAAACAGAAAGCACTATGAAGAACTTGTTCTCAAAGGCTATACAGAATGAACCTAGCATCATTTTGGTTGATGAAATTGAAACTATTTGCCCTAAAAGAAGTTCAAGCAGCACTGAACAAGAGAGAAGAGTTACATCTGCTTTTGTGTCTCTATTAGATAGTTTACATGAAGATAATAGTAGAGTATTTGTGTTAGCTACTACAAGAAAGCCAGAAGCCATAGACCCCATGTTGAGACGTTTTGGTAGATTAGACAAAGAAATTGAAGTCCCTGTACCTGATAGATTAAGACGTAAAGAGATTCTGTACAGTTTACTGAAGAATTTACCAAATAAGGTATGTATGGAAGATATGGAGAAAATTTCAGACTTGGCTCATGGATATGTGGCTGCAGACTTAGTCAACTTGTGCACTCAAGCTTCCATGAAATGTATTAAACGTGAAAGTGATGCCTTAGACAAACAAGACCTGATTGCAGCATTAACTATTGTAAGACCAAGTGCCATGAGAGAGTTATTGATAGAAGTACCAAATGTGAGATGGAAAGACATAGGTGGACAAGCAGATTTAAAGTTAAAATTACGCCAAGCAGTCGAATGGCCACTGAAACATGCAGAAAGCTTCAAAAGACTAGGTATTAAGCCACCTGGAGGTGTTTTGTTGTATGGTCCACCAGGATGTTCAAAGACAATGATAGCAAAAGCGCTAGCAACAGAGAGTGGCCTTAACTTTTTATCAATAAAAGGGCCAGAGCTATTTTCCAAATGGGTTGGTGAATCTGAGCGCGCCGTTAGAGATTTGTTCACGAAAGCGCGTCAAGTAGCCCCTTCAATAATATTTTTTGATGAAATGGATGCTATTGGTGGTGAACGAGGGGCAGGTGAAGGTGGAGTGCATGAACGCGTCTTAGCCCAGCTTTTGACTGAATTAGATGGTGTAGTACCTTTGAATTCAGTGACAATTCTAGCAGCAACAAATAGACCAGACAGAATGGACCGGGCGCTACTTCGTCCTGGACGCTTGGACAGACTTATCTATGTTCCCTTACCTGACTTCGAAACTAGACTACAGATTGTAGAGCTCAAGCTGGAAAAGATGAGCGTAAGTGACGATGTAAATTCTCACAATTTGGCGACTAAGAGCGATGGTTTCTCAGGAGCGGAGTTACAAGCACTCTGTCATGAAGCAGCACTGAGGGCTCTCGAAAGAGATTTGGATTGTCCTGAAGTAACTATGGAGCACTTTGAACATGTCCTAAATGATTTTAAGCCGAGAACTCCTGCACATTTGCTAAGAGTGTATGACGAATTTGCATTAGGACAAAAATCTGGTTGATTTAGAAAAGTAAGAAAAATGGGAAGGTAGCATAATATGTAATTTTGTACAGTGAAAAATTATTTTTTATAGTTTAAAGATTTATTTAAGAAGTCCTTATACCTATTTGTATATAAATTAACTTTACATCTACTCCTTAATTTACTTAATACATTTTTACAATTCGTTCAAAGAATTGTTTGATTAAATGATTCTGATTCTGTAGTGTAGGGGCCACACATAACATGTTAGTTGAATAAATCTTGGAAATTCAAGTTATTCACTTCAATAGGAATTTCTAGACACCAATTTTTATACTAACGCTGGATTCGAAAAATCAAACAGTACCCTGAAGATAACATTCTAGAGGAGCTGAACAAAACTGACTCATCCACATACTGCATTTTTTTTGTAATTTCAATAATTGTGCACTCTTCCATTTACAAACGAAATACTTACAGTCAAAACTGTCTTTTAAATGCTTTAAAATTTATAAAAACAAGGTAGTAAGTTTAACCATAGCGGTTATCATTGAAGTAATGCTACATCCAGGCTTACATTTTGAATAGCTTAAAATTAACCTTATTTTGGTTTTTGACCTGTATTCTGAAAAAAAAACAATTACTTTGAGAAGTCTAGATTTGTTCGCCAGATTTATTCTTTATTTAAGAGAACTTAGCATTTTAATAAACAAGACTTATATTTCAAATTCTGATTTTTCTCTATAAGGGGAATTTTTAGGGGGAAAATTCGGAATAAGCCAATCTTATCCCAAGAAAAACGCAAAAGAAGTAATAAAGAAAGAATAATATTATACAAATGGTTAGAGTTTGCTCAAATCCAGTGTAAGTATATAACACAGAATACGAACAGTCCAAAAAACTATGTTACCACACTTGTACAACTTACAAACTATTTAGTTTAGGTTCCGTTCACTACATTTATAAATGCAGGTTTGTCCTATACATTATTCCTTGCCTAATTTAGCTTGACCAATGGCAGGTGAAAAAAAAATTTTTTTTGGTCATATTTCCATAAATTAGATAATTACAACAATGGTATCTTATCGGGTAATTTTAATAACCGTGTTAGAACTTAATTTACTGAAATATGGCCAAATAGATCTTTGTTCAGTTGTCATTGATCAAGCTATATTTGACAAAGCGCAGTCTAAGGTACATGTGTCGCAGGAAAGTAGATCATTGTGATTGACCTACCATAAAATAGCTAGGAAGATCGAGAATTTTTCTTAGTTTTTAATTATCGCACTGTTCCACCTTTTCTGATCATCCTACAGTTCTTCAACCTTATTTTTCAATACACATATTTTTGTTTCATTTATAATCAATCGCTTCCAATCTGTTTTGCTGGTTTACATCTCATTGGACATGACTGTCTGATATAAAGAAAGATGTGTCAGCAAAACTCAGTCTTTGTAATATTAATTGCATCCACAAACCCTTAAAAGTAGGGCAGGTAGTGGGTTATAAATAATATTGTGTTGACAACATTATTTACTTATTAAAATCAATACAGTGTTAACTTTTAATTCATTTCTATGATACCTAGGTTTCATAGCCCAATATTCTGGGAGATTTGTAAATTAGTAATTTTATAGATTGCGACGTGCTCTTTCCGAATTTCTGCCATTTTTCCAATATGAGGGCAGCAAAGCTACGAGGAGGCAAAGTTGAAATTCGGAAAGAGCACATCAAAATCTATAAAATTACCCATTTTCAAAACTCCCCGCAGTCTCCAAGAAACCGGTCTAATTCCGATTAAATTATTATGCTCTCAGTAGATTTCTTTTTGCGTTAGGTACCTATTTAATGTCAACATTCCTTTTCATTATTTCATTTTTTTTGTATTTTTAAGTGGTCTTCAATAACGCAATCTGTAAACTTCATCTAATTGTTATTGCACACCACTTTCTCACCAAAATTTCTGTATTAAATCCGTACTTTTGCCTCACCTAACCGATCTGCTTCATTTTAAGCTTATTTTTCCTGAAAGTTTTAAGACTACACTCTCAGTATTTCAGTATGCCTGTTGTAGCATATAGCGATCCAGTCTGGTTGTGTGGCGCCCCATTGTATCTGGTTGACCTCTCCCTCGGCGGCCGTGTAAGCCAGGATGGGGTCTTCTATGGCTCGCGGCATCTGTTGGATGTCCCATATCAGGGCTTGGTGGTCGTCGCCCGCTGTGCAGATGTGGCAGGAACTGTCAGGATAACATTACATAATTATTGACAGAAGAAGAGAACGTAAGGCGTGTGATTGAAGTAAGGTTAATGTTGAGGAGATAAGAATTTAACTGTATATCTTGATGGACAGAATAATAGCTTGAATTTGTACTCTAACTCATTATCCAGATGTCTGTCCTTGTAGGTGGTCTCCATTCGAGAACATTACAGCCCCATCGGCCATGAGTTCCATGTGCTATGTGCCCTGCCCATTGCCACTTCAACTTGCTAATCCTCTGGGCTATGTCGGTAACTTTCGTTTGTCTATGAATCTCCTCATTTCTCATTCTAGCTCGCAGAGAAATCCCGAGCATAGCTCACTCCTTACTGATAAGGCCCACAGTCAGAGACCACATATCGGATCTTTATACTCTAACTGATAGAGTATAAAGTCAAATTATTAGAGAGAATTGTTAGTCTAACAGAAAGGGTAACCCAAATTACACTGCTAGAGTCAATTCACAATTCCTTTAAGATCCTATCAACCAGGTGAAAACGAGTAAGATTCGAACCTGGGAGTCCGCGTAATGTTGCTACGGTCCATTTTCCATTTTGTACCACATATTTTTGAAAATTACAATATTCCTTCAAAATATTAATGTTACGGAATTTTGTACTCAAGTATTATTTACCAAGCTAAGTTCCTACGAAATGATAGTAATAAAAGCTATGGTTGTAAGGGCCCCTAGAGCATTATACTAAGCTCACCTGTGTGGGGCCCAAGCGATGCCATTAACACAGGCCCGGTGGTTGTTGAGTCTAGCCACGGGGGTGCAAGGGACCCTGACGTCCAGGATGATGACCTCGCAGGCGTCCATGGCCACGGTGGCGAGGTAGTTGGGGTCCTGCTTGTTCCACGCTAGCCTGAGGAGGGGCGTGTGCTGGGGGTCCTGAAACATTATTATGTTTTCATTTAATAAACCAATGTAACTTTGACAGAACTTTATCATCTCCCCAAATTACAATGAAAAAAGCTTCGCGTGTACATTATATCTATACATTATACCCCGACACAGCGTCCAGCTGAAACACCACCAGCCCCGAAGGCACAGTGAGCAGGGAAAACGAAGTCCCAGGGGGTTACGAGACAGCAGATATGAATTGTTCGGGCGCGAAAGAAAGAAAAACCGGGGAAAACTAGTTATCCCCGTGCCACGCTAGGCGGGCAGGTGTCGATAGCGCCGACGGGGGAGTCCCACATAACTACTCAAGTCTTCCAGACGTGGGTGGTATATGCGTAACGCTTATTTGCTGGGTAAAAAAATAATAAAAATGGGCGTTGGTGAGTCAAGTAGATGTCTGTTAAAGTAGATGTCTGTTAACTTGGTCCACGGCAGCTCTCATTGAAGGAGATTCGCTGGTTGGAGAATCAAGTCTCCACATGCACTTCTCTTCGAGTCGAAATAGCTATAATGTTTTATATCGAGGATGCTTTGGTCCAGTAGTTAGCTAGATCTGCATCGTTTAGGGTTGCTGGGAAAAGATCCTTCATCATACCAGCTGTGGGACAGTTAGGATATTGCAAAAGGTGCGCCATTGATGGGACAACCTCACGGTCACACTTGTAGCTAAAGAAATCCCACATACACTGCATCGGCTGAATGTAATGTTGGTAAATGGTGCTTACCTCATATATGATGGTAGAATGTTCCAGATGCCTGAGGTCGAACATCCTCACGGATCCGTCGGCGCCTACAGAAGCGAACATATCGCGGCCGCCGCCCGCGCGACTGAACGCTATGTCATACACCTCCTGAATGTACATAATATTCATATATCGCCTGCTGAAATATTTCACCATGAGACGGAAGTGGCAGGTGCCGGAGTCTCTAGCAATAGCCCGGTCACCATCCATCTAGAAATCACACCTATAGACCAATCAAGTAGTTTCCATCCATTCACAATAGTCCTTGCACCTAGCGGAGGCTGTCTTTGAACTCATCTTCTGTAGATGGTTTCAGAGCCTGGACTCCGATAGGTGCTATCCATTACCTTTAGACTTTAGATTAAAAGCTCAAATGGGCCTCTGCACGTTGGACTTTAAACTCCGTGTCTCCGTGAACGCCTATGAAAAGACCAGGTAAAGCCAGTGTTTTCGAGTGATATTATTGTAATATTGTAATAATATTAGTCTAATATTATAAATGCGAATGTTTGTGAGGGTGGATGGATGGATAGATGGATGTTTGTTACTCTTTCACGCCAAACTACTGAACCGTTTGGGCTGAAAATCGGTATGTAGATAGTTTAGATTCTGGAATAACCCATAGGGTACTTTTTATCTCAACATTCCCACAGGAACGAAGACTACGCGAGTGAAACCGTGGGGCACAGCTAGTACCTAATAGTCTACTCAGTCATCAGCCCTTACCTTATCATGAGCAATGAGCTGAGTCTTGACATGTCCCGAGACCTCATTAACCCTGCCCAGCACTTGTCCAGTCTCCAGGCCCCAGATAGTGCAAGTAGTGTCGATACTGCTGGTCCCTATCAGGTTGGGGTCAACCTCGTTCCAGTCGAACGAAGTGAGCGGGGCGCAGAAGTCCGAGTTCTTATTGTTGTTGAGGACACATTCGAAGAGTGTGTAGGGCTCGCCCGCGCGCCAGATACGGAGGTAGTCGCCTGGCCAGATGCGGAATTAATAAGACACTCGTAAGGCTTTTTATTCTCTACAGGTTGGTTATTTGTTCATTGTTTCATTCATTTTTGTACAGGAAGTTATTCCTATCCTGCTAGTATTATAAATTTCAAATCTCAGTACATAAATGTAAAAAAGTTATGTTTGTAGCAGGTGAACAAAACGCTAGCGAGTACTCAACTCCAGCGCCATCTAGATGGCACTACCCAAAACAGCCCTAGCACTGTGTTTTTGTGTGTATGTTTGTTGCGTTTTCAGGCTAAAACTACCGAACCTATTGAGCTGAAATTTGGTATGTAGCTTAGACCCTGAAATAAGGGGGCCTCTGCACGTTGGACTTTAAACTCTGTGTCTCCGTGCACGCCTATGAAAAGACCGGGTAAAGCCAGTGTTTTCGAGTGATATTATTATAATAATTATAATATTATTATAATTATTATAATAATAATTATAATATTATTATAATAATAATTATAATATTATTATAATTATTATAATAATAATAATAATTTGAATTTATACTCTAACAGAACGCCAATTAGGTTACGCCAATTACACTGCTCAAGTCAATTCATATGAGTTATTATAATAAAATATAATTATTATAATATTATTATAATTATTATAATAATATCACTCGAGAATACAGAATAATATTGTAATAATATTAGTCTAAAATTATAAACGCGAATGTTTGTGAGGGTGGATGGATGGATAGATGGATATTTGATACTCTTTCACGCCAAACTACTGAACTGATTGGGCTGAAATTCGGTATGTAGATAGTTTAGACCCTGGAATAACACAGAGTACTTGTTATCCCGATATTCCCACGGGAACGAAGCATACGCGGGTGAAACCGCGGGGCACAGCTGATTCATTATAAATAAATAGAGAAACAGTGGACTTACCACTAGTGGCCAGCAGATCAGGGTACACCCCCTTGCTGTCAGGTATCCACATGATCTTAGTGGTCGGGTAAGGGTGGTCAAATGTACTCTTGGCACTGAATTCACTAGTCTCTTCATCTAGGGATATTATCTGAACCTGCACCCAACAGGGAAAAGGTCATTAGGTACATAAAAAGGGTTAGGTCAATGATCATTTATATAAACTGAGGTTTTACCCTGCTCTGTGTGGCAAACTCATGTCAAGCTAATTGGCTTGAGTCAAGTCAGTCGCACCTTGTCTTGCGCCAATGTTACATGTATAGGTTTGCTGCTCACGTAGCTGTGAACCTGCGTTTATCTCTTTCTGACAATAGAGTTTTATATATCTGCTATCTTTTACTTTAAAGAGTGATGGAAACAAAGCTGCATATATTCTACAAAAGTAGGTACAAAGAGGGAGATGGGAGATGTCTGTCACACATTAAAACTACTATGGGAATGGGTACCAGGTATTGGTTACCAGGGATGGGCATTTCCCACCTTATAAAACCTAATGCATTAACTTAAAACCTCAGGTTGATAGCTTTAGATAATAAATTCACTATAAAATAACAATTAACTAACTATTAAAAAGTGGCCTATTACTGCATTAAATGCTCACACCTTTTTTCAATTTATTTTTAATGTCTGTAGTTTTTCTTTAGAATTAAACTCAAACGCTAGATAAGTGTATAGATATTCTACTATTAGGTAGATCAGTACAGAGTCAATTATCCATCAAAATCAATTCACCAGATCAGATAGTGCATCATTTTTATTGACCTGTGACCACAGCTGCCCTGCAGCAGGTATTTTGGACAAGAACTTGTTGCATAGATTTCCGAAAGCTGTCCAACATAGTTGGATTCTTGAAAAAATTTAATGTTAATTAATATAATATACTAGTGGTCCGCCCCGGCTTCGCACGGGTAGCAGAAGTAGGTATAGTGAACGTTTTAACAGGAGTAAATACGTGATACATTGTATTTTTATAGATATTACCCTAAAGGTTTACGCAGCGCGCACAAATCAATGACTATTTCTGATACAGTGACCAAATTTACCGCGCACTTATATTTTGTAGATATATAAGTATCTACTACTACTACTACTACTACTACAAACCCCTAGTACATTATTTCTACTACTAATATTTTCATGCCGCATATAAACTACGCATAATATGGACTATTTTGTAGGTATTGGTAAGTACTAAAAACCCCTAGTAGCGCGTTCTAATTTTTCCTGTAGCGCCATCTAGCGAGCATTTTTGGAACTAAAATATTCATAACAAACATTTAAACTTTATTTTTCCACATAAGGGCTAAAATTTTTGAAAACGCTGAAACACGTGTTTAATTATTTTCATTTTAGAATGTTTCTACAAAATTTGAAATAAATCGGCTGAAAAATGAAGTCTACTCCATACAAACTTTCAACCCCTATTTAATTCAATTAGGGGTAAAATTTTGAAAAATCCTTTCTTATTACTTGTCTAGACTGTAAAAATAATCTATTGTCCAAATTTCATCATAATCGGTCCAGTAGTTTTGGCTCTGGGTTGATGAGTCAGTCAGTCAGTGAATCACTTTCTCTCTTTATATAATAGTATAGATGGGTGTAAAATTCATACCTTGTTATTATACTCTTCAACAAAGCTTCCCAATGCAAGACGGAACCTCTTGTCTGGTCTCACTGACCAGTTCATGGAATACAGGGGCCATGGTGCTTGATATCTAAAACATAACAAAATTATTGTTATTTGTAGATTATAACATAAAAAACGGTTTAGGAGCTTTAAAGAGTTTTATGGGAAGTGTGGACAAATGTTGTTATGATGTGTATTTCTATTAATTTAATGCATTTTTTTGGTTAAATTTGTCCAACATTCAAGGTAACTTACTCTTGGTGTTTGCATTCACTTTTATCATTAATAATAAATTACCTATAATATGATTACTTGTTATTATTCTTAAAAGTATCTTACTTGTATATTTCCTTGCGTTTTGTGCTGGAACTCGTAGTACTTGAGCTACTATGTGGCATCGACATAGTGTTTTTTGATTGAAACTGAAAATGGTAAAAACGCATTTCTTTAGCCACTCTCCGAGAGTAAGTTTGCTTTTCCTTTATATATTGGATGAGCGGTAGCTAATTATTATACACGACAAGGAATTATTTTCACAAACCGTTTGTACTATATACCTTTTCCACTTTAAAAACTTTCCAATAAGAGCTTTTGCAAACTCTTATTTATGCGAGAATAAAATAATGATGTATTTTGTTTAAACCATTGATTATTTTCTATTTTTATTTTTAGCAAAACACATTGAAAATATAACATGACAATTTGACAGTACTAATTATAGTGATCTGTGATTTGACATTTCCTTTTTTTTAAGGCATCTGACGTTGATATTTTACAGATTTGAATTTGGAATTGACATTGACGTTTGTATTCAGTATTGCTATTACACAGGATCCAACTTCTTGCTATTTTACATGTGAGAAAAAAATACTAAAATTAAAAACTAAATTTATAAAAATAACCTTGAATGTTGATATATTTTTGTAAAATATTATAAAGATGGAAATGGTTAGGATATTTAATTTGATTTTTTAATGAAACCTTGACAGCCTCGGTGGCGTATTGGTTTTCAAACGCTATTATCACAGAACACATATATATTATGCTGATCATGATACCTTGCTCAGTAGTGTTATTCGATTTTTCATTTGACAGCCTGGAGTCTGGAACTGTACCCGGTAGATGGCAATAGTTTCGCTTCTATATAATTACATCGAACCAAAAACATAATTCTGGCAAGAGTAGGCGGAGATTGCACCCTTTCGGGAAAAAGTCGTGATTTTATGTTTCATCATCATTATCATCATCATCTTAGCCGCAGGACGTCCACAGCGGAACATAGCCCCCCCAGAAATTTTCATCTAGACCAGCTATGTACTGTTGTAAGTTGCATCCAGCGTGTTCTTGCGGTCTATACCTAATAGATTGCGGACCCGCAAACGCTGCGTAGAATGTCCACCTGCAAGGACAGACGTTGATATAGTATTAGATTTCTAAACAAATAGTTATTGGGTATTGGGTAGATAAAGGTATTAGGTATAGCAGACTATTGTTGTTTAAGTACCTATAACTATATTAGTCACTGCTACAAAGTTGCCAATAACTTTGACCGCTCACGCTGCGTTGACGCTGACCTACATAATCCAAATCCCGGTGGCGTTGAACGTTCTGAACATTATCCAACGACGTTAACAATGCATGGCACGTGCAGCGCCGGATAAGGACAACACTTTCCTTCTTACGTCACTAACTAGTTAAGGGACAGTGCCATAATTCATAATATTGCGTCAGATGGGAATGCAGGAACAAACGGATTGGTATCCTTAGATAGAAATGTTATGAGTTATGCTATGTAATAAATTAATAATCTAAACTAGTTTACAATGTGATATTTTATTTTATAGATGAACTAATCTGATAATAATAACAACTTAGAAGCGCTTTCACACAAACGTCAACGCCCGGAAAACCACTACGTTTTGACCTACGTTTGCATGGTCGCAAACCGTAAAACGGCCATTTCGGCGCATGTTACATAGATCCTGACATTTACGCTGTACATGTTGATAAATCGCTGTTATCCAATTTTATTGAGAGAACCATTTAATATTCCTTCAAATTGGGTTTAATGTGAAGTAATCAGTGTGAATATCTGGATATAAAGTACTTTTTATGTTATTTCAGCGTCTAAACTATCTACAACTATACCGAATTTCAGCCCAATCCGTTCAGTAGTTTTGGCATGAAAGAGTAACAAACATCCATCCATCCATCCTCACAAACTTCCGCATTTATAATATTAGTAGGATTTATATATTTTTACCATTGCTACCTTTTCTATCAATCAAAATGAAATCAAGGTTCATTTCTCTAGTCACGACTTAAGCTTTATAATATTGTACACCTACCTTGTTATAATCTTTGTTAATAACTAGTTAATCACATCTCCTGACCTTTAACCTTTAAAGCTACCAACAGAGGGCGCTGTACGTCAAAGTGATTACAAGATAAATGACCACTCACATTTCGCATTGTTCCACCTTGACCTTAACTCACTATAATAGTTGTTATAATTAAATTACTCAGAATTTTGGTTTAGTGCAGTCGATTAAAATAATAGATAGGTTTATAATCAAATTAAAGTCTATTGTGCTACGCTTTTTAATCCAACTCGAAGGACCAAGATAAGGTCTTAGAGCCGGAATGTGTAGGTATTTTTACTTTGTTCTATATTCTGTGCCTTTGCTACCTATATAGTAATTTCAACAAATTCCACAACAATAGTTACCCGTAGTTTTTACCAGGGTAACATGAGACCGGACCACGCGTGAAATTCCATCTTCCAAAAATATACCTACCCCACGAAATCAACGCGTACCTACCTATATAATAATATAATCATATATACTTACAAAAAATACTATTCAGTTTCAAAATGGCGACGATTGACAAGACACCGTGTTGAACTTGCTCTCGAAAATAATTCAAATTATGTGATAAAAAGTGACTTTTAAACAGTAACCAAGTGTTAATTTGTAAAAACTAAGTGCAGTTGTTAATCTGAAGTGTTAATTAGGTCAAGACAATCAGTAACCAGGTGCTATTTAACATTTTACTGTGTTTTCCAAGAAATTCCTCTTGCGAACTTTGACCCCGTTACGATTC
Source organism: Hemistola chrysoprasaria (assembly GCA_947063395.1). Taxonomy (NCBI): domain Eukaryota; kingdom Metazoa; phylum Arthropoda; class Insecta; order Lepidoptera; family Geometridae; genus Hemistola; species Hemistola chrysoprasaria. Next base: position 15,965,113 of record OX346716.1, on the reverse strand, counting down.
TAATAAAACGCGTAAGAGACGCTCTTCTCACGGCGCTTACGACGTTTTGGCCGCGATTTCGGTCAGCTGCATAGGTGTCGGATTGAACTCAGCGCTTCAAACGCTGCATGCGAATTAACTTATTGGGACTGGTTAGACGTAATAATTATTGCGTCGCATACTTGCTTAAATAGCGCTTCTCTACTAACAACTAACAAGTGTGTAAAGTGTGAATAGGTATTAACAATATTTTTTGGCATCGACAACAGACTATGGCGTCTAATGGGAATAATAACATTTATTGTGGCAAATGTCGCAGAGTAATAACCAACAAAGATTTCCTGGCTTGTTGTGTCTGTAAAAGTAAATACGATATTGCTTGTTTAACCATTTCTAATAAGCGCTTTCTTGCAATGACTAAAGAGCAGAAAACTAACTTCAAATGCAATATTAAAGATTGCAAAAGCCCGAGGACACCAATGCATACCCAGTCTTCGATAACTCCTGATGTTTCTCCCGACGTTGGCAACGTGACACTACGTAGGAAACAACCAAGTCTTCCGGAAATACAGACAACCGATGAATATGTGACTGAAACCAGATTGAAAGACATTCTAAAGCACGAATTAAAAGTGACTATGAAAGGGCAAGTTGACCAACTTAGTTCTATGAACGAACAAATGGCGAGTTTTCATAAAGCGTTTGCCTATTTCAATGAACAGTTTGAGGATATGAAGAAGCGAATGGAAGAAAAGGATACCGTAATTGATAAACTCAAAGTAGAAAATACCCTCCTGAAGTCAGACGTCCAAGAACTCACTTCTCGACTGAGCAACGTAGAACAACATATGCGAGAAAGTAATATTGAAATCAATGGTATCCCTGAGCTAAAGACCGAAAATCTTATCGAGACAGTGACGATACTAGCAAAATCTATCAACAGCGAAATTGTTAAGGATGATATCGTACACGTCACAAGAGTCGCTAAGATCAACAATGATAACTCTAGACCGCGAGCTGTTATCGTGAAACTACGCTCGCCTCGTCATCGCGATATAATTTTGGCCGCAGTTGCCAATTATAATAGGAAAAATCCTCAGAATAAGCTATGCTCTAAACATCTGGGCATCAGTGGAACTCCTGTACCGGTTTTCGTATCTGAGCACTTAAGCCCTACTAACAAGAAGTTGCATGCGGCTACTCGCAAGAAAGCTAAAGAGATGTCGTACAAGTTCGTGTGGGTCCGCAATGGAAGAGTATTCATTCGTAAAGACGTTAACTACCAAGCAAGTATTATAAAAGACTTGGAATCTTTAAACCATTTCAAAGCTTCCTGCGAGTAGTTGACTCCCTACACCTTTTATTATTACTTACCTATTTTTATATTGTACTTACTTACCTATCTACATTTTTACTAACAGTGCTGTAATGCTTGAGATATACTATCAAAATGTTCGAGGACTGCGTACAAAAACTGTCGATATGTATCACAACGTACTTCTTAATAACTTTAAAGTAATTGCCCTGACCGAAACTTGGCTGAACTCCAACATATGCAATAATGAAATGTTCGACTCAAGATATGTAGTTTACCGACGTGATAGAGTATGTAACGAGACTAAAAAAGATGGTGGTGGTGTTCTTTTAGCCATATCAAATAGTATTAAATCTGCAAGAATAGAAAAATGGGAGAGCAGCCATGAGGATCTCTGGGTAGTTGTGGAGATAGATGATAATAGCTCATTGAAAAAAATTGCTATTTGTGTAGTTTACTTACCACCACCTATTAAACCAGAAATTTTGAAGGATTTTTTGAATAACTGTAATAATACGGTTTCTAATATTGATGAATGTATAATCTTAGGTGATTTTAATTTAAATTTTATAAATTGGACTTTTCAGAATGATACCTTAGAAGCCAAAGCGTCTAATTATGACTGTCCGTTGGGTTATTCTCTCATCGATTTCCTGTCATTAAATAATTTTAGACAATTTAATATAGAACGTAATAGTGACGACCGTGTATTAGACTTAGTGATTAGCAATATTGCAAATGTCAAAGTCACCAAATCAACCGATCGCTTAACCAAATTAGACCCTAAACATCCTGATTTATTAATAACAATTCCATTCTTAAAATCTACGCGCCTTAATCCTAAATCCAATGTACGATTCAACTATTACCTAGCCAAGTATCCTAAAATCATAGAAAAATTACAAAACGTAGACTGGCGTGAACATTTTAAACTCTGCGACAATATCGATGATATGGTAAAACTTTTTTACGACACAATTCAAATAGTTATTAACGAATTAGTTCCAACATTTGTTTTTACACATAAACGTAATAATAAACCTCCATGGTTAAATAAATCACTATCAAAGTTATTGTCCGAAAAGGAGAAATATAGACATAAATATAATATATACAATAATCCACGCGACAAACTAAGCTATGATATTTTGCGACAGAGATGCCAAGATTTAATTGAGAAATCCCATAGAGAATATAAAAATAAAATTGAATCAAGGATAGTCAAGAGCCCCAAAACTTTTTGGCGCTACATTAAAGACAAGCGTGGAGGTCAATCTAATCTCCCAGCTCATATGCATAATGGTGAAAATGATTCCGAATCAGGTGAAGGTATTGCAAACTTATTTGCCAATCATTTCTCCTATGTTTTCAGCTCTAGTACTACAAGTTCTTATAACACAAACACAAGTGGCATATCACATTACAATAATCTTAGCAAAATTAAACTAACTGAAGATGATATTCTTAAAGCTATAAAAAAATTAGATACTACCAAAGGGTCAGGACCGGACTCCATACCTCCCGTATTCATAAAGAAATGTGCACGCGTTCTTACACTTCCCATAAGTATAATATTTAATTTTTCTCTAGAAACTGGGACGTTCCCGAATGAATGGAAAAAAGCCCGAATCGTTCCAATCTACAAAAAGGGGGATCCGTGTAATGTTGCTAACTATCGTCCTATTTCTATCTTATCTTGCCTTTCTAAACTTTTCGAAACTTTAGTATGCCCAGTAATCACACGTCATATTGATGCTTTTTTAACAAAAGACCAACACGGGTTTAAATCAGGACGGTCTGTAGTTACTAACCTCACCAACTACGTTTCTGATCTGTCCGAGGCCTTAGATAACAGAAAAGACGTAGATGCAATTTACACGGATTTCTCAAGCGCATTTGATAGGGTTGATCACACACTTTTATTACAAAAACTACAATATAATGGTATACATGGATCATTATTGAACTGGTTTAAATCATATCTGTATAACCGTTCTCAAGTTGTTGCTGTCGATGGCTATGAGTCACACATATATTTTGCCACATCTGGAGTTCCCCAAGGCTCACACCTTGGACCAATCTTGTTCTCATTATTTATTAACGATATCACTAATCATATCTATAACAGCAAATGTTTACTCTTTGCAGATGATTTAAAACTTTATAGAATCATCAACTCGCCTGACGATATAACTCTACTTCAAAATGATCTCAACAACATCCATAACTGGTGCTCAGCAAATTCCATGACCTTAAATACAAGTAAATGTTACCACATCCGATTTTCAAGGAAAAAAATTAATAACAATAATAATTTAAGTTACTCTATTAATAACGTTACATTACAGTCCGTCAGTGAAATTCGTGATTTAGGTGTCACCCTTGACAGCAAATTAAGCTTTAAGTCGCACATAAACAAAATAGTAAAAAAATCAGCGCAGATGCTAGGATTTCTAAAACGCAACACAAAAGACTTTAAACAGTATAAGACCCTAATGATACTCTACAATTCTTTAGTTCGAAGTCACTTGGAGTTTGCTAGTACTATTTGGAATCCTTTTTACGCAGTTCATTCACAGAGAATTGAAAATATACAGAGACACTTCACACGACACATCAGCTTCAACTACAAAAGCATATTCTACCGTAAATCATATAACGACAGACTTAAATATTTCCAAATGTTAACTATACGCCATCGCCGCAAATTACATGACCTAATCTTTTTATATAAGTGTGTTAACGGCCGACTTGATTCGATTGATTTTACAGAACGCGTCCAATACTCAGTTCCATCTAGACTCCCGAGATACCCTATCACTAATCTTCTTTTTACCCCAACCTGTAAAACAAACCTAGGACTTAATTCACCAGTTATAAGAATTTGCAGAGAATATAATTTAATTACGAAGTACTCCCCTGATATCGATTTATTTGGTGACTCTTTAAAACAATTTAAAAATAGTATAATCGCAGTTTACTCTACATCTCATCATAATTTGTAATATCTCTAATATAATATCTTCTTTTTTTTTAACTTTTTCCCAATTTGTACAAGTTATATTCTGTTTTTAATAATTATTATTAGAATTCTTTTTTATTTTATAAGACGTCAATCATACGCGCGAATGTTGTGGCTACCTATAATTGGATAAGCATCTTGAATTTGTTTAATTATGTAACTATTTTTGTATATGTGATAGTTGCTTATTTGTTGGTTGCCCTTAATAAATAAATAAATTCAACCTTCACAAGACAACAGACTCATCTGAGTGATGTGTCCTGTTGACTCCTCATGACAGAAACTGTCATTTTCTGAAACGTCACATTTCCACAAATCCCAAATAATCACAAAAACGGAAAATACTAAAATCCCAACAATGATTATTATAAAATAAAACCACCACCACCATTTTCCCAACCACCACCCCCTCAAACCTACCATAAAAAGCCAGCAACTAACTATAAAACGATAATAATGCAACACAATGAAATTGAGGACTGTGAAGATTCCAAGGATACCCTGCGGTCAGCCGAAATTCATGGAGAATAACAAGAAATTTTTGAAGTTATGCCACAGATACCTTCGTATAGGCAGGGGCGACGGGTGGTCAGCTAAGATTCAGATGTGCTCTGTCGTGGGGTGGACGGGGGCGTTGATTGTTACCGCCGTCATTATCAGATCTTTGTACCTTATGTACTTGAAACCGGAGGGCATTTGAGTTAGTAAAATATTTGTTTAACCTACCTTTAGTCCTAAAGGATTCGTTGACAGAACCCAGTTCCCTACAGTAGGTACACTTCGCAGTGGCGTAGCGTTGGTTTTCGCCGCCCGGCCCCCCTTTTAATTACAAGCTATTTAAAGTTTGACTAAATTTACATCGTACATATTGAATGTTTTAGGCGAATTAAAAAGTCCATTCTTTAAGTTAGTTTGAAATCTCAGGCGCTAGTCTGTTAGTACATAAAATTGATTGCGTGCAAAGTGGAAATTTTAGTAGTAGGTATTTTTTTTTACCCGACTGCGAAGAAGAATGTTTATTAAAAAAGCATAGCGGGAGTATAGTAGAGGTACATAGCGGGGCTAACCCTAAATTTGTGTGACCTCTTCACGCAGAAACTACTACTATACTATGGGGCTAAAATTTGATTTATGTAGCTAAAGTGGTGAGTTACCTACAAGGCTTGCACAGGACAGGGTCAAGTTGCATACCTCTATGAATATCAATTAAAATTAATTATTTTAATTGATTGAATTTAACGTTACTTTTCCGAACTCCATTGTAAACAAGCATGTGTTTGACACAAAAAACTAAAAACTAAATATTCTTGTTTTAGGAGTTTTAATTATTTTAACCGAACCACCTAAATGTTAGTTTCAATTTCCTAGTAAAATAGGCTAGGCAGGATAGGCTATCGATGGTCACGGGCGCACAGTGGGCGCGCATCGTAATTACTGGACACAATAATAAACGAGATATCATAAAAGTGGCGTCGCGGCGTGTGAAACGACGACACCTGTGCACTGTGCGTGGGGTAAACCACTGTTCATTGTAGAGTTAATGGTGTTATAGACACGATAGCAAAAATAATAATAATAATAATATGGGACAACTTCCACACACGGTCATCTGGTCCCAAACTAGGCTAGAAGCCTGTACTATGGTAACCAGAAATACATCTATGAGAAGCAATAGCGCAAAGAAACTTTAGAATGATGATAATGAAGACGCGAGCAACTACTGCGAGCGAAATCACAATTTTTTTAATTTTTAATAAGGGCGCGAGCAGAATAAAGGGACGCTGCAGGCAAAGTTTATATACCTCTCTAGGCGGCCGCCCCGGGCCATGCACTCCCCTGCACCCACCACGCTACGCCACTGCTTAGATCCTATGTAATAAGGGGCGAGCCCATTGCCATCTACCAGCAACAGGAAATAGGCAATAGTAATGTTCCTATTGCTTCCACATTTTTTTCTTGGGGACCGAACCCGGGACCTCATGATCGGCAGTAGCGCTTGCGGACCACTATCGTAAGTATGCCGAGGCGAGGAAAATTCAGTGTGGTTACATCAATTTTTTGTAAGGCGCTGGGCGGTAGCTAAGTGGCAGTTTGCAGGCAACTTTGTTTCCTTGTACTTATTGGTTAACTTAATAATCCTTAGTAATTTTCGTTAGCCTTAAGTTACAAAGAACTTAGGACTAACGAAAACTGTTGAGTTATCTGTAATTTTAACGTGGGAACTCAAGTGCTTTATGGCGATTTTAATTTAAAAATAATTAAATTTAAACACGTCAAACGGTACTTATCGGATTTGATGAACTATATATCAACGAAATAATATAGTCTTACCTGTGGTCTTACAGAAAACTCTTCCAGAATGATCACATCCATCCTAAATGTTTTCTAAGCGGAAACCGAGCCCGCTGTACCGCTTGAAGAAGGCCGTCTACCTTTACAAAAACAAAGGTTGCACTAACGTGGACCCTCGCAACAAGCAAATTTACTATCTGCTCGCCTGGACGGGTGTCTTTCTATTCTTCATGGTCGTCTTGAGGCAACTTTATAAGAAATACGCGACCAATATTTACAGCTCGAGCTCCCATGACTTCGTTAGTCCACGGACGAGGTCTATAAGCCCGCGTCGTGTTTGCAGGACTTGCAGAGCACGTGGTAGATGTGATAAAGACTGAAATTCCATCTTTATTGCTTCAGAGCGATACTATGTACCTGTATAAGCTAGTGTGACTTTTATTAGTCGATAAATAATATAGCGTCTTCTGATTGTCAATAAATTAAACTAATAAAATACAGATCACCTTAACTTTCATTTTGATTTATTTTATCGTAGTTTCGATCGTATTATTTGTGGATCAATCTTAAAAGTCTTTAAGATGTAAGTAGGTATGGAGCTATAATATATTCTACCCCTATTTATTCAGTTTTTTTATATTATGTCATCACTTTTATAAATAGGTATCACGTCGCTTACTCTAGAAGTAGAATAGATACCTACTCTCTTTATTGTGACTAAAAGTAGGACTATACAGACGATGTTAGAAGTAATATAAGAATACAAAGTAAAGCATAAGATTAGGTACCTTATACTGATTAAAGTATTAACCGCCAATGGGAGGCCTTTATTATAAGCGCAACTTCCAGGCAACCTTTGTACGGTTATGGGAATATTAGGAAGAGTAAGGGTAGGATTGAAATCTATTGTTTTACGTATCAGATTGATCCAAATAATATATTATTAATACGAAAGTTTGTGAGCTTGGATGTTTGTTATTCTCCGCTTCACAGCCTCGTTGGCACAATGGTAGTAACTCTGCTTTCTGTGCCGCAGGGCCCGGGTTCGATCCCCGGCCAGGTCAAACATTTGTGTGCATGAACATGTCTGTTTGATCTGTGTCTGGGTGTTTTAAGCTTATATAAGTATGTATATCAGCCATCTGGTTACCATAGTACAGGCTTCTAGCCTAGTTTGGGACCTGATGATCGTGTGTGGAAGTTGTCGCATATTATTATTTATTCTTTTACGTCAAAATTACTGAACCGATTTGGCTGAAATTTGGTATTAAAACATAAACATAACATACATTCACGCCTTTTTCCCGAAGGGGTAGGCAGAGGTGTACCCAGGACTCAGTCCCATAGTAGTTACACCCACATTTCGCCAGTATGTTATTGGTCCCATGTAATAGGGGGCGAGCTTATTGCCATCTACCGGGCACAGTTCCAGACTCCAGGCAGTTATTGAGATAATTCCCAATGGAAAAATCCAATATTTAACACTATGCCTGACCTGGGGATCGAACCCGGGACCTCTTGATAGGCAGTCGAGCATGCGCCCACTACGCCACCGAGGCAGTCATTACATTATTATATATTAATATTTAAAAGCATTTTACTAGAGTACTTATTCCGGTCTTATATCGGGTTTTTATTCCGATATTCCCTCGGGAACGAAGACTACAGATGAAACCGCGAGGCACAGCTAGTAAATATTATGATTTATCAAAAATATAGCTGCATCTAACAACGATCAAAATAAGAGCAAGATAATATTCTGATAAATGTAATATAGCACCTTTGATCTACCGCTTAGTAAAAGCTATTATTATACGTCAACATAAAAAGGAGGTCATTTCTAATGTCACGCTGATATAAATTTGTTAAGCCACAAACGTAACATAAGTACTTTATACAGGATGTTCCTAATCCTAATAATTAATCCTTTTGTAGTGGTAGGCCTCTTTAGCAGGGGGCCGCATGGGGAAGTACCACACCTTTGCCAGTTATTCAACCGCCAAGCAGTAATGTGCAAACGTTACTGTGTTCCGGTATGAAGGGCAATGTTACCAGCGAAATTACTGGGCATGATGAGATTCAACAACTCATATCTCAGGGTGACAGGCGCAGTGCAGTGCCGCGCAGAATTTGAATTTTAAAACACTGGGTGGCACTGTGTCTGATATGGGCAATCATGATGCTTACCATCAGGCACCTGATTTGCTCGTCTTGTCACTAACTATCAAAAAAAAAAAAAGTGTTCACCCCACTGACATGGCACGGGAATACACTATCCCGGTTTTAAGTTAGTTGTGAGTGGTCGTAATGTATTAGTTGAACAGATGATCTTCCGCCATTCAAGTCTATCTTCTGTCATATGCACCAATGCACTCACTCCTTGCACACGTATATTATAAGTATTCAGGTTTTATTAGGCCCCTCCATAAAATGTTGAATATTGAAATTTATGCTGTGCTATGGCGCGAGGCCCATTTAACGGGATATTATCTTAGCAGCTTGACAGAATCCGTCACGCGAGTAAAACTGGGAACTTAGAAGTTTATTATGAAAAATCCGTGAGTTTATTAAGAGGAAAATCAATAATGACAGAGACATAGTTTACGTCCCTATAAAGTATCAGCCCGCCTAGCATGGCACGGGGATAACTCATTTTTCTCGTTTTTTGTCTCTTTCGCGCCCGAACATTGCATATCTGCTGTCACGTTCTAACTCCCGGGGACCGTTTTCCCTGGTGCTACCGGGGCAGGATTTAAATTATAGAATACTAGCGGCCCGCCCCGGCTTCGCGCGGGTAGCAGAATTAGGTATAGTGAACGTTTTAATAGGAGTAAACTCGTGACCCATTGTATTTTTATAGATATAACCCCAATGGTTTACGCAGCGCACGCAAATTAATGACTATTTCTGTAACAATGACCAAACCTTAACACATGTATAAATTTATCGTGCGGGATATTTTGAAGATACTACAAACCCCTAGTATATTATTTCTACCACCAATAGTTTTCATATCGCATAAAAATAATGTCTTCTTCGATTATTGTGACTAAACCAAAACAGACGGATATGCTGTCCGTAGACTGTATTGTAGGTTTTGATAATTACTACAAACCCCTAGTACACTACTTTGTTCTACCACCAATACTTTTCACACCATGCAAAATAATCACTGATTCGATTATTGTGACTAAACCAAAATAGATGAATATAATGTCCGTGGACTATTTTGTAGATATTAATAAGTACTACAAACCCCTAGTACATTACTTTATTCTACCACCAATACTTTTCACAGCGCATGTGTATAATGTCTGTTGCGATTATTGTGACTAAACCAAAATAGATGGATATAATGTTCGTTCACAATTTGATAGATATTGGTAAATACTACAAACCCCTAGTACATTACTTTAATCTACCACCAATAGATTTCACACCGCATGAAAAATAATCACTGCTTCGATTATTGTGACTAAACCAAAAAAGATGGATATAATGTATGTGTATTGTTTTGTAGGTATTGATAAGTACTACAAACCCCTAGTACATTATTTTACTGTACCACCAATAGTTTTCACACCGCATGAAAAATAATCACTGCTTCAATTATTGTGACTAAACCAAAAAAGATGGATATAAACTATGTATACTGTTTTGTAGGTATTGATAATTACTACAAAACCCTATTACATTACTTTACTCTACCACCGATAGTTTTCACACCGCATGAAAAATAATCACTGCTTCGATTATTGTGACTAAACCAAAAAAGATGGATACTATGTGTACTGTTTTGTAGGTATTGATAAGTACTACAAACCCCTAGTACATTATTTTACTGTACCACCAATAGTTTTCACACCGCATGAAAAATAATCACTGCTTCGATTATTGTGACTAAACCAAAAAAGATGGATATAAACTATGTATACTGTTTTGTAGGTATTGATAATTACTACAAAACCCTAGTACATTACTTTACTCTACCACCGATAGTTTTCACACCGCATGAAAAATAATCACTGCTTCGATTATTGTGACTAAACCAAAAAAGATGGATACTATGTGTACTGTTTTGTAGGTATTGATAAGTACTACAAACCCCTAGTACTTTATTTTACCCTACCACCAATAGTTTTCACACCGCATGAAAAATAATCACTGCTTCGATTATTGTGACTAAACCAAAAAAGATGGATATAATATATGCATACTGTTTTGTAGGTATTGATAAGTACTACAAACCCCTAGTACATTACTTTACTCTACCACCAATAGTTTTCACACCGCATGAAAAATAATCACTGCTTCAATTATTGTGACTAAACCAAAAAAGATGGATATAAACTATGTATACTGTTTTGTAGGTATTGATAATTACTACAAAACCCTAGTACATTACTTTACTCTACCACCGATAGTTTTCACACCGCATGAAAAATAATCACTGCTTCGATTATTGTGACTAAACCAAAAAAGATGGATATAATATATGCATACTGTTTTGTAGGTATTGATAAGTACTACAAACCCCTAGTACATTACTTTACTCTACCACCAATAGTTTTCACACCGCATGAAAAATAATCACTGCTTCGATTATTGTGACTAAACCAAAAAAGATGGATATAATATATGCATACTGTTTTGTAGGTATTGATAAGTACTACAAACCCCTAGTACATTACTTTACTCTACCACCAATAGTTTTCACACCGCATGAAAAATAATCACTGCTTCGATTATTGTGACTAAACCAAAAAAGATGGATACTCTGTGTACTGTTTTGTAGGTATTGATAAGTACTACAAACCCCTAGTACATTATTTTACTGTACCACCAATAGTTTTCACACCGCATGAAAAATAATCACTGCTTCGATTATTGTGACTAAACAAAAAAAGATGGATATAAACTATGTATACTGTTTTGTAGGTATTGATAAGTACTACAAACCCCTAGTACTTTATTTTACCCTACCACCAATAGTTTTCACACCGCATGAAAAATAATCACTGCTTCGATTATTGTGACTAAACCAAAAAAGATGGATATAATATATGCATACTGTTTTGTAGGTATTGATAAGTACTACAAACCCCTAGTACATTACTTTACTCTACCACCAATAGTTTTCACACCGCATGAAAAATAATCACTGCTTCGATTATTGTGACTAAACCAAAAAAGATGGATATAATAATATATGTATACTGTTTTGTAGGTATTAATAATTACTACAAACCCCTTGTACATTACTTTACTTTACCACCAATAGTTTTCACACTGCATGAAAAATAATCACTGCTTCGATTATTGTGACTAAACCAAAAAAGATGGATATAATCTATGTATACTGTTTTGTAGGTATTGATAATTACTACAAACCCCTAGTACATTACTTTATTCTACCTCCAATACTTTTCACAGCGCATGCCTATAATGTCTGTTTCGATTATTCTGACTAAACCAAAATAGATGGATAAAATTTCCGTGGACTATTTTGTAGATATTGGTAAGTACTACAAACCCCTAGTACATTACTTTATTCTACCTCCAATAGATTTCACAGCGCACGCAAATTAATGAATATATGTGACACCGCGGTTCACAATATTGCCGTTTTCTTACGGATCCCTAATCTTTTTCAAAATCTCATATAACCTATGTCACTCACACTGAATTAAGCTATCCATAAGTGAAAGAATTTTTGAAATCGGTCCAGTAGTTTCGGAGCCTATTCGTTACAAACAAAAAAACAAAAAAACAAAGATCTCTCTTTATAATATTATTAGTATATTATTAGTATAGATATAGATAGTATATATAGGTTACTTATATAAAATTCGGAGGAAACAGGTGAATACAAAACATTGATTTGGTATTTTTTTTATAGTAATGTGTCAAATTTCTCGTAGCTAGGAGCAAGCTAGCTACGCCACTGGTAATTGTGTATCACAGATGATCTGAGTTGTGTACAGTGTGTAGATTACCTACAGCAATGGAGCAGCTCGCAGCCCGTGGCACGGGCACGTCATTATGTTATTGCACCGGTCGGAGGCCATAACATTATGGGCGCAGGGTTTTTATGAGCTACGGTTGCTCTTCTGGAGGTGTCGTGAATGGCGCTCGGCGCCCTCTGAGACTGCAATATAGTTAAAACCGGCCCGGCCCTTCCTCTGTACTCGGTCAATAGGGAAGATGATTATTGTTTCAGATTCATCATGACCTTGGCCATACCTCATAGGAATACCACCGCTGGACGTAGGCATTTCCAGCTTTGCCAATACTTGGTACGTTTGGCAGTCGGGTTCGCGAAAACAGTTTGATGGTTTTTACGCAGTAACCACGGGTAGAGAGGGTGGGGTACTATAGCCGGCACCGTCACGGCATGCCTACACTCTGTATATTATTATCTGATATTATAGAGGTAGGTATCTCGTACCTATAATAATCTAGATGTTATCTGTAAGCCTTGAACTATGGAAACCGTTTATATTTGCATCCTAGTAATAATAATGTTTAATTACGAGTACTAATGTTATAATTATGCATCCGCAATAAAAGCTCGCAATACTTCCTACTATTTTGTAAGAAATACGATTTATTGTGTGTAAGAATACTTTGGGATATATTATAAGTAATTATCGTTGAAGATGTCGGAAGTTGTAACCACTAGAAACTTTATATTGGCATGCGGAGTATCTATACCAATAGAGTTAGTTTGGTAGGTATATATAGGTAGTTTATTAAAGGCCTATTTCACTACACTAAATGAGGGCCCTTAAACCTTAATACGTGTGGGGTACCTAACAACGGTAAGACAGAAAAAAATTACATCGTCATTGATTAGGGTCCTCAATTAAGATAAAGATAACACTTTTTTGATACTTCATGATACCACTTACCACAATACAAAAAAAAACAATATAAGTATTAACAAAAAATAAAAACTAGAAACAGTAACAATTGGCGGCCTTATCGCTCAGAGCGATCTCTTCCAGACAACCATGCAGAGATAGGAAATACTTTTTATAAGGAATTCTTTCTCTGAAAACGTTAACAATATTACAACAGTTTTTCTCTAGTCCACGTTCAAAGCCGGGGCGAGTTGCAAGCGCTTTATAAATCATGGTTTCACTTATTATGTAAGTAGGCAGGCAGGCTATCTAAATAAACACACAATAATGATTGTCTTGAAGCAATGTACAATAAATCAAATATAAAAATACTTTAAACATTAAGCAATTCATTCAGGTATCTACATAGAGGTGAATATTGAAAGAAAGTATTTTTTACAAAACAAAGGTCCTTGACATATCTGGAACAGTTAGCGTTGAGGCAACATGCATGTGCACTAAGAATTACACGTTTAATTGACCGTTAAAATAGCTCTTATTTCAAGTGAATAGAGTTCAAAGAAGATGAATAAATTTGCAATTTTTCACTTGGGATGCGGTCCGCGGCTATGCTATTCGCTTTGGTTTCGGAATGCGGCCTATCGTAACATTGTTCTTGGTGAATAGATAATACATGTTGCCTTGTTAGGGGTGACATATCTGACACAGACTTCACAATATGACCACAAAAGTTTGGCTACAAATACAGTGTTGGCCAATTAAGGTCTGATTCCAATCTCGACAGCAAGCAGCAGTACTGCCGCAGCACTACTGGTCAATTTACTGGTTAATTAACTTGGTTACTTTATCCCAGCCTTGTTAGATAGTAGTAGTTTTACTGATTATCATAGTAATTAAATTAAAATAAAGCAGCGCAGCACTGCTGCCTAGCTCGGAATCAGTGCAGCAGGCTGCGGCAGCGCTGCTGAGATCGAATTAGACCTTTATCGTGAAAACGATATATGTTTTTAGTGGAAAATGTGTCATGAAATGGAAATACATTTGCTTGTTTGTTGGTGTATCTACTGTGGGACTGAGTCCTGGGTACAACTCTGCCTAACCCTTCGGGAAAAAGGCGTGAATGTATGTTGTTGTTGTTATTGTTGTTGAAATGCCGTTTAATAGCCGATATTTCTATCTATCAAGTCAAGATGAGCACCTCTAAAATGATATCAATGGAACAAACATTTTGATAAGATCTTTTTATCATTAAGTTATTTTTTATCAAACACAGAACATACATATTAACAGTTTCTGTTCCCTTTTCCCTTTTCGGTCCGGCGGTCTTAAATTATTTATACTTATGTACCAACATTATCATTAAATTCAGCAATTAATAAATAAGGCCCAAGTAAATAACCTTATTAGGATAATAGGTAGTCTATAATTCGTATTACATAAATGAAACTATAAGATAATATTGTAACAATTTCAACCGGAAGCCGTGTAATTTCCATTACGAGGTAGAATGTTATGACGAATAGTTCTATAAGTCACGAGCTGCACAAAAGCAAGGGCGTGGGAAGTACTAAACTATTGGCTATTTTTATAGCGATTGACAGCTAAGTGCTATCTAATTACGGAAAACTATTTAACTATATGTATCAGATTTAGTTTCGCAGAAGTGTGGCAAAATAAGTCACGCAGAACGCAGTCCCATTTTGCAAGAATTCGTAATAGGTAATGTAACATAGAAATAATTTGAATTTATATCCTAACAGTTGATATGGGTTATGTGGACAACAATGTGGATAACAATATGAGTTTTAGATCGCCCAGATACTATACAAGGTCTCCGATATGACCTGACGATTGCCCCCTACATATCTTAAATGAATCGGCCGGGACCTACCTACAGTTTAAAGTGCCATCCGAAACACAGTAGAGTCCAGGTGGAAAAGTTGTCAAGTTATAAAAGATTTGTCATTTCAAAGATCAAAGATCAATTCAAAGGTCATTCTCAAAGATAAAAGTCCTGCCTCGACTCAAATGACTCAAATTTAGTACCTAGGTGGCGCTGGATGTCATGTAAAGCGCGCTATATTATGTTGGATACCTACATAATAATTCATATTAATGGAACGATTATAATAATTTCAGATTCTACCAATTCTCAGTGCTTTTACGAATATTAAAGTTAAAGTTTGTCATTATGTTTGTATTGTGTGTCTCAGTAGCGAGTTTGCGGCGAACTAGGTACAAGGTAGTAAATGTAGGTACCTACTTTAAATTCAGAAGCTTCCAACTTCAGCTTATTTTATCAAGGACAATAGGACAATAAGAGTAGCATGTTACTACCATTATCTCTAGGCATTATTGTAGTTGAGGCAGACGGATTAGATTGACTTTGACAGCCGGACTCTCGGTGACCTTCGTGCTGAGACTACGCCCCACCAGCATTTCAGCGTGTAAACTTGTGAATGGGATTATTCATAACCTTACTAGGTACCTACATATTTATAGATAATTTTAATTTTACTCTATAGGTACCTAAATGCCTAATGACTCTTGGTTAGAGACGTCGGGTTTTTTCAGAAGAGGAACAATATCATTTTTTTTAAAGCGCGTTCATGTTTCTTCAGGCCTTCGCAAAATAACAAACGAGAGCATTTTACTGCAAACACAGCGAGAAATTTTTGGAGCTAAGTTTTAGTTAAGTTAAAATAATATGCTAAGAATATTTTAACTTGTAAGTTGATTGTATTCTGTGTACCTTGGTCATAATAAGGATTCTATTCTATGCTGATAGGCAATTATTTGGAACTGGATTTCGCATACAATTAAAGAGTTGGCATTTCTCGAGTACCTAAGTATTCTTTTTATATAGGTACGTTAAAGAATCCTACTTTATTCCTACTTAATCCTATCTTACTTACTTCTTATATTATTAATGCGAAAGTTTGTGGGGATGAATAGCTGTTTGTTACTCTTTCACGCTAAAACTATTGAATCGATTGGGCTGAAATTCGGTATGTAGATAGTTTGGACTCTAAAATAGCACATGGGTAATTTCTATTTCGATATTCCCACGGGAACGAAGACTACGCAGGTAAAACCGCGTAGGGGGGTCAGTTAGTATCATAATATTATGAGATACTTAACGAACGAATGTGACCTTGACCAGGCTCGTGGGCGCTGCTCGACACCGAAAGTAGAACGTGCGTACTTGCATGTTCGGATGAATTTCATGGCTTCAATACTGGGTCCGGTTTCGCGGGACATTTGATTATTAGATCTAGTAGTTAGTTACACCGAATATATTGAATAAGAATATCTATGAATATATTTATTGATAAACTGTGTACATAAACAGATACATAAACATGTAAAATTAATTAGTCTCAACAGCTTCCCCTCCTCGAGCATACAATAACGGGTATTAAAAAATTCCCATTTTACAAATTTCGGAGTTTTACTAACTAAATAGTTAGTAAGTAATTTAAAACTTAAATCTCATACTTAAGTCTCATATATTATTATATACCTAATAACTAGGCTTCCTGACTCCTGCATCTAGACCCAATATTTATTGATTCTTTGCAACGTCACTAGGTTTTTAGGAATTAATGATATTTAGTTTTAGAATTTATTGCCATAGTAATCATTAGGTCCTGGGTTCAATCCCCAAGTCAGCCAAATAGTGGTATTGGAATGGATAAGGAAACCTCAATGACGGCCTCAGTCTGGGACTGTGCTCTGTAGATTGTAGTGGTAGGCCTCTTTAGCAGGGGGCCGTTATGTTAAGTGATCTAGGTATGGAACCCTACACTATGCATACATACTTATATAGGTACTTTAACAATTTCTTTAGTTTATATTATTATTAGTTGTGCCTCACGTGTGTAGTCTTAGTTCCCATGGGAATATTGGGATAAAAAATTCCCTATTTGTTATTCCAGGGTTAACAATATACATACCTACATACCTATTTTCAGCCCAATCAGTTCAGTAGTTTAGGCAAAGAATTAAACTATTAACGTTTAGGCGTGAAAGAGTAACAAACATCCAGCCATCCATCTATCCATCCTTACAAACTTTCGCATAATTAATAATATTAAATAGGAAGTAGGATTTTAGTACAAGTGGTTAACCGCAACGCGACGATTGCAAAACTGTGGTTTGAACTACAAAACAGGAGCAATTCCTCTGGTTTTATTAAGAGGATACATTAGGGGTGATTTTTCCATACAAACGTATTCCCGTGTTTCCTCCCTAGTTAATTGCGTCAGAGCAATGGTTTTTTTTTTATAAAATCTAGGTCTTCAGTGAGCATGTCCCTGTTATTTTCATTTTTCTACAAACTCATTATTAAATGAAATATGACCCTTTAAAAACATGAAAAACTGTCCCAGTTTTACTCGCGCAATTAGACGTTCACTAGAAAAAAATGAAGAGTTAAGGAAAAAATTTTGAGAACGCTGTCTGAACACTGCAACCACTGGTCCATTTCATACTAGACGTAGCTAATGAATTTAAGCAGTCATCTTTACTAGAATGTAAATAAAAACAAAAGTCTAAAAGAATACCTACGATAAGTACCTACCTAATTTGAATACAAGCGTCACAAACTTTACTACTGACATGTACCTATATGCGCGCGAAGTCGCAATAATAATCTTCTTACACACACATTCATAGCTCATACTTTCAGGAGCAGCGCGACGGCGATAGTTTTTACAAAAACCGAAATTTTAAATTCTTCGTCACTCAGGTTTCCCGTTAATCTAGAGTGGGTGATTCCGCGAATCACCCACTCTACTACTTTACTACTTTACTAGACTCTTTACTACTCTACTTTACTAGATAGTAAAGATCCCGATAGTGAAAAATTACGAGCAATTCAAATATTTCAGGTTTCTAGCTCTGTGTCTCCAGGAGATGCTGAGTTATGAGTTTGTAAGTCAAATATTTGTGTATCTTGTATGTCTTGTATGTGGACCCGAATTCAAAAGAAGCTAGTCTTTTGAATTCGGGTCCACATACAACGAAAATGAGTAGTAATATTTAATGGGTGCATCCACCCGTCAAGCTAAACAACTTTCAAAAGAAAGAATTGCGAGTCACAAAAAACAATTCGACTTCCCGTACAAGATGGATAAGCTGATCGGCAAAGTATGGGCACTTTTCAATACTTTCTTTTCAAAGTACTTAGTTCAGTTTGACAAGCAGACGTGAACTTTATAAATAGGTGTTGGTAGAAGAACTTTTATTGGTGAAAACCGTATGAGAAAAATAGCTTTTAAGTTTAAAATATCAAATCAGGCAGACAAATGGGACGGGTGTCGTTTGAATTTAATAGTCTTTTTTTTATAAGTAGTGAGAGTGGACAGAGATTATACATAACACATCAATTATTTCACAGTGACTTTATAAAATAATCTCGACTTGTAATCCTTGCACCATCCGTTAAGCAGGCAGTAAGCATTCTTCAAGATATAAATAGCTCCGATGCACTTACGAATCATAAATAACCTTCTCCGATACTATGTCTGGCTGTATTTTACTTTATTGTACTTTTGCCGGTTGCATTGACTTGGGAGGTTTTGATCTTGAAAAATTTTCGTTACTATATTCTTTCTTTCTTTTTAACTTACGCTTTACGCTTATTCGATGAGTGATTTATGCTACTAATATGAGTGGTTACTGTGCTCGGCGGTTTTACTCACGTAGGCACTGTTTTTGTGTATCTATAGATATCAGGGTAAAAAATAGGTAGATTATCCTACCTCTCCAAGGATTTTATTAAACTTGTCAAATGCGTGTTGGGACGCGCATGTGAAGTGCTCCTCACTCTCCACCGTATGTACTGATATAGCTATAGAAATCACTTCTCACCTTAAATAAATGTACCTTACACAGCAAACAATTGTCGGTCAAGTAAGTCACATAATAAATTCTTTTCAAACGTCAATTTCTAAAGCAAGTATCATAAAAAATCTGCGAGTCTACCACTTTTATTGAAAAACACGTTCCTTGTACTGTTCGGACTCTATTGTTCCTCTTGAAACCAATCTTCACACATGGTTTGTCCATTTTTTTCTGTCCATTGAAATGCCACTTGACGATGAACTATTTGTCCCAGACTCAATCTTAATGACCAGCTTCCAAAAAAAAAACAAAGAGCAGATGTTGTAGTATTTTACTAAATTCATGATTTTATTATACTTACTTATTTTTGTTTCTAAGAGGTAACTGATCGTTTTACAAAATACCAATATGTGGCTTAGATGTAATATTATGTTATGTATTCTTTATCTATTTATTTAACAGTTCCTAAATAGGTTAACCTCACTGCTGCTGTTCAATAGGTACTTTGTTTATCTATGATTTTTACGTATTGAAAATATTTAGAGATATTATGGTTTTTTTAAGGGTTGTTATAGAAACGTTTGTTGGGAACGTAGGTGGCAATGATTTTTGTTAAAACTTGAAATAATAAGGAAGACTGTAAGTAACCGGCAGTCTCATCACATGTATGCAATAGATATCTAGATTATAAATATTACACAGGATACGGTATCTTACTCGTATAATATAGGTAAGGTAAATCATGATAATGTTATATGTGTATTGCCAAATATTGTTTGAAATCTTCTTCGAAAACTCTAGTCAGAATTAGTCTTATTTGATTTTAATAAGTCGGAAAAGTGTCTTGTATGGGAAAGTCCTTGAATTTCAGAATTTATTTAATTTTTAGTATTTGTTGTTATAGCTATTATAGTTACCCATATTGTGTAAGATTTTCAAGTAGATAACTATTGCCATTATGGTGTTACAGCGTGAAACGTTGAAAAAAAATCGTGATTTGTATGAACGCTCCAGTTATTTATTAATTTTATTTAGTCATAATTATTTCATAGTATAGCAATCATAATCATTAACATTCCGTGAAAAAATCAAATACCTAGCTGTTGCCGTTTTCACGATACAAGAAAGAAATCTAGAAATAAATTTTGAGCAAAAACACGTTGCTTGTATGGAGAGTACCTTTAATTATAAACTTTTTTTTATTTGTCGTTGTAGCGGCATTATGGATACATGTTTTGTGAAAATTACAGTACCTAGCTATTACGGTTTATGAGATAGAGCCCTGTGAGAGACGGACGGACGGACGGACAGCGGAGGCTTAGTAATAGGGCTCCTTCGGCACCCTTTTAGGGTTCGGAGCCCTAAAAATTAAGCACTAGCCAGCTGAGAGGTCCTCTCTAATGCGACCAACTCCCGACACTCTTTCTATTTTTATTTTATTTCATTTTATTTTATAATTTCATTTAAATCAGTTTGTTTTATAATGTTGTAATTTTTATTTATTTGAATAATTTTAATTTTCATTATGATTTTATTGATTTGATTTAATATGATTAATGTAATTTGATTTAACTTAATTTTGTGTAACTTGTTTTGATTTAATTTTACTTAATTTAATGTAATTTTATTTTAATTTTATTTAACTTAATTTTGTGTAACTTGTTTTGTTTTAATTTTACTTAATTTAATGTAATTTTATTTAATTTAATTTTGTGTAACTTGTTTTGATTTAATTTTACTTAATTTAATGTAATTTTATTTTAATTTTATTTAACTTAATTTTGTATAACTTGTTTTGTTTTAATTTTACTTAATTTAATGTAATTTTATTTTAATTTTATTTAACTTAATTTTGTGTAACTTGTTTTGATTTAATTTTATTTAATTTAATGTAATTTTATTTTAATTTTATTTAACTTAATTTAATTTTGTGTAACTTGTTTTGTTTTAATTTTACTTAATTTAATGTAATTTTATTTTAATTTCATTTTTTTATGATTAAGTATATGTCGTGGACTATGGTGTAATGTCTGAAAATAAAACATTTTTATTTAAATATTTTATTTATTATATTACCATACTCAAATCCAAAAATCTTTATTCAAGTAAATCTCAAGGACATATTTTTAACGTCAATAAAGCTTACCTATTATAAGCAGCTCTATGTCTTCTATGTATTAATTAACTATATTATATGCCTTTCTTAGTAAAGTTGATTTAATACAGGTACCTATTCAATTTACCGTCTGAGAGTCAAATTATTTCTTTTATCTATATCAAAATTAGCCAAACCAGGTATTCATTGGTTGTGCCACAGGCAGACAGAGATTTATCGACTTACTTTCGCATTACTTAACTATTATTATTAATATAAATTCCTAGTACAAATATATATAATATAGTAGGTAGGTATTGATTTTAATCAATAGATAATAATATTTTGCATTATAGGCAAGGGCCTCTTTCACCGTCCTCGAGTATAGTGTTGATGAACTACTCGCCGATTAGTGCTACTCGGCAAGTAGAAGTCCCAAGTAACTTTTGACAGTTTCACAAAAAAAGACCAGTTTATGTGCCGATTAGCATAACTCGGACGTTATGAAATTAGCACTGCACCTTACTCGCCACTTTAATAGACGAGTAGCTTACTCGGTACTTTATTCAAGGATGGTGAAAGAGGCCCTTAGTAGTTTCCTCATAATCTTTAAGGGATTCGATGATACGTCAAATAAATCATGCCAGTTATTACGTAGAATGACTAAAAAGTAACAAACTACGGTATAATGTTCGTAACTTTCTACAATAAGCAAAAACTACATTGTTTTCGGTTGCAACTCGTAGAAAACTTCAAAGTTGTGATTGTGGGTGAACTAGTTCGGAACATAACAAGTTAGTCCTGAAACCGAGTGAAGCCGTAATAGGTAACATCAATAACCAATTGTTACGTTTATCTAGTATCTCCTATTATGTAAAAATCTATTCAAAGTCACTTTGCTATAAGGAGAGGTACCTAGAGACTGCGCAAAGTTGGCACATACTTAGGTACCTACTAGCAAAAGAATTGTGTTTTGTTGTCCTATACAAAACCGTTTACTAGATATTTATAAATACGCCGCGCGATTTCACTCACTGTGTCATTCGGCTTATTCCCAGGGTCCGGCCGTTATGGTCCCATTCCGGTATACGCTCCCGGCCTGGACGCTCCCACATTCCTAGACTTACAGAATCCATTTTCCAAAAAATAATATTCAATCATTATTTTTGCCCTGACTTATAAATTTTATGTTAATTCATAATCATTAGCAGCCGGAAGACGTCCACTGTTGAATAAGCCTACCCCATAGAACGCCATAAACTATCCATATGGGGGATCAGCACGCTTGTTGTGCGGTTTGGTGATCGCAGTACATATTTGGAATACTTGGTACCGGAAAGCGCTGCTGCCCACTGCGAATCACGGCTCACACAGGGTGGGAAATGTAACCCAGTAGTGGGACAAAGGTGGAATTGAGACTCTGAGTAGGAAAATATAAAGTACGTCCCTACGACCAGGCGGAGTGTCGACGTACGATAGAATGTTTGCAGAAACTGGATGAGGGCAGTTGAAGACCCGGCTGAGTGACTCAGCTCACCTAAGTCGAGCAGTGGACTTATACGGATGAATAGAATGAAGTTAATACCTACCATACTTCCATCGAGATTTTATCAACGATCTTCAAGCCCGTATGAGCAATATAGCAAATTGCCTATTCGTGTAGACAATAGAGGAAATTGTATCTCACACCGCATCGCAACCGTGCTTTCTCCGTTACACCTATTTTTAATCTTTAATCTGTAATAACTGATGGGTAACCATTTGTTAACTACAGAAAAGAGTGGTTTTATAAGTTCGACGTGTGTGGCATCGGCTCACAATCGGATAAACCGATTTCGATTTATTTATTGAAAAGTTTCTTCGAGTACTCAGTATGAAAGTGTCGAGAGAACCGTTTGTAGTTCTTGTGATATTTATTATTTGCATCATGCTACCATGTTTCAGACGGCTTGTTCGTTAAACTGTAGGTTCCGGTTGTCACCCATTAGATATGTAGAAGACAGTCATCGTCTTGAAGACCTTCACCTTGGCGAGCTGAAAACTTCAACATCGTTTGAAGTTTTTGTGATATTCAATATAGTCAATATAAACTTGAAAGTATCTAGCACAAATTTACTAAACAACTGAATTTCCGCTGCTACAAAAGATTCAACGATTATGCACAGTCCTGCTCGTATCACCGCCTTACTACGCTTGAAAACCGACGAAGTCTCTCTGACATGATGTTCTTACACGGCATTTGTAATGGACATATTGACTGTGCTGAGATGATGCACAAAATATTAAGTTTTTGTTGTCCTAAGGTTAGAACCAGGCACACATGTTTGTTCGCGCAGACAGTATTTAGCACTAATTATGCACGCAATGCTCCGGTCACTAGACTCCATCGGACGTATAATAAAAGAATTGCGGGCATAGATTTATTTCAGCACAGTAAAAGTAAATTTAAGACTGAGGTGCTCAATGTCCTGAATAAACCTATTTAGGAATATTCAGAACATAGTAAATAGTATAATTTAATAAAATTAGATATCATAATATTATGTTGTTGTTAAGTTTAGCATTATTTAAATTTCTCTTTTCAAGACTGTCTTATTTATAAATTGTACATTATTATAAAATGAAAATCCGTTCTTGGCCGTAGGTTTAAGTAATCATTCAGAACTTTGTTAATTAAGGGCTGTGGATTTTGGAAAAAAAAAGTCCTTGCACCTAGCGGGGGCTGTCTTTGCGAGCTCATCTTCTGTCGATGACTTCAGAGATGGACCCTGAAAGGTGACATCCCTTACCTTTAGATTAAAAGCTCAAAGGGGCCTCTGCACGTTGGACTTGGCGGGCGTTGGCGGGGTGGTTAATAATCGGGTTCGCCACGACCCTTACTCTAGCAATGTATGCAAATAAACCCGTCCTATTACTATCATTGTCAAGCCTATCTTTACAGGAAGACTGATCCAGATCGATCAAGCATCGAGGAGTGAAAACATCGAATGTAATTAATATTATTTGGTGGGGAGTTTATAAAGTAAGCTCGCCTGTTCGGCCGCCATTCGACGCGCGTACCCTCTACGTATGCGCCCGCGTCGCGAGTGAAGTGAAAGTTAAAAAATCCCTTAAAAATATGGCGGCCAAAATTTACGTAAGTGTCCGAATTAAGTGTAGCATGTGGTATAGAACGCACCGAGGATAATAATAAATTAAAAAAAAACAAAAATCATCGCGAAAAGTGATTTCCAGTGAATTGTGTTTGGAGGTGGTTCTAAACCACAGTCTACTGGTATAAGATTAAGTTTTTAGTGATGTCGATCTTAAGGACTTTCCCAGAATTGTTTCTGATTTGAAGAACAACGGAATTGTAATGTTAATTGTAGTTTTAAGTAGGTAATATTGTTTGAAGGTGATATAAAATTTAGTCGCCAAGGTATCGTGTACTTAAGTTAAGTACCTATTTGCAATACTAGAATCTGATACTGTAGAGTTAGGCAATGTATTCGCAGCCCTGGGTCTTATTGCAAAGGACAATTGCCAGTCCGGGTCGTTAGCCGAGTATAGACATAAGTTTACTTTCAGAGTATGTATCAATACTATTTTAAGGTCACTAAGCACTTATAATTTGTGTGAAAGTGACAGTTTGTAAGTTTAACTCAGTTGGACAAGGAAAACGATAACAATCTCAATGTTTTGCACTATGACCTTTTATTTTGAGTATTGTAACCATTATAAAGAACCTTGGATTAGTTCCTAGACTTAAGATGGGAACTTTATAATTTCGGATAGTTATATAATTAATAATTATTGTCATAAAAGTTCAGGTGATTTTTAACGTAATATTTTTTATAGATATCTTATTTTTGAAGAATGCGTTTTATAATCTCTTCTGTTCTGTATCTGTAAAGGTCATCATCATCATCTCAGCGGTTGGTTATCCACTACTGAACATAGGTCTCCCCCATAAAGGGGGGTTTTGCCAATACTCGTCACGCTTGCGGGCGGGTTGTCGAGCGCAGTTTGATGGTTTTTTGCAGAGGACGCTGCTGCCCGTCCTTTGGATCTGTTCACCCTTAGCCGGCTCTTACGGCAACCACGGGTAGCTATTGTGGAGCACTATTCTAAAGCCGGTAACTCCACGGCGGACTACACATCTATTTGTACTCAAATAATTAGTACAAATATTGGTCTACAAATTACGTAAACCTTAATTAATGAATGCAATTATCTCCCATTAATTAGACACACCTGTAGCGGTTTAGGTAACGTTACCGAATATGTAAAATGAACATGTTCCACTCTAAATAACTTGAGTCGTAAAAAATTCAAACGACTTTACACTGCACGCCAAAACGCGTTGTGTTTAACTGCTCTGCATGAGACTAAAGCCTGATTTGTTCGGTAACTCAAATTCAATGTGGAAATTTATTTGGAAGAGCTTATCCTGGAGTTCTACAAAACTTTAGGGCCTATAGGAAGACGTCAAATTGCTTATCATCATTCTCTTTTTATTTATATGATACAACGTGGTACAAAAAAGTATTTTTTTATTTAGTAATTCTTTAGGCGGTGCATCTACCCGTCAACCTAACACAACACTACAACTTTCTTCTAAAACACTGGGTGGCACTGTGTCTGATATGGGCAATCATGATGCTTACCATCAGGTACCTGATTTGCTCGTCTTGTCACTCACTATCATAAAAAAGAAAACTTGCAAAGACAAAATTGCTACTTAAATTCGCAACAAAATATTTTTCGTTTCCCATTCAAAGCCGATCAGTTAATCTAATTTATATGGAAAGTAGATTTTTATGCGTATAATACCTACTTATTTCGCAACATTTGTTTTGCAAGTTGTTTAGGTTGACGGATACATGTACCCCTAAAGTAAGTACTACGACATCTTTTTGGTCGTATAAACCAGTTCAGTAGTTTAGACGTGAAGGGGTAACAAACATGCGTGTATGTTTGTTACATCCCTCCGTACACTTGCGCAATTACAATATTAGTGGGACTTATATAACTTAGTGGCTGGTGTCAATGGCATAAGTGTATCGAACGAAAGTGAAACCAACGAAAGCGACTCACAGCTGCTGAGCTCCGGCGGAAAGAGAAACCATAGGAAACGTGGCCTCAGCGGTTAGATGAGAACTAACTGACATATAATGTGGCGACGATTATACCGGAAAATGGCACTATTTTATTTCAATAAAGCTGTTTAAATACCCATTAAACCGTTATATGAACGTATCTAACACACCGTTCTCATAGAAAGCTAACACACGGAGAGCTAACACACCGTGCACGGCACGTGACGGTCACGAAACTGTCTAGTGGGCAAGGTCGCATACATTTCTCTATAGGTACAAAGAATTTTGAGTTAAGTATGCAGAATGATAGGAAATTGAATTATCTTTCTCTAAATCACTATACCGGTACAATTAGACATAGATTAGAGATTAAACATAGATTCAGGTAATCTAATTATAATAATTTTCTCCTTATATCTCCTAGTATTCAGCAATTATTGGCTAATTTTGTTGCTTGCTCTGAATTCGAAAAAAAATATATGCATTATTATTGAAATAACACGTAATGACTAAGTATTGTAACAAAAATTTAACATTTGAAATTTTCCAAAAACTTTAACCCTGAATATTTAAAACAGTTTATTTTGAAATGTTCCATTACTATTTTTGACCGACGATAGTACATACATGTTCATAATATTATCAAGATAAGACCTTTATTCTGTAAGCAATCTTGCCTGACCATCGCATTGGCACATTCACTGCAGGTGTGATTCAAGTCCCGAATAATAACAATAAATTATAAACACAACAATATCGGATACTAATGTCGTACTACGAAGGTACAGAAGGTCGGATTTCCCACTTTATAAAATTTATTTTATCAAACCTGAATAGGCTGCGCAGGCACGAGGCTTGAAATGACGGAAAATGAAACGCTTTGTTGAATTTCAGCAAGGAATTGTTTATCTAATCATATTTCTAAAGAGACTTGCTTACATGATAATATGATCAATATATAAATGAGGTACTTTTATTAAAATATCAACAGAAAGTTACTGTAGTCCAACTCCATTCAGTGAGATTCCCTGAAAAGTTGAGCATGCTTAGATGCGTACGACATTTTGTTTTAAGGACGTTCGTCTTCCATACTAAATGAAAATACACATGATATATGAAGGAATTGGGGAATAATTTTCCACTCAATTGTTTATGGCTCTTAATCTGGCCTTTATTTGCGCCAAAACATATTTCGTTAATGAAAATCTTACAGTTTCGTCGTATTTATGAAAATTGTAAAAAGTAGTTTTTAGGTAATGTCAATGTTTTTTTATTAATATAAAAAAAAAAATACTGTTTTATTTAACAAAATATGTTATCGCGTAAATAAAGGCTGGATCCAGAGCCAACCACAAACAAAAATTATTCTCTATTTCTTCGTATTTGTGTATTTTAATTTTGTATGGAAGACGAATCACTTTAATATTAAGATATCTGTGCTCCAGCCTTCTGTGCTTATTTATTTAGTGACATTATTCTGCCCACATACAATATAAGAACTTGATATATTGCATATTACAAAATTATATTATAACTAGAGTAATTAATTATATCTATGAAACATGAGTCATCTTACCATTCATTGATTAGAAATGATCGCGTGAGAATTTTAAACTGAATTGAACTCAGATGGAAGTGATTTTTATCGACTTTCTTTCCGTTCATGTAATTTTAATTAAGACATTATTTAACACTACACACTCGTTAACTATAGCGACACTATTTTTAGGGTTTCGTAATTTAAAAGGAAAAAAGGAACCTCTATAGTCTATAGGATCACGTCATTGAAAAAAAATCATGCCGTCTGTCTATTTGTGTGTCTGTCAAGACCCTTTTTCTCGGAAACGCGTTGAAGTAAAAGTTCAAGTTGAAACTGTCTACGGCTGTAAAAAATCAAATCGAGCCTATTGACATCTACCGAGCCTAATTCCTAAAAGAAAATCCAATAACACTTTGCCTGACCTGGGGATCGAACCCGAGATTGTTGCAATCCTAAATATAGCAAAGAAGTTTGAGGAAATCCTTAGTTTTCAAGTACCTATCTGTTTTTTTGCAATATTCGTAGATACGTTTTTAGCAATGCTTCGGTTTTTTCGATTAATCTCTTCTGAAAACCCAAATTAGGGAATGAGTCCTATTCCCTCGGGTTCCAGTACTACATGTTATAGTTATAATATATGCATAATATTATGTAAATACTCACGACTAAGCATTAAATCTATTTTAAAACTTATTTCTCACGCAGTAAGGGTCACGTTTCAGTGGCGCGGCGTGTCGCAACCGACCCCGTTCCCACCACAGCTACGTATAGGAAGTCAGGATCTTCGTGAGAGTTACAATTTTTATGACCCTGCACCGGAGAATAATGTATCCTTCTTTGCTTTTATCTGATGATGAAATCTTAGAATGTTAGGGATATTTGTCATTTCTTGTAAAGGTCAGATTTACTTTGTATGAGTTAGATTGTGGTTAAAGGTACCATTACAGCCTCATACTATTCATCGTTTGGAATTTTCATCATGAAACCAGGGCTAAAAAAAATAATTTAAAATAGATGGCAATAGGCTCGCCCCCTATTAAATGGGACCAATGACATACCGGCGAAATGTGGGTGTATCTACTATGGGACTGAGTCCTGGGTACCCCTTCGGGAAAAAAGGCGTGAATGTATGTTATGTTATGTTATGTTGTTAAGCCAGGGCTAAAATCATGAAAAATAAACAGCTTAAAAATAACAAAATACCTATATGAAACTTCTGTAATTTTTTTTACGATTTCTGTGCTATATGAAACTGATGAGGACAATGACTCTTTAAGAAGATACTTATGTGTTTTTCTTACATCCGTATCCAAGAACAGTACTTTTGTAAGGCTTCACTTATATTTTGGTACCAACTTACTAAAACCTTTAGTACAATTTACGTAAAACGAGCTCAGTTGGTTATTTCCCATGGAAATAGGGTCAAGTGATAGAGTTTTTCGATGCCTCCGATTACACATGGAACCTGTTATTACAGACCGCTCAGACAATAGATGTTTGTTACCTAAACTTCATCTTATCACATCTAATAAATGTATCAATGATCTTTATGAAATATTTATGAGAGATGTGAATTTTGATGAGCTCAACTTGGTTACAAAAGATTCTTGTCTGTGTGAATCATTCACGCACTTACCGACTCATTCATTCGTTTTTTGGTAACTAGACGTTCTCTACATACTATACCCGACAACTTAATTTATTGAAAAAAAAAAGCTTGGTTGTTTTAGTAGTTTGGATGGTAAGGGTAAGTAATGTTAATAAGTAATTTAATGGTAAGTAACCTTGCCAAAGTGTCAGATTGAGATCTATTTGAACACACAAACAAACACGTGAAAAAGTAGAATAGTGCAGAAATTCTGGGGTCTACAGAAATTATCCAGAAATAGTTAATCTTAAGCTGGTAACTAAGTGGTTAAAAGTCAGGTTGAGAGTGTGAATTATTTTTTTTAGCATTCCACATCATACATATTAAAAAATTACATTGTAGATATTGTTTTAGTAGAAAAATAACAGTATATATATGACAATTAAAGAAATACATAACTTTTTATGGCGATATATACTCTTAATTAAAGCTAATTATTATTAAAAAGACTATATACTGTGCACGTTAGTACTATTATTTACTCTGTGTTTTAAGCGAGCATTTTGTGAGACTAGCGTAACTTCTACGACTTTGTTCCTGTGAGAATTTCAGGAATTACTTTCTTATACCTGGTCTATATCATTACAGCGATATAGGTTCAAAGTTTCAGCTTTCAACTCTATGGTTAGAGCTGGGCGTAGATGATAGCCATTTTCAAGCAGAGATTTTTCGAGCAGAGCCTAGCAGGACTTGCGGATAGCGATTTAACATATGTCAGGACTTTGATTTTTTTATGGATGAAGATATCTAATTAGTACTTAGGTACTTGACCTACATTTCTACCCATACTATTATCTACCTACCTAGGTTTTACTTAACTATGATTTTATACCTACTTACCTACCTATGGTACCTAAGTTAAAGTAGAGCAATTTAAACTTCTTTAATTGTAATGATCTATAATGGGCGGCTAAAATGAATAGTTTTGTAAAAACCCATTGGAATCCATTATCGAGACACGAGCGCTATAATTCGATTATCGATTACGAAATAATCGATACAATTATATTGTAATAATCGAACGTCATTGTGAAACGGTTTCAAAAGCTCTCGACCGACTGTGGAAATGTACCTTTAGGCTTTAGGCTAACTATTTTTATCAGATATAGGTATAAATATAGGTCAGTAAGGCTGTAAGAGGATTGTTATTTCAGGGTTATCATACAAAATAACATTTTCCAAATATGGAGAAAGAGAGAACAATTTTCAACTTAATTGGTTGTAGTTGGTTGTTGATCTGGCCTTTATTTGTGCGAAAAAATAATTGGGTAAAGCTAATTTTCACATTTTTTTTTATATTTTAAGTTTATTTTAATGTTTTTATAAAGTACATACATAGGCGTAACTCACACCATGGAACTATGAAATAAATTCCAAAATTTACAACTCTTTATTAGTAAATAAAGAGAATAGCTTATGGCGTTCTATGAGGCCTATGTTCAGCAGTGGACGTCTTCCAGCTGATGATGATATTGATTACTAAATTTAAATTCAAATCCGTCAAACAAGGCAAAATAAAAACTGTCAAACGATACTTCTTCAATTTTACGGACTGTAAGTATAAAATTAATTTGTACGGTTATAAATACGCAAAGAGTGTGTACCTACAAGACGCCACGACCGTGGGAAAACACCAGTTCGCCTTGTAACTTGCAACTACAGACCACAGACACTCAGGTCTGCCATTTGAATTGCGAAAACTAATGTAAAAGTTCATTAGTTTTTGTCATTTATGTGTTGTTTATCACAGTACCTACCTAGATAAAGGGATATATTAATACACCTATATACTATATATACATGACAAGATTATCTATGGTTTTTTTTTTTATGATATTGAGTGACGAGCAAATCAGGTGCCTGATGGTAAGCATCATGATTGCCCATATCAGACACAGTGCCACCCAGTGATTTAAAATTAAAAATTCTGCATGGCACTGCACTGCGCCTGTCACCCTGAGATATTAGTTGTTGAATCTCGTCACGCCCAGTAATTTCGCTGGTAACATTGCCCTTCATACCGGAACACAGTAATGTTTGCACACTACTGCTTGGCGGATGAATAACTGGCAAAGGTATGGTACTTCCCCAGGCGGCCCCCTGCAAAAGAGGCCTACCACTACAAAAATGTGTTAAGGCTCGTCCATACTCCATACAAAATAAAGTTTCCCAAATAATTTTCCACTTGTTTGTGGTTGGCTCTAATCTTGTCATTATTGGCGCCAAAATATATTTAGTTAAAAAAACCGTACGTTTTTTTTTCAAATTTATCAATAACAGAAATATCCACAATATTTTTTTATCAATATATTATCATAATATAACATACATTCACGCCTTTTTCCCGAAGGGGTAGGCAGAGGTGTACCCAGGACTCAGTCCCATAGTAGATACACCCACATTTCGCCAGTATGTTATTGGTCCCATGTAATAGGGGGCGAGCCTATTGCCATCTACCGGGCACAGTTCCAGACTCCAGCCAGTTATTGAGATAATTCCTAATGGAAAAATCCAATATTTAACACTGCCTGACCTGGGGATCGATTGTGAAATGAAGTTGGGATTCTCAATTGTGGTGGATAATTTTTCTGCGGCCATTAATGACGACCACTGCAGGATTAAGTTTTTAGAATTCGCGGAGAGGGTAGTAAGAAAGGCTGCAAGGGCTAATGGTTCAACTGTTAAATGATAACAGTTAGTTCTTATTGTTATACTTTTTGTAATTTTATAATTTTTATAATCGTTAATTGAATTTGTTATATTATTATTATAATATTATTTTATTTAATTTAAACTACATATAATATTGGAGGGTTGCTATAGTATTTATAGTTTTAGCAAACTATAAGTACAATAGTATAGTAGTACCGCTTAATTTTAAATTAATTTAATTTATTTTGGCTCAATTTAATTTCGTTTTTAACTATGAATTTATTTAATTTAAGTACTTATAATTACGGGAATATTATAAACTGTTAATTAATTTGCTATGTAATTGTTAGTGTGTAAAATGTAAAATGTGTAAAATGTGAGTGTATGTATATATATATATATATTTAGTAGAAATATCAAGATTAAAATAGAAATAATATTAATATATACATATACATATACTTAATTACTTACATGTTACTCATGTAATATTTTAAGCTAAGCTTTATTCTACGGTGTTTATAATAAGATTAATATAAGATTATAAGGGTGCTGCATAAACAATAGCAGCAGGTTCTGTAGGTCCACCATAGTGTGGACAATAAAAAAAAAAAAAAAAAGACCTGGGGATCGAACCCGGGATCTCTTGTTTGGCAGTCGAGCATGCGTCCTCTACGCCACCGAGGCAATCAATATTTTAAATGTGAAAAAAGCATAGGTTTTCTTCAACCACATATATCTTGACGAATGCTGACTGGACGGATAGATTTTAGCTAGTTTTTAATTTGATTTTATTTTACTTGATTTTTTTTTGATTTTGATTTCCAGTTTGATTTTGATTTTGATTTGATTTAATTTAATTTAATGTATTTAATTTACTTTCAATTATTTATTACTATATTTCGATTTTTAATTATTTAATGTATTATGTAAAAAAATGTTTATGAGTGAAATAAAATGAATATTATTATTATTATTATTATTAAAGGCCAGCTTTAAAAGTAAAAACAAACAATTGAGTGGAAAATTATTCTCTCTTCCTCCATATTTGGGAAACTTCATTTTGTATCGAAGAGCGACGACCCCTATCAGTCCTTGACCGACCTACAATGTAAGTCAGAAAAAGAAAGGTAAGTATGAACAAAGATGGCTACATAGAGCTTAGTAAAAAGTAAAAACATTAGGAATGAAATAGCTTATGTTGAACGCCATTGCAGTGTTTTTAAGTACAAAAACTAAACGATTGAATAAACTGTATTCCGTTTTTTAACTTAAAAAGTATAGAAAGGAGCAAAGCTCTCAGAGCTGTTTATTTTTGCAAAATCTAAACATACATTTTAACTTATTTGCTGGTTTCTGAAGGCATTTTAAATTTGGCGTCCGTGTTGGCTCCTTTAAGATATTATTATGTAAATGGACGGTCGCTCGGCCATATTGAAGGCTTTGTAGGAATATTGGCGACCTAACACTCCGACAACGGTTTGACCATAGAACCAGACATATACTTAAACTCTGTAAGTAATTGGGGAAAGCCGTTAGTCTCGACGACTGCTGTTAGAGCCTTTTAATAATTTGCGACTGTGCGATTTTACCGTTCTTTTCTGCCGAATTCATGCAAACCGCGGAATGTTCTCCTTGCCGCGGTCTTCCCGTTGAACAACAACATTCGTTCAAACAGAGAGTGAATAGAGTAAGTGTTGGCAACATACTGGCTAATTAAAAAACATGGGATAAGCAAAGAAGAATATGAGGAAATAGCAGTAAAATTAATTACAAATAGTTGTTACATTGTCTCAGTATTAACGGAATGTGCGGTATTACAATAGCTTCACGGGTTTAACTTCATTATCCGGAGGTCAGTCAAACAATTCATTATTTATTCTTTAGAAGTTCCGTGTCCAATCGTGAACCTACGTACGAGTATGTTAGCCCATCACGAATTGTTAAGCAATTTGGTGAAAAATGTTTGCTAAATAACTAGGTAAATATTTACTTATTAGAGACTGTTCTAACTTTGAGTCATTGGTGTTTGAATAGGCTGTCGGCGGAACGTGTGTGGTGTTTCAATGGAATGTTTTAAGGGTTCCGTACCCCAAAAGGAAAAAAGGAACCCTTATGGGATCAGTTTGTTGTCCGTCTGTGCGTTTGTCATTCTGTTCTTTTCTCGGGAACGATTTGAGATATCAAGTTAGAACTCATATCAACAAGTCAACTGTACGGTTCCTTGCTGCAGTAAAAAAATTAAACATCTACGTCAACACAATCAATAGTTACAAACATCGAACTGCGGTCTACAACCCGCCTGCCAAGCGTGTCGAGTGTTGGCAAAACCCCTCTTTATTGGGGAGGCCTATGTTCAGTAGTGTATTACCAACGGCTGAGATGATGATGATGATGATGAAGATCTTATATCACAAGTTAGGGAAAATATCCCAAATCCGTAAAATTTTCCTAAAAAAATTGTGATTACTAACATGTGTCCGGTAATTAGGTACGGAACCCTGTAGGGTTCCGTAAGCATACTTACCAAGGTGTGCCAAGACAATTTATTTTCTAAATGAACACGATTCTTCTTGTAGTTGGTCTGTGGCCAACCGTAGTGGCAGTCTCAGGTCGCCCGAAGGGATGACAGACGTGACCTATATTCTCAGTGGGATAACTGCGTAAATGAGTCATAAAATGTAAATTAATAATTATCCATCGTCCGGTGTCCGTCTCAGCCGTAGGAAGTCCACTGCTGGACATAGACCTCCTCTATAGATTTCCATCTAGTTTAATTGGTTGTAAGCGGTTTGTATCCAGCGTGTCGTCCTGCCGCTTTATTAGAGTCCACCGTCGACGAGTAAGAATTATATTACTCCCATCCTTTCGTTTTTTTAATAGCATACGTGGCTGCACAAGCAGACGGTGTGCCTGATGAGTCGTGGTTACCGCCGCCTATGGATACCTGCAACACCAGGAGTATTGCCAGCATGTTGCCGACACGACCAACACTCTATTCACTCTCCTATTGAAGAGCCCTATGTTGTAGTTCAACAGGAAGACAGCAGCAGCAATTATCTGGAAGAACTAGCTTTAAGCGATTATATCGCCACTGATGCGCCAAAATATCTATAAATTAATGTTATTTAATTTTACGTTGATAATGTGTTTATTTGTATTCTTAATGAACTTCATAAATATTAAGTAATTACATTCATGTTCATTCTTGTAACATTAAGTAATAACATTAACTTAACTGTAACTTATATTGGCTACACGAAAGCTTGAACCATGCTTATAGGTTACTAGGTTCACTTAACAACTTGAGTAACTTAATAACTGAACTAAGATAGCTTACATTAACTTAGATTAGCTGTCACTTTTGAGTAATTTCCCCAGCAATTTGTCAGAATTTAATTCAATTTCGCATTCATTGTGGCGCAAAAAATTTATATATTGCATATTTTGATTTATTAATACGTACGTACATACATACAGTCACGCCGTGGTCCCGTTGGGATAGGCAGTGACTATTTCTCTGCACTTGCTACGACCCTGACATACGACTTGCGCTTCTTCCACTTTCATCACAATCTTAAGACAACATTACCTATAATATAACTCCCATATATTTATATTTAGTACTGACGTGAGGACTAGCCGGGTTAGATAACAGGGCGACACCTTTCTCATCGTGGGAGCCGTGAGACCCGGCAGAGGGACATATTCGGAGAGTGGGCTGCAGCACTCTTCGTTTCCAAGTATTTCAACTACTTACTGCGATCATCAAGCCGCACAATAAGCGTGGTGATAACGGCAAAATCATATGAATACATATAATAATAATAATAATCTTTATTGATATAAATATAAGCGACAGGGTAGTACAATTCATTCACTAATTATACTTATAAGTAGGGGGGGATATGTGGGGGATATATGGGGGGGATATTTGTGTACTGATATTATTGCGCGGTCTATTTGTGTAACGCACGCAGGCAGATGACTGATATACATACTTATATAAGCTTATAACACCCAGACACAGATCAAATGGACATGCTCATGCACACAAATGTTTGACCTGGCCGGGAACGAAACCGGGGCCTGCAGCACAGTAAGCAGTTAAGTAGTACTACCATCTGAGCCAACGAGGCTGTTTAGTATAGCTGTTAAAACTATCAATAATCAATTTATCAACGGAAATACATTAATGGACTATATTAACTACAACATCAATCTAAATTCTTTTCAAAAGTTCAAACAATAACCTCGAAACAGCTATTAATATTTATTTGCTATTTTAGTTTGTTTGATTACACGTTAAGTTGAGTGTAAGGTCGATAGGGAGATAACACTAACAATACAATGTAATGAACATTGAGATCTTTGATGGTTCTACTTACTATACATCTTATAAGATAGGGGTCCCAGAGGCGTGTTACGACGAGTGTGCCGTCCATAAATGTATGGCCTGTTAACGCTAGAATTAAAGCTTGGACCAATAATTATAGACCACCTGAGTCAAAGGTTAAATCCATTGATAAAACTACCGCTGGACCTCGGCCCTTTCGAAAATAGCCCTCATATAGGGCAATCACAACCACAGAAGAAAGTGACCAACTTAGACGTACTATATCAAAACGTACGTGGCCTTAAAACCAAGCTGCATACGTGCAGACTCAACCTCCAGTCATTGGAATATAATTTGGTGCATGCTATAGGCGGGCTGATTTCAAATGATTTAACTGTTACGTTTGTATCCGAAATTCTTCGGTCGCCACCCCGTAATTACATAAGCTTATCTGATAGAATTCAATTGGCTTTCGTCATAGGTTTTATAATGGCATAATGAAATGCTTGTCAACAGACATACCTTACCATGTATTTACTGCTCTATCAATCAGATAGATCGGTCAAGCATGACTGATTCAGACCGATATTTTGATCATTGTTGACTGTCGGTAACTCGGTATGTTTAGAGACATTTTGTAATGATTATATACCTACGATACTTAACAATATATAATATAAGATAAGAAAATCCTTTATTGCCTCTAAATATAAAAAGAAAAACAAAATTACACATTTAAGTACATTTAACCTACATATCAGTGTCTGTATAATTACCAAGTAATTAGATATAGGTCGAGGCAATGAAACACTTATGGTATTTTATTCTAGATCTTTTGTCTCTCACTCACATTGACTCTATTGTGTTATCTATGTTTGTGTATTCGATGATATGCCCACGCTTTCGACTCGAGACGCCTACGCTCTTGCCGTTTTGAGAGAGTTATTGTTGTCTAGATACAAGTCATAAAAAGGTTTATTTCACTACTGATTGTTGTAATTGATGGCTATCACTTATAACTCTAAAGACGACGCAATAATGGGGTATGCTTTTGTAAAAGTTATACAGTGAGGCTGCGTTTGCGCAGACATGACATAAACTATAATTTTGTTGAAGTCAAACGATCCAATTACAACTTGCCGACTTCCTCCCCGCACATCGCCACAAATTAGCGATTTTATTTAAATGATGAAAAAAATATTTAAACAATAAATTCTTAAGAAGTGTCGCTTGAAGAAATCTGCTTGTTTATGTTTAAACACAAATAACGTTACACACATCCGTTATCTGTATTAACGTTTATAATTCTTAATGCGCCGTTAAACTTTCACCAGGATATTGAAATGATTGTAATAAATGTTTTAATTTCCGTTTATAATATAATATTAGATACATTAATAATGACCTTTTTGTAATCCTATTAATAGTATAAATGCGAAAGTTTGTGAGTATTTATGGATGGATGGATGTTTGTTACTCTTTCCCGCAAAACTATTGAAACGATTGGGCTGAAATTCGGTACGTAGATAATTTAGATCTCTATCATTCCCCTATCCATCCAAAGGCTGGTTGCCTAGAAGAGATCACTTTAAGCTATTAGGCCGCCCATTGTCGATCAATTATAATTAAATACGTTATTTTTTTTTAAGTTAAACCCTTATTTTCTAATTATTGTGGTTTCAATTGTTTTGTATTGTATTGTATTGTAATGAGGACTATTTTAATTCTAATATTCCCACGGTAAACGGTTAGGGAACTCGTTTGGATTAAATTGGATTTTTACTGAATCTTTGTATTGTTATTTTCTAGTTCCTAGTTGTCTATATTTTACGTAATTACATGTAGTATATTTTATAGCTTCAAAAATGTGGGTACGTGTGAGCGAGAAGGGCGAATTTGCTTAGGAGAATTTTTACTTTAGGAATTATTTTAATAACTGCCTGGAACTGTGCCCGGTAGATGGCAATAGGCTCGCCCCCATTACATGGTACCAATAACATACTGGTGAAATGTGGGTGTGCCTACTATGGGACTGAGTCCTGGGTACATCTCCGCCTGCCGCTTCGAGAAAAGTCGTGATTGTATGTTTTTTAATTAATTTTAATTAAGGACAAACCCTAGACAGTGATAAACAATTCAAATAAAAAAACTACGTATAATAGGTAGGTTATATGATAATTTTTTTTTTTACAATTTTGCTAATTATGTGTTTGGGAGAAATTCTACTTGTAATATGATAGTTGTTTATTATACTAAAACCGACTTCTAGACTATATCTACACATATTTTATATAGGTATGTGCGTTATGTTTATGTACAAACCAAACCAAAAATGTTATTTTTGATATTGTCACAAAGGGCTGAGCCAATTTCCATAATACGAGTATCTATAAGGGGGTCCCATAATTTTTCTGAAGTAATAACAATTAAATAATCTTATGACCTACCAAAACAAAAAAGAATCATCAAGATCTATTAATATTTTTTGAATGTTTGTTACGCGATTACTGACGGAGTAAAAACCAACAACAAACATCAACAACATACCTCAACAGTCTAAATTGAGAACTTCCTTCGGCAAAAGCAGTTTATTTTGTATCTAATGATCAACATAGCAAAGTTTTAGCATTCTGCACCTCAAAAATGCTGTTAGCTTGAAAAAACTTATAATATTTAAAATTAGTATTTCCTAGACAATTATTGTCTATATCAGAAACAGTCTGTATCAGAAACGGTAAATATCAGTGTTTAGAGTAAGTTATCTAAGTGTTGTTTGTGGTCAGTTCCTGTCTGCACTTCGATACACTTTCTCCTCCATCTAATCTAGATTACTATACCAGAAACTGTAGTTACTGACTTAGACTTTGCATTTTACTACACAGTTGCTGCTGAAAATTAAGGTATTATAAATCTGGATATTAGCATAAATCAACTATAGGCACCATTGATTTAATGAAAAGAGGAGATAGAGTACGTTCTCTCAGCCCTTACTCAAGAACTGGCATGTGAAATTTGAATCAACAAAGATAGAAAGACGTACCAAAGACCGAAGTGCGAACAAGACAGCTTAACTTTAATGACCTAATGGGACCTAATTTGATCTTCCCATTTTCGAGAAGCCAATACCTCATCTCCCCTTTTCTTTAAATCGATGATAGGCACAGAATAAATAATAGTCAAACTCAAACTCAAACAAAATTTAATTAAGTAAATATGTCTTAAAAACATTTTAAACGTCAATAAATTATATCAATAACTAGTAATGAATCTACCGTGCGTTCGGAAATATATACCTCTACAAGAAGAACGCATAATAACTTGTAGGGTTATATTTTTTATTTTAATTGCGAGTTTGTTTGCTTGTAAGGTGCTGGGTGGTGGCTATGCAGAAGTTTCCAGGCATCTTTGTCCTCTATGTATGTATGTATCATATATGTTTATAGGATGTTAGTACTACCTATGTCTGCCGGATGCCGGATTAATTTTGGGCAAGGATAACGTAATGGTTCCCACAGAATCCGAAATGGCATCGCGACAGACCCAGAAAATGATGGCGAGATGATTTGAATAGACCTCAGAGGATGGTCCACAATAACAGCAGATAGAAAGAAATGGAGAGAGGTGAAGGAGGCCTTTACCCTGCAGTGGGAAACAATGGGCTTATAATAATAATAAAAAGGACCCTACATCGTATTTTTATTTTTATCTGTACCTATATTATGGGTATTTTTCCTAAAATAAATTGTTGTTTTTTTTGTCATTATTTATAATGATTAAAAGCCCTCAAAAGGGTTGACTTTTTATTTCATTTTATCAAAGCAAGAATGTTAACATTGGTTTCAATTTTCAATACACCAAAATATGAATCATTATTTATTGGAAAACTAGTGGTCTATTTTCAACATAGTCTGTGAAATCAAAGATATCTATTATGCCTAACGTACACTACACAATCACTTTTGTTCTAAGATCCAAATGGCTCGATTCAAAGGTCTAAGCAGTAACTATGGTATATGTGAAGTACAGTATAGTATAGTAGGTAGTGAGGTTGAATATGTGTCCTTTAAATCAGCTTGACTTTACAAAAGTTATTAAATTAAACAACTTTATAACTTACTTTACACCAGCCCGCCTAGCATGGCACGGGGATAACTAGTTTTCCCCGTTTTTTCTCTCTTTCGCGCCCGAACAACTCATATCTGCTATCTCGTTCCAACCCCCTGACAATTCGTTTTTCTTGCTCACTGTGCTACCGGGGCTGGAGCCGGTTTTATGATCCTTGGTTAAGTCGACAAACGGTTAAATTATTTATAGCCTATTAAGTACGTAGTTTTCCTTGGAAAGTTTTTCCGGAGTCTTGAAAATTGGTGTTTTGATAGATTTTGATGTGCTTTTTCTGAATTTCTACTTTTCCATCTCGTACCTACTTTTAAACCGCCACATTGTAAAAATGATATCTATCGAGGTTAACTGGACTATTGCGGCTGAAAACCGGCTATTAGGTTGGATTTTTTGATCCTATTACTTAAAAGCTAATAAATATTGGTTAAAATTCGGCAAAATTTGTGTTTGCTATTTTTTCTATCACGAGATAACCGTAAGTTAGAACTTAATCTTAAATATAGTCAGTTTTACAAATGGTTAGTTTATCTGTAACTTTCGATCAAAAAACCAGCCCTAAGAGAAGCCTGAACCCGATATAATATGCTAAAATACCTTTCAACCAGAGTAAAGCTCGTGTGCCCTTCGCCCTGCGATTGCTCCATACACAACTGGTCACCATGGTTACGTAAACAAACTAGATAATAATAAACATAACATTATACATTCACGCCTTTTTCCCGAAGGTGTAGGCAGAGGTGTACCCAGGACTCAGTCCCATAGAAGATACGTCCACATTTCGCCAGTATGTTATTGGTCACATGTAATAGGGGGCGAGCCTATTGCCATCTACCGGGCACAGTTCCAGACTCCAGGCAGCTATTGAGATAATTCTTAATGGAAAAATACAATATTTAACACTTTGCCTGACCTGGGGATCGAACCCGGGACCTCTTGATTGGCAGTCGAGCATGCGCCCACTACGCCACCGAGGCAGTCTATAATAATTAGGTAGATAATAATTATATTTGTAAATACCTATATTTAGGATTTTTATTAAATTTGAGT
This sequence comes from Hemistola chrysoprasaria, assembly GCA_947063395.1. NCBI lineage: Eukaryota > Metazoa > Arthropoda > Insecta > Lepidoptera > Geometridae > Hemistola > Hemistola chrysoprasaria. The sequence continues at coordinate 15,923,277 of OX346716.1, read as the reverse complement.
TCAAAGTACTTCTATTTTGGATTGAAATATAATTAAGAACCTAGATAACTAGCATTCCGAATAACGTCATTAAATTTGGAAATGATTTCATTTATATGGAGAATTCTCCGGTCACCGTGCGGTGCGGTCAAAAGCTATCCTCTAGTCCAGTGAAGGTCAGTGATGCAATGGTAACCAGAGGCATCGTTTGATCTTGGTTGTAATAAGCACGTAATGTAGGTATATATTTCACAATGCTCAGTGCGCGGTGGGTGGCCGACGTGTATGCGATGTCGATTCTTTTGTCTGTGATTCCTTCAATTATAATTACACCCAGTGTATCGGGATTAGGACGCAACGTTTGTGTCCACAATTATTGTGATGTTGTCACCCATTAAGGCGCGGTGCAAAGCAAATTCGCCCTCTCACTCACACGTACCAACATTTTTGAAAAAATATAAAAAATACTACATGTAATTACGAAAAATGAGAACTATTTTCTAGAAAATAACAATATAAAGATGCAGTAAAAAATCCAATTTAATCCAAACAAGTTTTCAGTGTCTTTTTTATTTTTCTGAGATTTTTTTCTTTGTGCAGGTTTTTATACATGAAAACTGATTCGATACTTTAAATTATTTCCAAGTAATAATAAAGTAGTAATAATAATATTAACTTTATCGTTTGTTTACGGTAATATTACACATATTATAAATGTCATGATCTTAGATTTTTTACTTACATAAAGTATATCCTAAAGTCATGATTTTTTTAAAATGAGACTTTACATGATGAAGGAAATCAAACTAATTATTTAATTGCAAATTATTAATTCGATGACATTTCGAAAATGTCAAGTAAACCATGAAGGCTAATTTCTCATTATTTATGTTTTCCTCAATATAAATGATACCTATATGGGTGTTACAGATATATTAACTACTTCTCATAAATTATATATAAAGTTTTATATGACTAGAATATCTACATAATTTAATAATTAATTAAACTTGTATTTATTCAAAATTTCATTAGACCATAAATATTTTAATTCATGTTAAATTTAATTATTATCACTATATAATAAAATCCTAAATGACTCACTCATTGACATGAAACGCAGAGCCCAAACCACTGGTCCTAGAGACTTGAAACTTGGAATGTAGGTTCTTTTCGATGTCTGGACGTGTGCTAAGAAAGTGTTTTTAAAAATTCACATTTAAAGGGTCCAAAAAAGGCGTCAAAGTTTTGTTATAAAACTCCCTTATTTCAAAATTGTGAGCGGTCAAATCCGCTGTTCTTAGACTAGTATTTATTTTACCCATTGTCAATCAAGAATTATATTTATATCATTTTAGTTTAATATGTATTATGTTCTTTTTGGTAATAATAAAGAGTAAGTATTCTATTCTATAGTATTTTATAAAATATACCTCGTGAGAAGATCTGTTATTGGCATGTAAAGCTAACAAACATCCAAACATATTATAACATTACATCACGCATTACTCCAGAGGGGTAGGCAGAGGTGTACCCAGGACTCAGTCCTCATAGTAGGTACACCCACATATCACCAGTAATGTTTTTAGGTTCCTTGTTCCACAGATCCAGGCTGACACGGAGAAAATTGACTGGCCGGTTGGCTCAGCCGGTAGTGCCTCTGCCTTCTGAGCCGAAGGTCCTGAGTTCGATCCCCGGCCAAGTCAAATATTTGTGCGCATGAGCATGTCTGTTTGATCAGTGTCTGGGTGTTATAAGCTGGGACAACTTCCACACACGGTCATCTGGTCCCAAACTAGGCTAAAAGCCTGTACTTATATACGCTTATAACACACAGGGACAGATCAAACAGACAGGTTCATGCACACAAATGTTTGACCTATCCGGGGATCGAACCCAAGGCCTGCGGCACAGAAAGCAGAGCTACTACCACCTGAGCTGTCAATTTAAATAATATTAAAATTAAATTATTATGAAGTACATCAAATGTCAACATATATTATTATTATTTTATAGATAAGTAGAGGTACTTAGGTACAATTCTTATAATATCGGGTTCTGAATATGTAATAGGTACCTATGTACCTAATTTCACATTTTGTTAACAAGAAACGTTTACAATAATAGAGACATCGATCAATCTTAAACAAACAATCGTTATTCAATAGTATTTGTACATGCTATAGTCATTGTTATGTTCTTAACATACCTACAGCGATTATGTAATGTTATGTAATTGTAGTGTTGACACTACATTTCTTATTATAACTATTAATTTGTCCAAGCATAGATCAAACCACTGCCATGAACGGCTAGCGCCATACAAAACAAGCACAACAAACAAGAAGGGTCTAAGGGGTTTGACCCACTTTGCAAAATGTGGACTTTCAGATAAATGCGGTAAACTCTCACCCGCATGCGGGTGCGTGATTTTTTGTTTGCTAATCACGCATCCTGATTGCTTCTTGCCATCCGTGGCCTCTGACTTGACCTAACGACTACGGAGCCTCGAGCTGGGACTCCAGATGTAATATGCCATGAGAATAGAATCAGGGGCTCCAGATTCAAAGCTGGAAATATTTCCAAGGGGCTTGTGACGCACTTCTCACAGAAGACTGATATACACACTTATAAACGTTGTAACATCCAGACACATCAAACAGATATGCTCCTGCGCACAAATGTTTGACATGGCCGGGGATTGAACCCGAAACCTGCGGCTCAGAAGGCAGGGGCACTACCGGTTGAGTTAACCGGCCAGTCCGTAATTTTGTGTCTAAAAATCGGTAAATTTTAAAATGTGATAAGTACACGTTATTTTTGTAAACAGTGCAGTAAAATATAAATGTAGTACCTACCTATAGACGTCAAATCACATCTGAACCAAGATCACAGAGCTTAACCGGCCAAAATCGGCCGTTCAATATTTAATCTCGTTCAAGCCCTAACTACGTTCAGTTTGAGCCCATGAAATCCGAACTGAAGTTATGATCTCAGTTACGGGCTTAAGCCGAGTTCAAGTCGGCCTGATCGCGTTCAGTTCTGCCGGTGAAATTGGGCCTAAATCATTGCTTTATTGAAGCTAGTTAAACCAAACTCTTCAAAAATAAAATTCTCGCTATCAAGCGATGTATTCGCCGGATTTGTATCCCCAGCCTACGTAGAGCAGTGTGTAACGGACACGAGGCAACCTTGGCGGTCTCTAGATCCTTTCTAAAGCCATTCCTGTGACTCTACATTACTCTACACTCTACATAGAGTATGTTAACAATCGTATTGCTATTATTAATCACTCGCAGTGATAAATTAAGCACTTTGTTTCAAAGGTTATGAGACTTTATTTTTATAACCTGTTAAACCATGTTTTGAGCTAAATCTCAAACGTATAAGATACATAATATAATAAATTATAGTAAATGGTTATTAATTGGCTGCTTTAAGCGTAATAACAGGATCTAAATACAGTGGCAATTTTGACTTGACCATGGCTGAGAATTTGCACGTAGCTTTACATTATGACGTAGACAATGAATCGGAAAGGGATTTCTTAAATCACTCATGAAACGAAATTGCGATCATGAAACAATTTACTCTGCTTTCTTTTCTTATTCATGTTATTAACAGATCTCAGTTGAACTTTATCTATGGACATCCTACGCGGCGCTTGCAGGTCCGCGGTATCCATTCGAGAACTTAACACCCCCATCGGCCAACAGTTCAACGTTCTATGAGCCCTGCCCATTGCCACTTCAATTTGCTAATCCGCTGGGCTAAGTTTCGAATGTTATTAAAATACATATAATAATACTAGCTGACCCGGCGAACTTCGTACCGCCATATTTTATTTCTCTAATCGCAACTGAGGAAATAAAACCCTTCCGGTAAAATCGAATTAGCTAAATTGAAAATAAAACTCGAATTGAAAATAGTACTCAATTGAAAAATTCATATTGTTGTACAAAATGCGTGGGGTGCTTATTATTATTACTACTTACTTATTACTACAGGTATACTAAACTATCGTTAAAATATTTACAGCAATGAAAATCAAGCCCCCCACGTTCTCCAACAAAAATAGTACATTTTTTTTTTGTTATTAATGGTAATAATATTGTAACATAATACGCAGTATAATTATAAAAATATCAGTCACAAACAATTAAAATAATACGGTTATATCGTGAGCATAAATAAATATTACGTGAAATAAAGTAATAGAATTTATATTTAATATAATTAATAACTAAGAAACAGAACACAGCGCCATCTATTGGGTGTATTTGCAACCTAGATGTCAAACAATATTGAAGAATTTTATCGATGAATCATCGTACACCGCCATCTATGAGAACTTCATAAAACTAAACAGTAAAACACTTGCTTAAGAAACAATTAATTGATACATTTTATTCGTTTACATTCACGACATAGCGAATAATTGAGATGATAACTATCCTATCCAGTAAGTTAGACCAAAATACGGGTACATGTGAAATTTGATTGAAATCGGTTCAGTAGTTTTGGAGTTTATTGGCAACATACATCGTGACACAAGATTTTTATATAGTATATAAGATAAGATAAATAGGCTTTTACTATTAAGTAACTAACAGGGATATAATATGATTCCTTCAATTTTTCTATACATGCACTAATTTTCCAAAATCTCCACTACAATGTGCTCTGCTCCTCAAATCTCATGTAAAACTATAAACACAAAATATTACATAACTAACGACATCTAAAACGATCGCGTGACGGTAATATTCACGATCGCCGCACGTTCTTCCGTATTCACTCGACAATCGACAGCACATGGCGTGTAATAGACTATTATATAGAACTGTTACATTACATGACTTATTATTGACAACGGTATTTATTATGATCATGAAAATCCACGCGTTTTTGTTTTTCCGATATCAATAATAGTAGATTAGTAGCCAAGGGCTGTAAGGCATCAATTGCAGCCCGAGATATTTAGGCGCACGAGCGCAGCGAGGGCGCCTATACTTCGAGGGTGCAATTGATGCTTACACCCGAGCTAACTACTCTGCTTTACATCTCGATTGTGAGGTAAGTAGAAAAACACCGGCATTACAAGAATAAAACATTTTAAAGTAAAAGTTTTCTATTCCCGCCTTTTTTCATCTCTTTTTTAAATTATTTTTTTCAAGAACGAAATTGAGCTTCGTAGTTCGATATTTAAAATTGATGACTATTATACTCATACGAAGAGTAGCGAATAGCGAAGCGACCTCTTTTGTCATTGGCCTGAATGCATGATGTCTATTGCCAGTATGATGGTTAGATGTACGCAAACTTTTTGAAAGAGTGAAGTTTTTTTTTAATTACTTACCGCCCTAGGGCTTTTCTAGCTACATTATTACCCTAGAGCGCTAATTGGTCACTTACAAGCCCCATTTGGGGGTAATAAGGACCTACTTACCGAATATGAGAGATGTAAAACTAATTTTTCCACACCAATAAATAACAATAACATAACCTATACAGGCCCCCTTATTACGAACAGCAGTAGAAGTGTGGAAAGCGTTTAATTGCTTAATGTCTGTAAATTTTGCTGTCAAACGTCATTTTTTGTCTTCCGTTTGACAGCAAAATTTACTGCTCGTGTTACGCGATTACATTTCGTTAAACCACCCAGGGACTGCACCTACCCATCAACCATCTTGGTTGAAATAAGCAAGCAATTTTTTCGACTTGGCATACAAATTTGCTGAAATTTGCTTGAAGCTGATTCGTTTATAATAGAATATATTCGAATACTTATACCCTTTTTTGGTTCGACCATTTTTACTTAATATTACTGTACATAATAACTTAAAATTTATGTAATATGCAAAAAGTGATTACTTATGTATTATGATAGTTTATTTATGGAAAGAAGATTTTTTTGCAAATTTTTCTATTCTATCTTTTGCATGATGTTTAGGTTGAGTGCATCTAGCACTATTTTAATAATAATACCTCTTTCCCTGAAGGAAGCACTCACAGTAAAACCCATCAAGTCACACCCACGCTTCGGCAGTTGTCTTTTAGGTCCCATGCCCAGAGTTCAGTCCCAGTCCCATGTCTAGATTGCAGGTTAGTGAGAAGATTTTTAATGGAAAATTCAATAACGCTTTTTGCCTGACCTGGAGTCGATTCAGGAGCTCTAAATACGTACCACATAAATCACCCATCTTAATAGGGACAATCTGCTTAAATCTGTTCACTCAAAAACAACTGGGTAAGCGATGCAACGAGAATTACTTTGTAGGTTATATATCGATGAATATCATCGAGGGATTTAGATATAAAATACCAAGTAAATTCACTTTCTACGCTTCACCGTTCAGAATACAAATAGAACCATTAGTTATTCTAAACTTGATCTAACGTATCTATAAAGGGAAAGCTGTTAACATTCATCAAGGTTCGAACTACTAGTCTTGCTGTACGAGTTAGAAATTATCGGAGATAAGCTGTTTTATTAATGGAGATGGTGACTTAGGCTAGTTACACACGTACGACAACGACAAATACGTGGGCGAGCGCTATACGTGGATGTACCTACAATGGGACTGATTCCTAAGGTACAACTCTGCCTACCCCTTGAGGAAAAAGGCTTGATTGTATGTTATGCTATATGCCAATAAGTCTATCGCTACCTATGTCCTAACAAATGTCTGGGTGCTAGGTATTAAAACTCTGTGCAAATCATGTCGAAACATCCAAATTGTGATTTGATCGGAGTTATTTATTTGTCGTTTGCGAATTTCCTTCATACCTGCGACTGTTGTCTACCGCTTTCAACATAATATCTACTATCCAGCCCTGACATATGAAATGGGCACAATATTATACAAACAATAATAATCCATTGTGTTTGTCCGACTTTCATACGAACTAGTAGGGAATGTGATGGATCACGTTATTTTCTATAATTTATCCATAAAGTTGAATAGGTAGGTGCAGAGTAGGTCGAATATCTTCAGAAATAATAACTTATAAAAATCCGTACACACGGATCGCACTAGATTATGGACGCCTACTCTTCTGTTCTTTATTACCAAAATACAGAAAATATCATCATCATCATTCAGCCGTTGGAAGTCCACTGCTGAACATAGGCTTACCTCCATAAGGGGGCTGTTGCCAATAATCGCTACGCTTGGCAGGCGGGTTGGTGAGCGCAGTTTGATGATTTTACGCAGAGGAGGCTGCTTCCCGAACAAAAAAAAAGAAGAAAAATAAAATCAAGATCTAGAAAAAGTGCTACAATTGCCGGCATTATCGTTAAGAGCACCTCTGCGATACCCCCTCTGGCAGACTTATAAATACTTGCTTATTATCATGTAGGGTTTTTTTATGCCATAATAGGTGGCAAACAAGCAGACGGAATTGCCAGCATGTTGCCGACCCGACCAACACACTATTCACTCTCCTTTTGAAGAGCCCGATATTGTATAGCTCAACGGGAAGACCGCAGCAGGAGATCATTCCACAGTTTGCACGTATGCGGCAGAAAAGAACGGGAAAATCGACGTCCACGTATCGATTACGTGCGTAAGGTCTCAGGCGATGGCGGCTAGTACGGTGATAGAACCGTGTAATTAGGGTCATTTTCAATCTAACAGTATTACATTTTTATAAGTCTATCAATTTTAGCATTCACTGTTGACCACTATTGGTACAAATAGCCTCTAGTTATTATAAACAGGAGTTGCATTATCGGAATGTGGACAGGTGGCAATGTAAAGTACTGGTTCTTAGTCAATAACTGTAAAAACTGTATCTACAGCGTTACGTTACAGTTACTATTTAAATTATAACAATAATTATAGGTAGGTAGGTGCTTTTTTATATAGTTTTTACTCTGTACTTGTATTATGTATTTCTATAGTTTGGATGAAGACATCGTTACTTCGTTATACTATTATAATGTATGTATAATGTATTATAATGTATGTATACTTTCAAAATGATTGTCGAAAAAGAGTGTGCTTTTCGATTCAAACCAATTTTCATAATAGAATAGAATTCAGAATAGAATAGAATAGAATTCAGAAATTTAAAATAATATCGCCTTTTTGCTGAAGGGGTAGGTAAACGGTAGAGGTGTACCCAGGACTCAGTCACACAGGTACACCCACATTTCGCCAGTATGTTATTGTTCCCATGTAATAGGGGCGAGCTTATTGACATCTACCGGACACAGTTCCAGACTCCAGGCAGTCACCCAAATATGAGTAATTCCTAATGGAAAATTCATTATTGAACACTTTGCCTGACCTGGCGATCGAACCCGGGACCTCATGATCGGCAGTTGAGCTTGCGCCCACGACGCCACCGGGGCAGTCATTTGTAGGATATATTTAATTTAAACTTATCTCGAGGCAAATCCGACAAAATATTCTTATATATAATGCCATTGAATTCTTTATACTTATAGCTTAATTTGTATCCATACAAGAAATTTATAAACATGCACATAAAACACGACCTAGACGTGTTTATCCACAGATCAGGATGAAAGAGGTTAGATTGGAAATAGTTCCTGATTTGTATCAGAACGCTCGTCGCCGCTTGTCTCCCACTCCTCAACTCCACTACAAGCAAGAGACCAATACGCGCACGCATTACGCACACAAATTAACCATACACACATCGATCGCGAGTTTGCTATTGATTATCATCTAGCGCAAACACTGCGTTTGACATGCACTCACACACGCGCAAAAGCTCATCTAGACACGCGGCAGCGTGTCAAGCCAAGTTAAGGAACTGGCTAGTCAGCGCCGAGTGCCATTTTTGACCCTTGTATATCTCAAAATCTCTTGAACGTTCACACATAAAACTACGTGTGTTTAATTATATCCATAAGGACATCCAGTAGCCCAAATTTCATGAAGCTAGCTCAAACGGTTATAAAGATATTATGAAGGTCAAAAAGTCGTAAAATTTAGAACTGTCTGACTTATAGTACCTAAATCTAACCTACTTCCAGATGACCTTGAAGGATGAAATTTGGAATCCAGCTCGGTAATTGTGTTTAAGTGTAGGAAAAAATTAAAAAATTAAAAAATAGGTGGGGTCCCCATACAACATTTTTTTTTAAATGTAGCGTTGGAACCGTTACAACGTTACAAGCAAATATTTGAAATTATCCCAATATATTTGCTATATAACAGAAATATAAAAATAAAGTTAAGTCAAAAAATAAGTGGTGTCCTGGCCAAGTCAAATCTAACCTACTTTAAATCTCAATTTTTTTTTAATAACAGCAATTGTTATAGGCAATAAAGCAAAGAAATAAAGTTTAATACTTGTTCATAATGTTATTTAAATACATATTTGGATTTTGCATAGAACTTGGCACTCATTTAGATCTCCAATCTTTTTGCGGCGAAGCCCACAGCCAAACATTAAAAGTATTGAACTTGGCTCTCCTTTTTTACATGTATGTTTTTGGTGGGATACATGTTACGGTCACCTAAAGGTCGATTATCGATATCGATAAAATTACTGTAACATTATTACTTTAACTTTTCGCTATATTTATTTATTTGATATTAACTAATACGGCTTCATAGCAAATTATACTAATTAATTAAGTAACTACTATACAATGTCCTTACAATGTAATGTTGTTACTATATAATTTCTGTGTCTGGGTGCATAAGTAAGCTTATATAAGGAGGTATATATTTTTGAGCGGCGTAGCTCCTGGTTTTAATATCTTTTTCCTGACTCTTTTGTTATGTCATAATCATTTTCTGCAAAATTTTGAATATTTTGCAAAAAGAACTAATTGTGCTACATTTAGTAGGAATCCATTTATTTCTACCGGTTGCCTCAATCCACAATTTTCTTATATCTGGATTTTTTGGGAACCTTAATATAAAATTTTAATTTCATTATAAACGGAACAATCAAACAAAATTTTAGATGAAAACCCACACTTTACAAATAATTGATAATCACAATTAACATGGTGACAGACCACAGTAGATGCCACGTATTTACTTCGCGTGACAAAGAGGAGAACAACTTTTTTCTTTAGACGCTGTTTCACAGACAGACAGACAGAAAGAGACACACATACATACACTCACTTGATAATATCCTGACACACGGCTTACGCTTCTTCCACTTTCATGAAATTCTTCATACTAAATGCACGTCGGTTGTAGGTAATTTTGATTTATTGATCTTTCCTTAGGACAACATCAACTTGTTCCTAAAAAGTACGCCTACAAAGAGATATTTTAATTACAAAATATTACTCTAATAATCATATACATACGACACTTAATATCGACAATGTTTACAACATGGTACAACACTATCGATGTGCGGGGATTTCCCGGAATTCAAGCTTCGCCTAGGCGCACGCGACCCCTCGCAAAGAACGCAGTTCATTGCGCGATCACCTACGAGTACAAGGTGGAACCTATGTATTGTAGTAAGCAATGTATAATTTCCAATATGTTTCGCAAGTGTGTCGTTTTTGTCTAACAATTACATAATACTTTTATAATAATTACAAATATCACTTGAATTTAAAGGTTTTAGGACTTACCGGTGAAAAGAAATCCCTTGTCGGGCTACACTACACACCTGGCTTCTTTTTCGACAAGTTATAATAGCGCAGGACGGCATTATACACTATCTTCGCGGAGCTACGTACGTTGTGACCACATGAGCGCGACTATTAGCCGGCAAAGCTGATTTCGGCGGAATTACGAGCGTCTGCTCAAGAGGGCAGCAAAGCCGGCCCCGCCCACAAGGCCCCTCTAATCTCTTTCATCTCCTCTGTGTGTTTATCCCCTTCTATAAACGATCACATTAATATTAGGTACTCCATTCCTAATAATGGTTGCAAAACTATAGACATTTGCAGTGAACAATGCCTTGTTTATATAGAATTATGTTTTTGTATCGATTTGTGATGATAGCTCATGTATATAAGTACATGATTATCAATAAATGATGATTGATGATTGTTGTTGCTTTGACTGGACTTCAATATGACATGATATTAATATAGTTTGGTTTAAGTATGTCTTAGATATGGGTTGAAAACGGACTAAAATTTTGAATTGTAATTTTTTTATAAATTTAGATAGATAGGTAAACTCTGCTCGACTGCCTCGGTGGCGTAGAGGGCGCATGCTCGACTGCCAATCAAGAGGTCCCGGGTTCGATCCCCAGGTCAGGCAGTGTTAAATATTGGATTTTTCTATTAGGAATTATGTCAATAACTGCCTGGAGTCTGGAACCTGTGCCCGGTAGATGGCAATAGGCTCGCCCCCTATTACATGGGACCAATAACATACTGGCGAAATGTGGGTGTATCTACTGTGGGACTGAGTCCTGGGTACACCTCTGCCTACCCCTTCGGGAAAAAGGCGTGAATGTATGTATGTATGTATTTAGGTAAACTCTTTATTCATATACCGAAAAATAATAAAAACTAAAATGAAAACTAGAAAGCGTGTAACAATTAAAAACCGTTTGTCTTTATCTCGGAAGTTATTAATAAAGGTATAAACTACAAAATTCTATAAGTATAATCGATTGCCCTGTACCATGGTGAAAAATGCAATTCCCTACAGCACTACCAGTGGTATCAAAAGGAATTACAGTAGTATTTTGTGGGAAAAGTATATATAAAATATATTTTTTTTAAATTAATATATCTCATAATATTGCTTCCAATAAAACCAAACTTACTAAATAATAATTGTAATGTCAACATAGAAGTTGCTACAATAACCTACAAACTTTTATATTTCTTTGCAAGTAGGTCTTACATTGTAGGCGCTATTCACAACATCTATTTAGTATTTTAAATGTATCTTACTTTCTTTACATTGAGCAATAGATTTAGACATTGCACAATAACTAGATACTGACTAATGAATGAGTTCATTTGAATTTTACACCTAATTTTAATTCAAGTTAATGATTTTTTTTTTCTCTTTTTATGATATTGAGTGACAAGACGAGCAAATCAGGTGCCTGATGGTAAGCATCATGATTGCCCATATCAGACACAGTGCCACCCAGTGTTTTAAAATTCAAAATTCTGCGCGGCACTGCACTGCGCCTGTCACCCTGAGATATTAGTTGTTGAATCTTATCATGCCCCGTAATTTCGCTGGTAACATTGCCCTTCATACCGGAACACAGTAATATTTGCATATTACTGCTTGGCGGATGAATAACTGGCAAAGGTGTGGTACTTCCGGCGGCCCCCTGCAAAAGAGGCCTACCCCCACAAAAAAAAAAAACATGATGAATATATATTAAAATTATTATATATATTAAAAAATTGAGTTCTCGGAATAAAAATTCCAATTTATTATAGTATATATTATGATACTGGCGAAATGTGGGTGTATCTACTATGGGACTGAGTCCTGGGTACACCTCTGCCTACCCCTTCGGGAAAAAGGCGTGAATGTATGTTATGTTATATTTTATTATGGTAAAAGAAAAATAAAAATATACATATCAAAAAGTCGTAACCTCTTTTGCAATCTACTGAAATGAACTTAGGCAGTAATGTCCTAACTATCATTTTACATAATAAATTAACGAACTACACACCCTCGACAGCCTCGTTGGCTCAGAGCTCAGTAACTCTGCTTTCTGTGCCTCAGGCCCCAAGTTCGATCCCCGGTCAGGTCAAACATTTGTATGCATGAACATGTCTGTTTGATCTGTGTCTGGGTGTTATAAGCTTATATAAGTATGTATATCAGTCATATGGTTACCATAGTACAGGCTTCTAGCCTAGTTTAGGACCAGATGACCGTGTGTGGAAGTTGTCCCATAATATTATATATTATTAATTATATTAAATAATGAAGTAATAAAAGATTGACTCTCGTAACCTCATATGTACCTATTACTATCTAATTAATAAATCATCTCTAATCTGGAGGTTATATTATCTAGGTTACGAATGCCCCTAGGATATTATGACTCAAATGTGCTCTATCGGTCTGTAGGTAAACGAGTACAAAGGATCACTAGATCACCTTGTTCGATATTTTTGCCCCGGGGCTTATTTATTTGATATTTACATGCAAGTTTGCTGATTATTTATATTAGATACGAAGTTTATACAGTACAGGGTGTGCTTCTTTAAATAGTCATCATAGTATTTTATTTTAATAAACTGGCTATGCGTTGCGGTTTAATACGTGGTAGATATGTTCTATGTATATTCCAGTGGTTTAATATGTTCTTTTTTTTAAATGACCTACGCTGTTGGCCTTAGGTGGCCTCTACAGCTTTACCGGGCAGTGGTGAGCGCAGAAGGCGCTCGACCCAAAGTTTAAGGGCGACTAGCACAAGGGCATGTTGTACCTATAAAAACACATGTACTTAAGTACTTTTGCATTTATGATATGAGTAGCCTTATTTTTTTTTATCTCTTTTACAAGTTTTATAAGATTCCACTTTAATTTAACACTTTTTCGGCCCAACATTTTTTATATTTAGGTAACAAATACTACTCTATAATATGCTAGATATGGATATGGTCATACTACATTGTACCTATTTTATCTGCAATAAGGATATTTTACCTGAAGTATGCCTATTTATAGTATTTAGGTACATATGGAAATATACGTAGGATACCTAGATAGCTATTATTATTATTATTACCTGTATTTCTGTAGTTTATAACCTCCGGAATAGAAGCTGAAATGAATTTAGTTTCTAGTTCTTGAACAATAAAAACCCATATAATTACGAATACTATCGTAAAATTACCATAATATGATACTGTTACAATAGTGTACAAGAGAATTTATGAAACAAACGATTTTAGTACTAATAAGAATAGGTGGTAAACGTTCTAAAATTGGCATTTTTAATGGCTTTCAAATTAACGCCCGCATTGACTTTAGCAATTCCTTTAAAAACATTTCACTAATTTGATCATTATAATATTACTATGGTAATTCCCGCGACTTCGTTCTCGCAAGAATTTCGGGCCTTTCTCTCTTATTCCTTATCTATATCGTAATGGAAACCTTTGTGCCAAATTTCAGCTCTCTCGGTCCAAGGATTGAGGCTGGGCGTTGATGAGAGTGTGTCAGTCAGTCAAGACTTGGATTTTTATATAACCTGTTATAAAAGGGTGTAGTAGTACTTAAGTGGATGCTCATTCAACAACATGCAAAAGAAAAAATTTCAAAATTCGCAAAAAAAATCGACTTATCATACAAAATGGAGCTGTTCGTCGAATTTGTATGGAAACTCAAACATTTTTTTCGTTCATTTCAAAATTCTTTCCTTTGGAAGTAGTTCAGATTGACGGGTAGACCCCGTAAATATTACTACAAATTTTTTTAGACGTTATATTATATATGTATGGAGATTATAATCTCAATCACTTATTCAAATAAAAGTTGAGAAACGATATCCCTCATAAACCTATTAATTATTTACTAATGAACTGGTAGTTTTATGTCTAATGACCTATTAAAGAGAGCCTTAATAAGTCGATGATGAAGACATTGCAATATGTTAATTATGATCTAGTTTAATTTTATCACCTTATGCCTAATGAAAGGCCAATGATAGGTCAGGAAAGGCCAAGTAAAAAGTCAACAACCGACGAGCATGTATCAAGAATTTGATGAAAGTGGAAGAAGCGAAAGTCACTCCCTACAACGGGAACAAAGCGTTATAATGTACTAGCTGTGCCCTGCGGTTTCACCCTCGTAGACGATCGTTCCCGTGGGAATATCGAACAAGTACCCTATGTGTTATTCTAGGGTCTAAACTACCTGCTTACCAAATTTCAGCCCAATTCGATTAGAATTTTTGGCGTGAAAGAGTAACAAACATCCATCCATCCATCAATATAACCAACACCGCACTAGATAGCGCTGGAGATGAGTTAGAATAGATCTCGCAAGTGTTTTGTTCACCTGTTCAGTACAACATAAGTTTTTTAATTCACTAGAAATACAATATGAATATGGAAAGAAATACTTCACCTACGAACGGGACTTGAACCAACATCTTCCTATGACTAGTAGGTATCTCCACGGTATGTCAATTGGTGGAGTACCGCCACGCGGATTGGTGCGGCAGCTGCGGGCTCAAGTCTCGCTAGTTGGTGAAATTTTTGTTAGCAGTTAATTAAATTTTGTTTATAAATTAATACTATAAATATAAAATTATATTTTGTATATAAATTTAAATTATTTCATAGCCTACTCAAATTGCAGCGATTGCGTTTATTGCAGTGCTAAGTTAAGGTAAATCGTTTAGGTGACCATGAATATTTGATTCAATATCAATCTATTTGTCATGGTCACAATAGTTACTGTTATTATTAAATTGCATAAAAACAACTCAACAATAACAGCCACAGGGGTGCATCACTGTTGTAATATGTTTCAATATAAGCACATCCCTATGATTGTGTCTCAACCCTAGTAGTGTTATGTTTTGTTTACTGCTCTGTATAGTGCTCGTAAAAACAAGTAAATTACACCTTTCCCTCCCCACTGCGCGTTTTATTAAAAGCCCTGCGACCCTTATCTCAATAATCACTCGTCATACTGAACAACTTAAAAAAAATTTGTAGAGATCGCATTAAAAAATGTTGACTTGAAATGTTGACCCATACAAATTAACCGATTTTGTTCAATTTGACAGTTATAAGCATCCCCTGAAGTATTACGATACCTTTTTGGAACTCGTCGTATATTTCGTCAATAGGGTAAATCTAACAAGTGTTGACACTTAGTAATGAATGAAGCAATCCTCTCGTTACCAGCAAGCGACGTGTAACGCCACTCGACTAGTCGCAAGAAGGCCGAAAGGTCCAATTATGATAGCAATAACAAAAATTCACAATCTCATGTCGAAACGCATTCACATGACAATACTACGTAAAAATATACTTTCACAACTCGGGAACGTTCGAGAATTGTCACAGCCTAAAAATGTATTATCCCATGAGATTTTATATAAATAGACGTTTTACAGCACTCTATTTTGTCTCGAGAAAAATTACTTTATATGCCCTGTAACACGCGTCGCCAATGATGAACACCGATTATATTTTAATGCAGTAATCATAGCAAAATATAATTATAATGTCTATGATATTAAAATCTCATTGTTCTTAGTTCTTTGGCGTCATTTGCTAGTTGTTTTAGTGACTTTCACTGTTTAATGCATGAGCATGACCAGGGTTGACATGCTGGCTGGAAAATTAGGACAAGTCCGGTACACGTAAGTCATTACACTCCGAGTCCGGTAGACGTAACTCATTACTCTCCGCTTTTATGGACGTCTCTAATTTTGTCACTTATAGTAAATGTCAGAGCGTGTGAATTGTGGATTTTGTGTGCCAAATATGGACATAGTGATGAAATGAGGTAGTTTAGGAAAATTATGTTTTGAATTACGTTCTAACTGACATTTTAAAAACAACAGGTTGTTTTTAAAATGTCAGTTAGTAAATCAAATTTAAAAACAAATTAATCACAAACATAACATAACATAACATACATTCACGCCTTTTTCCCGAAGGGGTAGGCAGAGGTGTACCCAGGACTCAGTCCCATAGTAGATACACCCACATTTCGCCAGTATGTTATTGGTCCCATGTAATAGGGGGCGAGCCTATTGCCATATACCGGGCACAGTTCCAGACTCCAGGCAGCTATTGAGATAATTCCTAATGGAAAAATCCAATATTTAGCACTATGCCTGACCTGGGGATCGAACCCAGGACCTCTTGATTGGCAGTCGAGCATCCGCCCACTACGCCACCGAGGCAGTCACAAAAATAATCACAAAAATTGTATTAAATATTAAAGTTTAGAAAAAAACAAACACCATTAATTAAACTATACTTAAATCGCTTCCTCTTTCCATTTAAGGAAGAGGTAATCAAAACATATTATAAAACTAAGCTTATATAATTAAACAATTTTTGCATCATACAATAAAATTATCTACGCGATAATCGTAACACGTTTTAATAAAGAAAGCGTACAAAACATCATTTGAATGTCTATTACGTGTCCATATTTGTAGTGGTCGCGACGTAATGACCGCGCCCTAGCTCTAGTTTTATTATAATTTGTTGCATCATGGTCGCCCTAGTGTTATGTCAGTGTACATATTTCTGCCACAAAACAAATAGCTCACAGAAGGGCAGTTTTATCAGATTACATTTAAAATCTAATATTGATTCTTTGCTTTCAGTACAACGTAGGTTTTAAAACATAACATAAAATCAGGCCTTATTTTCCCGAAGGGCTGGAAGTACCCATTCAACGGTTTTTTATTTAAATATTATAAAAGTAGACTTGTATGAACACAAAACCTTACTTTAGAACTATGATGTGTTGATACAGCGAAAGCGAAACGCGATAAATAAAATAAAATAAAAAGTACTAAACTTATTTGCTTTTGTTTAGGACTAGAGCGATGCGTGCCAGCGATGTCGTGTCCACTAGTTTTCCTTGACGTCTTTTTTTACGCATCTGTATTTCGCTCGCTCGTTGTACCTCTTCTGCTTCTATCTATTTCACGTTCCACTATTATTAATTCTGTGTGCTATAACAAGTAGGGCGGAATGTGTTGTAATTAGTCTGATTATTGCGTACTGTAATGTAATTATACGACTCTGTTCGCTTCAGGCTTGCCGTGTCGCGTGTAGATCGTTTATTGATTAGACAACGAGTTAGTGGGTCAAGACAGGCTGTGCTATTTCTTTATGAGTTAAAATGGCTTTGATTTTTACACAGTATATTTAACTTGGCCTGTTTATTGTTGTTTATTTATTAGTTTGGTCAATTGTTTTTCTACGAAAAAGATTCTCCTAGAACAAGAATATTTAGTTTTTAGTTCCGATTTTTTAGTGTCAAAAACAACATGCACAACGAAAAGGATTAGCAAGTTAATATGGCAATAAGCAGGATACATTGCACGTAGAACTGATGGCCGATGGGACCAAGGACTAAAGCTGTTAGGCTCTATAGTTAGCTTAGGAGGTTTGCTGCTCGCACATTCATTGCTATTACCTTAAAATTATTCTGCGCGCTAGCAGCCAGCTGCTCGTGCCTTCAATGTTATAAAAAAACGAATTTTGATGACATATATTAGTCGACCATAGACTGGGTTTTTTATGGTCTAGAGCTCGATCAACCCTAAATGAATTCCTGGCTACGGCCTTAGGATGACCTGGCAAAGACCATGATCCTACATCATGCTGAATGTAAGCCGCTTACAACCGGAGTAGATGGAAATCTAGGAGATCCAGCAGCGGACTTCCAATGGCTGAAATGATGATGATGATGACAAAATAAATTAGAAAAACACAATTTAACTAACAGTACCTTTAATAATTATGACGTCGCATGATGGCCGTGGATGTGACGTAACTACTAGTACGGTATCATCTGTCGGTGAACGACCGCACCGACCTTGTAAGCCACGTGTGACATCTTCATTAATTATATTATGACTGACTATGAATGAATGGTCATTGATTCTATGCTTGATTTTTTTATGATCGTGAGTGAAGAGCAAATCAAGTTCACCTTATAGTAAGCATCATGATTGCCCTTAACAGACACAGTGCCACCCCGTGTTTTAAAATTCAAAATTATGCGTGGCACTGCACTGCGCCTGTCATCCTGAGATATTAGACCGGAACACAGTAATGTTCGAAAATTACTGCTTGGCGGATGAATAACTGGCAAAGGTGTGCTTCCCTAGGCGACCCCCTGCAAAAGAGGCCTACAAGAAAAATCGAGTTGATCTGTTGCACCGATTAACTTTAAACAATAACTACCGAATGCTTAACCGACCGTCAAATATGATATTGGTCTCATCAGAGATTTCAACCATTCATTAATGAAAACACTTTAAATTATTCTTCATACTTTCGGGACAATATTTAATTCGTGTGAGAGTAGAAATAAGAAAAAAAAAAGATTTTTGAAATTATATCCAGAATCCAGATAGAGGTACTTACTGCGTGCCTATTATGGTTCAAATTCCCTTTAAATAAATTAACGTTAAAATTAATTACTTTACCACTAAATCAGTCCTGATATTTTGAAGTTTTTATAGTTTACCTATAGGTAAACTATAATTATGTCTCTACCATTTTATGGAACAGAGGAAGACAAAACATCGATTTGATAATTTTTTTATAGGATTTTGTCAAATTCCTCTTTGTTAGGATACGCTGTTAATTGAGAAGAATCTTACCAAAACTTTTTAACCTCATAAGATAATTTCAAATTTTAGAAAAAGATATCTTCTACAGCGTTTATACTAGATATTAATTATATCAATATTATGTTAAAACATTATTAATAATAAACACGCTTGAGCTTTAAAACGGTTATATAAGTTCAGGAATCTAAATTATATCTAGTGAAACAACAATTAACAAGGATAATGAGTTACGCTCTGATTGACCTAGACTGTGTGAGTACTATAGGTACATACATCTAGTTACATCATGATATATTATAATTGATGGGAGAACAGAGGCAAGACTCGAAGACTAATCGTGATCAGATTACTGGGGAATTAAGATTAGAATTAGTGGAGTTTGTGTAGGTTTCCGAGTTATTGACACACAGACTGTCTGTCTGTCTGTGTGTCTGTGTGTCTGTTAAGAGACTTTTTACCGGCAACGCGTGGAGGTATTAAATTAGATTTTTTACTGAATGTTTTTATTGTTATTTTCTAGAACCTAGTTGTCTTTATTTTACGTAATTACATGTAGTATTTTTCATATCTTCAAAAAAGTGGGTACGTGTGAGCGAGAGGGCGAATTTGCGTTGGACTGCGCCTTACACTCCCCGTTACTCGCAGGTGCTCGTACCCAAAGACGAACAAACCTGTAATAATGTCTTGTCTTCTCAAAAATATTACAAATAAAGTGACAACGATTAATTGGGTGTATCATAAATTTTATGAAGAGGTATTGAGGTGGTAGTTGAAGACAATCTAATGTAGGTCTTAATCTAATATACGTGTCTTCTGGATCCTCTCTCCTGACCCTGACCTCTCCTGTCCCTGACATTATGAATGTCATATAAGAGACTCGACAGGAAGAAGACTTCATACATTCTAAGAAGCCTTTTATCTTGATTCCAGGTATTATGCCTGTTACTAGTGCTGGAGCTGGCAGCTGCAGCAGGTGCGCGCTCGCGGCCGAGGCTACAGCAGCCGGTGGAAGATGACTACGATTACGAGCCACAAGCGCAGGAACGTGGAGACCAGGTAAACTTTATCATGATGCGGTCTTATTTGGAGAGCGGGACTTGGAATAAGAACGTAGTTTTAGAAGTTCTGATGGCTTTGTAAGCTGGAGTTTGGCAAATAGTGCTTAATAGCTTTAAGAATGTGAGCGAATTGTACTATGTTTGCAACGATCGCCCAGAGGCCTTTTTGATTTAAATATGTACTTCCCTTTGACAATGGGTTTGAATCGCGACCGTTTGTTTATATTGCCTTTTGCGAAACTTTTTTTAAAATAGGTAAACACATGTATCCCTGACTGGGAAAATCTGGTCCAGAGTTATCTTTCAGGTTTCCGATTTGTTATTTGGAAACCCAGAGCGCTTGGGATAGTTAACTATAAAACAGTGAAAAACTTGTTGCCGAGGGTTACATAACATAACATAAATAGCATACAATCACGCCTTTTTCCCGAAGGGGTAGGCAGAGGAGACTCAGGACTCAGTCCCATAGTAGGCACACTTACATTTTGTCAGTATGTTATTGAGAAAATAGGGCATGTTATAGAGGGCGAGCCCGGTAGATACCAGGTACTGTTCCAGACTTCAAGCAGTTGCGTGACCTGGGGATCGAACCCGGGACCTTTTTAATCGGCAGTCGAGCTTGCGCCCACTACGCCACCGAGACAGTCCCGAGTGCCGAGCATTGACACGCTATAATGAATCTTTTGACCAATTATAACCCGAAAACATCATCTTACCAGCTCATTTCATAATTCCAGGTGGTTCTAGTTCCCGCAGACCAATACGCGTCTCTGTATCGTCAGAACGACCGCGTGGACCAGGAGTACGAGCCACGCGCGAGACCACAGCCGCGGGTTAAACAGCAGCAAGTGTTGCGTCAGGAACAGCCTAAGGAGCCCCCCGTGCAGACCATTAGGAACTATAATAAGGTGGGTTGAAGTTAGAAATTGGGAAGCTGATGAAGTTAATTTGTGTTTTGTTTTACTATTACCAAATATGACAAGCTAGTTGGCTCAGTTGGTTGTAAATCCTTCTAGGCAGGTGCTGGTTTCTGGTTCGATCCCCGAGCAGGTCAAACATTTATGCGCATGAACATCAACATCATTCCGTAGGATTGTCTGTTTTATTTGCGTCTGGAGCCTGGTTATTTAAATGTGTGTACTCGTAAATATAGATATATCAGACCATAAGCTCTACCTAATTTAGGACCAAAAGACCAAGTGGAATTTGTCACAAATCATTCCAAAAATTCAATTCAAAGCTGTTTTCCACATATTACGTAAATTAAGGATATTTGACATTATCAAGCTACATATTATTTCGTAATGAACGAGTAGATAAAACGGAAGTTAATAATCATCAAAATCACATAACTTACGAAGAAAATTACCTCATTATGGTAATTAGTAATTACACGTAAGTGCCGTCAGCGGACCGAAAGTAATCAATCTTATCTGCATTCCGCTAATCACACTAATATGCATAACCAAACCAAGCGGGCCAATTTTGCTATGAAGATCCTGGATACATAGGGTAGGGGGTCTTTTCTGCAAGTGAAACCGAAGGGCTCAGCCAGTTTTAATGATAATCCTTTATTACGTTATAGGTGAACGACGACGGCAGTTTCACGTTCGGCTACGAAGCAGCAGACGGTTCCTTCAAGGAAGAAACAAGAGGCACCGACTGCGTCGTTAGAGGCAAATACGGCTACATTGACCCCGATGGCAACAAACGAGAGTTCACCTACGTCTCCGGCAACCCTTGCGACCCTAACAAGCCTGACGATGATGAGCAAGAAGCCCCTGGAGCCCCTGACTCAGCCGAAAATGACCCCGAACCCAACTACCCTACCAGACCCTTCAGGCCGACGACTACTAGACCTACGACTTACTTCCAGAACGATTTCAGAGACGCTGATGAAGAAGTTGAAGAGGAACCTCTTCAACAGATTAGACCGAGGGTGGTTCAGCGTCCGGCAATCAGACGTCCTGCTTACCCATCGCAACCGATCTCCATTACTCCACGACCACTCCCGGTGACGACACCCAAATCTCTACCAGCGACAACCTTCAGACCACAGCTACTCCACGTGACAGCCAAGCCTGAAATCCAGTACAGCCCAGAACCCAACTACTCGCCATCCCCCGCACCAGAAATCGCCACCACTCCTGGCTTTTCATCAAGACCTGGATCTGGACAGATCGACTTCGCTGCCGAATTTGCAAAGTTCCATCGCGAGAACCAGCAGTCTTCTTCAGCCACTGCATCACCCGCGAAGTCAACCTCTGCTGCTCCTAGCGGCAACCCTCTTTACTCTACTGAACTAGTCTTCGATCCTTCAAGTGGATCCTACAATACTCAGCTGTTCCAAA
Source organism: Hemistola chrysoprasaria (assembly GCA_947063395.1). NCBI lineage: Eukaryota > Metazoa > Arthropoda > Insecta > Lepidoptera > Geometridae > Hemistola > Hemistola chrysoprasaria. The sequence goes on along the minus strand of OX346716.1, from coordinate 15,900,644 downwards.
CTTTGCCTCAGACTAAAGGAGAATTAAATTTAAATCAGAGGCTGCAGCCTTATGTGGCTCAACCTCAGCAGTCGAGACCTTTCATACCCTCGCCTCAAATATCAGCTGCTCCTGCTCCATTATACAGACACCAGATTCAAGCTCCTCAGGAAGTGTATCAGAGGCAGCAATCTGAGACACAATTCCAGAGCTCTCAGCAGTTGTTTGCCCAACAGCAGCAACTGCAGCAAAATCAACTTCAACGTGACAGGGCCGCAGCAAGAGCCCAGGCACAAAGACTAGCTCAAGGCCAATCAGCTCCCGTGAGAGCCTCACCAGCTCCTCAGTTTTACTACGTACCTCGAGGAGAAACTTCTGGTTCCTCAGGACAGATTGACTCCTTCCTCAGAGGACACGGCATTCAGTTTTAGATGACTTCAGTCTGATGTAAATAGACCGAGAGCCCACTGCAAGAAGTTAACGTCAAAGATATTCCTTTGGAAAAAGGAGAATGTTTTCCTTTTACAGAGGCATACTAACAAAGATATTTTTTGAATTCCCAGGAGAATAATCTCGCAGAGATTTAAAAACATCTCATTAACATAACTCAATGGACGTAAACTTTCTGCAATGTGCTCATGGACGAAAAGGATATCTAGTTTAGTTAGTTAGAGCTAGATAATTCGCTGTCGACCAGTTATATCCACCATTAGGCCATAGCAGGCGCAATGATGAAGGCTGGTAGCACGGCGTAGTCGAGTTTAATAGCCTATATTTTCGTTATCAAATAAGCCTTGATATGCTAAACCTGCAATTCAAAAGTGTATGGCAGTCGTAAATGCCATCGATAATTTATATTAAAAAAAAGTTATTTTTACATAAACCAAAAGGTTTATGGGTAAAAACCCAAGTAATATTATTTGGGCGTATCGCGTCCTTTAATCTGATATAGATAATCCAAAAACCCACTGCAAATTGCTACTGTTTTTGAATATCATAACATAACTTCAAAATACAATTTCAGAAGAATTCAATTCAAATATACCCGTTGCCATGTAAAACTGACTACACTAACTAGTAACGCTACAATTTAATTTTTGGCTTTAATTTAAGTGACTACAATATCTTATCTAAAGTTCTACATCCATATTCTACGTGAAAAAGTATTAATAGTTTTTAATGAATTTGTTCAGTGACTGCCTCGGTGGCGTAGAGGGCACATGCTCGACTGCCAATCAAGAGGTCCCGGGTTCGATCCCCAGGTCAGGCAGTGTTAAATATTGGATTTTTCCATTAGGAATTATCTCAATAACTGCCTCGAGTCTGGAACTGTGCCCGGTAGATGGCAATAGGCTCGCCTCCTATTACATGGGACCAATAACATACTGGCGAAATGTGGGTGGGTCTACTGTGGGACTGAGTCCTGGGTACACCTCTGCCTACCCCTTCGGGAAAAAGGCGTGAATGTATGTTTATGTTTATGTTGTTATTCAGTGTTAAATATTTTTTAATAAATAATTCAACTGACGTTAACTTTTTGCAGCGGGCTCTTGGACTAAAAATATATCTAGTGCAGTAAGTGCAGTAAGGCGGCCGGCCGCGGTGTACAGTCTAATCAGTACCTTAAACTAATTCTAGGAAATAGTCGTAAGTGTAAAATATACTGTAATTTCGAACGCGAGTGTCCCCAATACGACACTCTGTACACAAAAGATCTTTTGTAATATTTTGTTTAATAATAAATTATATTTTTTACATAAGAATGCTGGTTTATTTTTTACGGCTCATTTTAAATATTAATTATGTAGAGAAATATAGATGAATAGAAATCCTATTGTAAAGATGTCCCATTTTGAACATCTTCAGAGACAGCAGTCCATCAAATCTGAGAAGTACCGTTTGACGTTTCCTCTTTTCAAGCGCTAAACAACTTTCCGTAGGCGTAACTCACACAACAAACTAACTCAATCAACAATTTCAATTACCTCCACCGGAAAACCATATCATAATAATACTTAATCACTAAATTTAAATTTAGTCCATCAAATAAGGCAATTTAAAAACTATTAAACGGTACGTCTTAAATTTGATGTATCTACTATTTAATTATATAGAAGCAATGGAGCTGAATTGCTTTACTACTAAATTGCTTTACTACCCTTCCTCTAAGTATAGAAGTATAAAATAATATCGTGTCTGTGATAGAATTTAATGAGTTGGGTATGTATTAGAGTCGAAGATTAGAAAAACAAAAATGCAGATAAGACTAGCATTTAAGCATCTACCGTATTTAAGAACCACACTATGATGGCCCGAACGCATATAGCCTAGAGCTAGTAACAAACATCCATCCATCCATCCATCAATCTAATCAAAACCACGCTAGATGGCGCTGTAGGTGAGTTAGAACTAGCAAACGTTTTGTTCACCAAAAACATAGTTTTTTACATTGAACTGAAAGAGATTTATTATATTAGTAGGATAATAAACGGGTGTGTAATATTACTAATTACTAGCGACTCCATACAAAAGTTTCATAAACTGCCACCAGATGGCAGCTTCTGCTCAAGACTCTGGTTGCAAAACATACCTCTCTCTAGTCACTAGTCATTGGACAAAATTTTAGGCAGCGAGTGTGTGTGAATCATAATTTACAATTATTGTCTCACACATTCTAAATGCAAGCTTTTTTGGATAGGTGGCGTTAATATATTGTCTTTTTTCTGCAGATTTCTCAAATTAATGTTTTATTTGAGAACTGCAGAAAAAAGACATCTGTATAAAAATTCAATACATAACATACTATCACACCTTTTTCCCCAAAGGGTTATGCAGACGTATACCCAGGACTCATACAACAGGTACACCCACATTTCGCCAGCATATTATTGGTCCCATGTAATAAGAGGCGAGCCTATTGCCATCTACCAGGCGCAGTTCCTTTCTCCAGACTGTCATTAAGTTGAACCCTTTCGAAAAAATCTCATAACACTTTGCCAGACCTGGTGATCGAACCCGGGACCTCAGATCCACAGTCGAACTTCCAACCACTACGCCACCGAGGCAGACTAATATTCAACATTGTGGTTGGCAGCGTATGAGGTTCTGGGTTCGATTCTCATGTCGGGCAAAGTGTTACTTAATGTCTCAATAGCAGCCTGGAGTCTGGATTTGTGCCCAGTTAATGCCAGTAGGCTCGCCCTTAGTAACAAGGGACTTAAAAGACAATTGGCGAATATGGTTGTTATATTAAAGGACGGGATCCATGGTTGAACTCGGCCTTACTCTTCAGGCAGCCCCGGATCCACGATTTTTTGAACCGCAGCAGATACTTGATAGTAGCGGCCCTCTCTCCAGCGCAGCATTTCAGACAGTTTCCATATGCTAGGCGCTTTGTGGAGCAAAATATAATAATTGCAAAGATGATAATATCGCGTGATCAAAATGCTGGCGTTTATCTGGCTCAACGTATATGCATTGCTATTCAACGTGGCAATGCCGCCAGTATCTTGGGTACGCTGCCATCTGACAGTGGTTTAGAGCACTTGGATTTTCTATAGGCTGACATGTCGGCCTGTGGATTTTCGAAGTGTTCTATGGTATAGTGTATTTAGTTAGGGTAGATAGTAAGTAGGTAGCTCTATTGTTTAGTCTTTTTTCAATAAAGGCACTATTATCAAAGTAAGTATATAATGATTTTGGCACCCCCTGAAACTACCGCCCAAGGCGGTTACCCTGGTTTGCCCTCCTAGATCTGGGGCTGTCTTCTTTTTTATAATAGGGAGTGACACGACGAGCAAATCAGGTGCCTGATGGTAAGCACCATAATTGCCCATATCAGACACAGTGCCACCCAGAGTTTTTATTTTAAATTCTAAATTATGCGCTCATGCGTAAATTATGAACAGCTCGTCTACTTCCGCCATTCCAGTTTACCACTCATCATTTCTGCGCTCACTTCGCGCACGCACGAATCCTCATTCACACAGTTCATTACATGGTTCACATGTTTCCTACTTTTAGATTTTTATTTCTTCTGAGGGAAAAAAGTGACACAGTTCCGTTGGATAAGTTTAAAATAATAATATTTTTTTTTTTTAAATAATAATAATATGGGACAACTTCCACACACCGTCATCTGGTCCCAAACTAGGCTAGAAGCCTGTACTATGGTAACCAGATGACTGATATACATACTTATATAAGCTTATAACACCCAAACACAGATCAAACAGACATGTTCATGCACCCAAATGTTTGACCTGGCCGGGGATCGAACCCGGGCCCTGCGGCGCAGAAAGCAGAGTTACTACCATCTGTGCCAACTAGGCTGTACCGTTTAACCGGTTTGTTTAACCGGTACATGAGCCGTGGAGTTACCGGCTTTAGAATAGTGCTCCACCCTCTCTACCCGTGGTTGCCGTGAGACCCGGCTAAGGGTTAGCAAATCCCGAGGACGGGCAACAGCGTCCTCTGCAAAAGTATTGACAAAACCCCCCTTTTTGGGGCGGTAATCCACTACTGAACATAGGTTCCTTTTCTCGACCACCACTCCGTTAGAGCTCTATAAATTACATAGTCAAATAAAATAATACATTGTTTTTACTATACCTAGTATTATCTAAAATGCCTAAATAAATGCACTATTGCTACAAAGACACTTGCTTAATAAACACATTAACAAACCATGCAATATGTAAAACATGAAAGAATATGAAAGAAACTAGGCAACAGGCAACACGAGACAGCTTCGTTGCTCAATCATGCATCAATTCTGAGGATATAATATAAATAGCCTTTGTTATTTTTTATTTTGTTATGATAGGAATTTCTGTCAGTGTGTTTGTTGCCGCTAATTTCTAAACCGATTTTAATGGTACTTTATTGGCAGATAGCTTATGTTCTGGAGCTACTTTTATTTAAGAAAAAGGTTTAGGGTTCCGTGTAAAAAAATCCTATTAATTCGGGCTCGTCTCCGAAAACCTTAAACCGACTATAACGGGACTTTTACTGACAGATAGATGATGTGATAAAAAGTTACTCAAGCTATTTTTGTAAAGTAATATGATTAGGGTCCCGTATAAAAAAAAATAAAACTCTTCCGTATAAAGTAATAAGTTCCACGCGAACGAAGTATCGGGTTATGTTTCAGCTAGTTCCTTATTTCAGCCCGACCAAGATCTAAAGCGCGTAGGTACTTGTAACAACCATCTTACTAGGGACATTTACCATGTTTGTAAATTACCTACTCGGGTTTTATGTACTCAGTGACTGCCTCGGTGGCGTAGTGGTTCCCAAATGAGGTCCCGTGTTCTATCCCCAGGTCAGACAATTTTCTTAGCGTCAGCCTGAAGCCTGGCACTGCATCTACATAACATAATAATAGTGTAATAATATATTTTTATATCAAAGTTTTTTTTTGTAATTTTGGGTAGTAAACATATCTTTTATTGATTAATTATTGTAAAAACTGACATTGTTTGCTTCACTATAGGCAGAATACATTGAGACTATTAAATGACGTTGAATTGCTTGGTATTCTTAAGAGACTATTATAATATAACAAGGAAACATCTTATTGTACTGTATATTATCAAATCATTTATCGAGCAATAAATTATTTAATTTGATATGTATATTATGTTGATACACCAATCCGTGTATTAAAATTATATCCGTGTATTATATCCGTGTATTTTCTGGGCCGTTTTATCCAACTTATGATTATATTAATTTTAATACTAAATTAGTATCTATCCTTATACTGTGAAATTATCTAAAATATTATTATATTTCTTTTAATAAATTACCTGAACGAGACCTTTGCTATTATTTACCTGTGTCCTATCATTATAAGGAAAATTAAAGCTTTTAATTTACAAATTACCAAAAAAATAGTCCTAATAATTGGAAATAAATCAGATAAATATGCAGTCATCAAAAACGTATTTGCAAATGTCGTAGTACCTACCTGTTGTAAAACAATCGTTACAATAATTCCATTGTGTGTATGACAATAGACAGTAGTTTATAATACTTCAGGATTCTCACGGCCTAGTAACAAACAATTGATGGAATTCTAGACACCATACTTCACACTGCTATACCTACTACATTAACGAAATGATGAACCGAAAATGTAAGACTTATTTAGGAGAAATTAGATTACCTTAAATCTAAAGTAGCACACCACAAGCCACATCATAACTCGACTTAATAAGACTCTACCAAAATTGGAAAATGTGAGAAATAATTAAAGAAGAGTCCATTAAAACTTGCCTAAATAGCTGCAGTGACATTGACTGCCGTGAGACGCAGACCGCTTCAATTTTACCACATCTTAAACAATAGGACAATTAAAATAGCACAACTTAAAACAACAACGCAAGAATATTCGATGGTAATACACCGCCTTACGAACTCAGTCACCCACACAGTTACTAGTTGCAAGTTACTAGATGTTCACAAAAATGTTTGGACAATTAAACAATTGGGATCTTACGGCACAGGTGGAAAGAAAAAAGATTTTCCGTTTCAGATAATGAAATGACAACAATAGTGCCGGTTGCGCAAGATTCGCACGCAGAGGACGCGAGTGGGGCTGTATTTTATATAGGGGAGTGGTATGCGCGGGCGCCGCCGGAGCGCGGACATTATGCCGCTGTGGCTGCTCTAGCGAGATGCTTCTCATTGTGCTCCTAGCGTGGCTCTCTTCAGCCTCCGCGACCGCCAACACGACCGATGTCACCACGAACTCACCACATACTACCACTAAGGAGATCCTCAAAGCCAGCGAGACCGGAGACCCTTCTAAAGTGGAAATTGTGAAACAAATACGACGACTCAACGATGACGGATCTTACACGATAGGATACGAAGCTGATGATGGAACGTTCAAGATTGAGAGTCGAGATGTTTTGGGGAACGTGAAGGGGACGTTTGGCTATATTGACAAGGATGGGGAGATCAAGCGAGTGACGTATTCATCTTCAAGTGACAGCACCCCCACTGCAGTGCCTGTAACCACCAGCACGACGCCTCTTCCTCCGGCGATGGTCGTTCGAATGAACAAAACCGTGTCAACAACCAGGAGGCCTCTACCAACAGTCGTGTATCCAACTAGATCCAGCTACACTACTAGAGGTACTGTTATTCAACCGATACCTCGTCGCAGATCAAGTTCCAGGACCACAACAGAATCTACCACCGAAAGACCTGAAGAAACCACGAGCAATATTCTTAAACTTTATAAAGCCGAGGAAAGTGTGAAAACTCGAACGCAAGTGCTGAAACCAATGCCGGCCGGGAGTGATGACTTGATTACTAAGCAAACAACTACCAAGGTACCTGTGACGTTAAAACCGGTGTACGAGCATGAGCCAGACAAGAGGGCAGAAAGTGACGTTAATAAGCCGAACACATTTCGCCGTGAGCTTTCGGGAATTAGCACCAATCCACGCATGGTCAGCCTGCAGCAATCTGTAGGAGATGATTCTACAGATGTGTACGGCAGCCATCTTTCACTAGGAACTGTACGACCGTTGTTCACCACTACAACGCCTCGACCAAGACTTGTGCCCATTCAATCGTTAGTGGCCGCGAGGCAAAGGATCCATCAGCAGTATCAGGAGGAGCCTACTGAAGAACAGGAGACGACAATAGAAGCTAGTACTGGAAGAGTGTTCGATCGAGACAGTGTTGTGACAACGAACCCAGTCCCCGTCGTCCACATACCTCCTCCTAGAGATGATGATCAGCTGTACCACCAGCAGCCGATATACAGACGACCACATCCCACAATACAGTTCCGTACTCATGAGTATCTGAGAGATAATCCTGGCGCTCCCATCCCTATTGGTAACCAGCGGCCCTTTCTCCAGTATGAGCTCCAGAACAAAGTACTGGAGCCACAATATTTGAGAGAACAAACGACTCTGAAGCCAGTGGACTCCGAGACACCAGCTTACGACGTCCGACCAGTGACGCGAATCATACCTGTTCCTGTTGACGAAAGAGGAGTACCACTTTCAGGGTATCAAGGTAGGTTTGTGAATCCTTACCAACAGCCTCCGCCGGTACTGTTCCAGCCTCGTAACACTGATGAGATGTACCAGATATCCGCGCCGGTGAGCACGAGAGACTTGCGGAAGCTGCTCCAGATATTGATCATGAGGCAAAACCGCTTGCAAGGCCTCATGGAGCAGATGATGCCAGGGCCTTACCAGCCTTTGTACAGACCAGAGGACTACAGGTACCAGCGACATTACGACGATGATTACGATTACCGCGATCGATACGAACCTCGAGAAGTATATTCGAACCAGGTGTCTAGTTACGAGAATCCTCCATATGAGAGTCAGAGGTATTTGCCCAGAAGGCGGTATACGAGACCGTATGACACGGCTGGGTCTTCCTCCAACAGAATTGAAGAGACGCCGGAGTACTTGCCAGCTGAGATCCGGGAGGCTTTGCTCTTGAAGATGCTCATCCTTGCCATCAACCCTGACTACTTGCCCGCTCCTGCACCACCCACGGAACTCACCACTGCTGCTCCGCCGAGAAAACAAGTAAGGAACGTCCAAATCCTTGGAGAAGAAGGTTCTATGGACGAAGCCAAGAGAAACCAGAGGCATTAGCGATATAATTAATTTATTCAGTGATAATATTGTGTAGAATACTCATCAATGTAAATAATAACTTTGTATATTTTGTGGTAATGAAACTATTTTGTCTATATATCGTGTCTATTTATTAACCTCATTGTTGGCAGGACAACTTATTCAGATATAACAATTTACTTAAAAATTTTCATTATTATATATTTAATTATTTTTTTAGGCGCCATTAGAAAAAAATAGTTCAATATAATTCAATCAGTTTAATAGCTGTGTGCTTGATCAATAACAAACTCTAAAAATAATATTAGTTCAATACATCAAACTGTCTTAATTTATCAAACACCCACTCGAGTGTAAAATAGATCAACCGTTACATTTTTAGACAAGCCATTATAGCATCTTGGTCAGCCACGCCTTAATAACATATAACCACAAAATAAATATACAAAATAAAAAAATAAAAAATAAATATGGCCCGTTAAAATAATCTTAAAGACAAATAATTGCATATTAATAAATAAAAAATCTATATAAACCGTATCCGCATGCGGGCGCGTCATTTTTTTCCGCAGAATGTGGGGCAATTTGTGAATCGCCTAAATCAAAAGTAATGAATATCTTTTCGCCAAATGACCCAATAATAAAACGGTAGAAAACCCTTTTTTCAGCTTCAAAATGTAGGCTTCCTTTATATTATCATAACATTGAAATAGCTTAAAAAACACTATTATATCAATACAAAAGAGACGTACCTGACGTACCCACGTAAGTTACATAGGTATAACCTAATAAAAATACTAGTAAAAAATACTAAAAATTCATAGGACATAATTTTCAAGTGCATTTTTAAAACTTTTGTTATTGCAATTAGTATGAATAATTTAGACAACAAATCAAGACAGTCGAGTTTAATTACTGAGTTAGCACGAAATATGTATATTGTTGTGCCTCAAGGATTTTCCCAAATGTAACAGAACAGTAACTGTATAGAGAAGGTGTACCTAGTATTGCTGGCCACAATGGAGAACCTTCATGGCGGTGAGTCTTACAACATGGGTGAACGAATGTCACACGCATATGATTTTAATATGTAATATATGGATAAGACTGCCTCGGTGGCGTAGAGGGCGCATGCTCGACTGCCAATCAAGAGGTCCCGGGTTCGATCCCCAGGTCAGGCAGTATTAAATATTGGATTTTTCCATGAGGAATTATCTCAATAACTGCCTGGAGTCTGGAACTGTGCCCGGTAGATGGCAATAGGCTCGCCCCCTATTACATGGGACCTAACATACTGGCGAAATGTGGGTGTATCTACTATGGGACTGAGTCCTGGGTACACCTCTGCCTACCCCTTCGGGAAATAGGCGTGAATGTATGTTATGTTATGTTAAATATGGATAATATGATATTTTCAAACCTTTCACACCCGGTCACCCGCAGCAGGGGTAAAATTCCTCCGATCCCTCGATCTCTTGTCTATAATAAACTACCTTAGCCCGCCTAACATGGCACGGGGTAACTCATTTTCTTCATTTTTTGTCTCTTTTGCGCCCAGACATTGCATATCTGCTGTCACGTTCTAACCCCCTTGGACTTCGTTTTCCCTGGTCACTGTGCTACCGGCAGGATGTAAGAAATGCATCCTCTATGCTAATGTATTGAATGAACGATACTGAATGAAAACTCTTCATTGTTACTTACCACAATATAACAGAAAATAACAAAGAAGAGAAACTTAGAACTAGAAAGAAGTAGCAACTGGCGGCCTTATCGCTCAGAGCGATCTCTTCCAGGCAACTATGCAGGGAAAGGAAATATACTGATGGGACTAATATTGGTAATAAACAAAAAAAAATATAGCTATAATTAATTTATTTAATGGAATTTTTTAATTTATATTTAACTATATTTTTTAATATTATTGTATGTAACGAATACACTTTTGTGTAATTTCAATTTAAAAAAAAATTGGATACCTGACCGCATAAATATCAATAAAGATGATTATTACTATGGTTCCTCTCTTCTTGGCAATGCGTCCCAATTAGTTGTGGGGTTCTTCGCTCTCCGCTCTATCTTAGATTTCCATTACAATTTACATGTCCTGAGGCACTATCTTTACACCTTGTTCGCGCCTAAATTGGGATGAAAATGAACAGGGCATGAAAGTTTTTTTTTTTTTTTATGATATTGAGGGACAAGACGAGCAAATCAGGTGCCTGATGGTAAGCATCATGATTGCCCATACCAGACACAGTGCAACCCAGTGTTTTATAATTCAAAATTCTGCGCGGCACTGTACTGCGCCTCTCACCCTGAGATATGAGTTGTTGAATCTCATCATGCCTAGTAATTTCGCTGGTAACATTGCCCTTCAGACCGGAACACAGTAATGTTTGCACATTACTGCTTGGCGGATGAATAAATGGCAAAGGTGTGGTACTTCCCCAGGCGTGGTGTGGTGGCCAGGTGTGGTACTTTCCCTGCAAAGGAGGCCTACCACTACAACAACACACTTCACTACTACTACAACGACTTCTACAAGTTGTAGAAGTCAAGTTTCAGAAAGTCCGCGCGTGAACTATCTGACATTGAACTTGTGTTATTTTATTGTATGTCTTCTTTAATACAATAAGAGATAATCCATCTAATTGTATACTTAAATAAAAAGTTTTTTACTAAAAAAACACATAAATTTTGTGAAAAATAAAATATTATTTAGAAGATTCAATATAATAACTCTATTATATAATATAATATAATATAATATCTAGCACAAGGCTGATGTCACATAGGTGATTGGGTGGCCTCCCCTTTTGTTTGGTGTCAAGTGCTACCTATAGATAGCTGACTATATTAGTCAGTTATTTTACGTGGTGGAATTGTAAACGAACCGGAGTGGTAACCGGATACTATATCAAAACGGATGTGCAATTCTATCTTCAAAATCCAATAGAATCGAATGGAATTTGATTCGATCAAAATTAACATTAAATACACAATAAATCACTCCAATTAAAAGCCATTGTTGTTTTTATTAAGTTCCGACAAGTAAGAGAAGGACCCTATGACAGACCGACAGAAGACTGTACAGCTTCCTAACTAGTTATACATACATGACTTTATTGGAGAAAGACGTAGATGTTTGCAAACGCTACTGCCGTTCATGAGGTCCCGGGTTCCATCCCCAGGCAGCAAAAATTGTGTCTAAAGTGTGAAGTCTGGAACTGTGCCCGGATGACAAAAGGCTCGCCCCCTATTACATGAAAACAAAAACCTTATTGGCGATGCGTGGGAACCTACTATGCGACTGGGTCCTAAACCTTTGGGAAAAGGCGTGTTTGTATATTATGTGATGTTATAAAACCACCAACATATTCACAGAATCAATGGCAGGCGCGTCACAATTTAACATCAACCCTACAACAAAGACATTTTATTGACTTATAGAATCCACAGGCCGATATGCCAGCCTACAGAAAATCCAAGTGTTCCAAACCACTATCAGATAGGAGCGCATCTGAGATTCGACGCGGATACAGGTGTGCAAAGTTCGTCTCGGATCTGTTCACCAGGTTCACCTCATCAGGTTCACCTTAAATTGCTCCTGCGACGGTGTGCGAGTAGCCGGCTTACAGAAAATCCAAGTGCCCCAAACCACTATCAGATAGGAACGTATCTCAGTATCTTATCCAAAACAGATACATAAACACGACATAAGACATTACGCAACCACACACGGTTCCCATGTAACACCATGGGAGCTGGTCCCACGGCCCCGGCTTTTTGTTCTACACAATCATAATACGAGTGGAGTGGTGCGTATTTTATTTGGTGTTGTTTTGTAATTAGAGTGGCTGATCGATTTGGTGACCTTCAGATAAAAATTAGCTTCCGTCTTATATTTGCCGGCGGGCCGCGGTTTCACCCGTTGAAAAGTAAAGTGTTTTGGTAGTGGTAGGCCTCTTTTGCAGGGGCCCGCCTGGGGAAGTACCACACCTTTGCCAGTTATTCATCCGCCAAGCAGTAATGTGCAAACATTACTGTATTCCGGTGTGAAGGGCAATGTTACCAGTGAAATTACTGGGCATGAAGACATTCAACAACTCATATCTCAATGTGACAGGCGCAGTGCAGTGCCGTGCAGAATTTTTAATTTTAAAACACTGGGTGGCACTGTGTCTGATATGGGCAATCATGATGCTTACCATCAGGCACCTGATTTGCTCGTCTTGTCACTCACTATCAGAACAAAAAATCATTATCCCAGGGTATAAGCTTTCTCTAATATACCAAATAGCCCCGGTTCAGCAGTTTTTGCGTGAATAGTTAACAAACACCTACGTGTATGTTTTTAACTGCCTCGGCGGCGTAGTGAGCTCAAGCTCGACCGAGGTCGCGAGTTCGATCCCCAGATCAGGCAGTGTTATTTTGATTTTTAAATTAGGAATTATCTGACTGTAGTCTGCAGTAACTGTGCGTGGTAGATGGCAACAGGCTCTCCCTCTATCAAATGTGACCAATAACAACAGGCCAATTGTCGGTGTACCTACTATGGGACTGAGCCCTGGGTAGTTCATAGTTCGTTTATTTCTTCTTATAATTTTTTTCTTATAAAACCAATTTATGTGTCAATATTTGCGATGCTGATGCATGCCACTTTAGAATTAGTTGATACTTAAAATAAAAAAACGAATGGAAAAATTACGTCTCTTCTATCATCGTTATTGGTTCCTCAACGTTTTTATGATGTCGGCCCAACCTTAGAAGTTGAATTTCCGAACCTTACAACCTTACAATAATAGAGTTTGATGGGTAATCGATAGGTGTAAATAGATAGGTGTTATAAAAAAGGTCTAGATACCTTTTTTGTAACATCCAGTACAAAATATATTATTTGTGATCTCAGATGGAGAAAATTTTTCAAAGGGCAGAAACAAACACAAAATAAATTTTATAAAAATCTTTTATGTACTATTATAATTTTCGTTAGACTAGTAAAATCCAAAATATCATATTGAGCTGAGGCGCCACGCGGCGCCATTTGAAGGCAGAGTGTATTATACATTGAAGTTGTTCTAACGTAGATAGTTTCCTACGAAAAAATTGTTGCTTTCCAGTAACTTTTTTTGACATAAACATGCCGTGTATTCATTTTTTTTTTTTTTAACAAGTAAGATTTATTGACCGAAATAAATTATTTGATTTTTCTATTATTAAAACACAAAATACACTAAATAATTAACTTTAATACACTATTTACACTAGACTAGTAGGTTCCAAAGGTGATGTCGTGTAGAGGCGCGGCGCCATTTGCAGGAAGCGAGTATTCTTTGAGCAGTTGGTCTAACATGGAGAATGATTGTGTGTGTCGAGGTTGTTGAGGCTGTTGCTGGATGCTGTTCTGGTTGAAACGAGGTTCTGCTGGTGCGAAGTTCTGGAACTGTTGTGGCTGGAAAAAATATATTATTTGTTAGTAGCTATATCCCTACAGATTTCAGAAAAAGACTCAGAGATCTGTTTATATTTCGTGACTTCAGTTTTCGCAGAAATCTTCTGTCATTATACTAATATTAGTTTGGGTTGCTGCACTATTCCTATTTACTTTGGGTTCGTTTCGTACAAAATACCCTTAAAATACTTTTTATTGAACACTACTTCAATCGTCTGTCACAGCAGTGAGGTCGATGATGACAGTGTATACAAAGGAGGTTTTACACGACCACCATAGAAATCTAAAGAACGAGCTAAAAGAAATGTTAAAATCACTCAAAACTATACAATATATACATACACAACCTTTATCGCTGTGTAGTAACAGAGTGCCAAGAAGTGCCAACCAAACAGCGTCACATATGGAATCCTGCACCGTAATTAATTCTTACACATATGAAAACGTAGCACTAGGTGACTAATTAGTCAACTAATGTAGCGACACGATCACGCGGGTATGTGACTTTTAGTACCTTATTATTTAGATTTCTACGATGAGCACGTACTAACTAATATGTAAATAATGTTTATAATACATGTTAAAAAAATATTTCCCATAGAAAAGCTTGTGTTCACTTACAAGGAGCCCTTGGCCACGAATGAAACAGTATTGTGACATATGAATAAAATTGTTTTAATTTTTATTTTTTGGATGGCTACAAATATATTAAATAAAAAAAATTAAATTGTTGAAAATACAATTATCTTTTTTCCAGCATGATTCTCCTTCGTGGCCTTAAATGGACCTTGTGTTTTACCGATCATCTAGGGCATTTCATATGGAAAGTCGGCTATTTTAATCTCTTTAATCTTTCTTTTGAATTTTTTTCAGTATGACGGCAGATGAATAATTAGGGTATTATTTTACCTGTGGCGCAGGTCTGAAGTCCTGTTGAGGTCTGTGTTGTCTCGGAGCTGGCGCCGGTGCGGGGTTGAAGAAGTTGTCCTGAGGAGCGGACGCGGGCACAGGGGCGGCACCCGCGAAGAATTGAGGCTGAAAGTTGTTAAAATATTTTATGAAAATCAGCCTTCATAGTAACGTTCGACAGAAAGTGTAGAAACAGAATTAATTAATTTAAAGTGTACGTGCTGACTTGAAAAGTTTTTAATTAAAAAATACAGTGGCACCCCCATTATTTAATACTCTTTTCTATCGAGCTATACAGTTATAGTCAAATGATATTGTGTAGAGACGCGGCGCCATTTGAAGGAAGCTAGTATTCTTTGAGCAGATGCTCTAACATCTATTTCATAGGCATATTGAAAGGCTGAAAGTTATAGAAAATTTACAGCAAAAATTTACATTTTAAGTCTAAAGTTACATAACATAACATACATTCACGCCTTTTTCCCGAAGGGGTAGGCAGAGGTGTACCCAGGACTCAGTCCCATAGTAGATACACCCACATTTCGCCAGTATGTTATTGTTCCCATGTAATAGGGGGCGAGCCTATTGTCATCTACCGGGCACAGTTCCAGACTCCAGGCAGTTATTGAGATAATTCCTTATAGAAAAATCCAATATTTAACACTGCCTGACCTGGGGATCGAACCCGGGACCTCTTGATTGGCAGTCGAGCATGCGCTCTCTACGCCACCGAGGCAGTCTAAAATAGTAAGTTTTATGTTAATAAGGTTTATTGAAATTTAAAAGTGTAATGCAATTTTAATATAACTAATACGAAATAGATAAATTCAGCATCCTAGTAAGTTTGTGAGAAGAAAAGACTTTAACGCACAACCACAACTCCACCGAGGCAGTCCGTTCGATTTAAGGAAAAATAAGTATTACTTTCCCTTTTTATAACATCTCATCTAATTATTAAAGTTTGTGAAGATGGATTGATGGATGAATGGATGTTTGCTACTTTACACGGCAAAAATACTTAACCGATTAGGCTGAAATTCAGTATGTAAGTAGTTTAGACCCTGGAATAACGAATAGACAACGATATTAGTACGTCAATGCACATTACTTTTTATCCCGACATTCCCACGGGAACGATGACTACGCGTGTAAAACCGCGGGACACAATTAGTAATATCTATAAATCTAATATGCGTATATCTGCCTTCTTTTTTTAGAAAAAAAAACTTAATGTTTGACTTACAAGACATACAAGAATTGACATCCGTATTATTATTTAAAAAGAAATTGAAAACAATATTGACAAATAAAGCCTATTATACAACTAATGAATTTCTAAATGATAAATTTTAACTTATTACTTATTTAATTGACATTTTCATTTCTTTTTAATAATTATTTTGACATAAAGTTGTATTTTAGTATATATTTTTGACATACACTTTGTTTTGCATGCATTTTTTAATTTTCTAATTTTTTGTTTTTAATCCTATTATTATATTTTGACATCAAATTTTTAATAATTATTATAAATTTTCAAACGCCAATAGGCATGAGCATGTTGACACTAATTTATAACTTAACAACACATTTGAATAATGTACTTACACATGTTTATTGAAATAAAAACTTTGAATCTTTGAATCTTTGAATCTTTGACTTAACGGAAAAAAAAATAATTTTATAACTTAATTATCCTATATAACTTATAAGATTTATATAGGATACCTTAGGAGGAGTAGGTCCTGTCTGCGGCGCGGGTCTGTACTGAGGTTGCGGTTGCGGGGCTGGTCTGTATTGTGGCTGCGGTTGTGGTTGTGGCTGTGGGGCTGGTCTGTACTGTGGTTGATGTTGTTGTTGAGGTTGCGGTCTGTATTGTGGCTGTGGCTGAGCTCGGGGCGCGGGGCGAGGAGGAGCGGGGGCGGGCTCGTCGTAGTCGTTGTAGTCTTGTTGGTATTGGTTGCGATTGCCCTGGAAATATAAAACAGATTTTTATAAGTGAACTAATTTAACTAATGCACCATCCTTGATACGCGAGCTTTCAAATGAGCGACGCTGACGAGTATATTCTACTGTTCTTTTTCATACAAATTAGCGTCCGACCGCAACGCCGCGTTAGCTTCGCGTTGTCCTTTAAGTACGCCGACGTTCGTCTGAAAGCTCACTTAATTAAACTGGGATCTTTTTCAAGTTCATTATGGTCCAATTAGGTTATTAAGAATTTTAGAAAAACCTTTAATATAGGCAATATAGATATATATAGACGTTTTTATGATTTTTTTTTTCTGAAAATTGCTTTAATTTTATCAAAGCAGGAAGTAACGAAATACTTTTGTGTGAAAAAAGGAAATTTACCTGTCCTCTTAAAGATGATAACCATAAGTTATATTTGCTGACACAAATGATTAAATAAATCAAAAAGTATGTGCGTAGGACAGACAGAAATGGAATGGTTTCTCTTGTATAGGAGATCGAGATCGAGATTTAGTTTTGTCACTACAAAATTTCAGTTAGTCTAATGCAGTTTGCTGTAATATGTTTTTAATATGGGACAGCTTCCATACGCGGTATTTTGGTCCCAAATTAGGCTAGAAAACCCATAGTAACCAGATGCGCTTATAACACCCAGATATAGATCAAACAAATATGCCTCTTCGCATATATTTGACTTGCCCGGGGACCGAATCCGGGACCTGCGGCTCAGAAGGCATGGGACTGTTGTCGTATGAAAATTTACGGTTAAAATTACGGTAAATAACGCTCTGTGGAAAGTGGAAACAGTCCCAATGAATAATTAATATTGTTTATATTTTGACATTGTATTTTTATATATATATTTACAGCTAGATACACATCTACTAATTTAAGTATCTAATTTTTTTTCTTAATTTTGCATGGAATTACCTGCCTAATTACTCTAGTTGAATTTTATTTTTAGTCGTAATTTGCACGCCTCAAAATTAAGTTAAGACTTGTTTGTACATAAATTCCTGCAAATAATTTATTATAAATAAATAATAATAATAAATTCATTTATTCCAGATATCAAAGATCCATACACAAAGATAAAATTTATAATAACAGTCATATAGTATTCATTAACTACTATTAACTCATTACATATTAAATTTTAATAGCATTTTAGACCACTGCTTTAGCGGGGTAAAACAGTGGTCCAATTTATTATGATAATGAGGACGATTCCACCATTAGGGCTTAATAAATTCTTCCAATTTTCTCCCAACTTCCAAACAGTGCGACCAATATGGAATGCCTGAAAGTGGTGAAGACTCACCTGTCCCTTGCTGGGCCTGGTGGACTCGTCGACGAGCGTGGGCGGCGCGACAGTGATGCCTTCACCCGCCGGCTGGAAGCCGTACTTGTTGGCGCCGTACTCTATCACGCGCACCTGAAAATTTTGCATTTTGGTTGTTAGTTTTTGATATAAGGCGTATCACACGACGCCCCGCATCAACTGCGGAGCGATCACGTGTGCGGATGCAGATCTCCGCGCAAAAATGGGGAGTGCAATCTGCATAGATCTCATACTTTGCTTTATTTATAACTAGCTGTGCCATCCAGTTTCACCCGCGTAGGCATCGTTCCCGTAGGATATCAAGAAAAAAGGACCCTATGTGTTATTCCAGGATCTAAGCTACCTGCATACCAAATTTCGGCCCAATCTGTTCAGTAGTTTTGGCGTGAAAGAGTAACAAACATCCAATTAACCAATTTAACCAAAACCGCGCTAGATGGCGCTGGAGGTGAGTTAGAACTCGCAAGCGTTTTGAAAACCTGTTAAAAATGTAAGTTTTTTTACAACTGTACTGAAATTTTAGATTTATAATATTAGTAGGATGCAACACAAGTGACTATTATAATCCACTCTCTTTGTTACTTTCCTATGAAAGGCCCTGAACATTTAATTATTAGCGACTATCCTGTCTAATCCGCTTACTTTTATTTTACATGAATGCGCACATTACGTTTGACATGTTGACGTATCCACTTCCAGTAGTCATCGAGCGCTCGTCTCGAGGTAGGTACAGTCTAGAGCCGAGACAGCTACTCGACCTGCCCCAAGTGGAAACGTGGCTTGAGAATACATGTATTACCTTGCCAGTATCGTCCGTGTATCCATATTTCCCCTTGACCTCTCCGGCGGGGGACTTGGTCTCTATCTTGAAGGATCCATCGGCTGCCTCGTAGCCGTACGTGTACGAACCGTCTTCATTGTGTCTGGAATGGTACAAGTTTATTTCATGTTAGGTATAACTGGTGAAATAAGGGTGTACCTTCTATGGGTATGGGTTCACTTCTGCCTACTTTGCGGATTAAACAAGGCGCTATTTCTTATTTTATTCTACACGAATAAAAAATGTGATTTTATCCAAGGTTCATATTGCTCTTCCGAAAAAATCTTCCTATGCGAAATATTTTTATGAGTATGTTTATTAAAATAATAATTATGTATACTTATATTTTATCCATTCTCAATAGTCCTTGTATCTATCGGGGGCTGTCTTTGAGCTCATCTTCTGTAGATGGTGGTGGAGATGGACCCCGATAGGTGCTATCCATTACCTTTAGATTAAAAGCTATAAGGCGCCTCTGCACGTTGGACTTCTTAAAAAAATTGTCGCCTTGTACGCCACATTTGATTTAAAACTATCATGGTTGTAAGCATTAGAATCACTTATTACGGGATATTTACTATGATTCGACGTTTTTCGAGTTTACCGATATTTGGACGCAATTGCCTGTCAGTTCTTCCGTGATGATCATGGCGTATGCGACTGCGTCGAAATATATTCGAAATAAATTCGAAAAACGTCGAATCATCATATATTACAGGATTATTAGGGGATTATAGATTACAGAAGTAAGTGATGTAAGTGATAAGTGATCCTAATCCTTGTACACCAAGACCGTGTTTTCGAGCGACATAATAATTATTTTTTAATAGAAATCGTTGCCCGTAAAGGGGCAGTGCAGTTCTATGTAGCGTAAATTTTTAATAGATGTTAAAATATGAATAAATTAGTAAAAATAAATTATTATTATGTAACGAACCTGTTAATTTGTTTCAATATAGGAACAGGCGTGGTGGCGGGCGCCTTGGGCTCCGACGGGATGTATCGCGGCGCGCGCTCCTCCACGTACTGCGCAAACGCACAGCTCACCATACATAATACCATCTGTAAATTAAATACAACTATTAACTTTTAATTTATTTTATATTTTCATAGACTGAGCTGTCCTGTCCGTTCACTTGAAATAAAAAAATGATTGTTAGAATTACATCTGCGTGGATGGTGCCGAAGATGCGGGTTCAAGTGGGTGAAATTTATCTATATATATTATATATTAACTATTTTTTTTTATTAGAACTTCTAACGGGGGATACAAAATTTACCTAATGACTAGGTACTGAGACTGAGGTAATCATGGCAGTGTGTTCCCGCATTTACAGGAAGCCACAGAGTACGCAACTACATATAGTAGATTTGTAATTATAACGTCATATAATATGGACATAAGTCATAAGATAGAAATATACTTTATGTTGCGCTCTATTATAATATTATCAGTGACGATAGTGGTAACATTCGATACTTTAATTTCCATTTTGAATTATGACGCGAATTAAGTATAGACACTTATTTTGTTATTTTATGTAGTAATGTAAAGGAATTCAGTTTAAATAAAAAAAAAATTAAACACATTAAAGGTTAATTCAAACATAAACGCAGGCGCGCGGCGGGCGCGACACGAATCGGGTCTGAATCAACGGAAAGCGCCCAAATCGCGCACGTTGTTAGTGTGTGGTCTTCTCTAATAATAGATTACAGAATAAAATACTATTTATTATGACCAAAAATCAAAGAACATTATACAGATTCAAACAGGTTACACTGTTACCCGTTGGCACCTTTTATTTTTTAATCCGTCCCATCCAGTCACACTGTGCAACAAGTGTTACTCGATGGGATTTTTTTTCCCCAACGTGTCACACTATGACTCGTTTAGTGTAACTCGTTGGGAACCCACCTTAAATATTCAGTATACTTCCTACTGGTCGAAAATATTTTTTTAATGCATTTCTTAGGTCTAGTAACAGGTGGTACTTTAAAATTTAGCTAAGGATCAACTGAAAACCCTGTTACAACACAATTGTACCATTAATAATTTTTGTAGTAGTAGGCCTCTTTTGCAGGAGGCCGCCTGTGGAAGTACCACACCTTTGCCAGTTATTCATCCGCCAAGCAGTAATGTGCAAACATTACTGTGTTCCGGTATGAAGGGCAACGTTACCAGCGAAATTACTGGGCATGATGAGATTCAACAACTCATATCTCAGGGTGACAGGCGCAGTGCAGTGCTGCGCAGAATTTTGAATTTTAAAACACTGGGTGGCACTGCGTCTGATATGGGCAATCATGATGCTTACCATCAGGCACCTGATTTGCTCGTTTTGTCACTCAATATCATAAAAAAAAAATTAATGGTAAAATTCAATGGTACAATTGGTACGGAGGCAATAACACAATATACAAGGCATACAACTTAACACGCCTGCGACTGACCCGCGCCTGCTTGAATGTTTGGATCAACCTTTAGTTGCAATTTCACGAAATAGTTTAACAAGGTAATGGTAACCAATAGTGGTGAAGTCAAGGTCGACCGTGGCCACTTCACGGTTGCTTACCGACTCGGTTTGGAAACGAACCCTAATTGGAACAATTTCATTGAAAAATCATAAGAGTATCGTGACGCGTAAATATGCATTGTTTAGGCGAAGTAATCGGTTGGTTTTATATTGTTTGTCAATAATATATACAGCTCATTTTATTTTCTTTTTTGTTTAGCAAAAACAATGCTAAGTCTATGGTTTTATAGTACTTTTAGGTGTTATAATAAATCAACAATGATTATACCTCGATACCAAGAACATACAGCGCCATCTGTTATTTCCTTGCGCAAACCATGGAAATATCCAGTAAAATGGTCAAAACTTTTGATTGCATTAACTTAGAAGTATGTTTTTTTTACAGCCACAAGAGACCGCAGATACCTAACATTGATATCAACTTGTTACCTACCTCCGCGCATTCCCGTTAAAGTATCGTTGACATTTTTTTTATGATAGTGAGTGACAAGACGAGCAAATCAAGTGCCTGATGGTAAGCATCATGATTGCCCATATCAGACACAGTGCCACCCAGTATATTAACATTTAAAATTCTGAGCGGCACTGCTCTGCGCCTGTCACCCCGAGATATTAGTTGTTGAAACTCGTCATGCCCAGTAATTTCGCTGGAAACAGTGCCCTTCATACACCGGAACACAGTAATGTTGGCACATTACTGCTTGGCGGATGAATAACTGGCAAAAGTGTGGTACTTCCCCAGTTGGCCCCTGCAAAAGACGCCTACCACTACACAGACGGACAACAAAGTGATCCCATAAGGATTCCGTTTTTCTTTTTGAGGTACGGAATGAAAACTAATTCACCTTTACGTACATATCCGGCCACATAAATATAATTAAATATATGTAATCTGATCTCGAATTCCATTGAAAGTAATCACCTAGACTTAAATTGTTGAGTGTTTGTTAGTAATTAAAGTCATTCAAGGTAGTCTGGCTTTTAGATAGGTAGCTATTAAGTATTATGTTCTACATTGTTGTCTAATTATGACTTACAAAGTTTACATTACATAATAATAAAATTATGCATTTTAATACAAGTTGCGGTGGTAGGCCTCTTGAAGGGGGCCGCCGCCTGGGGAAATGCCACACCATTGCTAGTTACTTATTTATCCGCCAAGCAGTAATGTGCAAACATTACTGTATTCTGGTCTGAGGGCAATGTTACCAGCGAAATTACTGGGCTTGACGAGTTTCAACAACTAATATCTCAGGGTGACAGCAGTACGGTGCCGCACAGAATTTTGAATTTTAAAACACTGGGTGGCACTGTGTCTGATATCTGATATTTTTGACACTAAAAGTACGTAGTATTATTATCTGTTTTGTGCTAAAAGCCAAAGGGAGTTTTAATCGAGCATGTTTTAATTATATTGATTATTTAAACAATTCGAACATTGTAAAAGAAGGCCTGCTATTAATATAATATAATATGGGACAACTTCCACACACGGTAATCTGGCCCCAAACTAGACAAAGCCTGTACTATGGTAACCAGAAAACTGATATACATACTTTTATACGCTTATAACACCCAGACACAGATCAAACAGACATGCTCATGCGCACAAATGTTTGACATGGCCGGGGATCGAACCCGGAGCCAACCGGCCAGTCAAATTAATTTACAAGTAATATCTATAAAAACTGGCCGAAAATCAACTATGACAGAATGAGCATAAGTTTAGGAAATGCCACGCATTGGTGAGTTTACGTGTCAAATCACTGAGAGGTTGCTTCATGGCAGGTGTAGAAACTGGTGAATGACATATTGCACCTATATACACTACATTATATACATTAGGAAACTTTTTTTTTTTATAGTATAGTTTCGTAATGTATTTATATATATTTATATATAAATATTTTATTAGACGTTTATGTCGCTCGCAAATTGCGCTAAGCCCGGTGCAAAATGCAGAGACCCCTTTGAGCTTTCAATCTAAATTAATGGATAGCAATTATCAGACTTTTTTTTTATTATGATAGTGGTGACAAGACGAGCAAATCTGGTGCCTGATGGTAAGCATCATGATTGCCCATATCAGACACAGTGCCACCCAATGTTTTAATATTCAAAACTCTGCGTGGCACTGTACTGCCCCTGTCACCCCGAGATATTAGTTATTGAAACCAGTCATGCCCAGTAATTTCGCTGGTAACATTGCCCTTCAGACCGGAACACAGTAATGTTTGCACATTACTGCTTGGCGGATGAATAACAGGCAAAGGTGTGGTACTTCCCCAGGCGGCCCCCTGCAAAAGAGGCCTACCACTACACTTAGAACTTAGAAGTATGACTTTTTTACAGCCACAAGGGACCGCAGATCTAAGTAGTTGATATCAATTTCAACTTGATACCTCCACGCGTTCCCGTTAGAAAGTGTCTTGATAGACGGACAGACAGACAGACGGACAACAAAGTGAATCCTATATGGGTTCCTTTTTTCTTTTTGAGGTACAGAAACCTAAAAATTGGTTAAAATAATACAAATGAACACGGAAGTAACGTGACTGTACGTATATCTCTTTAATCGCGAACGCCTTAAGGCAGGTAGGTACTCATAAATCCGTCTCATACGACTTCATTTCGAAATGTCGCCTGCAATTTACTTCCTTCGTTCGGAGGTGGACCACTATTATATTAATAAATTATTGATATATAATAATAACTTGGACAAAGGGACGGAAAGTAGTTTAGAGGCCACGGACCACTCACTCGACGGGCTGTGCCGACCGGTTCTTTAAAAAAATAAAAATATGTGAGGTATACTTTTCATCGATCACCTTTTCAGGGTTATTTCATAGGCTAGATTTTAGGATATAATTTTATTAGTCAGAGTCTAGATTTGCCAATTGGTTAGGTAGCGAACAAAGGCCGTTGTTATTTTATCATAAAGTTACTCGTATCGCAGCACATTTAATTTATCCATACAGAGTTATCTCGTCACGAGCAGAAAAAGTAAGACAAGATATAGGTAAGGGCTAAAAAATCTGCCAGATTAGATATAAACCGCAACGAATAAAAAATATATACCTATTATTATTACCTATTAAAACATTATATCTTTAATACAATGTCTAAATACTTCATAAAAATATTTATTAAGGTTTGATAAAAATAAGACATATTTAATAAAAAAATAATTTTAGATAGCTATATTGTTTTAAGTTAACTTAAGCAAAATACTTGCAACTTAAATGTTAAAAACTTCTGCATTAAAAAAAAAAACATAAGGCTGCCAACCCTAGTTAGGAGTGGTATGCGCCAGATTAAATTACTATATACAGAAGTATAACGCCTTAAATTAAGGCTGGTATTGGTACTGCGGGTAACAGATTAGTTAGCAGTTAATATCAGGGAACCGGTGTCACAACGCAACCAATAGTTGCTATGGAGATATACAGAGTGATTGGTTTACAATATTGTAAAAATAGTATCAGCCTTTATTAATTGATATGTATATTATACTGCTACATTAAGAAGGGTTTTTTAAGTGGCTGGTCCAACCTTCGTTAGAAGATATTGTTCAGAGAAGAGTACAAAAGAGGATTAGGCTTGTAGCCAAAATATTGCCCGGTACGTACCTATACTCAAAGTGAAATACCTCGTATAGGAAGTTTTTGGGTTTGATATCAATTTTATCTGTTAACGCGGCACATAATATAAAAAAGTATATATTATAAAAGTTAACCTATTATACTTTTTGATACAAAAAATAGTAATAATTAAAAAATAAATTAACAGTTTTAAAAAATTACCACCAAAAATCGATATACTGTATTGATATGATATTTGGTACACAGTGTTACTTCTGATGGCAATTTTGAAACAGTAAAAAGAAAGGATTTACCTCCTTCAATTAAAAACAAAAAATTTACCCAAAAAATACCTGAACAACAAACAGTTAAGCTAAATAAAACAGAAAAACCATCGTCGTAATTGATGCATATACCAATACATATTATCACACCTTTTTCCCAAAAGGGTTGGCAGAGATGTAACCAGGACCAAGTCCCAAAGTTATGTTTTGAGATCCCACGTAATAGGGGGGCAGACTCCGGGCTGTCATTTAGAAATATCCTATTGGAGAAATCCAATAACACTGTGACTGACCTGGGGATCGAACTCGGAACCTCCTGATCGGCAGTAGAGTTTGCGACTACTAGGTCACCGAGGCAGTCAATAGAAATATTAATGAATAGTACAGATTATTGTGGTAATAGGTACAGGTACCTACACGCTACTTGTCTGTCAAAACAATTCGTTACGTAACCGATCAATGATAGATTGCGAACAGCGGCACAACCTACCCACAAATTATCAATTCAACACACTGGTTATTGTAAAACAATGTTTACTCCACAGTTTTCTCACTGCAATTCGCAACATTACCTATTGCAAACTTTCTGGGGTTATTAACACTACGCCTACTACAGTTAAACAAAGAACACTATGACGTCACATGTATTTAACCACTGATTATCACGATATATCAAACGTTGTGGAAAAAATTGAAAAGAGAAACATGTGATGTTTTTAGAT
Source organism: Hemistola chrysoprasaria (assembly GCA_947063395.1). NCBI lineage: Eukaryota > Metazoa > Arthropoda > Insecta > Lepidoptera > Geometridae > Hemistola > Hemistola chrysoprasaria. The sequence goes on along the minus strand of OX346716.1, from coordinate 15,874,426 downwards.
CTTATTAAAAAGCACTGTATGACGTCACAAGCACACTGTTGAAAGTCACTATATAGTTTCCTGAAAAACACACAAAAGATAATAATAATATTATGAGACGTTATCGGTGAAAACTAAATTATACCAAAATGCCACCAAAAAACCACCTTATCATAAAAAACAACACTGTATAGACAAAATTAGAACTGTTGATCACTTTGAATTTAAAAATACTCTTCCTGAAAAACAACTCATCACAAAATTGTTTTATTTCACTGAACAAATGACAAAAACCATTGCTTTGCATCTTTTTTATAATATAATATAACTTTTCACATTATGACGACACAAACACAGAAAAACCTAAAAATATTAATATCTATAGGGTTAAAATATATAATATACTTAATATTACATTCGGGAAAAAGTGAACCAGAAAAGGAGATACACAAAAAAGGATGAATTTCACATTTTTCTATAAAAACTATTTTAAATTGCATCCCGTTTACTTTTAAATTTAATTTTTAGAGAAAATAAACGTACCAAACGCGCAAACACCGCCATGTCGAGTAGTCGGAGGCGCGGCGCCTGCGCACGGTACTTTTATAGCCTTATTGGACCTTTCACTGATTTGATATGAATTATTTTAGGGGATGGTGGTGCGACCGGTTTTATAATCTTTAGGGTGCCCTCGAGGGTGGAATAAAATAAATTAGCAATTTATGATGAATAATTACTTTTATTATGGTTCAGGTTAAACTACTGGCATTTCGTTTCGTTGTATAAATGTGCAATTTTATTGATGTTATTTTGTGGAACTGATTAAATTATTTAGGTTAGATTAGTAAGGAGTTGGGTTAAAGTGTTATAATAACGAGCTAGCAGTAAACCTCTTCCTCAACAGATAATTAAAAGCTAATTCGCTTGTTGTTATACTTTAATCATTAACTTAAGACTAAATAACCCAATTACATAGGTATAAGGTATAAGGATCACTAGCATTAATATTTCCTGTACTATTTTTCTGACTATTTATCACTATGTATTATAAAATCTTAAATGACTCACTGAATGACATGCAACGCAGAGCCCAAACCACTGATCCTAGAGACGTGAGACTTGGAATATAGGTTCTTTTCGTTGTCTGGACGAGTGCTAAGAAAAGATTTTTGAAAATTCACATTCTAAGGGGTCCAAAAAGTGCGTCAAAGTTTTGGTATAAAACTCCCATATTTCATAATTGCGAGCCGGCAAAGCCGCTGGAGTTACCGGCTTTAGAATAGTGCTCCACCCTCTACCCGTGTTTGCCGTAAGAGCCGGCTAAGGGTTAACAGATCCAGAGGACGGGCAGCAGCGTCACCTGCTTAAACCATCGAACTGCGCTCGACAACCCGCACAACAAGCGTGTCGAGTGTCGAGTATTGGCAAAACCCTCCTTTATGGGGGAGGCCTATGTTCAGTAGTGGATTACCAACGGCTGAGATGATGATGATGATGATGATGAAAGCCGCTGGGATTACACTTGTGCGTGTGAAATAACCAAACAAAAGAAAAACAAATTGTTTGGGATAATTATTTTATTTGTTATAATAAAATATGATAATTTAATTCCTAATACTAACCTAATACTACCCTAATACTCACCTCACCTAATAATTACCTGATTATATTTTTAGTGCTATATTCGTAAGTTATCCAAAAATGTAGTTTTCCCAATTTTAGATTTACTTTAATGTATAATATTTATATGACGAATCTAATAATTATGGTATTATAGTAATTTTATAAAAAGTTGAATAGAATATTCATCTTAACATCACGTCTTTTTCCCGAAGGGTAAGGCAGGTTGTACCTTGGAACTAGTTCCATAGTAGTACACGCACACTTTGTCAGTTACTGTTATGGTTTAGGTCCCATTTAAGGCGCTGTCCAAAGCAAATTCGCCCTCTCGCTGACACGTACCCACATTTTTGAAGATATAAAAAATGCTACATGTAGTTACGATAAATAGCGGCATAGAGTAATAGGCTTATTGCAATCTGCCGGGCACAGTTCCAGACTCCAGGCAAATAATAGTTATAAGGAATTTATTAGTAAGTCTTTGATTCTTATTAAACTCAAACTCAAACTCAAACTCAAACAGATTTATTCAAATAGGTCATAATCTGACACTTTTGCACGTCAATAAAGATAAACAGTACTGAGTCTACCGTGCGTTCGGAAAGATACCTCTACAAGAAGAACGCACAAGAAACTTGTAGGGCTTAATTTTTTCAACAGATAGTTTTACAATATTTGGTTTGGTTACATTCGTTTTCTTTAAAGGTGCCGCGAGGCGGCTATGCAGAAGTTTCCAGGCATCTTTGTCCTCTATGTACTGGTTGACTTTATAATAAGCCTTCTTTAGTAAAGTAGATTTTATATAGGTTTTGAATTTACCCTCTGAGAGCCCAGTTATCTCTTTTGGGATTTTATTATAGAAACGTACACTATTTCCTAAGAATGTCTTTTTATTTGTTTTAGATAATCTAAAGCTAGGTGCAGCTATTTTGTATTTATTTCTAGTATTAAAATTATGAAGGTCACTATTTAATTTGAATTTATGTAAATTTTTACGCACATACATGATGTTCTCATAAATGTATAAGGATGGTAGGGTCAGTATGTTTATATCTTTAAATAATTCCCTCAGGGATTCGCGTGGACGCAGTGTAGTATAAAGATAGTTTCTATATCTGCGGCTGACCCCCACAACAGAATCCCATAAGACATCAAGCTATGGAAATATGCAAAGTACACTAATCTCGCCGTGGCTATATCTGTTAGTTGCCTAATTTTATAAACCGCGTAAGCTGCAGAGCTTAGTTTCCCTGAGAGCTCGGTGATATGAGTGCTCCATTGCAGTTTAGAGTCTATATTTATGCCAAGGAACAAAGTTGCATTGTCAATATTGAGTCTTTCACCGTCAAGAACTATGATTGGTTCTATACTTCTGACGTTAGGCAACGAAAATTACAAACATTTAGTCTTTTTCGCATTCAATAACAGATTGTTTGCTGTGAACCATCTGGATATACTTGCTAAAGTATTATTAACATGTACTAGTGAAGTATCCTTCCTATCAACTTTAAAAATCAATGACGTATCATCGGCAAATAGAACTATATCTGCTAGACCGTGGACCATGTAAGGCAAATCGTTAATATATGCCAAAAACAGGAAAGGACCCAAAATTGATCCCTGTGGGACTCCCATCTTGACAGGAGACCTAGCAGATGTGATACCATTGACGCTAACCTTCTGCTGCCTACTAGACAAGTATGATTCCACCAGATTGAGGGCATTCCCATGAATTCCATATAATTCTAACTTGCGCAGTAACGTGCAGTGTTCTACACAGTCGAATGCTTTGGAAAGATCACAAAACACTCCAATGGCATCCTGTGAACTCTCCCAAGCCTCCAAGACAAGAGTCATGAGATGACAGCCCGCATCGGTTGTTGATCTGCATTTGGTGAAACCATACTGGTTTGAATGCAGTATTCTATTTCTATTGAAATGTGACAGCAGTTGGTTTAGCATCAATTTCTCAAAGATTTTACTTAATAATGGCAAAACAGAGATTGGCCTATAGTTTGAGGGATCTGTCTTACTTCCCGATTTAAAGATAGGAGTGATTTTACTTATTTTCATTAGTTCTGGAAACGTGCCTTTATCTATGCATAGGTTAAATAATTCTGCTAAGTAAGGAGCAATTGTGTTTATTATAGAATCTAGCATTTTTACAGATAGACCCCATAGATCTTCAGTAGCTTTAACATTTAAACTCTTGTACGTCTTTTTGATATCAATTAATGAGATGTGTTCGAACGAAAATTCAGGTATGGTGCGTTGGAAGTTTTCTTTAAGAAAAGTCTCCGCCAAGTCTGGGGATGAATCAAGTGACTTGTCGCGTTCAGGGCTATGTTAGAGAAGAAATCGACAAAAATATTAGCGATTTCCTCAACATTTGTAATGTGTTCATTATTAATTAATAATTTATATTCAGAATCTCTACATTTATCTTTACCTGTCTCTACATTTATTGTTTTCCAAACCGCCTTAATTTTATTACTTGATTTGCGAATTTTGTCTCTAATATTTATGGCTTTTGCTTGGATGCAAACAGCTTTAAAAATTTTTGAATAACATTTAACATACTCATGAAATGATTCTGAATTAGAATGGGCTTTATCCCTATACAACTCATACATATTATCTCTACTTTTCCTGATACCCTTGGTAGCCCAATCACTAAATTCTAGTTTCCCATTCGTGTGTAATTTCTTTTTGGGACATATCTCATTGAACTCCTTACTTATTACAGAAAATATGTTTTCATAGTTGAAATTAGGGTCATCCTCAGAGACAGCGACATTTACGAGTTTTGATTCTATATTATTCCTAAGCTTTTCGAGTTTATATGTTGTTAGGGGCCTATGTTCAATTGTTGGTTTTTCTTTTGATTTTTCACATATAAATTCTAGTGAGAGACCCTTGTGGTCAGACCTAACTCCACCTGTTATTGATAACTTCCTACTTTCGAAATTGGTAAAGATATTATCAATACAGGTCGATGAAGTGACTGTAACTCTTGTGGGCTCAGAGAATAGGTAACTCAAACCGAAGGACTTAAATAAACTAGTCAAATTAGTTTTATCTGGAGAATCTGACAAAATATCAATGTTAAAATCACCGCATACAAGTACATGTTTATTACTTTTACAAATTTTGTTTAGAATTATTTCCATAGAGGACATAAAAGAAGTGAGATTCGAGTTCGGCGGCCTATATACACATAAGATTATGTGCCTTTTCACTTCTACACAAGCCACCTCGCAAGTTCGTTCCACAGAACAGCTGACAATGTCATTTCGCTCTTTATATTTAACTGATTTTCTTAAAAGTATAATCGAGCCACCTCCTTCAGCAGATGTTCTGTTGAACTTACTGGCCACCTGAAAATTATTAACATTAAATGACATTTTATCATTTTTTAACCAAGTTTCACAGAAACATAATCCTAATCCTATCCTATCCTAATCCTAATATACTATTATAAAGGCGAAAGTTTGTAAGTATGGATGTATGTATGGATGTTTGTTACTCTTTCACGCCAAAACTACTGAACCGATTGGGCTGAAATTTGGTACGTAAGTAGCTTAGACCCTGGAATAACACATAGGGTACTTTTTATCCCGATATTCCCACGGGAACGAAGGCTACGCGGGTGAAACCGCGGGTCACAGCTAGTATATCATAATTATATTTATCTACAAGTAATTCAATGTCGTTAATTTTGCCAGAGAAGCGGTTTATATTTTGATAGAATAAAGATAATGTACTAGTACCACTCTCTGTTGTCTTAAAAATTAGTTTAAATTATTTTCCACAGTGTTATTATTAGTACATATACTAATCACTGTGGAGTCATTATTAAACACCGTTATATTACCTATAACTGAATTAATATTATAAGCTACCAATGTAGCAATCATCAACATGCATTTCTTCGAACAGTACATAATATTGTCCGGAGTCAGTTGAAAGTTTTTAATAAACTTATTCATGTCAAAAAACATTAATTTGTCACTATGACGAGATGTCAAATTATGAAATAAATTGTTTATCATATGTGTGTGTTTATTTTGAGTTGAAGTTAACGATGAAGAATATGGTAAGGCACACAGCATAATCTTAAAACAATTTATTTCAAGGAGAGAGGTTATGTTATTAATAACCTCCCTTTTGTCTATACCTATACTTTGTCCTATTAAAATGACAATAACCGTATTACTATCTATAGTATGAGCACTACTCCTAATTTTATCACATATTTGTGAGTAAGATGCACCGGGCATGCAATGATTATAAATCATATGATTACTCTCATTGCACATTACTTTAATCTGTTTAAGTTAGACTGACACACGACACTCATCAACGCCTAGCCTCAATCCTTGGACCGAGAGAGCTGAAATTTTGCACATAAGTTTCCATTACGATATAGATAAGGAATAAGACGGAAAACTAGTTTAAAATAAATATAGAAAATCTACGGTGAAATAAGTCATTAGTTAACACACCACAACTAAAAGAAAGCGTCTATTTCCCGTATATTTTACGCAAATTGTATCTTAATTGTAGCATTTCCTTCGCTAACAATGCAACTAGAATTACTTTATTAGTTGTTTGTTTTCTGATCGCGTATTATGACTATTTCAACTGCGGATGGCATTACAATTGCCTAAGAAATTAGAACTTTGCTTCATTTACCCAATTTCACCCTGTTAAGACCGTCGCCTTTTACAAAAGCAGTCTAAGGAAAATCGCACCAAATAAATGCTCGATACAACTACTCTACTGGGCTGGAAATATTAGGTTTTATATAATGTACATAATATTTATAAATGTTATATGGGATTTCAGAAATTAGAAGATCCGTAGACGCACGAAAGTTACCGACATAGCCCAGAGGATTAGCAAGTCGAAATGGCAATGGGCAGGGCACATAGCACATGAAACTGATGGCCGTTGGGGCTCTAAAGTTTTCTTATTAAAAATGTAGACCACGGCAGTCCGTGGCCCTATACGCTCTGTCCACCCACGAAGTGGATAGACGATATGATAAAGACAGCAGGATCACGCTGGATGCAGGCCGCTTACTATTGGACTAGATGGAAATCTATGGTGGAGGCCTATATTCAACTGTGGACGTCCTATGGCTGATGATGATGAAATTTTTGTATCATTGCGTAATGCGTTGGTATATCTAGACGCAGTAAATAAAAGAAATCAAATTAATATTGACATCGTTGATTCAATTGTTTTAATTCGTGAAAAATACACTAAAAAAAATACAGACTGCCTCGGTGGCGTAGAGGGCGCATGCTCGACTGCCAATCAAGAGGTCCCGGGTTCGATCCCCAGGTCGGGCAGTGTTAAATATTGGATTTTTCCATTAGGAATAATCTCAATAACTGCCTGGAGCCTGGAACTGTGCCCGGTAGATGGCAATAGGCTCGCCCCCTATTACATGGGACCAATAACATACTGGCGAAATGTGGGTGTATCTACTATGGGACTGAGTCCTGGGTACACCTCTGCCTACCCCTTCCGGAAAAAGGCGTGAATGTATGTTTATGTTTTACAGTTATGCACTTAAAATTTTCTACTCTTTTCTCTCAAGCTATACTTGAATAGCACCTCAATAGATTTTAATGAATGAGATGTCAATTAATTATTTAAAAGCTTACTACGTTCGCGTCACAGCACTCAATATCTGGGTTAAAACTATCAACTCTACCATAAAGCTAAAGTATATTTGTGTCTATTAGTTTTAAAATCCGCTATATTCAATGTACTCAATGTACATAGGACATATCGAATATTTTATGGGTAATGAAATACCGGAAAAATGCTTAATCATTAAAAGTAAAGGAAGTGACGTCACCAAATCGCAAATCAAACCAAAATCTCATTCACAAATGACTGAATGACGAAACCCAGACGTAGCCTTGACGCGTTTTCTCCGAGCTCTAGATTCCACCCGCGTTATGTTGGTAACCCTGGCCGACCTCGCCAGGGCTGACACCTCTGAGACCTGAATACCTAAACACTTTAGGTTTTTTGTGCAACTTTAGGGGTAATGATGATGAAACACCTTAGAACTTAGCACTCGACCCACACTACGTGGGCAAACTTAGCAAATTGCCACTTTGGTCTCTCACATCACTTAGGAATACCTAAGTTATGCTTGATCATGCGTCAAATCTCTGGTAAAATCAATATTAGAGAGTGTCCAGAGCTGGCGTTTGCACCTCAAAAAAAGTTCGCGCGCTTCACGCGTTATAATTTCATGTCGCGAGCGACGCATTTGCCAGATCTGGACTCTGGACACGCACTCATACGCTGCACGTTTTAACTTGAGTGCGTATTAACGAGTTAATATTATCATCGTAATTTTAACAGTTTTTATAATAGTGGCCAGTCAAACATTTTCGTTCCGCTTTGTGTGCGAAAGCTCTTGCGATGTAAGAGGTCATGGAAAATGAAGAAAACCTTTTTTTAAATCCTTCCTTCTTAACTTAATATTATTCCTATCTTTTCATACAATAGTATCTTACTAATAATATGCGAAAGTTTGTGAGGATGAATGGATGGATGTTTGTTACTCTTCCACGCCAAAACTACTGAACCGATTTGGCTGATTTTTTTTATGTAAGTAGCTTAGACCATGGAATAACACATAGGGTACTTTTTCCCTGTATTCCCACGGGAACGATGACACGCGGATGAAACCCCAGAGCACATACTATACGCTGCATAACATATTATGCCGCGTCCGGCGACTACACATTGCACCAACTTTTTTAATTTTAAACAACATTTTGATATAAAACTACAAACGCACTCTTCAACCCTCGGACCAGAAAGCAAAAATTTTGCACACAGCTTTCGTTATGATTTTGATAAGAAATAAGAAAGTAATTCTTACCAGAAAAAAGTCGCGGGTATTATGCTGCTTTAGGTAATAAAAGCATAGGTGAGCTAAAAGTAATGAACCATAAATGATTGAACTAGTCCACCTCGCAGATTCCTAGCAAAGGTCAAGAGCTTGCACCTATCACTATAATATACCGTACTCTCGTAATAGATACGTAAATGATATTTAGCACCAATATAAATAATATTTATTAATTGCTTTAAAAAATCATCATATTCCTATACCTTATTATCCTACCTAAGTGTGATAGGCACATCACGTCTTCTTTCGTCTCCAGTATATCGTCCGTCATCTCTGCACTCACTCCTGGCGCATGCATATCCTCATTCACATAGTTCACCCAGGCCTTTTAGACTATTTTAGATATTTTATACTTATTACTAAGCCTTTAGAATAGTGCTCCACCCTCTCTCCCCGTGGTTGCCGTGGTGGCCGGCTAAGGGTTAACAGATCCAGAGGACGGGCAGCAGCGTCCTCTGCAAAAAACCATCGAACTGCGCTCGACAACCCGCCTGCCAAGCGTGCCGATTAATGTTTGATCAACGTCATTATATGTCAAGTAGGGAACACATTGTATATCCCCCGTTGGGAGTTCTAATAAATAAATAAATAACCAATTAACCAATCAGTAGAACGCACTACATCCCGAAACCTTATCGACCATACACAACAACCTTGGCTATAGTTTCGTATTAAACGTCAGTATTTATTTCATTATCAATATTCTAAGGACATAGATCATTGGAACCGTCAAGCTCTGCTTCCAGTACCTTCTAATTTTCAACTGGTATTTATTAAATAAATAAAATAATTTATGGCAGGCATGTCAACTGAATCGTAATTTTCTGCCGATTTTCGTTGCACGATAACTTCTCTACGCCATAATATGCTAATACGAGGCGCCGGCGGCCCCAGTGAATACGAAGCTTTATAATTTTTTAGTTCAGGCATTGAAAGCGTATATGGCCTTCTAGGAATTTGACACAAATCCTATGTAAAATTTACCAAATCGATATTTTGTATTCACCTGTTTTCTCCGAATATAATAAACCCATTCTATAAATTAATATCCTAATATTTTTATAGTGAGGTAACCTATTTTGTCCCTTTTATTTTAATTTTTCTTACAAACCCTTGCAAACAGAAATAAAATGATAGGGACATACTTTACTTCAACTTAGCTCGCCCCCTTTTACATGGGATCAATAACATACTGGCGAAATGTGGGTGTATCTACTATGGGACTGAGTCCTGGGTACACCTCAGCCTACCCCTTCGGGAAAAAGGCGTGAATGTATGTTATGTTTTTTTACTTCAACTTTAAAATATCAGGATATAAATATATCAAATAGGTTTACTGTATTCGGAGGAAACAGGGGAATACAAAACATCGATTTAGTAAATTTTCTATAGAATTGTGTCAAACTGCTAAGAGATCCTCTTTCCAGTTAATAAATAGTTATGTCGCACAAACGTAGTGTCGATATTTTTTCGCACTTAAGTGATGTCGCATTTCAGTTTATCGTACAAGCGTTCAATCAAACCGGCGATATTCGCACATCCATTTGTCGCGGTCACGTAAAGCACTTAAACATTACAATTACTTATAAAGTATCAGAGGCCCATAATATCAATGAATTTACAGACTAACATACATAATGACTCTAACTATGGTGTACTTTTATTTATTCTGTGCCATGGTTTATGGAAGTACTTCGGTCTCGCCTCCCTCTATAGCGCCGGAATACTATGAGTTCGGCAAAAATTCTAAAATAAAATTCAAACTACATTCTACTCTCGTACCAACCACGTTATAACAAACAAAACAAAAATACAAAGAAATATCATAAAAAGTCGCATTAAAAAAATCTATGAGCGTCACTCAGTAATAATCTCAATTTTTGGCATATTTTAATATTGAAACGAGTTCCAAATAGAGTAATGTCTACATAAGGGTAGATGCTCATTGAACGCTTCATATTGATTGCATTACTGGTGTAGGTCTGGTTTACATGAGGAAGTGACATTTCGAGTATGTATACTGGTCGGTATTTTAACCTTAACTTGACTGTCATTGCACTGTATAGATTGATGACTTTCAGAGAGTGCAGTGAAAAAGCTTTGATGATTACTAAATCATCAAAGCCGGCACTGACAGGTTAACTTTTATAACCGATATTTTATAAATTGATTTTGATTTAATTTTCATTTTCAGTGTTTATTTGATATTTTATTAAGTTGTAATGTGTCGGAAAATATTTATTGTGTTTATTCTTTGTCAGGAGTCAAGCCACATCCGGCACGCCAGCGACCCCTATCGTTACTTGAAGAAGTCGTGTCGGCAACGCAAGCGTCTCGATGATGGCTCTGTGGTCCTGTGGTGCTCGATGAAGTTACTTTGACCCGTATTGCGTCCAAACTGCCGGAGAAGATTGTTTTCGGCAAGCGGCGCGAATGGTTGCAACCGAACTACAGCGCGATCAGCTAAATTTAATTTTGATTGATTAAAGAATATTGTATGCGTTATTAAAATCGAATACGTTAATTATTTTCTGAGAAAACTGAGAAATACGAAAAAAGGAGTACGAAATATAGATTTAATATTTTTATAGGATTAAATCAAATTCCTATAGGAATCGGACGCTCTTGAACCTCTGAATAAAGCACTACTCTAGACAACTTAAGGCGTGGCCACACTTGTCGCAGGTACAACGTGTGTACGAATTTAAAGGTCTGCACTTGACCTTAGCGAATTAGAACATTAATATTATGATATTAAGTACATGGTTTATTTTGCTATTACATACGTATTATATAACTTTCTATATTTATATTTACATTTGTAAATTGATTGTATTCTATTCTATTCTATATTTAAGTATAAGAATAAGGACGTATATTAGGTTTTACATAAACATAATACCATCATTTCCTCGGCCCTCCGAGGTCGTGGGTATTGACATCTCTGCCTACCCCTGTAGGCAGAGATGTATCTGATCTAGGCCCATAGTGGGTACACCCACACTTCGCTAGTTATGTTGGTTTAGTCCCATGTAATAGGGGTGAGCCTATTGCCAGCTACGGGGAAAATTCCTAATGGAAAAATCAAAAAACACTTTTTGACCTGGGGATTGATTGAACCCGATATATCACAATAGGCAGTAGCCCTTGCGAACCACTACGTCTCTGATGCATAAGATATTAATAATTTTCATTCATAATGTTAAAAATTTAAGTGAAACTCAAGTAAATACTGGTTACTTGTCTTACGATTATGTTTTAGTTTTCAATTAATGAAACATGTCTAAATAATTGTTTTATTAAATACAACCTTGTTATGGCTCATACTTGACATTTTCGCTGTAGACAAATGTATGCCGAAGGTAGGTAGGCACTTATTATATCGATGATATATAATTTATTGTAAATAACTTAATGGCATTAACATTTTATTAAGTGACCCGTCCGTAATATTTTATGGAGAAATGTATGTATTTATGTCCACGGTAGCTCAAGTGGTAGAGTGACCATCACTCGGAATGGTGCGGAGGGTGCGTGGATCGAATCCCGCCCGTGGGTGAAATTTTTCTTTCCATTATCGTATTGTAAATGTTTGGAGTTATGAATAGATTAGGTTGGGTTTATTATAAAAAATAAAGTTCTAAGTATATGAGACTGGCATAGCCACAAAAAGCCCTTCTCAAATACTTGAATAAAATATAGTCTACAATCATGCCTTTTTTCCCGAAGGGGTAGGCAGAGGTGTACCCAGGACTCAGTCCCATAGTAGGCACATCCACATTTCGCCAGTATGTTATTGGTCCCATGTAATAGGGGGCGAGCCTATTGCCATTTACCGGGCACTGTTACAGACTCCAGGCAGTTATTGAGATAATTACTAATGGAAAGTTTCAATATAACACCTTGCCTGACCTTGCGAACCTGATCAATTCATTTATATTAAAATTATTAAAAGATATAAGGTCTAGTAGTAATTATCACATAACGTCATAATAATCGAACCGGCCCCCTTATTACGGACGCAACAGGAGTGTGGAAAGCGTTTAATTGCTTAATGTCTGCTGTCAAAAGGTATACAAAAAATGATGTTTGACAGCAGACATTTAGCAATTACACGCTTTCCACACTTCCACTGCAGTTCGTAATAAGGGGGCCTGACACATAATCACATTCGCACGATACCACGGACGATATTATTATATACTTAATTTATTTCTTATTTATATTGTTGGTTCAGTTTTGCATACTACAGGGCGTGGTATTAAGGCCAACCACTCACTCACCGGATGCAAATCTGTCGCCATGCTATTTCCGTTTCACACTTAGATATTAACTCAATAAGTATACACTTGATTATAATAAAATAAAAGTAAGTATATATGTGCCGTGGAGATACCGGTTTTAGAATAGTGCTCCACCCTCTCTACCAGAGTTAACTCTAGTTAACAGATAGGACGGGCAACAGCGTCCTCTGCAAAAAACTTGCGCTCGTCAACCCGCCTAGCGTATCGAGTATTGGCAAGACCACCCTTTATGGGGGAGGCCTATGTTCAGAAGTGAATTACCAACGGCTGAGATGATGATGATGATGATGAAAAGTATATTATAGTAAGTACCTATATAGGCCGGGGATCAAACCCGGCCAGGTTTTTTTTTTGTGTGCATGAACATCTGTTTGCTCTGTGTCTGTGTGTTATAAGCTTATATAAATATGTATATCGGTCGTCTGGTTACCATAGTACAGGCTTCTAGCCTAGTTTGGGACCAGATGACCGTGTGTGGAAGTTGTCCCATATTAATAATAATAATAATAATAATGGACAACTTCCACACACGGTCATCTGGTCCCAAACTAGGCTAGAAGCCTGTACTATGGTATCCAGATGACTGATATACATACTTATATACGCTTATAACACCCAGACACAGATCAAACAGACATGTTCATGCACACAAATGTTTGACCTGGCCGGGGATCGAACCCGGGCCCTGCGGCACAGAAAGCAGAGTTACTGCCATCTGGGCCAACGAGGCTGTCATATTATTATTATTATTATTAGTACCTGGATGACCGAGCTTGGCTCGGTATTTTTTTTTTTTTTTAATTGTGTTTTTTGGAAATGATTCCTAGCTAGATCGATTTATCGCCCCCGAAACCCCCTATATACTAAATTTTATGAAAATCGTTGGAGCCGATTCCGAGATTCCAATTATATATATATACAAGAATTTATAATTGTTGTATATATATTTAAAGATATAAGATTATTTCTTACCTATGACATTAAGTTCATACTGGTACATATTATGACCGTCATATGAACGTATCCGATCAGGCGACTGTTGCCCACTATAATGTATCAACACCGCTCTTATACAGTCTGATAGATACAAAAAACTGAATTGGGCTGAAATTCAGTATATGTAGATAGTTTAGACCCAGGAATAACACATATTTTGTCCCGTGAAACCGCGGGGCACAGTTAGTATTTAATAAGTAAGATATTAAGTTACCTGTCTAACGGCAAGATAAAATTTTTAAAAATATTTAATAAAAATTATTAAAAAAAATTTCGATGTCAGTTGGCTCCATAGAAAAAGTTGTTCTTAATGATAAGTAAAATGTGCTAAGTAATTTTTCAGTAACCCTGCATACAACGGTAACAATGTTAACTTTTTTTTGTTATAAAAAAATTTGATCAACATAAACAACTAAGTATGTTTGCTCCAAATAATAAACTTTCACATCGACAACAATGAGGAAATAAAAAACAATTGTAACTATTTACATAACGTTTATTAGATCGATATTTACAACCTCACCACGTCGCTATTGCAACGCGCCATTTTGTAATTTGTACGCAACTTATTCCGCATATTGATTGTATTGTTATAACTCAACAGAAAAGAATATAGAAACAGAACTAATATGTCACCAGTGGTGACGAGTGGGACAAAACAAAAAATATCATTGTTTTTTTTAATGATAGTAAGTAACAAGACGAGCAAATCAGGTGCCTGATGGTAAGCATCATGATTGCCCATATCAGACACACTGCCACTCAGTTATTTAATAATCAAAATTCTGCGCGGCACTGCACTGCGCCTGTCACCCTGAGATATTAGTTGTAAGAACTCGTCATGCCCAGCTGGTAACATTGCCCTTCAGACCGTAACACAGTAATGTTTGCACATTACTGCTTGGCGGATGAATAACTGGCAAAGGTGTGTTACTTCCCCAGGTGGCCGCAAAAGAGGCCGACCACTACAATTAAAATTTTGTTCACCAGTGGTAACAAAATTTTAACCAGTGACCAGCAGGATGCACACGATTAATTAGTGTGTATGTTGATTAAATTGTTGTTAAAGTTTTTATTGTTGATTATTACAGTGGCAACCCCTTTAGATTCAATACTCTTTTCTGTGAAGTTACATTCATAAAAATATTCAGGGTTGTTGGTAATCAGTTATTATTCTCATGAATGGTCATTATATCATCATTTAGAATAAATTTTACTAAAGGGCCAATTTTAAAATCGCGGATAAATAAATCAGTTGTTCCATTTATAAAGTTAATTGACTTTTAGTTTAATGTAATAACAGCTTAATTTTTTTCGATGTCAGTTGGCTCCATAGAAAAAGTTGTTCTTAATGATAAGTAAAATGTGCTAAGTAATTTTTCAGTAACCCTGCATACAACGGTAACAATGTTAACTTTTTTTTGTTATAAAACCGTATAAATAGGTTTAAAAGATGTGAAAGCACAATTATCTCAACATAATAACAATTTGGTGTTTACGAAGATTATTTACTTCAGAAAAATAATATTTTAAAAGATATGTATAATATATTAATACAAATTAAATGTGTAAATATTGTAGCAAGTAAAATTAATGTTATACTAGGTAAGAATTACTTATTTAATTTAGGTTATAATTAGGAATAAATAAAATATACAGAAGTCACTTAAAACTTATTAAAATTGTTAGTTACAGAAGAGTTAAAGCCAAAATAAACAATTGCAATTTACAATTTCGCAAATGACTAGTTCTAATTTTTTTTTATATAAAAAATATCGCCCAAGTTTTATCCTTACCTATTAAAAGTATTATCCCTATACATAATTTGTACAATATAAAATCACTGCAACCATTTTACAACTAAGCTAAGAAAAATATATATAATTTCCACATAAATATTTATTTATGTTTTACGCTTTGATATTGTTTTTAATATGTATTATGATACACATTATGATATCGATCGTCAAAAACGCCTTTGAGATATCAAAATGAACGATAGACGTCTGCCATGTGAACGCCTCTTGAGGGAAACCCCCTTAAGAGGCGTCTTGTCCATATAAAATAAAATTTCTCAAATATGGAGAAATAGAGTTAAATTTCCAATCAATTGTTTGTTTTTGGCTCTTGACCATTATTGCGCAATAATATATTTGGTTTATTAAAACCGTATGGTTTTTTTCATATTTTACAAAAAACATAAAAATATAATTTTAACTTTTTTTTTATGTGAATAAACCAAACAGTTTTCATTTACCATATAGGTAATATATTTTTGCCGACCACAAACAATTGTGTGAAAAATGTTTCTCTATTTCTTCAAATTTTGAAAATTTCATTTCTAGAGACAATTTTGTATGGAAGAGATAGCAGTTAATTTATTAGCCATATTATATTATCTTTAATTACAAGTAAATATAACTTGGAAGATATCACTTAAAACGATAAGGCCGCCCTTTATTGACCTATAAGTATAGCTTTAATCTTAAGATGTAACTGTAATTTTCATTTTGTAATTTTTTATTGGTCTAACCCAATAAAGATATATAATAATATATGTTCTACTTTACATATGTAACCCAAATATAGTGTATTTAGTTAGGGTAGATAGTAAGTAGGTAGCTCTATTGTTGTCTTTTTTCAATAAAGGCACTAAGCACTATTAAAAAAAAAAAAATTCTAGTCATAAAATGGTCGCACTAAACAAAACTCATCGCAAATCGCATCCTAAAAAGGTTCAACAAGATTAACCAGTGAAATTGATCGAATAAGAACCCGTATTGGGATCGAAGTTCTGCGCTGGGTGTCCCACGAACGGGTTGAAATTTTGACCTTGGTAATTCTGCTGTTGATAATTCTGGGATTGATAGTTTTGTGGTTGATAATTTTGCTGTCGTTGATAATTCTGTTGTTGATAATTTTGGTATTGTGGTTGAGGAGTGTAAGCCTGGTATGAGAACTGAGGTTGTTGGTGATAGATCTGACTTTGTCCCCGGAACTCCTGGGGAAACTGCTGAGGAGATTGGTCGAAGAGGGTGGTCTGCTGGTTGTATTGGCCTGATTTGAACTGGTTCTGGGTGGGCTGATACTGCTGGAATCTTGGTGCGGGTTGGGCCTGGATTACATGAAAATAATATATTAATTATATATCCTACCCCCTACTCATCCTATCATTCCCCTATCATGGGAAAAAACCCCCACGTGTCACAGTGTGACTCGTTTACTGTGACTCGATGGAAACCCACCTAATTATCTCGTAGAAGCAGTTCTTAGATATGTCGCCGTGAAATTGTAAGAACCGTTAGTTTATAATTAATCTATAGTGACATTATAAACTAACATTTAGGCTAGGTTGTTTATAAACTAACTATGCGAAATTATAAACTAACTATAAGCGGATTATAATTAACGGTTCTTACAATTTCACGGCGACAGATATAAGACCACGTGGCGCTTCATTTTTTTAAATGATTTAGTTTTTTTTAACTAACCTGCTGAGTTTGATACTGCGATTCCTGGTATCTCTGAGGCTGAGGCTGCGCTGGTTGGTGGAACTGCTTGAAGGTAGTCGCTGGTTGTTTCCCCTGAGCTCGGTTGTACTTGGGGTCTTCGTAGATCTTCGGGTCCTCTCGGTACTGTCCGTCGTCTTCCTGACCCTCGGTGAGGGCGTTCGAGGAGGTCGGGTCGTAGAGGGTTGGGGGAGGTACATTTATTCCTGATCCTGGAATTTAGAAGCCATTTAGGGAATACGTCGTAGTTCTTACAAAAAGTTTCATGTACTGAATATGGACACCTTTCCAACAGTTAGCAAGCATACTCAGATCGTTAAAAGCAAATAAACTTAACCAATCAATGCATAGATGGCAAAGATGTAATGTGCAAACATTACTGTGTTCCGGTCTGAAGGGCAATGTTACCAGCGAAATTACTGGGCATGATGAGATTCAACAACTAATATCTCAGGGTGACAGGCGCAGTGCAGTGCCGCGCAAAGTTTTGAATTTTTAAACACTGGGTGGCACTGTATCTAATATGGGCAATCATGATGCTTACCATCAGGCACCTGATTTGCTCGTCTTGTCACTCATTATCATAAAAAAAAAAAAACAACTGGCACGTGCAATAGGGAATTTTACTGTCTTTCTTTTTAGTCTTGTCTTTCTGTTTTTTTACTGTGGGACTGAGTGCTGGGTACACCTCTGCCTACCCCTTCGGGAAAAAGGCGTGAATGTATGTTTTTTTTTAGTTTACGGTTTACAAGTACAATTTAACAAATGTTTGCATAAAGTTCAATGCTTTCAGTGCTATACTTTATTTATAAGATTATGAGATATATCCAAGTTAATAAATTATCACAAAAATGTGATTTTATTATTTTATTATCCGCTCTTACTCTTGGCATTTCATAATGTCATGCTCAAATTATATAATGATCTAATACTTGCCATTTAAGTCAAGATATTTTAATTACCCTTAAAGTCTTAGATCCAAGTTGTGCAATAGGTAAGTTAATTAATATGTTTTATTGGTTTATCAGTGCATGAAGGCTGAGATACTTTGGAAACTATGAACCATGGAACTGTTGTGAAACTATTATACCTTAAATCTATTAATCTTACATTAATAAATTTGATAATTATCCTTGAATGTGATAAAAACTACGACTTATTATTATTTTATTATTTTTATGTATTTTATTTATTTATTTATCATTTAAGTATTTGTTTTTGATACCACCGTCCCTTCAGCATCTGTTTTTCCTTTCCCTGCATGGTTGTCTGGAAGAGATCGCTCTGAGCGATAAGGCCGCCAGTTGTTACTATTTCTAGTTTTAAGTTTTCTTTTTTATTGTGGTATTTTCTGTATTATTGTGGTACCAATAAAGCGTTATCATTCATCATTCATTCATTCATAATTATAAACTACGATTTTAAAGACACCTTTTTAAAGACACATTTTTTGACAGCCTGGTTGGCACAGATGGCAGTAACTCTGCTTTCTGTGCCGCAGGCCCCGGGTTCGATCCCCGGCCAGGTCAAATATTTGTGTGCTCAAACATGTCTGTTTGATCTGTGTCTGGGTGTTATAAGCTTATTATATAAGTATGTATATCAGTCATCTGGTTACCATAGTTCAGGCTTCTAGCCTAGTTTGGGACCAGATGAGCGTGTGTGGAAGTTGTCCCATATTATATTATTATTTAAACTTGGACCGAATGTGGAGGTTAAAAGTAGGACGAAATAGAATTTTCAGGGTTCCGTACCTCAAAAGGAAAAAAGGAACCCTCATACTTCACTTTATTGTAAGTCTGTCTGAGTGTCTGTGAGTGAATATTGAATATAGAGAATTCTGCTACATTCTAAGTATGTTGTTTTAATTAATTCTTGTACATAAGTAGATTATATAAAGCAGATTTATCACTGAAACTGGGTGACATTGACCTAACCATCAACCAAAGAAGACCACCTTATGACTAAGTACATGTAAATAGAGCACCGATGTAATCTAGACAGAATTACTACACTTTTTACACCATTACTGTTAATTACCATGGTCTAGCACATTTTGAAATCTTGAGCTAATAATAGAAACATGGCTCAAAGAACATGGTGTTCTTTGTTTTGTAATCAGGGCTATTATAATACCATTTAAGCCTGTCTAGGTTATTTATATAGGTATGCTGGAAAAGGCGCTAAAGTCCATTTCACTGGGGCGTTCTGACAGCCACTAATTAAAATTTGAAATTTGAAAATTAGTTCCATTATTGGCCACGAAGGTACATTGTGATCTGTTACACACTGCGCTACTGGTATATTTATCAAGACTTTGAAATAACTTTTTAACAAGATTGTATAAACTTTTCAGATCGTGGCGTTTGGCACTAATTAGACCTTAATTTAACTATCCTTGTATTTATAATAATGTCATCCTGACTGTATTATATTTATGTAAGTAATTAAAACAAGCACCTGTAATTAAGTATCTTCACTCTTTTTGATTACAGAATTTTTTTATACAGATAAGTAGAAGGAACCTTGACCTACCTTTATTTAATTTTAGCATAATAATATTGAACTATGCAGATGATTCTGCGGAAGACAGCTTATGACACCTGTAATGTTTAAATAAAAAAATATATATTACTAACCTTGAGGCTCAAATCCTCTCTGACTACTAGCACCATAGGAGATCTCCCTGGTCTTCCCGCTCTCGTCCACATAACCGTACTTCCCGGCAACATCTCCATTAGGATATTTAGTTTCAATCTTAAACGATCCGTCCGCCGCTTCGTAGCCGTAGCTGTAAGAACCATCGTCGTTTTGCTTGTTGATCTGCTTGAGGATGGGGACGGGCGTGGTAGTGGGCGCGTACCCTTGCCCTGAGCACGCTAGCAGGGTGGTGCTGAGGACTAGTGCCTGGAAAATTTACAGAAGGTTGGTTAGAAATGATAAAACGTGACAAAGTAGGTAAATAATTTTTCGTTAAATTGGAACCGCGAAATTAACTTTTGAAGTGAATTAAATTGAATCTATGTATTTGGTTTTGAAGAACAATTCATCCGAATATAAGTTCTTTTATATAAGATTCAATAGAAAAAATATAGACATCAAATCATACAATTAAAAGTTAAAAGTGAATTAAAGATCATATCTAAACGCCTGCGCTTGCACAAGAAACAATTACAACAAAAACAAGAACAATAAACAAGAGTAGACAAGTGTGTCGCGGCCGTGATCTTGTCGTAAGTAGACCGCGGCGAAACATGTATGCAGTTGGCTTGCAAAAGGGTCTGGCTATGGTTCGCAAAAGTTACTTTGTGGCATTGGAAAAAAATTAAGCAAAAACTAATTACTCAAGAGAACAAAGAAATTTTTAATGGTAATGCCACATTTCAAAACTGCAAACCATTTTAAACTATTTGAATTTATACTCTTACAGAGCGGGTTACCTCTATTAGGTCGTTCGCTGCTCGACACTGCTCGAGTCAGTTCAAGTGGGTTATGTGGACAACCCATATTGTCAGAGTCAGAGGTCGCCAAGATTCCTATGCAGCCTCCAACATCAGCTAACGACTGCCCCTTACATATCTTATAGGAAACTATAGGGACCTACAGTTTAACGTGACATCCGAAACACGGTATCCACGCGTATTTCCGCTTGTCTACGGACGCTACAATACACACTACGACGTTGCAAAATTAGCAACAAAGTTATTTTTACCATCACATAAAAAGCTTTAGTTACGGACTCGTATGCTCGTACTTTATGATAGATACTTAGTTAGGTTACCTATTGAAACCCTGCAAGTGTACATAAGCAATAGGTACTAAGGTAACCTGCCTATTTGTTGCACGTTTTTTGCTTTAAAATCAAATGATACATAGGTACTGCTTTTTATAACTTAAGTATTTATGTTATGATGAATTTAGACGGGGCGTGTCAGTAGGTATCGCAAAAGGCACAGTAGCATTCTTTTTCGTGGGAAAAGTTTCATATCTAAAAATTCCTTGTGATCAAGCCGAGCGCAGAACCTATAATAAGTAATTAGTACCTACTATTACTGTTAATTCATTAGTTATTGACATACCTATATAAGTTTTTTTTTCTAAAGATTTGTTTCCTAAGATTTTTCGCGGTAATCACAGTATTTTGAAATACGAGTAATATTTGCGAAGCTCAAAATCAGAAATTATTAAACTACTGAACTATGGTAACCAGATGACTGATATTATAAGTACATACTTATATACACGCACTATATATGTATTATACACACTATTTTTTCTTGTAGCAATGAACCATAAGTCGTAGGGACATACTCGTAAGAATGTAAATTTATATACCTAATTAGGTATTATCACAGTCTAACAATAAATAATACTTCTATTACATTGAAGTATCTATTATGCAGATTTTTTACAAATTTTGCCCTTCTACCAACTTTTAGCTATACCAGGCGATACATTCCAGCAGATATGAATAATGATAAAATCTAGTTTTTTTCCTTACAAGGTGTACAAAAGCCAACGTCCAGTGAATGTTATAGCCTTGGGTGTTGGCCGTTGGCTGACGCGGACATTACAAATACCTTTACTTACGTGGGTATTAACGTTGTTATAAAGGTCCTCAGAGTGCTGCAAGCCATTCTTAAAATACTATCAAATTTTGGTGACTAATAGATACTTACAAATAGATTAGAATTTTGCTTGCTAACTCATGAACAGGACTTTGTATTGAAGTCTTAGAACACCGCACATAATTAACTCATTGGGTAGCCTATATAGACTATGATTCAGTTTTTTAATTCCTTTACAAGTCGATCTATCGTTAAATATTATCACAAATAGTCGCAATTTAGCAATCTTCGTTTTTTCATCCCTTGTATCCTTTTCTGCAAGATAACCATTGGTTAGGAAGTTAAAAACTATAGCAGTTTAACAAAAATATAGGTACTTAGTGAGCATTGTAATATAGCTATCGATCACCTTAGTTGTTAAGTCTGTTATCTCTATTATATCTCTATCCCTTTGCAACACAGTGTAAACTACAGTAACAGCAAAAGGGTAGAGCTGCCACCAATCATTGTAATAGTAACATAACATACATTCACGCCTTTTTTCCGAAGGGGTAGGCAGAAGTGTACCTAGGACTCCGTCCCATAATGGCACACCCACATTTCGCCAGTATGTTATTGGTGCCATGTAATAGGGGGCGAGTCTATTGCCATCTACCGGGCACAGTTCCAGACTCCAGGCAGTTATTGAGATAATTCCTAATGAAAAACCAATATTGTAATAGTAGATATACTTGAAGAAATAAAGAATTTAAATTTTTGCATGTTCAGTAATTTTGTTTGCTCTACAAATCGAAGCAAATAGCGGAAGAATATTGGCCGGGTCGTGGTCTCTTACCCAAATAATACATTTTCCTCATGGGCCTTGAGATCTGTACTTTTTATGTGTGATGTGTATAGACTATCCAAATATTATTATAATTTAGTCTTTTTTCAATAAAGGCACTATGCCCTTCCAAATATTAGGTATACACATTACAAATATAACACAAATCAAATCATATACAATTCTAGAGTAGGTAGGTATATTTCATTTGCCTTTATGCCAATTCTCAACACATAAGCAAGTACTGTGTATTTATCATTCCTCCAACTTAGGTACATTAAACCATCATACTTTGTGACGATTTTCATCGCATATTTTGCGTAGATACTTATCAAGTTGTTAAGTTATAGGTGATTGCTTCACAATTCACCGGAATGCGGTTGGCACCGACAGTTAAGTACCTACGTACCTTATTAGATCAATCGACGATAGGATTGCATTGACTGTGGTTAAAAAGGTCAAATTTTGAGTCTAATAACAAGGTGTCTATCTATTTTGTAATTGTAATGAGGTTGAAAGCTAATCTTTATGATTAGGTAGTTGTGTTCACAAATGTATCTGTAATCCGTAATAGGGCTGTGTTATTGCGTTAGATTGTGGCAGCGTAAAGTCGAAAATAAACAACAAAAAGTGGTTTTAGGCGCAACATATCCAATTCGCAAAATGGCATACAAATCTTAAAAGGACTAACGGGGATGCTGGGCCAACAGGGTACGTACCCCGTTGTCCCAGCGTCATGAAATTTGCCTAAAAGCCAGTTCTTATATCACAAGTATAGGAAAAATTCCCAAAACCGTAAAATTTTACAAAAAAAATTGTGCTTTTTAATATGTTTGCGATAGCTAAATATAGAACCCTACACTAAACATACTAAGGTATCCATTAACAATTTATTTCAATGAAGATCTGTAGTGGTAGGCCTCTTTTGCAGGAGGCCGCCTGGGGAAGTACCACACCTTTGCCAGTTATTGATCCGCCAAGCAGGAATGTGCAAACATTACTGTGTTCCGGTCTGAAGGGCAATGTTACCAGCGAAATTACTGGGCATGACGAGATTCAAGAACTCATATCTCAGGGTGACAGGCGCAGTGCAGTGCCGTGCAGAATTTTGAACTTTAAAACACTGGATGGCACTGTCTCTGATATGGGCAATCATGATGCTTACCATCAGGAACCTGATTTGCTAGTCTTGTCACTTCGATATCATAAAAAAAAAGACACTTAAAATAAAAAAAACATAGGACTTAGAAAATAGAAAACATACCCAACTGGCGAAGTGTGGAGTGTGGGTGTACCTAATATGGGATTGAGTCCTGGGTACATCTCTATTTATTCCTTCGGGAAAAGGCGTGATGATTTACAGTACCTATGTAGTTCTTACAGTTTTGACAGTATTTACTACAAAAACTACACTACACAATCTTATCCTACTAATATGATAAATGCAAAAGTTTGTGAGGATAGATGTTTGTTACTCTTTCACGCCAAAACCACTGAACCGATTGGGCTGAAATTTAATTATTTATTTTTATTAGAACACATACATAATGTACATCACGGCTTGAATTTAAAACATTCGTAATTTGTAGATGCTAAGTGTCATTATATTTACAGGTGCAAACAGCATGCAAGTTAATTTAAACATTAATTAAAGCGAGAACATAATTTAGTATATATAAGGCCTTGCCAACAATAATGAATCATAAAATATAATTTAACTTGTAAAAATACTTAAAATGAGGTTGCTACAACAAAACATATAAAAAATAAACTAAAAATATAATAATAACACAAACCAAAACTTATGTACCTACCTTAGTACCTACAAATATGTGTGACCAGGATACATTTGTATTTTGAAATTATGTGTACAGATAGTATAAACCCTGGAATAACATAAAAATACTTTTTATCCCGAAATATCCACGAGAACAAAGACTACGCGGGTTTTCACCCGCAGTTTCCCGCGAAGCACAGCTAAGTATTAACAAATAATTAGGTATTTGTTAAAGCGTTTAGATGTAAACACCGTTAGATAGCTGACGTACGTACCTATTTACCTATAAAAGTAAATAAGCTTTGTATGTTGATGTAATAATAATAATTACCTAAGTACCTATAAGATACCTATGAGATAAGTACATATATTTTTATTTAACAATGATAAGTTTTAGGTGCTTGCATATTTTAGAGGTGAATACAATCACCCAATTACAAAAATAATTGCTTATAGACACGAAAGCTCCACAGTTTAAATTCATTTATAAAACTTTGAGAGGATATATATATATACATACATACATTTAGATAATCAATAAATTGACATAATCGTTACTTTAAATTTATTATTTTTAATGTTCTATTACGTATTATATTTAATTAATTAGTGATTTGTGAATTAATTTAATCCAAACAGTGCCTTTTCATTTTTCTGAGATTTTTATTCTATGTGCAAGTTTTTACACATGAAAACTCGTTTGGCTTTAATTAGATTTTATACTAAATCTTTGTATTGTTAATTTCAAGAACCTAGTTGTCTTTATTTTACGTAATAACATGTAGTATTTTTTTATATCTTCAAAAATGTTGGTACGTGTCAGCGAGAGGGCGAATTTGCTTTACGCCGCGCCTTAACTCTTTTGCAATTAACGTATTGTAATAATACTTATTGGTATATATTTCTAGTTAAAATTCCTATTAAATTGTAAATTCCATAGATATGCAATTGAAGTGGCCTGGCCACCGCCCAGATGATATAAGACCTAACCCGACCAAGCCAGTCTGGTCTAGATTTTAGACAAATTGGTTCAACTAGTCAGGAAGTGAAAAGATTATTGTGAGCTCGATCTAGATATTATTAAACTGAGTTACATTATGTAACAAGAAAAGTGGAGACACCTTCGTACCTAAGTATAGCCCAGCGATAAGACCGCCGCTCGATACCTAGTTCAAGTAGAAAATCCCACCTTAAGGTATGGTCACTTAAAGTATTTTCTACCTTCAAAATCAAATAATATAAAGAAAAACATTTGTAAGAAAGTAATTATGATATTTTCAACTTTTACATAGAATTATAAATAAATAGTAAATCTTTTCTTACATTTTTAACAACAGCCGCCAATTTTTACACGTTTTTTATATTTAATTTTTGTTATTTTCTGTATTGTGATATCAATAAAGAGTTATTAACTCTATTCTTTTCTATCATTCATGTCCAGACAACGTGAGTAAAACAGAACTTGCCTTGCATTTATTACGTCTGGACACGGATATACAACATGTTACAAAATGATGTCATCATCATCATCATCTCAGCCATAGGACGTCTACTGCTGAACAAAGAAAACCAAGGTGTAGTAATACTTTAAGGGGTGCATCTACCTGTCAAGTTTAACAACTTTTAAATGAAATAATTGCGAAATTCGCAAAATATAATTTCGACTTTCCATTATACTAAATGGGTCTACTATGGATCTACTATACTAAATGGTCAGCTATGATCGGCAATTTGTAATTTGTAGGTAAATATATCTAATTTATTATTATTGGAAATAATTGGATTTAACACAGGCTTACAGATTTTTTATAGAACTTAACGTAACACAACATACAATTACGCCTTTTTCCCAAAGGGGTAGGCAGAGATGTATCCAAGACTCAGCCCATTGTAGGCACACCCAAATTTCTCCAGCATGTTATTGGCCCCATGTAATCTATCGCCATGTACCGGGCACAGTTCCAGACTCCAGGCAGTTAGATTCGTAATTCGTAATGGAAAAAGTCAACACTTTCCCTGATCTGGGGACCAAAGCTTCCCGATCAGCAGTCGTTTTAAATACCTTAATGGACAATGTCACGAGAACCTTGTACTTTACGTGCATACCATGCCTACATTCTACATGAGACCCACAAAGCAAGTCTGACCCAGATACAAAACTTACTGGCACTCGTTCAATGGCATACCTACTTTATTTGGCTTGAATAGAAAATAGCTTGGAAGGTGAACCTATAATAGATAGTTATTGAAATATAGAAAATATATTTTAAAAATAGTATAATCGCAGTTTACTCTACATCTCATCATAATTAGTAATATCTCTTATATCTTCTTATTTAACCTTTTCCCAATTTTTACAAGTTATTTTCTGTTTTTAATATTTATTATTAGAATTCTTTTTTATTTTATAAGACGTCAATCATACGCGCGAATTTTGTGGCTACCTATAATTGGATAAGCATCTTGAATTTGTTTTACTATGTAACTATTTTTGTTTGTATATGCGATAGTTGCTTATTTGTTGGTTGCCCTTAATAAATAAAATAAAAATAAATAAAAAATTGTGTACATTCGAAACACTTTCCTTCAGTAAAGAAATCCCTTCAGTACCTCAAAAGGAAAAAGGAACCTGTCATTGTATAGGATCACTTTCATTGTCCGTCTGTCGAGGAACGCGTGGAGGTATCTAATTGAAATTAATATCAAATGCTTAAGTTTACAGTCACGTTATTGGTTGGGTCGACATCATTTCCCATACAAACTTTGAGAAACCAATGACGATGATATAATTTCTTCATTCGTTTTTTTATTTTAAGTCAAAAGATCAAAAGATACAGATGTTGTACCACCTATTTCCATAGGTACATAGGGTATACCTGGGGTACTCCTTTTTTTTTTTTAAATGTCCTGTGCTGTTGGCCTCAGATGCCCTCTACAGCTTTACCGGGCAGAGAAACTAGGGTACTCCCCGTTGAACTAGAATCATGAAGAACCAAGGTAGCACAACCACCAGTGGGCTTGCTGAGGCAGGGTGGGACAATTCCAAATAAACAGAAAAATCTAAAAACAATAAATTAGGTTCTTTGAAAAAAAGGTGTTGGTTCTAATTGGTAATCTCATGACTAGTTATGACATTTGACAATTTTTTACTTATTTTTAGTAAAAAAGTATTATTTGTTAAGCAAAGGTGTACCCAAGACTCAGTCTCATATGGTAGGTTCGCCTGTAATGTAAGTCACATATAACAGAGGGTGAGCCTATTCTCATCCACCGAACACAGTTCCAGGCTGTCGCTAAGAAAATTCCTAATAAAAAAAAATCCATAAATTCTACTAATATTATTAATGCGAAAGTTTGTGAGGATGGATGGATGGATGTTTGTTACCCTTTCACGCAAAAACTACTGAACCGATTGGGTTGAAATTCGGTATGTAGATAGTGTATAGATCCTGGTATAACTCATAGGGTATTTTATATCCCGATATTCCCCCGGGAACGAAGACTACGCGGGTGAAACCGCGGGGCACAGCTAGTCTTAAATAAATTAAATAGAAGGCCCATTGAAAATATTAGTGAGGTTCTTACAAAATTAAAATTAGTTGTTAAACTCATGCGCATTTCTGCATGGCAATTACTAATTACGTAGTTCCATCTAACTCGTGAGAATGAAGAAGCGACCAACACCATGGGAAAAACTTGTTTATTATGAAACATTATTATGGACTTTATTAATCATATTCTACGAGATTCACTTTTTTGTGGGTATATTATAAGAGGTTACTTGTAATTAGTGACTGCCTCGGTGGCGTAGTGGGCGCATGCTCGACTGCCAATCAAGAGGTCCCGGGTTCGATCCCCAGGTCAGGCATAGTGTTAAATAATTGGATTTTTCCATTAGGAATTATCTCAATAACTGCCTGGAGTCTGGAACTGTGCCCGGTAGATGGCAATAGGCTCGCCCCCTATTACATGGGACCAATAACATACTGGCGAAATGTGGGTGTATCTACTGTAGGACTGAGTCCTGGGTACACCTCTGCCTACCCCTTCGGGAAAAAGGCGTGAATGTATGTTATGTTATGTTATGTAATTAGTTAGACTTCTCATAGGGCCGGTTTTTTGATCGTTAGTTACAGTTAAGTTAACCATTTGTCAAACTAATTATAGTTAAATTTCTAACCAATGGTTAAAATCGTGTGGAAATAAAAAGTAAACCTGAAAAAACGAATTTTGTCGAACTTTAACTATTATTCAAAAAATTTAACTATTGGTCGACTTAACCAGTGATCAAAAACCCAGCATTAAAGGGCCACTTCACTCATCACTTAGAACAACTTTCGCTGTATAACTAACTTTGAAGTAATAATACGCACGGTAGATTCGTTACTGTTTATTTTCATTGACGTACAAAAGTGTCAGATTGTGACCTATTTGAATAAATCTTTTTGACTTTGACTTTGACTTTGATAAGAAATAGGGAGAAACTCTGAAATTACGAAAACATCTGCTGCTCCTCACAAAACAACAACAATGGCAACAAGAATGGCAACACAGGGCAAGGGAATATTTAATTTAATACTAGCTATGCCCCGCGGTTTCACCCGCGTAGTCTTCGTTCCCGTGGGAATATCAGGATAAAAAGTACTTTTAATATTATACCAGGGTCTAAACTATCTAAATACCGAATTTCAGCTCAATCGGTCCAGTAGTTTTAGAGTGAAAACGGAACAAATATTCACAACAACCAGCAAAATTACTGGGCATGATGAGATTCAACAACTCATATCTCAGGGTGACAGGCGCTGAGCAGAATTTTGAATTTTAAAACACTGGGTGGCACTGTGTCTGATATGGGCAATCATGATGCTTACCATCAGGCACCTGATTAGCTCGTCTTGTCACTTACTATCATAAAAACAAACACAAAAAACAATGCTAGTGCTGTTTTGTTATGTTATCTAGATGGCGCTGGAGTTAAGTTAGAACTCGGCAGCGTTTTGTTCACCTTTTAAATAAGGGATTTATAATATTAGTAAAATTCTCATTTATTTTTAATTATTTTATATTGTTTTTTTCTAACTTATATTAAACATATTAAATATGTTTCCGAATCGCCAAAGTTTGAAAATGCTAAAAGAATTAGAATAAAGTCAGTCTAAAGATGCGCCGGCGCAGCGTAGCACCCTCTACGAGGATGAGCTCGTAGCACATTACGCAACCTATCTATAATCACTAATCACACGTACACTTGCGTAGCGCTACGTAACCTAAATGTCCTGCTCGATAGTTTTGCAATTGAATTATGTCATGGTATGGATTGATGATCATTACTTCATATTCAATTATAGACCGCATACAACGTGTTACAATAAGGTGAAGTAATACTTAAAGGATTAAGGGGGTGTACAGTCCGGTCGATTTATCTTGGCGAGTCTGAACATAGGCCCTGCGAACTTTAGCGCACGTAAATTCGTGAAAAAAACTGTTATTATTATTATTGAACTGAACTCAACAGTACATTTACAATATATATTTGTTTGTTAGTATATTTGTTTATCTGGCTATAACAGTTTTCTTCACGAGTCTACATGCGCTAAAGTTCGCAGAGACATTGAATATGACCTATATTTACTATTATGAAAGTAGATATTATATATTTTGTAAGTAGTTAACTCCAAGGACGCACATGTTATTTCAAGTGTTAATGCGTTATAATATTCCTATAATAATGTTTTTATAGGCCTGTTGCATGTTCGTAGGATAACCATAATCGTAATCAAGCCGGTAATCAAGTAACCTTGTGTTACTTGATTACCGTTTTAAATAAATAATGTCTCTTGCGGCATCAACGTATTGGAGCAAAACTGTCATTTTAATCATCTAAGACCTACTTGTACGCAAATTGGGGTTAAATAAATAAATGTAGAGATTATAAACACAGTGTTACATAGTTAAAATGCTAAGAGTTTTGCTCCTAAGTGCTTATGGCACATGTTTAACACTGGCTTAATTACGTTAACCCAAGAACTTGCAAGTGGGCTAATCCTGATTTTATAAACTCTTCGTTATAATTTATGTAACTCTTATTTGCGTGCAAGTACAAAATTAAATGCTAATAGCCATAAAATTAAGTAGTGTAAAGCAAATTTGTTATTAGAGCATAATAACATTCAACAACAAATAAATTAATTAAGTGAACTGTTTAAAAGAAATAAATACGGAAATAAAAAGGAAAGGTCACCTAAATATTAATAAAATATAATTTAAAAAGATTTCATGGTTCTTATACCTCAATTATTAAAACTAAAAATTAAACTATTAAAGCATTTCCTAGCCTAATTAACTCACCTTCAAAACAAACATGTTGTTGTTCCAAAAAAAGGCGTCAAATATCAAACTCTCGCGCACTAGGTAAGGCGCACAGAACACTTGTGAGCGCGGTGCAAGTCGACTTGTATTTATAAAGTCGCTTTATATTACAACAGATTTCATATCGTATGCGGGGCGAAGCCCTAGCGGTTTTGTAACGTAACACCCCCTTCTGGAATGAATTAGGTGTCACATTGGTACTTACGGAGTACTTATTCAATAGAATTGAAGAAGAATTATTAACAGTGATTAGTTTATGTAATAAAGCAAATTATAATCCCTACATAGTGTACATTTTTAATAGTTTCAAACTCAAAAAAATACTATAATATGTTTTTTTAAAAGACATTTTCAAACGTCAATAAATATTATCAATAACTAGTAATTAACTACTGTGCGTTCGGAAATATACCTCTACAAGAAGAACGCACAAGAAGCTAGTAAGACATAATCATTTCTTCAACTGCGAGTTATACAATATATTTATTGGTTTGGTTAAATTTATTTACTTGTAAGGTGCCGGGTGTTGACTATGCAGAAGTTTCCAGGCATCTTTGTCCTCTATGTATTGGTTAACTTTATAATAAGCGTTTTCAAACCAAAAACGATTTTATCCAGGTTTTGATTTACCCTCTGAGAGCCCAGTTATCTCTTTTGGGATTTTATTATAAAAACGTACACAGTTCCCTCGGAAAGATTTGTTATTTGTTTATTTGTGTTAGTCTAGTAGTAGTGGTAGGCCTCTTTAGCAGGGGGCCGCCTGGGGAAGTACCACACCTTTGCCAGTTATTCATCCGCCAAGCAGTAATGTGCAAACATTACTGTGTTCCGGTCTGAAGGGCAATGTTACCAGCGAAATTACTGGGCATGATGAGATTCAAAAACTACTCGTAAAATCTCAGGGTGACAGGCGAAGTGCAGTGCCGCGCAGAATTTTGAATTTTAAAATACTGGGTGGCACTGTGTCTGATATGGGCAATCATGATGCTTACCATCAGGCACCTGATTTGCTCTTGTCATTCATTATCATAAAAAAAAAAGTCTGTAAGGTAACCTTATATATATTTATTGATATGAGCCACTGGTAACTGTAATTTATAAGTTAATTAATAATTATTATAGTAGGTATACCACTCACCATTTAATTGCATTATTGAGTTCTCCAAAATTTCACCGTCGAGGCTGGAGTATACGAGGACGCAGAATTTTAATCTTACCTTTTTTGAAGTTCTGAGAAAATATGTGAAAAGACGTTCCTGACTCCAAAATTTTAGCCCTTAGAAATTGTATTCCGACGCTATAGGGAGGCGAGATTGAAGAATAATCCATATCTCCTAAAATAGTTTATAATAATCCAGATAACCCGGTGAAACGCAATATAAGTTAGGTACCTAGCTATATTATAATATAAGGTACGTTATTACGTCCTAATTAAGGTAGATACTTATATTGTAATCTGTAGTTGGTTGTAAAGACAAATCTTTATAGTATTGTTAGTTTCTATGGTTTCTTTCCAGTTCCATTGTAGTCAGCTTTGTGACGTCACAAAATGTCTTGTGGTGACGTCATACTACATTGATATCGCATTCTTCATGTTTCAATTTCACGACGAAACCCAAAAACAGTGCAAATAAATAGGTAGAGGTTAAAATCTTATCAGCAAATGTTATATACAAATTAAAATTAATTATAAGTATAAATAAAAGTTCAAAAAGCTAAAGTAAGGAAATAAATAAACTTAAATCTATGATGATCTTTGCTATGATGATAAAGTTGTCAGTAGAAATTACATGCTATGAGTAGGTATAATGATTAATGTTGATGCATTATTAAGGCCCACTGGATCTAGATGCTTCGAGCAAGGCCAAGACCGACCAGTTTCACTTCAGGAGATCTTCGAGTATAGTATAAGAGCTAGTGATAAATTTTAGGAAGTTACCTATCTACTTAATCAACAGCTCTGTTTTTCAGCACCCGCTCGTATAGTCGCGGACACGTGGCTAAATATAAGCCCTATGAAAATTTGGCCATGTTTACATATATTTCAGTGCACGCGACTGTACATAGCGCAGTGCTCATTATTAGGAATACCTACTCGAGTGCATATTTTGACAAGCGCGCATTCTGCGTAAAAAGTTGAATCTCTTTCTAATAAGTGGGTTTGGCCACCATTGGTTCGGTGATTATATTTGTTTTAATAAAGATATTTTTCGACTTACAATAATTAAAATTCATGGAATAGAAAGTGGAAGGAATATAAGGAATTAACCTACATAAGTATATTAAAAAACTCATGCATTTAGTTATATTTATTGATCACATTGGTTGAAAATTGCACACTGCACATACCTCCACAGGTACTTATTTAAAATTCAGCACAACAGTCGTATGTAGGTACGTAGCCAATAGCTCATACTAAATTCGAGACAAGTTGAATGTAAGCAGTATTATCACAGTAGTAAATTACATAATTGACCTGACAAGGACTGTGGATAAAGTAGGTACCTACTCGTATATTATCTCTATCGACGTAAAAAAGGTCGTGTGGGAAATCGGGCCTATTACTCGTATAATGGATAGTATGAACAAAAATAAATATTTTGGTCATATTTTCTTAAATTAGGTACCTACACAAATGGTATCCTATCGGGAAATTCTTTATTCAAACGATAAATACGAGTCTCTTAGAACTTCATTTACGGAAATATGGCCAAAAATTAATTATTGTTCAGATGTCATTGAACAAGCTATATCTGACCTAGAGTCTTATACCTGGGTATAGGTATAGGGCTCTAGCGTACAAAAAGGAAATCTTTTAAGTGCAATCCAAAAACCTCTTCCAGACAAAATAACTACCCAATTTACCTTCCTACCTACTTTATTCTACAGCACTGGCGCAGTAATTATGATATTTAGGCAAATAAAGGAGTACCTACTTAGGGAGAGAGTGGGAGGTCCCTTTACCGCTCGTACGCCGTATTCCAGTAATATAAACACTATTTGTAACACGTTGTATAAAATCAAAGATATAATTCGGTTTAAAGAAATATAATTAAGTAATACTTAAGTATCTTAAGAGCAGATCTTAAGTATTACTGAATAAAATCTACTCTATTTGATTGCTGCGCGCTTGCAAACAGCGAGCTTTCTAGCCTCCAGCTCCTGGACTATGGGCAATGTTATTCATAAAGCAAGTCATGTACTGTAGCCACATTCCATTGCTACAGATACATCTCTTGTACTCACATGTCGGTAACCAGTTCAGTTTTGTTTATGTTGTGATTTGATGAATGCTAGGTGAGGCCATGTGGGTCTTTGCAACACAAGTAGACAGGTTTGACGCAGCTTGTGCATGTCTCATAATGAGCACTTTTCATAATAATATAATTTTTATAATGGGCACTTCTAACTTCTAACAATAAGTACTTGGCAGCACATTCACACACCCTTATAGAACTTAGGTATACCTAAAGTTATCTACAGAATCGGTAGGTACCCAGGAATCTCAAGTTGTTACCTAGAACTATCACTCTACAGCTGTACCTGACTATACCTAGATACTAAAGGTCAACGCAGACATCCGCGGGCGTGGCGTGGGCAGACGCGTGTCGAGTGTCGAGTCGGGAGTCAGGAGTAGGTACGAGTACATGTAAATGCGCACTACCTGCACCCGCTGTGTGTGAGTTGACATATCATATTATATACAGTGTTAAGAAAAGATGTAGTAATACTTACGGGGGTAAACAATAAAAGTAAAAAAAGGGGGGAAAGAATTGCGTCATCATCAGCCTTCTATAGCCCACTGCTGGGCATTGGGCATATGCCTTCCTTAGTTTCTGCCACACTCCCCCAATCTCTTATCATTTGCATCCAGCTGCTTCCCTCCACTCTTTTCATGTCGTCAGTCCATCGCGCCACAGGACGACCTGGAATCCTCTGGAATTCTCATCACTCTGTTATGGCGTATATAACACCAACTCTACCATTTATCATTTATCACCACGAACATAAATACCTACTCGCCGTACTTCCGACCAGACACGCGCCCGTCTCGCCCTTTCTGTCTGCGCTGACCCTAATTCCGTCAATTCCATGACTCATCGAAACAATATTATTAAGTGGTCAATGGACAATGCGGAAAACATGGCCCGTGTCTCCCTCCGGCCTTGCTTTCGGACAATATGAAAAATATGTTTGCAAGTGAATACCCATCGACAAGTGCATTGTCTCCTTCATTTTGTCTACAAACTTGTTTGACAAGTTCTGTAGAGAAAATGAACTCAGCTTGAGTTAGGTATATATAGGTATGTAGGTACAGGTACCTGTACCTACGTATATATACCTAACTCCTACGTAGGTATAGTGCTACCAGCATAACTAATGTAGGTAGCATCCATGGCGCAGCGGTAATATTACCTATCCGGCTTTAAATCCAGTCGCTGGATCGAATCTCTCATGTAGACTTCTGACCTGGGCGCTACCGCGTTTCGCGAATTCGCTGCCGGCTGGTTTCGCCGTGTGCCGGTACAAAAAGGTTTAAGTATACTTAGTACTTTTATACTTATTTATTTTATTAGAAAAAAATGCTATTGCCAATGGCTTTTCATACAAATGGATCCATCCGCTGATGGGCAATAGAAACATGTTTTTGAGAATTTTTTAAATTCTTTGTTTTGCAAATTGTTAAGGTTAACGGGTGGATGATGCACCCCCTTAAATATTACTACACCTTTTTTGTAACACGTTGTTAGGTAATTTCTTCAATGGGGGCTAGAATTCCTTCGGACCCCCTACCTACGCCAATGTAACAATGACTGGTATGTGTAAATTTAACTGCGCTCGCGCATACTAATGTTACAAATTGTTACTGCAATACTATCATAAGTACTGGGACACCTTATTTTATAAACGCGTAACATAACCTTGGCTTTTATCCTTAGCTTAGTAGTATCGATATTTTAAATAAATTTTGTGATTGTTGTGATAACTGCGTGGTTAAAAATAAACATTTTTAAATAAGAGTTCTAAGAACTAAGATGTCAAAGTCAAAGGATAAAAAAAAATTAAGTAAGTAATTTAGGTATGTAAGACCTACGTTGTTTTTTTACGAAACTAAAAACAATTTATATGCTACTAAAATCTAGTAATGTCCACCTTGAATTTTAATTTCATCTTTAAAAAGATATATCAATTATTCATTTAAATTTATTACTTATTTATTTACGATACCCGATAGGCAAATGCGCCTATTTTCAAAGGTATTCACGGAATCGAGCACTTGTAAAATTAAAAATAATCCCACCGTCACTGCGTCGTGAATCACCTACCTAGGTACCTTTTATTTGGGCAAGTGTTTCCCGATGGGAAAAAACTCTGTGTCAGTGCGATTCGTTTACTGACTCATGGGAGCCCACCAGTTGAGCATTGATCTTTATTAATATTAAAACATCGTAGGGTAGGTCGACTGGCGACTACCCTCATACATAATATCTATTATTATATACCGCCTATTCCTATTGTTACACTTAACGGGAAACCTGAGTGACGAAGAATTTAAAATTTCGGTTTTTGTAAAAACTATCGCCGTCGCTCTGCTCCTGAAAGTATGAGCTATGAATGTGTGTGTAAGAAGATTATTATTGGGACTTCGCGCGCATATTCATGTCAGTAGTAAAGTTTGTGACGCTTGTATTCAAATTAGGTAGGTACTTATCGTAGGTATTATTTTAGACTTTTGTTTTTATTTACATTCTCGTAAAGATGATTGCTTAAATTCATTAGCTACGTCTAGTATGAAATGGAGCAGTGGTTGCAGTATTCAGACAGCGTTCACAAAATCGTGTCATTGATCAACGAATGCGAGTTCGAATCCAGTCCCAGGAGTAATTTTTGCCCGGATATTTTTTTGTTAGGAACTTTTTTCTTCATTATCTGTATTTATATTATTGTGATATTATATAATAAAAAATAGATACTATAATATTTATTTATAGTTTATATGACACCAGTCGCCCAGCGCTTAAAAATTCATATCAATGTGTATATTATCTTCGAAGGTACGAGTAAGTATTGACTTTTTCAGTTCATCCTGTCAGTCTAGACGTTTGCTGAAAATATAATTTTAAATTTTTAGACAAAGCGGTCTACTCGCATGAAATACAATACGGATAAGGAAAGAATTATTATTGTATTCGTATTGTATTTCATGCGAGTAGACCGCTTTGTCTAAAAATTTAAAATATTAAGCAAAAAGGAAGTGTTTATCAATTTCGATATGAATTCTAATTGTAACATTAGACTTGTCGGTGGGTAGATTGCGAAATGCATCACCTATAGATAAACACACGCCCCTAGAGCGTTAGGTAGAAGGGATAGAAAAATTTCGCCGACGACTAGTACCTCCACGATAGCTCAAGTGGTAGAGCGCGACCATCACGGATTGGTGCGGAGGGTGCGTGGTTCAAATCCCGTACGTGAATCGGTTTTGGCTTGTTTGTATGAATTTCTATATATAGGTAATACGTACATACTTAATTATTTTGAGTTTTTCATCATGAAATTACGATAAAACGCAATTCAAATTAATTTCTTCAATCTAATGAGTAATGTTAGGGGTGAGCAGTTAATAGTCATGTCGACCGCAAAAATTCGATCCGTTCGAACCGTTGATCGCTATCAACTACAAACTTGAAAACCATTTAGGCGGTGTTTGAGCCAATCATATGATCATGAGAACCCGGGTTTGATCCACAAGTCAGCCAAAAAGTGTAATTGGATTTTCTATTAGGGGTTTTCTGAATGACAGCTTGGAGTCTGAACCCAATAGATGACAATAGGTACGACTTCTACTACAAGAGATTTAAAATATTACTGCACATTAGCGCGCGGTGCTGCATATCGAGCGCACGCATCCATTCTGCTTATCACCGCGTTAATACCTTGCTACGTGTATACCTACTGATAATATTTATTAGAGGGAACGGTTTAAGTTTAACAATGGACGAGGCCCTAAGGCCTCGGTCCAGGAAAAATAGTGAAGATATGAGTGAAGAAGATATTGTGCATCTTACAAACGGTCAATCTTTTTTGAGTCGTGAAGAAGATGTTATACAGGAAGTTACAGGTAAATCGGAGTGTGAAGTCGAAACATTGGAGCGGTCCGAGACTCCTGCGTCGGATATCCTTATCAGTAAACGGCCGGCAAAGCGTTTACGTCTTCGCTCGCAGAACAACAGTAATAATAATAGTGATGAGTGTGATAACGATGGGTTTCAACTAGTTAGAAGAAAACTAAGAAACGATCATAATAAAAGAATAAGTGAGACAGATAAGTTTGAAGTATGCATTTCATCTTACGAAATACTACCGAAACAAATAGGGTTGGCGAAGCTACTTAAAGCCGAAAATATTCCCAATGCTACTCAAATTAAATATAAAAGCCCATACAAGGTCTTAATTGTTTTTGATAAGAGAGAAGATGCCGAAAAATTAATTGTAAATAAAGCTATTGCTGACCGAAAATACCGTTGTCACCTAACGAACGAAGTAGGCATATCTTATGGAGTAGTTAAATACTTAGAAATTGAAGTAAAAGAGACTGAGATGTTAAGCTCATTCAAATGTGACTATGAAATAGTATCGGTCAAGAGATTAAAAAGGATGTCTGAAGAAGGAGAATGGATCGACAGTGAAACTGTCAGATTTGGTTTTAAGAGCAGCATATTACCACAATACCTATACGGGTACGGATACAGATTTAAGGTTGACCCATACACATTTCCAGTGACACAATGCTCGATGTGCTGGAGGTTTGGCCACTTAGCACGCGCTTGCCCCACCAGAAAGGTAATATGCCCGAAATGTGCAGGAGAACATCCCAACTGTGAAACGGAGAGGTATCGATGCGTAAACTGTAGAGGAAGTCACATTAGTTTCAATAAGTCATGTCCAGAGTTTGTTAAGGAGAAACAGATCCGAAACATCATGTCAAAGGACAATACCACATACAAAGTTGCTCTAAACAAATATATAGCAAATAGGATTTACCATAAAGAGATCAAGGACAAATCTACAAAAGCTACAATTGAAGAGGTCACAACTTTTACGCCTATCCATACAAGTAGTACTATGATAAATAATCCCGCTGATACTCAAAAGATGACATACAGTCAAAGCGTAGGTGCAAAGACGAAAAAAAATTGCAATATTACTCACGAAAAACAGTCAGAAACGAGTGAAGATGAACTGAGGGATAGTATAGAAGAGCATTCAGAGAGCCAGAAACCAAAAGAAAACAAGAAGAAAAGTAAAAAAGAAAAAAGAGGAAAAGCAAAGGAATTCAATACAAATGATAAGGAAAGTGCAAGAGAAACTGAACCGGAGGCTATGGACACGGAAGAGGAGGAGGTGAAGAAAAGAAGATTTAATCTAAGAGACATTATGAGAAGAACTCAAGAGATATTGGTATCCGAGAAGAGTTTTGGAGAGAAGATGACATTGATATTGAAGCTGTTTTTCGAAGAAATTATATCCTTTTTTACTAAATCTATCAACCCAGGGGAGGTCTTGATTAAACTCATGAGCCTCTTTCATGATGGATAGTCACAACATAAATGCTAGTGGTTTAAGGACATCGAACTCTGCGGGCGAAGCTGAGCAGTGGTTAAACATTGCTCAGTGGAACTCGCAGAGCCTGATGCCCAAGAGAATAGATTTAGATTTATTTTTGAATCAAGATAAAATAGGTATATGTTTAATCAGTGAAACTTGGTTGAGTCCCGATATTAACTTTAGAATAAGTAACTATAACACATTTAGAAATGATAGGCAGGACGGTTACGGAGGTGTTGCGATATTAATACACAAATCAATAAAAGCGCAGTTACATCCCATCACTATTAATAATAGAGGAATAGAAATTATATGTATAAAGATCCTTAACTGTAAATTTTTGGAGTATATAGTATCCGTTTACTGTCCTTCAACTGTAAAAACTACACAATGCGACTGGGAAGACATATTCGATAAATTTTCGGTTAAATCAATAGTAGCAGGTGATTTTAACGCTCACCATACAAATTGGTCATACAAAAACGATAACAGGGGTATACATTTATTAGACGCTTCATTAGAACAAAGTTTTGTACCATTAAATACCGGCGAATATACCAGGGTTAAATTAGTTGCAGATAATTTGCAACAATCTACTCCAGATGTCACCTTTGTTACCTCAGATATCGCCATATATTTTAAATGGCTAGTAACTCGAGAAAGTTTAGGTAGTGAT
Source organism: Hemistola chrysoprasaria (assembly GCA_947063395.1). Classification (NCBI taxonomy): domain Eukaryota; kingdom Metazoa; phylum Arthropoda; class Insecta; order Lepidoptera; family Geometridae; genus Hemistola; species Hemistola chrysoprasaria. Next base: position 15,834,249 of record OX346716.1, on the reverse strand, counting down.
CACCTGATTATAAAATACTCAATGCGTTATAAATATACACCTAGATATATACTAAGGCGCAATTATAAACGAGCTAACTGGCAGTTGTACCAACAGATAGTGAGAGATAATTGCGTTAATTTATTCATTTATGAAGATAACATTCAATGTAGTTATAATACATTTATAGACATAATTAATAATGCCGCTGATAAAAGTATACCGTTAGTTAGAAATAAGACAGGCCCTACACAAATATTTGAACCTAAAAGTTATTGGAATCCAACGCTGTCGTCAGCCATAGCTGAGCGCCGATTAGCATTAAAAGAATTTAGACGCAACCCTACGCAAAATAACTTTGATACATTATCAACCAAAATTGCAAAAGCACAACGTGTTCACAGACAGGCCAAATCAGGTGGATTTAAAGAATTCTGTAGCAAGGTAGACGAAACGATAACATCCTCCGAGATGTGGGGTCATATGAGGTGGGTGAAAGGTCTGAGAAGAGAATATGTTTCCGCGCCTAAGGCCAAAAAGGAAGAACTATTATGTAGCTTAGCCCCCGATTTTGTTCAACCTCAAATGCCGGCATTAAATTCTAGGAATGATAGATTAGAATGCGAATTTACTATCGAGGAATTGCAGAATAATCTTAAAAGAAAAGACACGGCACCCGGAGATGATCTGATAACATATTCTATGATATTCTATTTACCGCTGGAAGGTAAGATATTTTTATTAAATATTCTAAATAAGATCTATAGACATGCAGTTGTACCTTATCAGTGGCGTAATATCAAAGTCGTTCCCATACCTAAACCAAACACTAACGCAAGCACCGATATAAAACTTAGACCTATATCGTTAATATCCTGTGTATGTAAGATTTTTCACACTATGTTGAGTAAACGCATTGAATGGTTTACAGAAAGTAATAAATTGCTGTCTCCTGGTACAAGCGGATTTAGAAAATGTCAATCATGTATAGACTGCTTAGTAAGACTTACTTCATATATACAAGTAGGGTTTTCAAGAAATACTAATACTCTGGCTGTGTTTCTAGACGTTCAGAATGCCTACAATGATGTACTTATAAACGAGCTCGTGAAAATATTAGATAATTTAAATATGGGTACACAGATATGCAAATATCTGTGGTCCTTTCTAAGCGAAAGATGTTTGAAAATTAATGATGATACCTGTTTTACTCAAACAGAAGATCGATCGCTAATTAGGTGGACTAGAAAGGGATTAGCACAGGGAGATCCTTTGTCCCCACTTTTATTTAATTTGATTACATATAACATTGCTTCAGAACTAGAAAACGTTAAATCACTTCAATATGCAGATGACTTTGTGTTTTATATACAGAATCCGAACATAAATACTAGGCAACAACATATTCAACAAGCCTTAAACCAAGTTGTAAATAAGTTAGAATTGCTAGGATTGCAAGTTTCTCAAACAAAAACGCAATGTTGTTTATTTAGTAAAGGAAGACCGAGAGATGAAATTAATTTAGATATTAATAATTATATAATAGAACGTGTAGACTATATTAAATATTTAGGCGTTTGGTTAGACAAAGGTTTATTATGGCGTAAACATATAAATGAAACTGAGAATAAGGTCATTAATATGTTAAAATTACTAAAAATATTAGCAGGTGCATCATGGGGAGTACATCCCAAACATCTACGTCGACTATACATAGGACTTATTCGTAGTAGAATAGACTATTGTAGTTTTTTGTATGACACGGCAGCAAAAACACACTTATCTAAACTCGAGAAGGTTCAAAACACAGCAATGCGAATAATAGGTGGTTTCATTCGTACAACGCCTATACATGTTATGCAGTGCGAGCTATGTATACCACCACTTTATCTCAGACGACAGTACCTAGCCACTAAGTTTTGTTTAAAATCACGCTCGCTGTCAGATAACATTACTATTTCATTATTGAAAGATCTATCCATATTATGTGAATCGGGGTATCGGATAAGAAGTAAAACTCCTTTATTAGTTGCAGCATACAATGAAGTTAAGACAGAAGTTATAAATTCTAATAAACCTTTAAACATGTTTTTACTCGGAACTTGGATATCTTATATTAAAACTGATTTTATTGTGACTGAAGTAAGTGGTATAGTCGAGCCGAAAAAACGTAGTGATCCTGCTATACTTAGGTATAATACGATGAACATGATCGGTGTAACATATCACAATTGGAATCAATTATATACAGATGGATCTAAAACAAAAGATGGTATCGGTGCTGCGTTTTATGACCCCAGTCGCAATGTGCAGGAATTATATAAAATTGAATCACGATGTATTTCGATAATGACAGTGGAACTTTTTGCAATCTCAGAGGCATTATCCTATGCAATAGCTTCGGATTTAAGACCAGTGGTGATAATTACGGATAGCCGAAGTGCGTTACAGCATATAGCTCGATGCGTCTCTGGAGTGAGAGGTGCTTCGGTAGCATATGCTATTTTAAAAAAGATTCAATATCTTTTCAGGAAAAATGTACCTTTGAGGTTGCAATGGGTTCCGTCGCACGTCGGTGTTCGAGGAAACGAAATGGCTGATAACTTAGCGAGAGATGCTATATCCAACGGTACTGAGACTTATTTGAAACCGGAAGATTCTGAAGTTTTAACTAAATATAGATATAAAATTTTTGAAAAATGGAAATTAGATTTTGATAATTTAAGCTGTCATAAGGGAATTTGGTATAGAACAATACAAGAACAGCCACCTCGAATACCTTGGTTTGCAAATTGTAAATTGAATAGACAGTACATAGTAATGGCTCATAGACTGCGTTCCGGACACCTGCCCCTCAATAAATTTAAACATCTCCTGAGGATTGCAGACTCCCCCAACTGCTTAACTTGTGGAGTTCCGGAAGATGCTTATCATCTCCTAACTGCCTGTGTGCGAAGCGAGTCTATGAGAGCGAAAATGATAATGCAACACGATTGTAATTTTTACGATGTCGGTATATTACAAAGCGTTCTGTCTACACCCTCGGGGGATGCAGCCAGGACTCTTTACTCAAGCACTATAGATATTTTGTTATGTTGAGTATAATATTGTAAGCATCTACAGGGCTGACATAGTCGCACAGCGACTCAAAGTCCTTAAAAAAGTACAGATTAAAAAAAAAAAAAAAAAAAAAAATATTACTGGCAAAGTGTTAGAAAATTTCACTGAGTCTTCACCCATGAACGCAAATGCCGTAGCTTGCGATAATGCTCTTGAACCATCTCTTTTTTATAGATGTATCTACTCGTACAAGGCCAATAATGATTATGATGATAAAGTAATACATTTTAATACAATTACATATTATATAATATTTATTAACAAATTACCTACTTAACAGTATAGAAGACAATGAAAGATCACCATAAAAACAAGTGCTATGCACTAGACATCTCATAATTAGGTTCTCCGAAGGTCTAACTGAACGAGAATGGGCCATATGAAGATTGATATTATAGTTGAATTGCATTTAAATCGATATTGTTACATACTATTAGTCTTCTATTTTTTCGTAAGAAGTATTGGTTTAAACTCGTTTTCTATGAACATCACTAGGATTTTTCAAAATACTATATCTATGAGTCCCTTCCCTAGTTGTATATGTGTGAGTGGAACCCCCCCTCACCGCCTGCCGCACCCCGTAGAACGCGAAAGGGACAACTGCAGCTCAAAGCGATTGTAACTACGAAAAAATGACGAAATCGATGTTTTGTATTCCCGTGTTCCCTCCGAGAATAATTAGTTTTATCCATAAATTTATATCTTGAAAATTAGGAAATAGATTAGGCTATGTCCCTGTTATTTTATTTTTTTTCCTTAACTCTTCATTTTTTTCTAGTGAACGTCTAATTGCGCGAGTAAAACTGGGACAGTTTTTCATGTTTTTAAAGGGTTATATTTCATTTAATAATGAGTTTGTACAAAAATGAAAATAACAGGGACATGCTCACTGAAGACCTAGATTTTATAAAAAAAAAAACCATTGCTCTGACGCAATTATCTAGGGAGGAAACACGGGAATACGTTTGTATGGAAAAATCACCCCTAATGTATCCTCTTAAGAATTAGAATTGTTATTAGTTTAAGATTTTCTTGTTGACTCTTTGGTAGGTACCAATAAAGTGTTTATCTATCTATTATCTATCTATATTTAATATATCTACCACACTTCCGTTCCGTATAAGGAGTAGTTCGAGGTCAATGACCGGACGCCATGAAAATAAAATTCAGGGTGGCCTTTATTTACTGTCATTCTTCTTCTTCTGTTAAGAAAACTTATAAGTGGAATTAGGTAGTACAAAGTATAGATGGTATAAAAACACCAGAATTCAATAAAATAACTTTAATAAGGTAAAATAGCTTAACGTAAACTTATACTAAAATACATAAACAATGGCATCTACACGTTTACAACTAGCTTAAAATAAAAAAAATACGCGAAAGGAAATGACAAACATTACAATTATTACCTATTACTCTTTTACCTAATAGATAGGTATAATCCAAACGACACTACAGACAGCCAATTCTCACAAACATCGTTAATATGGACTTGGCGACGTTATATTGGTTGAGAGGACTCAAAATAGAGAATTCTTAAAAAATAAACCCACAAGAGAAGAGGATACAAAGGTAGAAAACTCAAGACAAAGGACTCTAAAGAAGAAAACTCAATAGGAACCAAGAGAAGATCGATCAAGAGAAAAGGGCTAAGAAAACTCAATAGGTCCCAAGAGAAGTTCGGTCAAGATAAAAATACTCTAAGGAAGAAAACTCAATAGGTCTAAAGAGAAGAGAGCACAAAAGAAGTTCGGTATGAGTTTACTCTAACGGTGCACTGGGGGTAACGAATTTGTTCCGGATTAACGTTTTCGACCATTTGCTTCGACATTGCATTTTATACTTCATCCATCCTCCATCTTGGATACATATAGCAAAATATAATTCTAAACAACTCTAAAATATATAATTGGGTAAGTAAATATATTGTTTAATTTTTCCGTACCTCAAAAGGAAAAAGGAACCTTTATAGGATTACTTCGTTGTCCGTCTGTCTAAAAGTTGAAACTCATATCAACTACTCTGGTTCACGGTCCCTTGCTGCTGGGAAAAAATCAAACCTTAACTCATCGTAAGATACCGCACGTTTCCATACTTTACGCAACGGGATACCCTCTACTTCCCGTTGGCCCAGTATCATGAACTTTGGCAAGAAGCCAGATCTTATATCACAAGCGAAGGAAAAAAATCCCAAAACCGTAAAATTTTACAAAAAAAGTGATAATTAATATGTTTGTGATATAGGTATGTATGGAACCCTACACTAAGCATACTTAACAAAAGTATGCCTTAACAATATTTTTTTAATAAATGGGACGTCTCCAATAATCATGTCGCAAGTCCAAATAATCGAACGATCGCTTAAAACATAACAACAATCTTTGCACGCTCAAAACACGAATATCTTTACATTTTATGTACAATTTTCATTCTTTTCAAAAATATTATTTATTTCATATTTTCCTCGCATTCCTTACATCAACGTGTAAATAGTAAACATACAATTATATGTATAGAAGTATAATATTATATCATGTTTATGAATTAATCATTTAGCAATGCCAAGTGTATTTTGTAATTTTAACGTAATTTCAATAAAATACATTCAGTAACTATAATATTATAATACATATTTTTCATTATTGAAATATAATATAGGTATATTAAATTGTTTACTTTAAATTTATCTGTTAATAATAGTGACATACATAAGTATGTGTGTATATAGTAAATACTTTAAAGGCGCGGTGCAAAGCTAATTCGCGCTATCTCTCACACATATCCACATTTTTGAAGATATAAAAAATACTTCATGTAATTACGTAAAATAAAGACAACTAGGTTCCAATAAAATAACAATACAAAGATTTAGTAAAAAATATAATTTAATCGAAACAAGTTTTCAGTGCCTTTTTATTTTTCTGAATTTTTTTTCTTTGTGCAGGTTTTATACATGAAAACTTGTTTGAATTAAATTAGATTTTTTACTAAATCTTTGTATTGTTATTTTATTGGAACCTAGTTGTCTTTATTTTACGTAATTACATTTAGTATTTTATGTTCAAAAATGTGGGTACGTGTGAGCGAGAGGGCGAATTAGCTTTGCACCGCGCTTTAACTATATATATATTTATATATATATATATATATATATATATATATATATATATATTATAACACTAAGGAAAAGCCCAGGCTCAGTACTATTTATTTGACTGACAATTTTTGCGGAGGGTGAAGTAAACTGGTATAGAGCACACATTTACATACCTAATCACGCCAACATATGCAGTCAACATTATGTTACAGGTTGCAAGTGAAATAGATTTTGATAACGTATTATGGGCTACTACACGCCCTTTAGGCAGCAGAGTGGATTTTTTTACGATGACATTTCGAACATCATTACATATTCAAAGATTAGTGCTATACCTCTTATAGTTATATTGAAACGGTATATTTAATAACAAATTCTCTAAAGCTGAACCACACCCCGGACACTCGACTCAATTCCCATACAAAAGTCACGACCTACCTTTTACAGACACTGCACACATGGAGTTTTGTACACGCGCAGGAGTGTGTGTGTTGTGATTGCACAGCGAAGCGGGGCTCGTCGAGAGCTCAATCTCGCACGCGGGGTGAGGAAGGCCCGATTGGTAGGTGGAAATGTCCATTCTATACGTATTATTATTATCTGTTCTGTGGTTGATTGCCCACCTATTAGCCTATTATTATTTATAGCGACAGGATATCAAATGAAGGATATAAGTACCAAATTTGTATACTTATCTATAATATGCTCGTATATTATATTTTTTACTATTAAAATTGTAGATATTTACTTTAATATATTAATCAAATTCAACCGTTACAGCCTTAGAAATTACAAATTCCTTTATATGAAATAATAAATAAGGCAAATATTTTACGCTTAACGATGTTTAGGCACTATTATAATTTATTGTTGACTATTTAAGAAGCAGGGGAAGAAAACTGGCTAAATCCATAACATAACATCACGCCTTTTCACCCGAAGGGTAAAGGAAGAGGTGTATGTTTCCATTCCTATATTTTCACCTACTTGCTAGTTATAACTATGTATTATGGGGCGAGTTTATTGCCATCTACTGCGGGCACAAATCCACTTTAATATTATATCAGCTGTCCCTCACGGTTGCACCCGCGTAATCTTCGTTCCCGTCGGAATATCGGAATAATAAGTACCCTATGTGTTATTCCAGGTTCTAATCTATCTACATACCAAATTTCAGCTCAATCGGTTGTAGTTTTAGCGAGAAAACGGAACAAACAAACACACAAACAAAACAGCGCTAGATGGCGCTGGAGCCGAGTTAGAACACGCTAGCGTTTTGTTTACTTGTTACAAAGGTAACTTTTTTACTTTGTACTGAGATTTGAGATTAATAATATTAGTTGTTTATTTTTTAGAACTTTACTGTATTCTAAGAACTTTCAAATTATTTTTATAATCACTTATAAAAAACATTTCAAAGTTAAAAGTTTAAAGTATAATTCGTTAACTACCCTCTCGTAACTACTCTACCGTGCACTGTTTATACACTCAGCACTTTTCGGCGACTTTATGGTGACTGACACTGGCACACAATTTCCTTCCTATGTAATACTTGACTAGGTACCTAATGATATTTTTATCTTAAACTATTTTTTATTTTGGGCTCACACTTGGTTTTGTGTATTTTGTGTATAATACAATGTGTAAATAGGTACCTTCCGTTAGTTTTTCCTATACTTTAGGATAATATCTTGCGTTTGTGTATGTTACGTTACCTATAAGCGTCGAATAAACGTTTCTTTCTTTCTTTCTTTTTCACTTATATTGAAAACGGATTAGCTCGTCTTGTTCCACTGCTCCTCAGATTAAAATTGTTACAAAAAGGTAATAAGGCAGTAATAGTAAAGGAGATGCATTCACCCGTCACACTTAACACCTTCCCTAGAGGGATTTGCAATATTCACGAGAAAATGTTCAACTTTATTTTAAAAGGTGTTAATTTTGACAGATAGATGTATCACTACACCTTTTTAATATTTATTAAAATAATACAAGTATATATTGTATAGGTATCCATCCAATATAAATATTATTTGTAGTTAAATAAGGCAATATTCATTAAATTTATCAAAGGCACATTATAATAGTGCAAATATACGATCGGACATGGTTCGGCCTACCATCGTACCGTTCGGTACGGTGTTCACTCCACGCGATTGAACCGCTTTGATGTGTTAGTGACTGTACCACTGTACCAAGTAATGTTATGGTGGCGAACAAAGTTCGAGGTACGGCCGTATCATTTTCCATCGTCTATTTGCATAAACAACTGTATAATATAGAAACAAACTTGCCACAATTGCTGATGTCGTTTTTTTTAATGTTCTATAAACTGTCAAAAACACGCAGTGGTATTGACAGTAGGCTTAACGCGCCTGGGGTGTGTATCCCCACTTGCGCAAAAAAAAAAAAAAACACAATGTAGTGTATGTTTCAGCAGGAAATGTGCTATATATAAATTAGCTAAGTGATTTCGCCCGCTGGCTCTATATTCCGTTTAAAGAGCAGAGGAAAATCGGCTATTGTAGAGCAAGCAGACCTAGTATAACACAGAAATTGTTTCTTAAAATTGAAATTGTTTTTTAAATTGACACAATGCTATGGAAAATTTACGAAACCGATGTCTTATAATTCCCTGTTTTCTCCGAATAAAGGAAACCTTTTTTTGATATATTATATAACCTGATATTTTGAAGATGAAGTAAACTAGGTATGTTTTATTTTTGTTAATAAACTCTACATTTTTTTGTAGTGAACGTCCAATCACGCGAGCAAAACTGGATTTTTTAAAAGTTCACTTTTAAAAAACCGAGAGTTTATAATAGAAACTAAAATGACAGAGACACAGTTTAACCTTACTATAAAAATATCAGGATATCAATTTATAGAAGGGGTTAATAATATTCGAGGAAACAGGGGAATATAAACCTTGGATTTGTGAATTTTTTCATAGGATTGGGTCAAATTCGTATAAGGCCGCTTACGCTCTTAATACGTTGTATAGATTTTATAACAATAACGTTATAGTAGATGTGGAACAATTATATTTATAAGTGAGTGGGTATTTATTATTGTCGATCATATTGGTCAATTATTAAAACCGTAATAATAAAAATTAACAAAGAATTCATTAAAAATTGTCGGGACATATTATGTGCACTTGTTATAAGGAACTTGGTAGTTTGAGATCAATTATGTTTTTGTGCAACATGCCCCGTTTGGTTTGATTTGTTAACCCTTTGGCAAGCATACTTTAGTCATGAATATAATATATATACGAATATGTCGAAACCATATGGTTAAAATTGCCAGTTAATTAGACGCCTGGCCTGTTCATTTAGCGCCGGTCCAATGGCTGAACAACTAGCTAAGTCACCGATCAAAACGTTTAACCAGTCGGCGGAACGTCGTGAAGTCATATAGTTAAATTGGAAATTGGATGAATGAATTAATTAAATAGGGTGGATCGGTTAGTTTGAGTAGAGTAACAAAATGAATTTGAATGCGTTCACAAGCGAGATCCAGCACGTCGACATCTTTTACGATAGCATGCGGGCCATCGTAGTCAATTTTAGAGTTTATATGTGTCATTAATATGTAGTTAAGTTATATGTTATTAAGATAGTTAGCGCTTTGGTATAACTGTAAGCTTTCTATCATTGTGTATAATAAATAAATAAAATAAAACAGGAACAGAGCACCCCGACTCCGTGGTCTTGTGGCTCACACTCTAGTGTTTTTATAAACAGCTAGAGCTTCTGGGGGAAGCCCACGCAGACCGTATTGAGTTAGTTAGCTTCAGTTGGTCAGTCATCTTATGAAAGGGCTGACTTTCAATACGTCAAGTTGTTTTCATTGAGTGATCAAGTTCAATTAACTATCGGCCTAGGCATCTAATTTGATGCCGGCGTTTAATGAACGTCCTAGGCATAGAATTAACTGGCTATGGCTGCAACAAAAAATGTAGTAATACTTAAGGGGTGCATCTACAAGCATTTGAAAACAATAAAGTTGTTTCGGATTGTGAAAGGATGCGAAAGGAAGAATTGCAAAATCGCAAAAATCATCAGACTTCCCAAACAAAATGGATTAGCTGACTGATGGCGTTGTATAGGGAATTTTAAGTTTAATGGGGTAGATGTCAGATGCACCCCCTCAAAAATTACAACACCTGTATCATACTATTTTTTTTAATCATGACTGAAGTGTAATATCTTGATGAATCTATTGAGATAATTGTCATAAAGATTTAACTGTAAATTATTATAATTACCGTCATATTATATTGCATGCATTCTATAAATACAAAATACCTATATGCATAGGTAAAAAGATTTCGTAAATTATACTGATTTTGTCCAATAACTACATCGTGACTTACATTGTGACTTTTTCAACACGAATTTTCATAAATATTTCAACATTTTTCTTAAAATAGGTACACATTTTTCATTTCATTATAGTAGACTTGAACGATTTAATTATTGTACTACTTACCCACTACTTAGAATATACTTTATCTAAGCATCTGATGAAATTCGAACACAAAATTGAATAAGGTTTTGAAAAGTAGATTAATTTTAACCCTTGACACCCCATCTGACGATAACTTGTATAAAAGTCATCGCTCGTGACTCACTTTGAGTCATAGGTTTTTTAGTCATAGTCATCTTTTATTGTTTCGACATAGTGTTAATATAAAAAAACATGTTCGTTCATTTTAATTTGTCTTTCGAATATAACTCTAAGGCCGTGAATTAAGTCACATTTTCAAACGTTTATAATTGTCACATACACCCTTAGTTCACCTGAATGGCACATTTAACTAGCTTATTATACTATAACTATGTCATGGCTCTTAATTATTTACAAAACTGCACGTTGTCTTTTAAAAAGTCATGAGAGAACTTTCTTAAAACCACGAATTGAATTGTCGCCACTTCTGCAAGACGCGTAAAAGAAAACAGGAAGAAAGAGAAGTGGCAAAATACTCGGGCCGTGTGTTGCAAAAACACTCATATTTTTAACTGATTTTTTATCTCTTTCGCACTTGATCAGAATGTGTGCTGTCTCTTTCACACTTTTTACTATCCACCGGGAAATAAATCTTTCCACTGGTGTATGAATATCAGACCACTGACCACGGTTGTAATTTTTTTTATGGCAAAATGCACGCTATGTTGAAAATATGCTGTTATATTTAACGTTGCATCCTAAAAATGGCTTCAATGAAAGTTGCTAAGCTTTTTTTAAATTAAAAACCAGCGGATCGTGTTTAATAAGCTTAAACCGTGTAGTTTCGTAAAAGAGCCCCCCATCACTAACATAATTTTGCAAACTATTTATAAGACTAAAATCACATACTATTTGTATGCCTAACTCCTTAAATTATAGAACACAATATAAGTCAAATTTTGTGGTGAATTATGTTTTTTTTCTTTGGACATAAGTCGATTAACTGTACTGTGTGATTTAACTGTATTTTTTTTTACTTAGCGGAATTTTTAATGAAACATAAAACCCACAAAATTCAATCATAATATTAAGTTAAATTTAAATAAATTCTCAAATTAAATTGCATTCCTATATTATATATTCTAAATAATATCTTGATTATTTTTAATAATATGCATCTTATTCAATAAGCCTAATTTATAAAAACTATATTATATTAAAAAAACGTGGCGATGTTTTTTTTCAAAATTTTGTGCTCGGTACAAAAAAATATCAGACCAAAAGCTTTATTTACATATTATATTATTAAGAATTAATATCCTTTACCTTGTCATAATATTAACGAGTATAATATCATAATAATAATATAATTAATAATTATGTCTTTGTCGTAAAAATCTATAAATGTTTGTTTCTTGGACACTTTCTTTGAGCTACATTACAAAATAAAAAGAAATACAAAAAAAGTTTGTGAAACAGGGTTAAAACATGATTTACTAAAAAACTAAATTATTGAGAATATGGCAATGTAATTATATTGCCTAAAATACAACAAAAAATGCACAGAAATTTTGAAACAGATTTCGAAAACGGTGGGGCGTTACTGATAAAGTATACGGGCTAAGAAACCGAAGAGATAGCGTTATGGGGCGACCCCATTTGGGTTAAAACTTTGTCTAGCCATTGCAAAGGCCCATGGAGGTGAATTTCTATCCAACATGGCGTCGAAGTCACGTCTTGTCTATGGTACTCCGCCCCCCATCCTTTTACAAACGACATTCTTATAGTACACATTTTAGTTAACTCATAGACCGCTTCAAAACCATGATTGACACTCTGCGACAGAAGTTGAGCGAATTCTCTATTGTTGAAGATCTTCAGAGAACACCCTGGAGGAATCTTGCACACCGTGGTAGGGTGGAAACTATGGTGATGATTGCAGTTACGACTCTGCACGAAAATGGCAGCGTCAGATAAACATTCTGCATACACTTCTCCACCTACATAGTACAAATGGACACCTTTTCCTATATGACGTCTGGTGTTTTCTATAGTTGAGTTCCTGTTGACATTACTAAGCTGTCCGAGGCAAAATCTATCGCTGTTATTCGAAGGATCCGTGAAACCATCAACGACTACCGAATGAGAGTTACAATGGAACACTTCACCAACTCTGCAGTTCAATTCGTAGTAGGCCACCGAAGCCCAGTACAAAGGTTCTTGGTAGGAAACTGGGGCTACTTCTCCTGGAGGCTCAGTGTCATCTGATGGTGGGGAGTACGCTGGAGGTGGAGTATCAGGCAGTTCTGAACTAGCTGAAGGTGGGAACCCAGACCCTGAATACGACACGTTATGAGGCATGGAAGGTTCTGGGGTCCTTTGGAACTGGAGTAATGAATGCCCCGGGGCGAACTCTGAATGCCTTGGCACCAAAACTGGTGGTAGCACAGGACTTTCAACTCTTTTGTAGTGGTAGGGGTTTATGCACACTTCTTTCTGTTTAGCGCTGAATGGGTATTGGCAGAGTTCTAGGGGTTTTAGCTCGTGGTGGCTTTGTAGGTCCGGCCAGCGCCATACTCGGCAGTAGATGACATGTGGCAGGCCTTTGCGATGGGACACCTGGAAATATAAACCGTTTATATAAGAAGAGTATTTCACGCATACCGCCGATTTTGATGTGACGACCACGTCTTTATTTCCTTAACTGCCTCTGTGTCTCCTAATATTAGATTGAGAGCACGATAATAAGCCTCCTTTGCTGTATATTGTTGAAGAGTAGGTATCCTGCATTTTCCGGGTGATAGATGAAGATAATAATGAAGAACAGGGTTTCTTGGTTTTAATATACCACAGAATACAGACCTTAAAGTACAGAAGATTCATTCCACAAAATCATTTTAATAATAGCGACTCTGACATGACACAATAAACGGCAGTTCTGTTTGCACAGCACTAGTTAAATACAGTGATATTCACCTACAAGATGCCTCTCTTTCCAACGCGTATCTCTCCAGCTTTGCTCTCTTTCTATTCCATTGAAAGCCCGTCTAGTCAGCGTCCCGTGTACTTGTAGCTTCATACCTAAAATGCGCAGTGCGCCTGGTCTGAATATACCTAAAGTGCGTAATTTATTTACCTGTAACCTGCCATCAAGCGATCTAGGAATAGTAACACATTTCGAGGGAGTGCCGGGACAGGACAGCGCCCGTTCCAGCTCCTCAATGGCACCCTTACGTTTCTTCAGCTTCTTCACCAGGCTGTCCACTGCCTTCTCTGCCCATTTCTCTTCTTCATCCCCCTGGAATGAGAATATAATAATGGAATGACAACTATTTGCCGTGGGATGACGGCAATAGAACAGTACTCCACCCTATCTACCCATGGTTGTCATAAGAGTTAAGAGATTTAGAGGATGGGTATCAGCGTTCTGTGTAAAATCCATTAAACTGCACTCGCCGACCCGCCTGCCAAGCGTGGCTATGTATTGGCAAAACCCCCCTTATGTGGGAGGCTTATGCCCGGCAGTGGACCTCCTATGGTTGAGATGATGATAATAACAGCTCTTTGCCACATACAGTCACACCTTTTTCCCATTGAGATATACGATGGCTAGTATCCCATCACTCCATACAATCGACGGCGCGCAATAGCCTATACCTGTTAAGAGTGTAAAAAAATTCAAATTCAAATAATAATAATAATATTTTTCCTGTCATACTAAAAATAGATTTTAAGTGCTTCAAGGAAATAGATTGTTATTGATAAAATAATCGGAAATAAAAATAGAAATACATTTACAGACAAATTTTCGTGTTTTCTAAGAAATGGTGACTATGAACTTTGTGTGAGTCATAAAAATCATAAAACTGATTGATCACTGAACAATATTTACAAGTAGTTCAGTGAATAAAGAGGTTTAAAGTTAGTATTTGTCTGAGTAATATTTATTTATTTAGCATTCCACATCATAACATGTTACAAAAAGGTTATAGTAATACTTAAAAGGGTGTATCCACCCATCAAACTGAACTATTTTCAAAACAAAGAATTGCTAAATGTACTTTATATGGGAAGTCAAATTTTTTTATGCAAATTATGCAAGTGCTTCATGTTCATTGATAGATGCACCCCTTTAGAATTACTACACCTTTCTCTAACAGATATAATAGCTTCAAAATGCTCTATAAAGAAAAGTCTTCTTCTACAGAATGATAATATGCATTACAATCACCATAATCACCATCACAGCCATAGGACTGCTGAACTTAGGCCCCCCTAGATTTCCATCTAGTCGGGTTGTAAGCGGTCTGCATCCAGCGTGTTCTTGCTGTCCTACATATCAGATCGTCTGTCCATCTTGTGGGTGGACATCCTAGGCTGCGCTTGCTGGTCCGTGGTCTCCATTCGAGAACTACACGGCCCATTGGCCATCAGTTCTACATGCCCTATGTAGTTCTATGTGCCCTGCCCATTGCCACTTCAACTTGTCTGCCCTGGGTGCGGTGGTGTGTTCCTTAGTGCTACCGCTTTAGCAATCATGAGATCCCCAGGTTACACAGTGTTATTGGGTTTTCCATTATGAACCCTCTGAAATACAGTCTGGAGTCCAGAACTGTGCCCGGTAGATGGCAATAGGCTCGCCCACTATTACATAGGACTTAAAATCATAACAAACTGGCTGGATACCTACACTTCCGCGTACCCCATCAGGAAAAAGGTGTGGTGTAAAAAAATTTAAGCTTTTACATAATTAGTTCCTGTCATTTGAAATAAAATAGATGTTTATTACTTAATTTGTTTAGCATCTTTTGCCAGCTTTTATAATTATGCAATAATATCAAGGAAAATAGATGATCAAAACAAGTTTTTATAATTAATATTACAATGACTGTTCAACCTTACACGGTCAATGGTCATAACTCTACATAATTTAAATGGTTTGACAATTTTTTAATAATTATATTCATTCCAACTTCCGTCCATCCATCCACTGATAGACATTGGCCTCCCCCAGGAGGGTTTTGCCCATACTCGCCACATGGCAGGTGGGTTGGCGAGCCCAGTTTAATGGTTTTTACACAGAGGATGCTGTTGCCTGTCCTATGGATTTCCTAACCCTTAGGTCTTACAGCAACCGCGGGTAGAAAGTAGTTTGGTACTATTCTATTGCAGGCACTCCACAGCAAACACCTAATTGATTATTATATTATAATAAACTTGATATGAGTACCCTGCCTTCTGAACTGCGGGTCATGGATTCGATCCCCATGCAGGTCTTATATGTGAGCGTCTGATTGATTGTGCTATATCTGGGTTACATATGTCATAATATAGAAATGTATAATCAGTCTTCTAATAACTACAGTACAGTCTACTAGCCTAGTTTGGGAACAGAAGTCTGTGTTTTATTTAAAACACCTAAAATGGTATTACTATTTCATTTTCTTTGTCATTATCTACTTCAACAGACATTAATATGCTTAGGGTTCATTATCTTAACTAAATACAGTAAAGCATCTGCATATTAAACTGCTAATTAGTGCAAAACCACTATTGACAGCTAAATTCATGAATAAACATAAGATCTAGGTTTTATACAGTACCTGTTTCCAACCGAGTAATTTCTTCACTGCGGGACTTGTGAATGAGAAAAGACTGTTCAGGCTTGACATAGGCCCACTGCTCGAAGATTCCCCATCGTCCGTGTCCATGGTGACTGAAGAATCCAGCCCTCTGAGAGTGACTCAGTCCAGGAAACGCCGCCTACTAATCACTAATTACACCATACAGTCAGACGGCCATCGATCCCATCGAGCACTCGGTATTCCCCACGTTGTAGAATCAATTACGATTTTACGATCACCACAAAACAGCAAATAGCGTGACAAGCGTCTGTCTGAAATGATTTATGGCACCACGAAAATGCGACGTTTTCACCAAATTCAGTTTCCACAGTGGAAAATTACACTTTCATAGGATGCCACCCGTCTTTAAATGTACGAATAAATTGAGAAAATACTGGAAAATACTAAGAAAAATAACACTCGTCAAACATCGTAAATTGCAAGCGACATTTTGCAACCCACAGATAAAATAAATTAATATAATGTCAGTTGGCAGTGAACCGCTGAACCACAGAGTACAAAGGGCACAGAATTCTAATGCCGGTCACTCACATGCGTACGAATACGCGAACCCACTAGTGTAGGACGACATTCGCAAATAACTATGCAAAGTTTTCGCTGCATTCGTGGTTTTCCAAGTTGACCAACCTCGAACCTTCGCGTAGTCTCCTACACATTCGTGCAACCAGTTGTGCTCACAGAGTACTTTATATATCTTAGCGATAAGACCGCCCATTGTTACACTAGTTATTAGTTTTTAGATCTTCTTGTTTGTGGTGTACCAATAAAGTGTTTATCTATCTATGAAATGCAAACGGGTTTCCATAATGAGTTTGCGAACCCATTCGCATATCCGCTGAGTTTGCGAATAGTATATCTGACTGCCCTCACATGCGTGCAAACATTCGTACAATGTACGAATATTTTTACGCATGTGAGTGACCGTGACCGTGACTATAGTGATGTATAATCTAACCCCGGTCACTCACATGCGTAAAAATATTCGTACATTGTACGAATGTTTGCACGCATGTGAGGGCCGTCAGATATACTATTCGCAAACTCAGCGGATATGCGAATGGGTTCGCAAACTTTTATGGAAACTCGTTTGCATTTCATAGATAGATAAACACTATTGGTACACCACAAACAAGAAGATCTAAAAAGTAATAACTAGTGTAACAATGGGCGGTCTTATCGCTAAGATATATAAAGTACTCTGTGAGCACAACTGGTTGCACGAATGTGTAGGAGACTACGCGAAGGTTCGAGGTTCGCGCCCTTTGATGTGCGTCAAAAAACCGACACAACTTGGAAAACCACGAATGCAGCGAAAACTTTGCATAGTTATTTGCGAATGTTGTCCTACACTTGTGGGTTCGCGTATTCGTACACATGTGAGTGACCGGCATAAGCGAAGCGAAGATCGATGGCAAATTAACCAACTGGGTTACATCACTAGATCGTTAGTTGCCAGTTTTAGAAATTTTCCGTTTAGTTATGCAAACGTAAGGAGTTTACTCTAGGAAGCTTAATATTTATTTATGTTTCATACAAGGCTACAGTAGTACAGCGAAAAGGGATTTTGGTAGAACAATATAATACCATGCTAGTAATAATGCAGAAAAGACGCCCCGAACTTTTGATGTTAAACATTTATATTCATAATATCACAAAGAAACATGGCCTTGCTTATAAACTTAAAATATTTTCATATAAAATGGACTCATAAAACTTAGTATGCTAGATTAGCTTTTGCATTACCTATAATATGATCTTTTAATCTCATTTTAATTCACTGAAACTCTTTCTCCTATATTTTTCTAGTTCAACGAACAATGAGAGTAATAGTTAATTATTTTATCCACATAATGAAAATAAAAGATAAACATCTGGCAACTTTAGTTTTGGCGAGAATTTTCTCGAATTTGAAGTGTCATTTTCTGGAATTCTGCATCACGATTTTATTTTTCGTTTTATGAGCAGAAACCTACCGGAGTGAATACATACGTGCTGTGTGTTGTTCGATTTGAATAATTTATTGATTTATAGTGATTTTCATCGAGTAAATATGGAGCAGGTAAGGTTATAAAAGTGACTGAATCACAGGCCACTGCTATTCTCCACGAGCTTTGTTTGATTAAAATGCTATTTTAGGTCAACCAACTGAAAGAGAAGGGCAACGCGGCGCTAGCATCAGAGCAGTTCGAAGAAGCGGTGAAGTTCTACTCAGAGGCCTTGGCCCTGGATCCTAAGAACCACGTTTTGTATAGCAACCGATCAGCGGCCCATGCAAAAGCTTGGAACTATGCCGCCGCGCTCGAAGACGCTAATAAAACTATTTCGTTAAATCCATCTTGGAGTAAAGGATATTCGCGGAAGGGTAGCGCGTTAGCATACCTCGGGAGATTTGACGAAGCTATAGCGGCATATGAAAAAGGGTTAGAACTGGAGCCTGGTAACCAGCAGTTGGCTGCAGGGTTGGCGGAAGTGAGGAAGCAGGTGCAAGGGTTCTCACAAAGAAGGGAGGAACTGTTTGCTAAATTGCAGGCGAACCCGCAGACTAGAGAGTGGCTGAATGATCCAGAATATGTCAAGACTGTCGAGGTAAGTTAACACATAATATAATTAGTACCTGGATGACCGAGCTTTGCTTGGTATTTTTTTTTTTTAAATAAAATGACATTTTCTAAAAATGATTCCTAGCTAGATCGATTTATCGCCCCCGAAACCCCCTATATACTAAATTTTATGAAAATCGTTGGAGCCGATTCCGAGATTCCAATTATATATAATATATATATATACAAGAATTGCTCATTTAAAGATAAAAGATATAAGATATTATATTATATTAATGTTTAAATGTTGAGTCTGTGTGGCCAAGAGTATTCCTGAAATGTCACTAACATAACCCATAGCATTTCTCAAATAGATAAGGAAAGTAATATGTCAGAATGTGACAGCAGATGCATTTTATTATTGTACAAAAGAGAAAAGAGATAGAAAGAGAGGCAGCTTGTATGTTATTATAACAATAATTTGTTGGTGCTGTGCAACCTGAATCGCACTTAATTGCATCAGAGCTAGTCGCTATTTAGGTATTTAAATGATTTTGACGAGTGTCCTTTTGTCTCTTTAGCATTCTGTGACTGTAGGTATAATAAGCTAAGTAACTAATTTACTACAATCATCAGAAGCTAACAATTGCTGAGGGTGAGGTTAGGTTGACCAAAACAAACTAAAACATAAAACTAAACAGAGGTACTTCCTACCTCATACATAACATACATTCACGCCTTTTTCCCGAAGGGATAGGCAGAGGTGTACCCAGGACTCAGTCCCATAGTAGATACACCCACATTTCGCCAGTATGTTATTGGTCCCATGTAATAGGGGGCGAGCCTATTGCCATCTACTGGGCACAGTCCCAGACTCCAGGCAGTTATTGAGATAATTCCTAACGGAAAAATCCAATATTTAACACTGCCTGACCTGGGGATTGAACCCGGGACCTCTTGATTGGCAGTCGAGCATGCACCCTCTGCGCCACCGAGGCAGTCTCATACATAACAGAGTTAAACTAGGGTCTGAACTATCTGCATACCGAATTTCAGCCCAATCAGTTCTTTAGTTTTGGCATAAAAGAAAACATCCATCCATCCATCCAACCTCACAAACTTTCGCATTTATATTATTAGTAGGATACTAAATACAGGTGACATATAGATAACCTATTAGAATTTCTGAATTGATTGAACAGGGAATTGAAACAGGTCAATGACATTATAAGATATGTGGATATATTATGTATGAAGACAATACAGTCACTCATTATTGTCTGGTTTTCTTTCAAATTAACCGGTTTATTTTTTTTCTTTAAACTGATCAATATCCAGCGTTTGTTGATCTCTCAATCCACAGCGACATTGGCAAATTTGTGCCCGCACAAGCCATTAAAAACAAGAAGAAAAATTGTATCTACAAATTGGTGAAATGGGTGAATTCACCCAGGTGGACCCCACAAAGTGGAATAAACTGATTTGTTCATGTGTGAACATTGGTATAAAAAGTTCCCTAAGTGTATGCCGCTTGATGTATTTCTACCACATTCAACAAGATTGGTAGAGCAATTTAGAAGAGGGAAAGGGTTAAACAACAAAAACGTAACAAAGAAACATACTTACACACCTAGTTTCTAGATATATCAGTTGCGTACAATTTAAACAAAACCTATAAAATTATACAAATTTATATAAACCTTTTACAGTCCATCAAAATCTAACAAGTACCGTTTGACAGATCTTATTTTGCCTTGTTTAAAGAATTTGAATTTAGTGATTAAGAATAGTGCAGCTTGTGATTAAAATTCATAATTCCATCGAAGGTTATCGCAATTGTGTGAGTTACGCCTATGCAAAGTTATTTCTGTGGTTATTGGGGCTTGAAAAGATGAAACGTCAAACAGTACTTCTTAGATTTGATGGAGGTTTTTATTTGTTATTTCCTGTATTATGGTGCCAATTTAAAGTGTTATCTATCTGTCTACTGATATCATATTTCTTTTAATATTTGACCACAGAAACTAGCTCAAAACCCCTTCGATATGCAAAGCCTTGAAGGCAGAATGGACGACAAGCGAGTCATAACCACAATTAGCACCATGCTCGGCCTTGGAGACAATTTCTCCAGCATGGACGTAGACCCACCGGCAGAGAAGAAACCAGCACCTGAGCCCAAGAAAGAAGAACCACCAAAGCCTGCATACGAAGATTTACCAGAGAACAGACGGCTGGCCTTACAAGAGAAAGACTTGGGAAATACTTTCTACAAAAACAAAGACTTTGCTAAAGCTATTTTACATTATCAAAAGGCCATAGAACATGATTCCACAGATATTACATTCTATACAAATATGGCAGCCGTGTATTTTGAACAGAAAGAGTATGAGAAATGTATTAAAGAGTGCGAGAAGGCTATTGAGATTGGGAGGGAAAATAGGGCAGATTATAAGTTGGTGGCCAAGGCTTTTACTAGGATTGGTAAGTTTGCACATAAACCTTACATTATAATTGTATAGCTTTATGGAGGAGGGTGTCAGTGTCTACAACACAGTTTTCCAAACTCTCACAGACATCATCGTTCACACTGTTTATAAACCAATTTTGTTTAAGTTCCAATAAAGATAATTTGAATTTGAATTCAAATGTGCATCAATAATTTTTAGTATCGCCATTAATTTTATTAATAAGCATTTCCAAGGAACGTGCGTCGCCATTACAAAAAAAAATACCTCACTATGAAATCAAATTATAAATTAATCTGCGATAATAAGGGGGCTACTATGTTTTGGAATATTAATGCGTATAGCATGCTCTACCCGGCAATATATATGATAGGTTAGGTGTTAGGTTTTCTGGGCCCAGCTTCCTTGGATTCAGAGCCTGTTTCCTTTACTTTGTTTTATTCTACAGAAAGAGCTGTCTCCCAAATGTTTAACTTTACAATGTGTTTTATAGGAGCTTCTTCACACTAAAACTTTATATTAAAAGCATCAACTATCATAATAATATGTTTCAAAACCACTCAATTAATGACTTTCTAAATGATAAAATTTTAAAATGAAATATTGTTGACTAAGTACAACAATTTATTATTACATGTTAATTTAGCATGCCTATTGAGGTGCACATGCATCTTTAGGTTTAAGACCTTTAAAAGGGTTCCGTACCTCAAAAGAAAAATAGGAACCTTTATAGGATCACTTTGTTGTCCATGTCTGTCAAGACCCTTTTTCTCGGGAATGCGGTATTTATTTGAAACTCATATCAAAAACTCAGTACTCTCTTGCCAATGTAAAAAAAAATCAAACTTTAAAGTCATCACAATCAAAAGATAAGGGGCGTTTAACCGCACATTTCCATACTTTGCGCAATGGGCTAAAACGTCCCCTACGTTTTAGGGTACTTCCCGTTGGCCCAGCATCATAAAATTTGGCAAGAAGCCATATCACAAGTAAAGGAAAAATCCCAAAACTGTAAATTTGATAAAAAAAATGTATTTACTAACATTTTTGCGGTATCTAGTATCTAGGTATGGAACCCTTTAAGCATACTTATCAAGGTACTTAACAATTTATTTATTTTGTACCAATGTTCGCAAATAATTGTTTGATTTGGTACAGGCAATGCATACAAGAAAATGGAACAATGGAAACTGGCAAAAACCTACTTTGAGAAGTCAATGTCTGAACACCGCACGCCGGAGATCAAGACTCTTCTCAGTGAGGTGGAGAAGAGGATTGTGGAGGAAGAGAAGAAGGCTTACATCGATCCAGTCAAAGCTGAACAGGAGAAGGAGTTAGGCAATGATTACTTTAAGAAAGGTATGGTTAAAGTTCTTTGATACTCTATTAAATTTTAATGATAAATAAATAGCCCGGCACTATCCTTCTAGAAATCACACTTATAGCCCTATCAGTAGTTTCCATCCATGCACAATTGAGTATGTATTTGGAAAAAAAATGTATTTCTAAATTTATTTTGAAAATTTATTGAAAATTATGTATCATCTGATATAAAAATCAAAATTGATTAAATCCAATAGGCATGATGACACTATAACAGATTAAAAAAATAAATGGTTTTAGTGAAAAATATATATCGAAAGGATTCTAAAAAACGACCCAGTATTATTGAAAACATTGAGATTAATAATATTTTTATTAAAATAAAAGTACAAAAAATTGCAATCGGCCATCTTAACTGAAACGCCAAGCAGAGCGAATGACGTCACGCCTCAGTAAATACTGTTACTGAGAGTATAAACACTTGAAGTAAATATTCACCATATCGCATTAACTTTTGTTGTGTTGTGATCAGTCACTTAATTTGTTATATATTCGAGGCAATCCAGGAATCATCGAAGATGGAACAAGGTTTTATTAAGGCAAAAATAAAATATTTACTTAGGCGTGACGTCAGGACCCGACGCCATGACATATACAAGCGTTTTCGCGCTCATTTTAAATTAGAAAGTTAAAAATGCATTAATTTGCGGTAAAATGTAATTTTATTCTAAAAACATGTTTTTTTCGGTAATATTAGACGTGTACCTACATTAAGAAACGGGATTTCAAAATCTGTCACCATGCCTATTGTGTATGAGTCATGTGATGTCCAACGCACTATTGGTCGCCATGTTTGTGACGTAGTAATGATATAGTTACGTATGGTACTTTACATTCACATTGTGACGTCACTACAGGTCACGAGTTCGTTCGGGTAGTATCGGCGTGTTTTCGGTACTGGATTGAAAATGATTTTTTAATTTGATATACCTTTGTAATCATAGCGAATAAAAAAAAACTAAAAATAGTTTTCTTATGAATCTTATATAATATTATCTATCTTATAAACTTCAGGTGACTACAGTAATGCAGTGAAACACTACACTGAAGCGATCAAGCGCAACCCGGACGATCCCAAGCTGTATTCCAACCGTGCAGCCTGTTATACCAAGCTGGCTGCGTTCGACCTGGGCTTGAAGGACTGCGAACAGTGCTGCAAGCTGGATGCTAAGTTTATCAAGGGTTGGATCCGGAAGGGGAAGATTCTTCAGGTAAAACATGATCATTAGATACCTCTGATTGCCTCATTGGCATATTGGCCGCAAGCTCTGCCGATCGGGAGGACCCGCGTTCGATCCCGAGGTCAGTCCGTCAGCCCGCCCCCTATGAGTGTCCATTCTGTCCCTTGAGTATTCTGTGGTAATACTATATTATAATCCGTGTAAATAAATGAACAAGAGACCCTAAGACTCTTAAGAGCGTACGCGGCCTTCTAGAAATTTGACACAATCCTATGAAAAATTTAACAAATCGACGTTTTGTATTCCCCTGTTTCCTCCAAATATAATAAACCCATTTTATAAATTTATATCCTGATATTTTATAGTGAAGTAGCCTAAGTCCCTATCATTTTAATTTTTCTTATAAAATTTTGGTTTTTTCATTGTGAATTTCCAAAAATCCCAGTTTTACTCGCGTGATTAGACGTTCACCACAAAAAATTTAGAGTTTATAAACAAAAATAAAATGATAGGGACATAATTTACTTCATCTTTAAAATATGAGGATATAAATATATCAAATAGGTTCACTGTATTCGGAGGAAACAGGGGAATACAAAAACATCGATTTAGTAAATTTTCCATAGGATTGTGTCAAACTGCTAATAGGTCCTGTATCCTGTTAATGCATTGTCACTGTCATAACTCGACGTAGAACTCATTATTTTTGCAAAATACAATAAAATATGTACGGATTACACAATTGTTAAATTCCACACGGACGAAGTGGCGGGTAACAGCTAGTATATTAATATAAATGATGTTCCAGGGTATGCAGCAACACTCGAAGGCCCAAACAGCCTACCAGAAAGCTCTAGAGCTGGACCCCACCAACGCCGAGGCACTGGAAGGATACCGCGCCTGTTCCACTCAACTCAACTCCAACCCTGAAGAGGTAACTTTAATCAGCGTCAAAATACGTTTTAAGAGCGTACGCGGCCTTTTACGAATTTGGCACAATCCTATGAAAAATTTATCAAATCGAGGTTTTGTATTCCCCTGTTTCCTCCGAATATAAGTAACCTATGTCCCTGTAATTTTAATTTATCTTATAAATCCTTGGGTTTTTCATAGTGAACTTCCAAAAATCCCAGTTTCACTCGCGTGATTGGACGTTCACTACAAAAAATGTAGGGGTTATAAACAAAAAAAAAAAATGATAGGGACATACTTTACTTCATCTTTAAAATAACAGGATATAAATACATATATCAAATGGGTTTACTGTATTCGGAGGAAACAGGGAAATACAAAACATCGGTTTAGTGAATTTTCTAAAGAATTGTGGCAAACTGCTAAGAGGTCCTCTTTCCTGTTAAGGAGCGTTCCAGTCAAAAATGCAGCGCCAGCCTTTTTTAGGGTTCCGTACCCAAAGGGTGCCCAAGGAACCCTGTTACTAAGCTTCCGTCGTCAGTCCGTCCGTCTGTCCATCCATCCGTCTGTCTCTCTCATAAACCGCATTAGCTTGATACGTGTCCAAATGAAATACCATCTAATAAAAAAATACATTAAATTTCTACCTATTCTTGAATGCAAAATGGTAGATTTTTTAGTAGTATATAATAAATTCCCACAGGAGTGTGTCCACGCGGGTAAAACCGCGGGGCACAGCTGGTAATAAAAAAAAATATTTTGCAGGTCCGCAAACGCGCAATGGCGGACCCCGAAGTCCAACAAATCCTCCGCGACCCGGCCATGCGATGCATCCTCGAGCAGATGCAACAAGACCCGCACGCCTTACAGGACCATCTCAGGAACCCAGACATTGCCGCCAAGATTCAGAAGCTTCTCGAGTCCGGCCTCATCGCCATACATTAGCTTACAGATGCCTTATATAGGACTAAGGTTTACCTTCAATTATTATGACAATTATGAATCGGCTGGGGTTGTTTGTGAAACTACGATTTTGGTAGATTTTATTGGCTACTGGTAACACTCACGGACACGATGCTGTTTATTGTACTATTTGTTACGTCATAATGATTCAATATAAGCATTGGACTTTTACAATAAGCTAATGCTTACCCGGCCGCCGGTCGCTGTCGGCAAATCAGCCCGCCTAGCATGGCACGGGGTCTACTAGTTTTCTCCGTTTTTTCTCTTTCGCGCCCGAATAATTCATATCTGCTGTCTCGTTCTAACCCTCTGGGACTTCGTTTCCCCTGCTCACTGTACTACCGGGGCTGGTTACACCATGGGTGTAACATAGAAAAAAGGCTGACAGAGTCTTATAAAACAAAAGTGAAGCACCATATCTCGCTAATACAAACAAGACGGCTATAAGTTTATTGTAGTTTTGAGAAAACTACACCAAAACAGTTGTGCAAATTGATATATATAAAATAATAAAAATAAACTTGATCGCTTCGAAATTTACAGCCATTTCAAAGAATTGAGTGTTTGTCAAACAAACCCAGTGCGATATATACCAGCCATCTCGTTCACGGTGTGTTTCTTAATTAAGTTCGCCGTAGTGATGTTACAGTCTACCTTAACTAAGTGTTGAGCACTTTTAGCTAAGGGAACTTTAAGTTTTAACTTTATTATAGTGCTATAGTTATGGAATTAACCTGATTTGTCAATATTTGCACACAAAAGGGTATAGAAGGCAGATCAGGATCTCGCTTATAAACTTCACACAACATTTAAATACAACATATTATATAGTCCTTTGTTGTATACGTCCAAAAGTAAGGAAACCAGACTTAGGTGTAGTGTCGGAAATTTTCCTCTTCCTTAAAGATCTGCGTATATTTTGTAAAAGTGTGAAACCAGTTTTCGGTATGCATCTATTATGTACCGACTATATTATATCATTAACAGTAAATAATTTTATGAAAAAGTGTGCTCAACATTTTTTCAAAGTTAGCTTATGTATTGTGATTTTATATCAATGAATGTTTATAAATTCGGTTTGTAGGCTTCGTGGACCATTCCAAAGTACGCTTCTCTATTTAACAGAACAATAATAGCACGTTTTACAAGTATTCGGTTATAGGATTATTTTAATATTGGAAAGCAAATGTTTTATGCAGATTTACTGCCTGAATGAAGGAAGAATTTACATAGCGATTTTTTGTAATTTATTCAATAAAGTTTTGTAGGCCAAAGTATCATCTTTTATTCATTCACACTCCAGTAAAACACGAATTTTAGCAGTCCGGTTTTTTCTTTGTCATCCGAAGAGAAAAAAAAAATATTTTCAGTTTTGATTGGATTTTGCACACAAATAATACCTTCTTGTTTTTTCTTTTATGGGCCCACACGAATGTATTGCCAGCGTTAAGTATAAAGAATATGTAAGTGTTTTATTAAGTATTTTTGGAAAATGTAAGGATTTGTGGATTTGGTCTGTGGCTTTGTCGCTGTCAACAAGAATATTGACAGTGACAAGGTTACTGGTTTAATATTAGAAGTACTGACATGTAATATACTTTATGGAATAGGGAGATAAGCAGAAAATATGGGGGTAGAGTAGTGATGATGGAATATAGAGTGAATTATGAGAAAATATAGTAAAAGGTGCACGAGACTTATTAAAAGATTTAATAATTTTTACTTGTTACATAAGTTTCAAATTTTGAATAGTCAAGTCATACTTGTCGAAATAAAAAGTCGCCGTCTAAAAGTCACACCTAGTAAATTTCTGAAAATTTTAAATTTTCTAGCGTTTTGTTCGATTTCCCACCAAAAAGATATTATTGGTTCACATTGCCGCGTATTAACAGGAAGCATCCCCAGACAAAGCGGCCGCTCCCACCCACAGCCGCGCACGTTGAGACCCCGGCTCAGGCCTAAAGGCTTCGAGAGGGGCCACGGTTTTGAGCCCCAAGCAGTCCTAGAGTCGCGACAGCCACTCGCTCCAAGAATGATCCAAGTGGATACATGTATTCTTAACCTTTCGTTTTCACCAAGGGGTAGGTACATACATGTATTATACCTTGGTAAAAACGAGGGGTTATAATCACTTATTATAACACTATCTTCATATTAGGTCTAAGTTTTTACAATATATTATTTAATTATCAAAAATGTATACCACTTATGAAGAAATAAATAAACGATATATAAGTTTGGAGATGTCTATTGTACCAATAAAATACCCCTTCGGGAAAAAGGCGTTATTGTATGTTATCTTATGTAAATTATAACAAATTAATCAACTTACAAATTACAATTGTATATAATCAAAACACTGGCAATTCTCCACCAATAATAATTATAACACGTTAAAAGTTGAAATGGACCAAGGAATTGCATGAAATTCACAATTCACAGGACTACAATTCTTCTGATTCTTCATCAATTTAGCGAGATTCCAATATTATATACTTTCTCTTGCAGTGGTAGAAAGTGGTAGTAGTAATAATGGTAACATCGACAAGTCAGTGGCACTATAATTGTCAGCTGTTTTTGACATTTGTGTTGTTGCCAAGTTATAAATTTTCCCCTATATTACGACAAATCTTTTTAGTCGGGCATCATTTAAATTTGTCAGTTTTGGTATTATATTATCAAGTATAAGCCATACTTATATTGCGTTAAATGCAAAAGTGAGGCTGTCTGTCTATTACCTCTTCACGCTTAAACCGCTGAACCAATTTAGACGAAATTTAGTAAAGAGACAGTTTGAGTCTGGGGAAATGACATGGGATAGTTTTTATCCCGATATTCCTACGGGAACAATGAAACCGTGGGCACAGCTAGTATTATCATAATACTAGATGGCCCTTTACCTGTGCTTTATTCGCGTATTAATATTAATTACTCCCGAAGGAATATGGGATACACACACACGCCGACAAACTTTCATACTTTTATAATATTAGTAGGATTTATATGATAATTATTTGATAATGAATCTGAAAAAAGTCAAAAAACTCACTATAAGTAAAAGTACTTACCTATGAAAAGCCCTAACATTATATTAAATTTATTAAAAGGGTTTAAAAAAATTATTAATTATCTTGATAATATCCTAGCATCTTAAAACAATTAGAACTGACAAGCATCTGATCAAGCGATGAATCGAAACCGCGGACAAAATAAAATATTATGTCAAAAAATATAACTTGATACCTGACATATTTTTAACATAATTAGATACCATTAATACATTATAATATAAGGATATATTATGACCAAATATCAATATTTGTTTAGGGTATCAAGCTATTTTTGATAAACCATGGTATCATATTATATGCTTTAAGATAGGGAAGATTTATTTTAAATCTAGCAACTCGGCGTAATTTAGACATTAGACTCGCTATGTCAAAACAAATGTCATCAGTCAGATTTCAATTAAAATTCAGTCCTCAATCCTCAATAGGATTTTCGTAATGTTTTGAGGTGTTCCTGAGGAGCACTAATGCAATAATTTACACTTTTTGAAGTTTATTATTGTTAACATAAATAAATAGCGTACACAAAAATATAGCTAATTTAATCTTTAATCAATTATGTAAGTTGAGTGATTTATGTACCTACAAGTGCGACGAAGTGTTGAGTAGTGAACAATTTTGTTGCGGGAACTTTGGATTTTTTGAAATAGTTGCAAAAGGTGAGTGATATTTTAGAATACAATTAGGTATGTGTGTTGTCTTTGTGTTCGCGAATTAGAATTGGATTTTATTATAAGTACTCGACGTTTCGATATATAATTTGGTAGGTAACTTACAATATTTTCATAAACATCTAATATTGTTTGAAACAACTCATTCTTTATTAGCATCCAAGGTTGATGAGAAACACATTAAATTTTTTGTTTACTTTATATTTATAATTTTTCAATAATATTAATTGACATTGGTCCTTACCTTAATATTTTTCAAGGTCTGCTGTTTTTAATTTCACAATGTTTTCTGTTTTATCAGATAACCCAGTTTATCAAACAATGTTGTAATATTTAAAACTTGTAGTATTTTAAATTTGTACTATTTGAAACAATAACAAGAAATTTGTAAGTTCCTCATAATAGTAATAATAATAATAATAATGATAATAATAATAATAATTATTATATATTTATATTATTATTAATGTAATATAATAAAGCCCTTATTCCCATGTGGTGTCATCGCCTGCCGTCATATTTCACCATGAGACAGAAGTGGCAGGTGCCGAAGTCTCTAGCAATAGCCCAGTAACCATCCATCTAGAAATCACACCTATAGACAAATCGAGTAGTTTCCATCCATTCACAATAGTCCTTGTACCTAACGGAGGCTGTCTTTGAGCTCATCTTAAAAAAAAACTGTAGATGGTTTCAGAGATAGACCCCGATATGTGCTATACATTACCTTTAGATTAAAAGCTCAAAGGGGCCTCTGCACAAAAAAAATGGTCTCCGTGCACGCCTATCAAAAGACCGGGTATATCCAGTGTTTTCGAGTGACATAATAATAATAATAAAGCCCATTATTCTGAACTGTGTTAAATACAAATTTGTTTTGGTTTCATCATTGACAGCCTCGTTGGTGCAGACGGTAGTAACTCTGCTTTCTGTGACGCAGGCCCTGGGTTCGATCCCCGGCCAGGTCAAACATTTGTGTGCATGAACATGTCTGTTTGATCTGTGTCTGGGTGTTATAATCGTATTTAAGTATGTATATCAGTCATCTGGTTACCATAGTACAGGCTTCTAGCCTAGTTTGGGACCACGTGACCGTGTGTGGAAGTTGTCCCATATTATTATTATTATATTATTATTATAAACGGTAGGTATTTTTTATAATGGTATTTATAACGGTAGGTTTATGTAATTATACTTTATAAGCGTAAAGTGTACCTACCTAGGCATTTTACTGGTTTTAATTTAGAGAGACTCTTATCATTATTATCAGTGTCATATCAGACATAGGACGTCCAGTTCTGGTCATAGGCATATTGTAATTTATTTAAATAGCTTATTAGATAGTGTACATTGCATTAATTATATTTATTTATCAATGGTTTTATAAGTCATTTGTTGATTATACCTTTGGATTATTCCATTCATTACCTCACTAGAGATGGACATAGGTTGACATTGTTGTGGGACCTTTTTATATTAAACCTACCTAATTAGACTAAAAATATACTTTTTATAGTCTATGACTCTGCATAAGTGTTTGAGACTTCGGGTGTATAAATAATATTTATTTGTAAATTGACATACAATAAAATTTGAAAATAGGAAACCGCTAAAGCTGATCATATACAGACTGCGCAAGCAGTCAGCCAGCAATTAACATACACATAATGCTCTTGCAGTCAAATTTGACTGCGCTGCCGACCACGCAAAGCAGTTGCGACTGCTTGAGCAGTTCCATGTATATTATGTGTAGGACACTGTAGTTTGCTATGAAGTTGCAGTGTGAAGCAGTTGTTACTAGCTGCTTCAAGCTGTCCGTGTATGGCCAGCCTTACAAATAATTTATTGTAAGGAGTTTAAACAACAATCATGTTTCAGGACCATAGTTCAATATGGTGACGACACAGACAAAAACCGGTATCTTCATGGGGTGTGGGTCGGTGCTGGTGGTCATGGGAGCCATCATGGTGGTCTTCTGGCCTCCTCTGTTCCTGTCGCAACTGCAAAAAGTAAGTTTCTTAGAGGAAAGAGTGAACTGTGAAGATTTAGGTAATCCTTTTGTTTATCCTACTTCCCTTACTCTACTAACATAACATCACGCCTTTTTCCCGAAGGGTTAGACGGAGGTGTAGCCTAGTTACTCTAACACTTCTCCTGTTATGTTTATGGTCACACGTAATAGGAGGCGAGCCTATTGCTATCTACCAAACTACAGTTCCAGACTTCAGGCGGTCTTTGAGATAATTCCAAATGGAAAAAATCCAATACCACTGTCTGATCTGGGGATCGAACCCGGGACCTTATGAGCGGCAGTGGAGCTTGAGCGCACTACGCCGTCGAGCTAATCGCTAATATGTACCTTATTTGTTCTTCCAGGGTCCAAGCGACAAAACAGTTAATACATACATACAAACAGTTGCACCTGGTTCCTTTTGGGGTGGTTTGTTTATCTCCACTTGCTAAGATTCTGACATAATAATATGGCTTTCGCTTCTTCCACTTTCCTGACATCCTACTAATCCCAATAAATGTGAAAGTTTGTGAAGATGTATGAATGGATGGATGTTTGTTACTCTTTCACGCCAAAACTACTGAACCGATTGGGCTGAAATTCGGTATGTAGATAGATATGTAGATGTATATAGTAATAGACCCTTGAATAAGACATAGGATAATTTTTATCCGGAGATTTCCACGGGAACGAAGACTATGCGGGTGAAACAGCGGGGCACGGCTAGTTCTTTATATATGCTCGTCGATTGCGGGTACTTTTCGACTTGGCTTTTCCGTAATATATACAATCAATTTGATCTTGACTGACTCCACCATAAGCTAAACGTACATAAGTATGCATTTCAGCTCAATCGGAAACCGGGAAGTGGATCAAAATTGTTAGTTTGTTTTTCCTCGATTCCCTTAAGATTCCATCATCAGATCCTGACTTGATGATAATGGGACCACCTTGGAACCACCCTTTCGAACTTAAAAAGATTTTTTTAAATCGGTTCACAATTGGCGATAATATCGATGAACATACACAAAAAAAAAATACACACAAACGAACAGAACCTCCCTTTTTTTGGAAGTCGCATAATGTGTAACCTCCTATTGAATAAAATTTGCGTTTTGTGTGAATTTTTATTAATTATCTACAACATCCTGTTATTACTTCACATGTAATATTCCTATTTTTGTTATCAAATAACATAATATGAACAAACCACATAATTGTTTGTACCCATACAATAATTGAGTCATTTACACAATGACTAATATAATATAAATAATGTGTTTGTTCTTTGACCTGCTTGTTGATATGTCATGATGATTCATTGAAGTTTAGATATAAGTAGTCATTTTAACGCGCAGTTCGCAAGTGCTATTGCCAATCATGAGGTCCCGAGTTCGATTCCCAGGTCAGCCAAAATGTGATATTGGGTTTTTTTATAGGAATTTTTTTGTTCAAACTTTGTTCACTGTAGGATGGTGCCTTGGGCCTCGTGACAGTTGTGTATTGTGAATATTAAACGTAACAATAATACGTACCTTCGTGTTGTTAACATTTTACTATTTTATTTTACTAATATTATTTATCTCAAATCTCAGTACAATGTAAAAAAGATTTTTCTAAGGTGAACAAAACGGTACTGAGTTCTAACTTAACTCCAGCGCCATCTAGATAACACAAAAAAACAGCGCTAGCACCGTTTTTTGTATGTTTGTTCCGTTTTCACGCTAAAACTACTGAAACTCGGTGTATAGATGGTGTAGACTCTGGAATATCGTAAAAAGTACTTTTTTTTTTTTTTTTTTTTCTTTTATACCGATTTTATATAATTTTTCTAAGGTGAACAAAACGGTACTGAGTTCTAACTTAACTCCAGCGCCATCTAGATTACACAAAAAAACAGCGCTAGCACCGTTTTTTGTATGTTTGTTCCGTTTTCACGCTAAAACTACTGAAACTCGGTGTATAGATGGTGTAGACTCTGGAATATCGTAAAAAGTACTTTTTTTTTTTTTTTTTTTCTTTTATACCGATTTTATATAATTTTTCTAAGGTGAACAAAACGGTACTGAGTTCTAACTTAACTCCAGCGCCATCTAGATTACACAAAAAAACAGCGCTAGCACCGTTTTTTGTATGTTTGTTCCGTTTTCACGCTAAAACTACTGAAACTCGGTGTATAGATGGTGTAGACTCTGGAATATCGTAAAAAGTACTTTTTTTTTATTTTTTTTTTATATACCGATTTTATACCGATATTCCCACGGGAACGACGTCTACGCGGGTGAAACAATATAAAATCTACTCTACTAAAGAAGGCTTATCTTAAAGTCAATCATTACATATAGGACAAAGATGCGTGAAAACTTCTGCATATAGCCACCACGCGGCAAACAAATAAATGAATGTAACCAAACCAAATATTGTTAAACTGTCAATTGAAAAAGTTAAGCCCTTCAAGTTACTTGTGCGTTCTTCTTGTAGAGGTATCGTTCCGAACGTACGGTAGACTCAGTACTGTTTATCTTCATTGACGTGCAAAAGTGTCAGATTGTGACCTATTTAAATAAATCTTTTTGAGTTTAAGTTTCAGTTTCTGAGAAAAGAGTTTAATTAATTTGCGGTAATTTGCACAAAACGTCCAATTGTATTTTATTTTTTGTAGTGGTAGGCCTCTTTTGCAGGAGGCCGCCTGGGGAAGTACCACACCTTTGCCAGTTATTCATCCGCCAAGCAGTAATGTGCAAACATTACTGTGTTCCGGTATGAAGGGCAATGTTACCAGCGAAATTACTGGGCGTGATGAGATTCAACAACTCATATCTCAGGGTGACAGGCGCAGTGCAGTGCCGCGCAGGGTTTTGAATTTTAAAACACTGGGTGGCACTGCGTCTGATATGGGCAATCATGATGCTTACCATCAGGCACCTGATTTGCTCGTTTTGTGACTCAATATCATAAAAAAAAATATATTACCAAGTAATGTTAATGAAACTACTGGGTATGACGAGTTTCAACAACTAATATCTCAGGGTGACATGCGCAGTGCAGTGCCGCGCAGTATAAGAATTTTAAAACACTGGGTGGCACTGTGTCTGATATGGGCAATCATGATGCTTACCATCAGACACCTGATTTGCTTGCCTTATTCACTATCATATAAAAAAAAATTTACTTTGTTCTAGATGATGACCCTAACGCCTACTTCGATGTCGTTCGAGATATGGCGCGAGACCCCCATACCGATGTACTTAGAGGCCTTCATGTTCAACATAACAAATGTTGAAGAGATACGAGCTGGACATAACGTTTCCTTGAGGGTGGAACAACTGGGCCCTTATGTCTTTAGAGAAGAACATAGTAAGGTATGAATGAGTTTAATTTGTCCTATGTGATACCACTAACTGCGTTGCTTTGAGCACTATTACCCGCGTAGTGCAGCAGCCCCAGGTCCGTAAAAACCATCAAACTGCGGTCGCCAACTCGAGTAATGGCAAGTATTGGAGTAAGGCACAGGCCTTGCTTTTGAACACAGGTTTAGCAGTGGATTTCGTATGGCTGAGATCATGATTTCTTTTATGATTACTTTTCTTCTTTTTTTTCTTTCTTAATTTTATTTTAATCATTGTAATTGGTGTAACTAAACCGTTTTGATTAAATAAATTAAATGATGATGGTGATAATGAAACGGAGACGATTCCATTGTACTTTAAACTTTGAAACAAAAGCGACAAGACTGCAAAGGTTTGAAACCTAACCCCCGCCACCCGCGCGTTATGTCGCCTGATGGCCGCGGCACAGAACAGATAATAATACTACGTATAGTACTTACGCGCGTTTTATCTTGGCGAGTCTAAATATAGGCTCTGCGAACTTTAGCGCATGAAGCATGAGCATGAGCGCATGAGAACTCGGGAAGAAAACTTTTATTATTATGATGGAACTGAACTGAACATTACCGGGATATAATGACCGGGGGTAGCGTTTGCGACCACTGCGACGTATAACCTGGTATTGTTAAAAAAAAAAAAACACGCCAAGCATTTTTCCACCCTAGTGATAGTGAAGTAGGTAGGTCAGTCAAATATTTATTTAATTAATTATATCAGTAGTAATTATATCAGTATCACTATGACAGTAGAATTTTATCTACCTACGTATCACGTATAGGATATCAAAATAGATTAAAACTTATATCTAAGTAATCCGGCTATTACTGTAAAACACTAATAATATCTTATTGATGAAGATCAAACCCGGATATTTTATGTGGAAATTAAAAAGTAAACGTACATTTTAAATGTTATCACTTGGGAATATAATCCTTATGACATTTTCTCCCATAATGAGGTTAGGTTTGAAAAGATCCATACTGTTACTACTTGTCCACAGTATAGATCGCGTCACGGTTTAATAGCGCTCGGCAAAAGCGGAGGGATGCTTTGCGTACAGTCGCGCATATATTCATTTAGAGCGTACATGGCCTATTGTTTTAAATTTTTAATCAAAAGGACATGTCATATTATGTGGTACTTTATTTCAAGAGAGTAATAGACTCACGTCTTTTCGTGAGATGTAAAATTAAAATTAAATAATAAAATTTCGGAGGCATCAACCTCATCACTGTAATCATTATCCGAGCTGTCATCGCTCAACCACCACTACGAAATATGCGCGCGACTGTACGCAGGACACTTGAGACGCCTGAACGGGGTACGGGGTGAAGACGACCGAGCGACCAATGCAGCGCCTCTCCCGTCGCACCTCATTCCTGTTACCAAACAGATCTAGATCTAGATCTAGCTATTAAACCGTGACTAGTCACTTGCGCAGCCTCGGGTCGAGCGGCTGTCTTGACCCGACTGTGTTGTTGTATTTCACAATAAAAAAAACAATATTAACAATTAATAAAAGTTAGAACAATGTTATTATTATGAAGTTTTTTTGGATCGTTGCAGCTTTACTGTTCATTGTTCATCTATGTATGAAGATATTATAGATAATGGGACGTTTGAATAGAAAATGAAAAAAGTTATCGCAAAACGTGCGACGCAATATGACCGGTTACCATATATCATTCGAGGGACAGAAAGTCAATATTGTATTAAGTACGTAGATATAGTACAAATAGATGGATAATGTGCAACATGAAATGTTTACCTACTTTATTAAGGCGTTGTCCAAAGCAAATTCGCCCTCTCGCTCACACGAACCCACATTTTGGAAGATCTAAAAAATACTACATGTAATTATGTCAAATAAAGACAACTAGGTTCTAGAAAATAACAATACAAAGATTCAGTAAAAAATCTAATTTAATCCAAACGAGTTATACATTTTTGTAGTGGTAGGCCTCTTTTGCAGGGGGCCGCCTGGGGAAGTACCACACCTTCGCCAGTTATTCATCCGCCAAACAGTAATGTGCTAACATTACTGTGTTCCGGTATGAAGGGCAATGTTACCAGCGAAATTACTGGGCATGATGAGATTCAACAACTAATATCTCAGGGCGACAGGCGCAGTGCAGTGCCGCGCAGTATTTTGAATTTTAAACACTGGGTGGCACTGTGTCTGTTATGGGCGATCATGATGCTTATCATCAGGCACCTGATTTGCTAGTCTTGTCACTCGCTATCATAAAAAATAAAAAAATATTTCAAAAGTAAGGTGACGATGATGAAATCTTAACCCTCCTAATGAGAGCGAGGAAAATAACAATTTACATTATCCTTATACCTTTGAAATCTTTTTTAACAAATTGCTTGGTAACACATAGCAACAGTTTAATTCACTAAAGAGCTACATTTGCAAACAAGGACCAACGTACACGTAATGCCTTCAAAAAGTAGATTTGTTTCTGTTTGCAAAAGTATCCACCTCAGGCAGGAAGTCCACTGCTGGACATAGGCCTTCCCCATTACGGGGGTCTTGCCAATACTCGCCACGCTTGGCAGGCGGGTTGGCTTGCGCAGTTCGGTATAGTTTTACGCAGAAGATGTTGCTACCCGTTCTCTGTGTCTGACCCTTAGCCGGTTCTTACGGCAACCACGGGGAGAGATTCTGGGGTACTATTCTAAAGCGTTCTTGTAAATGTATCTTTCCGAACGCACGGTAGACCCACTACTGTTTATCTTCATTGACGTACAAAAGTGTCAGATTGTGACCTATTTGAATAAATCTTTTTGACTTTGACCGGTACCGCCACGCTGCATAACAAAACACGGCTTTGCAAAAGTATGTATTTTTAAATGTTTTTGTATTTCATCAGGTAAACCTATCATGGTTCGACAATGGTACGATAGAGTTCTACAACCAGCGGTATTGGTTCTTCGAGCCTGACATGTCCAATGGTAGTCTAAGTGATGAGATTACCAGCATTAACCCTATTGTTGTTGTAAGTATTTATATTGTAAGACATCTTTTCTTCTACTTCAGTCTAATTCTTTTCATTATTGTAGATAGCCTCGGTGGCGTAGTGGGCGCATGCTCGACTGCCAATCAAGAGGTCCTGGGTCAGGCATAGTGTTATATATTGGATTTTTCCATTAGGAATTAGGGTAACCTATACAATCATTGGCACCTAATGGTGACAGATGTCATTCAATATGGAATATTTTCAATAATGCGTTAATAGTGTTAAATATACTCATGTCATTTGATGTTGTTCTGATGTTGCTCATGATTGTTGATTATTGGTGATAAATTAAATAAATAATTTCAGTTCGAATATTATTAATATGTATTCAAAATCGAAATTTTTAGCAACAGTAGTCAAAAAGTACAATCATTGGCACTCAAGTACAATCATTGGCACTGATAAAATGTACAATCATTGGCACTAAAAAATTTTTTTTTTGCTTTATTCTGATTATTTCCTCGTCTCTGATTGGATTTATGTCTGCAGATTTAAGAATTTGTCAATTAATATGGTATACAGGATGATTTTTTTAAATGGGTATTTAGGGTGTTCTCCGATACTACCGGGAATTTTGAAAAAACAACTTACGTGACCGATTTCAAAAGTAACTAAAACATCATAATCAAAATTTTAAACGGTTTTATTAAACTTGATCTGTTTGTTGTGGCTTTTTTGTTTGTTTCTTAATAATTAAATTTTAACTCTTTTTACTGTTGACTGATTTATCTGATATTAAGTACACATTTTTAGTTCTAATTAGAATACAATTGAATATATTTGGTATCATTACATATTCAAGATGGCGGCCACCACAAAATGGCGGATCACTTACGTATTTCAAAGTCCCCGAAATACGGGTATTAAATGAAAGGTATTGACTAGAAAAACACTGAGTTAATTCACGAAATAAAAATAAACACTTCATTGCAGATTTCAATACAATCATCTAATCAAAAAATATTTTTTTAACTAGGTAGATAGGTGAATAATGGCTAGAGGTAGAAGTGTAATGGGAAACACTACCCAGACGTAATAATTTACTAATCCGTATCCAAAACAAAATATTTTTTTACGGTAAGCTTGCAGTTGATAAACTGACCACGACATTGTATGGGGTCAACAGTTTTCGAACGGTATAATTAAAATTTGACCGTAAGGCTTCGCTTAGCTTCGACCGTGTTGACCCTTTTAAAAATCACATTAGATGGCCCCTTTTCATTTTATTACATATAAGGTTCCATACCTCAAAGGAAAAAGGGGTATGGGTATGGGGTATGGTAAAGGGTATGAAGTGGCATATTAATATCTAATACCTAGGTTGTCTGCAATTGCTGCCGTGTCTGCTTTTGAGCTAAGCAAAAATAAAATTTTGATATGTACGCAAACAAAGGTACGGCGATTAAATATAAAGTAGGATGTGGGTTCTTCGATCCTTAGCTAAATTTAATCATAACTTATTATTTTAGCTCGGTATTGAACCCTACATTAATCAGAAATAGGTAGGCATGCCACCCTGATAATTATTAATTTATTATTTACCTATGCATTTGCGGTTTTTTTACCTAAAATACTTTACCTTGGTTAACAGTAAATCCTATTCGAACGAAAGAAATACACAAAAATGGCCAATATTATGCCAAGGTACAATCATTGGCACATGCCACGGTATAATCATTGGCACTGCCAATGATTGGATTTGATCGATAATATATGTTAAATCCATGCGATATAAATTCCATTACAATGTAAATGAATTTCAACACAAAATAAGTCGCATTTTAAAAAACATTTAAAAAGTACAATGATTGGCATTGGTGCCAATGACTACACCGTCATAGAGTTCATAGTGCAATTATTGGCATATCAAAAACTGGCAAAGTAATCATTGAATTGCAAATCTTACACAAATATCCCAAATTATGCACCTTATTTTACGTAAAAATTACAAACATTAAACAATACTTACATAAATATAATTAATTTAACGCAGTTTTCTTTTCTACTACTTTAACTTTTTTCAAATTTTATAAAATAGATCATATTAATAAATTAAAAGAGTGCCTCTCGAGCCTATCTTTTAAAGATGTTTATGATGAAAATGCTATTGATGCTGCATTTGAAAGTTTTCATAGCACTTTAATATTATTTTATAATTTATGCTTCCCCAAAATTAGAGTGAAGATTTCTAACAAAGTCCGTAAATTAAAGTGGATAACTAAATGCATAAGAACTAGTTGCAAAACCAAACATTTTTTGCGTCACAAATATTACAAAGAAAAATCAGAGGTGACGAAAATAAAATATAAAAAATTCTCAAAACTTCTCCGAAATTGTATCGACCGATCAGTTAAAAATCAAAATGACAAGATAATGGACTCTTCTAAAAATGTATGCAAGACATCATGGAAACTAATAAAAAAAGAATCGGAGGCTGTAAAAAATGTAGATTTTATTTCGCATATAAAAGTTGAAAGTGTTACTCTTGATAACCCGAGTAATATAGCTGAAGCATTTAACGACTTTTTTATAAACTCCGGAAATGTTACCAACCTACCAACAAATTATACATGCAATACAATACTTTCAAACAGTATATTCATGGAACCCTACAATCATCAGGAAGTACATGGGATCATCATGTCTCTGAAAAATACAAATGCTGTAGGATATGATGAAATAGCAACAAAAATCCTAAAATATTGTTCTGTAGAAATTACACCAATCATGACATACCTTATAAATCTGTCATTTACTGAAGGCCGTTTTCCAAGTCTACTTAAGTTGTCTATAGTAAAACCTCTGCATAAGAAGGGCGTAAAAACGAACTTAAATAATTATAGACCTATCACACTCATATCAACTATAGCCAAAATATTTGAAACTGCAATATATAAACGCCTGCTAAAGTTCATTCAAAAATATAATGTACTTAAACCTGAACAATATGGTTTTCAGAGTGGCAAATCCACAACGTTAGCTTGTTTTAATCTCGTCACAAGTGTGTTAGACGGGCTTGACCTTAGTAAGCTAGTTACGGTAATCTATTTTGACATGTCTAAAGCGTTCGACTGTGTATCACACAAACTGCTGCTAGAAAAATTAGAAAAAAAAGGTATACGAGGCCTCCCATTAAAATTACTTCAGACATATCTGGAAAACAGACAGCAATGTGTCGAGCTAACTAACATAAACGCAAGAAAAGAGGTTCAGACATATAGGTCTAGTTGTAAAATTAATGATTATGGAGTACCGCAGGGCAGTATTCTTGGCCCACTCCTGTTTTTATTGTATATAGATGACCTCACTGACATAACTCCTAATCGTTGTATACTATTTGCAGATGACATTTCCTTAATTATGACATGTAATAAAAGTGATGACATTGAACAATTTAATATTGACATAAATAATACAATAGAATTAATTATAAAATGGCTTAATGATAATAATCTTAATGTAAATTTGACAAAAACCAATTATATGCAATTCAGTACATATGGTAGCGTACACAATGACATGCACATCACTTTTAAAGACACTGAATTAACAGAGGTTGAAGAAACGACATTCTTAGGCTTTACACTAGATAGGTTTATGAACTGGAAAGCCCACATTGAAAAAGTGTGTAACAAAATACAAAGTTTTGTTTTTGTCCTCTACAAATTAAGAAAAACTTGCACTCAAAAAACGGTCTTGGCGGCATACCATGGATACATTACTTCAATATTAAACTATGGTCTCATAATATGGGGAAATTCCACTGATGTCCAGAGAGCCTTTATGGCACAAAAAAAATGTATTAGAGCACTTGCTGGTATTCCTCCGTGGGAGTCATGTAGGCCCTTGTTTAAAAAGTTTCGCTTACTGACTTTGCCCTGCATGTACATATTACAGGCGGCTAAATTCGTTAAATTACATCCAGCATTATTTAAAACGGCTAAAGATATTTTTCCGCGAAACACAAGGAATCCTGACAGAATTGTTTTGCCTAGAGCACCAAAAACAGCTTTATATCATAGAAACTGTTATGTTATGTGTGGGAGGATATATAATGCCATCCCCCGTGATATTAGGGAACTGCCAGAAAGAAGATTTGCAAGAAAATTAAAGCTATGGTTAATTGAAAAGACTTTTTACACAATCACGGAATTAAATAATAACATTAAGGGTAGAATATTGTAATATTATAACTGACCTAAATATTAATTACTCTAATTTTATAAATAATAATAATGAATGATTTTAATGCATGTACTTACCTAATAATAATATTTGTATGTCACGATGTGACTAAATGTACACGGACTCTGTATTACTATGTACCAAATACCTACATGTAACCTGCATTTATAGCAAATAAATATATTCTATTCTATTCTATTCTATTCTATTCTATTCTATTCAAATCATTAGCAGCAATGGCGCGCAAATTTATGAAAAAAATAAATCCCGCCAATTTAACTGTCAATGTCACTTACAATTTGGTTTTAGCAGAGGCTAAATTTGAAATACTATTTAGGAAAAAATATAAGAAATGGCTACAGTCGTGTTGTGTTATAATATTACGATTAAAAGTTGAAAGTGCCAATGATTGGGGGGGTGCTAATAATACTACCGGTTACCCT
Source organism: Hemistola chrysoprasaria (assembly GCA_947063395.1). Classification (NCBI taxonomy): domain Eukaryota; kingdom Metazoa; phylum Arthropoda; class Insecta; order Lepidoptera; family Geometridae; genus Hemistola; species Hemistola chrysoprasaria. The sequence continues at coordinate 15,791,719 of OX346716.1, read as the reverse complement.
GTTTCAATAACTGCCTGGAGTCTGGAACTGTGCCCGGTAGATGCCAATAGGCTCGCCCCTTATTACATGGGACATATAACATACCGGCGAAATGTGGGTGTATCTACTATGGGACTGAGTCCTGGGCACACCTCTGCCTACCCCTTCGGGAAAAAGGCGTGAATGTATGTTATGTTATGAAAACTTAAATATAGTTAATGAACACTATTTTAAATGGTAAGAATATCCCCTCTGCCTCAAAAGGATTTATATATACCTGATCAAATCAGGTGCCTCAGTCCCATAGTAGATACACCAACATTTCGCCAGTATGTTATTGGTCCTATGTAATAGGGGGCGAGCCTATTGCCATCTACCGGGCACAGTTCCAGACTCCAGGCAGTTATTGAGATAATTCCTAATGGAAAAATCCAATATTTAACACTTTGCCTGACCCGGGACCTCGAGCATGCGCCAGAGGGCGCATGCTCGACTGCCAATCAAGCTCGGTGCTCGGTAGAGTAGAGACTCCACCGAGGCAGTCGAGTATTTAAGTTTTCTTTTTAAGATTTTCGGTTTTTCACATTCACATTTTTGTTAACAGACAATAGCTTACATGTTTCGCAACAACCGGGCCATTCTAAACCTTCCCGTGGATGTCTTCATGCGAGCCTTCCACGAGCACATGTTCATAACAGCCAACGTGTCCTCATGGATGTTCGATGGCATAGAGGATCCGGTCCTGAACGTCGCCTCGCAGATACCTAACCTACCAGCTGTCATACCTTATGACAAGTTTGGATGGTTCTATGAGGTGAGTTAACTGAGGTTAGCTGGTTTGGGGCTATTTGATTTTTGGGGCCACTTAATTTTTGAAGTTTGAAGATAGTTGGTTTTAAGGCTAGTTTATTTGAGGCTAATTGGCTTTAAGGCCAGTTTATTTGTGGATAATTGGTAATTTGAGGCCAGTTATTTGAGGCTACTTGGTTATATTGCCAGTTGTTTGGAACAAGGCGTGCCTGTATGTATGTATGTACGTATGATTGGTGGCTAATTCGTTTCATTGCTGATTGGTGGCTAGCTGGTTTGAATACCAGTTTATTTGATGCCATTCTCAACGTTTCCGTGGAACCTCTTCGTACGAGCCTTCCACGAGTACATAAGTTCCTAACAGCCAACGTGTCCTCGTGGATGTTCGAATTCAAAGAGGATCCGGTCCTGAACGTCGCCTGGCAGATAAAATCTTCCAGCTGTCTTTTGGTGGTTCTATGAGGTAAGTTTTGAGGGTTAAAGTTAGGGGCGAGTTAATTTGGAACTAATTGGTTTTAAGGCCAATTGATTTGAGGCTACTGGGTTTAATTGCCAGTTAAATTTGGGGGTCAATTCATTTGGATCTTGTTGACAATTAATTTTTGGGGTTTGAGTTTATTTCGTTTCCGTCGACGGATGATGGTTAGTTTATTTTAAGGCCAGTTAGTTTGGAGCTGGTTGATTTCAGTAAATTGTAGTTGGTTCGTTATTAATTTAGGTTAGTATTAATTTAGCTAAGAGTTAATATAGGATTATAGAGTTTGTTCGCGACAGCCTTTTTGTTATTATGCATTTATACTTTTTATTTTTGAAAATATTTCTTTTATTTAGGTGTGTGCCAAAATTGACTAAAAAAGTCACATTATATTCCTTGCCGTAATAAAAAAACATTGATTTTGCTATATTTTTCGTTTTTACCTATTTTGCGTCGTCTTACAGAGTTGGTGTCTAGAAACGTGTTGTTTTTTACAAAGTATGCAATCAAAATATATAATACTAGCGACCCGCCCCGGCTTCGCACGGGTAGCAGAAGTAGGTATAGTGGACGTTTAACAGGAGTAAATTCGTGATTCATTGTATTTTAATAGATATAACCCTAATGGTTTACGCAGCGCACGCAAATTAATGACTATTTCTGTTACAATGACCAAACCTTAACACATTATGTTATAATTTATCGTGGGCTATTTTGAAGATATTGATGAGTACTACAAACCCCTAGTACATTACTTTATTCTACCACCAATACTTTTCACACCGCATGAAAAATAATCACTGCTTCGATTATTGTGACTAAACCAGAAAAGATGGATATAATCTATGTATACTGTTTTGTAGGTATTGATAAGTACTACAAACCCCTAGTACATTACTTTACTCTACCACCAATAGTTTTCACACACCGCATGAAAAATAATCACATTTTCGATTATTGTGACTAAACCAAAAAATATGGATATAATCTATGTATACTGTTTTGTAGGTATTGATAAGTACTACAAACCCCTAGTACATTACTTTACTCTACCACCAATAGTTTTCACAGCGCATGAAAAATAATCACTTTTTCGATTATTGTGACTAAACCAAAAAAGATGGATATAATCTATGTATACTGTTTTGTAGGTATTGATAAGTACTACAAACCCCTAGTACATTAGTTTACTCTACCACCAATAGTTTTCACACCGCATGAAAAATAATCACTTTTTCGATTATTGTGACTAAACCAAAAAAGATGGATATAATCTATGTATACTGTTTTGTAGGTATTAATAAGTACTACAAACCCCTAGTACATTACTTTATTCTACCACCAAAACTTTTCACAGCGCATGCATATAATGTCTGTTTCGATTATTGTGACTAAACCAAAATAGATGGATAAAATTTCCGTGGACTATTTTGTAGATATTGATAAGTACTACAAACCCCTAGTACATTATATTATTCTACCATCAATGCATTTCACAGCGCACGCAAATTTATGAATATGGTAATTACGAGGGGAGGTCAAAAAGTTCGCGGAATGAAAGGGAAGGGGGGTGAATTTAAACATGAAATTATTATTCCTTTTCAATATATTCTCCATTAACCCTAATACACTTCTCAGACATTTCAAATAATTTGTTTATACCTTCGAAAAAAAATGATTTGTCAAGGCCTTCAAAATAAGCATATATTGCCGACTTCACTTCATCGTCATCCGTAAATTTCTTTCCACGAAGCTCTTTTTCATGTTTGGTAACAAATAATAATCACAAGGGGCCAAATCTGGACTATAGGGAGGGTGGTTTAAAGTTTCGAAGCCCTACTTGTGTAAGGCAGCCATCGCAACATGACTCTTGTGAACGGGTGCGTTGTCGTGCAAAAGGAGCATACCTCGAGACCATTTTCCCCTTCTCTTTTCTTTAATTGCTACTTTTAATTTTTCCAGTAGTGTAGCGAAGTACTTCCCCGTGATATTGACACCTTTATAATCGATCAATAAAATCTCCTTGGAATCCCAAAAAACTGTAGCCATAATCTTTCCGGCCGATTGTGACACCTTAAACTTCTTGGGCGGTGCTGCGCCTTTTTTGTGCCACTGCATTGACTCCTGCTTCGACTCAGGTGCATAGTGATGAACCCAAGTTTCATTTGCAGTCACAATTCGGTTCAGAAATTCATCCCTGTTTTCACTACACAGCTCCAAAAACTCGCGCGAACACTCGACGCGCTGCTGTTTTTGAAGCGCTGTGAGCATTCTCGGTACCCATCTTGCACTGACCTTAGACATGCCAAGATGGTCATGGAGAATATTCAAAATGGTCGTAGATGATACTCAAGTCATCTCTGCGATTTGTTTCGTCTTTAGGCGTGCATCTTCTAGAACAAGTTTTTCAACTTTTTCAACAATGTCTGAGGACGTTGCTTCAATTGGCCGACCTGAGCGCTGATCGTCTTCAATTGAGTCTCTGCCTTGCTTGAAAAAACTATGCCACTTGTAAATCATCGTTTTTCCAGGGCAGGAATCCCCGTAAACTGATGACATTTCTTCCATAATGTTCTGAGGTGTTTTTCCTTGCTTAGTGAGTAACTTAATCACTGCACGATACGCAATTTTCTCCATAGTTGATAATTTCTACCCGATTGACTTGTTTATCCAGCGATATCTCAAAGGTTTATGAACCGATTGGGCTGAAACTTAGTATTTATAATTGTATTGAGTCAACAAGTAGCGACAGGTAAAAATAACTACCCCCTTCCCTCTCTAAACCCTCCATTCCGCGAACTTTTTGACCTCCCCTCGTATATTATGTAACACCTTGGTTCACAATATTGCAGTTTTCTTACGGATCCCTATTTTTTTTCAAAATCTCATATAGCCTATGGCACTCACACTGAATTAAGCTATCCATAAGTGAAAGAATTTTTAAAATCGGTCCAGTAGTTTCGGAGCCTATTCGTTACAAACAAAAAAACAAAAAAACAAAGTTTCTCTCTTTATAATATTAGTATAGATGAGCCAGTGACATTTAAAATTACGTACCTATTTCGAAAACTAGTCTTTAGTTTTAGACCTTGGATATTGAGAATATAAAGTAATATCAAAATAGATCTTAATCTTAACAAAAAAGTTGATAAATTTAAAAATCCAAATTTATTTAAAAAGCAAACACCTTAACAAACTTAAATAAAATAAGATTTATAGAAGATACATAATATTATATATACATTATTGTAAGAACATAAGTATAAAGTATAAACGAATATAAGGTAAAATCTATTGGTAAACATTATAGTTTTCTTAATTAGATTAATGAGTTGTATACATAACATGAAATAAGGTCACGCCTTGTTTTCCTTAAGGGAATAGCAGAAGTGATCCGATTTACGAAGTCAAAGTCGAAGTCAAAAAGGTTTATTCAAATATGTCACAATCTGACACTTTTGTACGTCAATAAAGATAAACAGTAATGAGTCTACCTTTTCTAAGTCTAAGATACCTTTACAAGAAGAACGCACAAGAAACTTGTAGGGCTTAATTTTATCAACTGATTGTTTTACAATATTTGGTTTGGTTGCATTCGTTTGTTTGTGTCGGTGCCGCGAGATGGCTATGCAGAAGTTTCCAAGCATCTTTGTCCTCTATGACTTACTGATTGACTTTATAATAATACGAAGTTGTTACAGCCGGATTTCTCATGTTTGTCCTATGTGAAAGGTGGCGTGCTTATTGCCATCAACCGGGCACAAATCCAGTCTTCAAGCCTCTATTGAGAAATTCCTAATAGAGCAATCCAATATCCAAAAACAACTTGGCTTGACTTGGGACTTGTTTTTCGATCCGTAATTAAAATCTAGTGACTCATGCGCATAAGTAATGATCAATGTATCTGATCTGATGACATCTTGCTGAAATGTTCTTGGCCTAGTTAGATATAGAGAGGGTATTCGGGTGATGTATCTCAAATGATGTACGAACTAAAAATCCCAGTTTCGCGTGATTAGACGTTCTCTAGATATAAACTTAAAGTATACGAGTATATAAAATATAAAAGAAATGTAGTTTCCTTCATTCTCGAAATTATAAAAAAAAGTCGAATTGGTTAATTATTTGTATGGGAAATAGTCCGAAATTGGGAATAAAAAACATCGATTTAGTAATTTTTAGGGTTCCGTACCTCAAAAGGAAAAAAAGGGACCTTTACAGGATCACTTTGTCCTGTCTGTCTGTCTATCTGCTCCTCCGTTTACTACTAGATGGCGCTGTATGTTCTTAATAGGCGGATTGTTTTTGGGATTGGAAGCGTTTTTTTTTCCGGTATCTAGGTATGAAAACCTACACTGTGCATACGACATACGTATGCATTAACAATTTATTTTGTAGTGTTGTGTCAAATTTCATTAAACAATATATATCTTATTTATCGCGAGCAGATATTCCATAAATATACCCGCGGCTTTACCGATTAGATATATAGGTGACACCGATTACTTTCAACATGATTTTGAGAAAAAAGTTCACATATTAAAACACATAATGTAGATACAAGCAGGTAGGTATATTATAAAGCCAAGATTATAATTTAGAAAGAAACAATCGTTTTTCCGTTTTGAGTTAAAGTTCAAAGTTCAAAATAATTAATATCTACAATTCAAAAATAACTTCGGCAAATTAATCTGTAGTAGATAATTTATTATACTTAATATTATCAATTTCTATTTAAATCTTAAGGTAAATTTCTTATCATAGTCTGTACAGTTTAAGTTCTTCTATTGTATTAGATTTAGATAATCGAAGTCCTGATCGACTTGGCTACAAAAAAAACAAAACGTGTCCATAACATAAAACAGGCTATAACATAAAATGGTTTGTTTTTAAATTCCACCATTTAAACACGCTTTAAAATCTGAGCGTGACAAAACAGCAATAAATAAATAAATTTTTCCATCGTGTACAGTTGGTGAAACACCAATTTGAGGTACGGAACCCAAAAACTACTCCTGTATGGTATAATAAAATAAAAAAAAAATAATATAAAAAAAAACGTAAAATTTACCAAAAAAAAACACATATATATTACTACTTTACACTACATATATATTATATATATATGTAGACTATATAATGTAATATATGTACTATATTACACTACATATATATTATATATATATGTAGACAATAACACTTGGCATGGTGTGCATATGCCACAAGGATGTACAAATCTAAATAAGACGGTACGTGCTGAAAAACAGCGCTGTGCACCGAGCGTAGCACATGCTGAGCACAAGCCAATTACCACAACCACTGTTTAAATATATGTTCAAGCAGATTGTAATATCGTGTTTGTTATTAAGGTTGGGTAATAAACGCATTTTTTCTTTCTTTCTTTCTATATGTCCTGGCCGGTTTCGGCCTCAGCGACTTCGATCGCGCATGTGGCTGACGTATCCGATTTTGGCTTTAAAAGTGCGTGTGCAAACACTACACGTTAGGATACCATTAACATAGTTGTATGTTAAATTGGAAATGGTCTGTTATTCATTTGGTCTCTCTTGGTGTCAAATTCACATCTTCGCTGGTCTTCTAAGGATTACACTTTCTTCTTGACAAGCTGCCTCCACTGTGTCCTGTTAGAAGCCAATTCCTCCCAATGAGAGGGTTCTATGCTACATCGCTTCATATGCCTCTTCTGAACGTCTTTAAATCTGTGAAATTGGCCGCCTGAGTACCGCTTGCCTTCCTTCAGTTCAGAAAAGAGCATGCGTTTAGCAACCCTCTCGTCGCACATCCTGGATACGTGGCTATATATAGTATATATGGAACCATACTAAGCACACTTAACAAGGTATAACTTAACAATGTATTTTATAAGTCCTGTATCATCCTTTCAAGCTAAAGGAAAACGATGAAACATAACCGATGCACCTGATTATACAAGAGAGAAAGTATAGTAATATCCGTAATGTATACGTAATACTAATGCCAACATAACTGTATAATCAACTCTTGGTCGACTTGGTCGAGCTATCAGCTGTATACACGGCACCTCGACGTAGGTACCTACAGTTTGTATACATATACTAAACAATCTCATTTAATATATGTATTACTTGTGACATACATTATGTTTTCATGCGATGGCCAAGTCAATCTATTTTATTTAAAACATAAAAGATTTTTAATATTGATATGGTCACTTTAAGATGTTGTTAGGTTAGCTAAAATTACGTTATAACTTAAGACAGGGATTTAATAAAGTAACCGACTTGTTATTATATTGATCTCACAACTTTTTACGGTAGAAGAACTTAGTTGCGAGACTTGTTTTTTTTAACAAGTTTTGTTTTTGATGGCATCTCATTTCTTTTTGTAGATATAGTCCTACTTTTTTCATTTTCGGTACCTTCTACTTCTTGAACACCAACAACGCCACTCTCCTCCGCCGGCCGCGGTTATGATTGTTATTGTTATTTCTTTCATGGCAATTTCGGGCAATTTATACTACTTAACTTTGCGAAATTTTGGTACAGCTTCATAAGACATGTCCCATTCTTGCTTTTTCATTCTGTTGACCATTTTAAAAGTTAGTTTGTACATAATTATATCTAGGTACTTATCTAAACCTACTATTCCATTATATTATACATATAACAGGTACACTGATTCATTGACTGCAAATGTGACTTTGTATAGTCTTATACATTTATAATTTATATGTAACAGTTATTTATGCAATTGGTGTATCTAGAAAACTGAACCAAAATTACAAAATATTTTAGTTTTTCCTTGATTTATACACTAAACACTAATTGTATTCTAAATGTGAAGCTTTTATGTCTGCTAGAAGTGCCTTAGAGTTTTGACGATCGGTCAGTCAGTCAGTCAGTGATTGACAAAATTAAGAAATTTAGACTAGTTATAATTCCTAAACTTCAGGTTCAAATTGAATGAAATTTGAAATATACCGTGTTTATACAATGCCTGCTTTCGGTTACTAAAAATTCAGGCTTCTAGTTTTATTCACAACAACAAAAGTTATAGGGGGTCGAAAATGGCCTGAACTGCTGCGAGAAAAGGATGGTACGGCCTTGCCGCTTTTTTGCTCAACTTAGCGATGTTGTCCCAGAATAAAGACAAAATAGCTATACCTAGCTTTAGATTATCTAAAACAAATAAAAAATCATTCTTAGGAAATACTGTACGTTTCTATAATAAAATCCCAAAAGAGATAACGGGGCTCTCAGAGGGTAAATTCATAACCTATATAAAAGAAGGCTTATTATAAAGTAAATCAGTACATAGAGGAAAAAAGATGCTTGAGAACTTCCGCATAGCCACCACGCGGCACCTTCCAAACAAACGAATGTAACCAAACCAAACATTGTAAAACAATCAGTTAAAAAATTAAGCCCTACCTTCTTGTGCGTTCTTCTTGTAAAGGAATCTTTCCGAACGCACGGTAGAGTCATTACTGTTTATTTTCATTGACATACAAAAGTGTCAGATTGTGACCTATTTGAATAAATCTTTTTGACTTTGACTTTGATTGCACAATCTATAGCGCACCTGAATTCTTAGTTCCTACGGTCCGGAAATGGACCGTGGTCCGCCTGTAGTAGTTTATAACCATAATGGTTTTAAAACCATTTATTAAATCTTAATGGTTTTAAAACCATTTATTAAATCTTAATGGTTTTAAAACCATTTATTAAATCTTATATTTTCCAGAATAATGATGGGAGTGTCAATAAATGAGTAGGGTATCAACAACTGCGTCCCTTACCTAGATTACACGAAAAAATTGTGTTTGTAACAGTTCCTAAGTTTTTAAATGTATTTTTCCAGCGGAACGGCTCAATAGAATTCGACGGGTCATTCCTCATGCATACGGGCGCTGGAGACTTCAGCCAGCTGGGCATGTTAGAGAAGTGGAGGTTCTCCAATCGGACCCAATATCGAGACGAATGTGGGGAAGTCAGGGGGTCTACTGGAGAACTGTGGGCGCCGGAGTTCGGACAACCAGATGTCACTATATTTGCTTCGGATTTATGCACGTGAGTGTCTCTAAGGCTGGCCATACATGGACTTCTCTTGTAGTCAGGTTCAACCGCGCTGCCGACCGCCTGAAGCTGTCGTGACTGCTCGAGTGGTTCCGCGTATATGTGTACGAGTACGTAGAAGACTGTAGTTAGCTTTTTTTTTTAATATATTTAATACATATACATATATAAAACATAACAATATATATTGTACCATTACACCAAGTAGGTTTGAGTTGGTACTCACAATCGCTCATTACCAACTGCGTAAGTAAGTAACATAAACTTAATAGTAAATTTTAAACTTTCTGTACCAAAGTGATATTTATTGCAATAAGTACAACGAAACTGATAAAAGTCACCATCTATTATGCAGCTAAAGAATTGATTACTTATCGCTAATAAAAACTACACCAACGACACGCAATGCAAATGCTGTGTGAAGGTAAATATAAATTTGAACTTAAGTTTCAGGCAGAAATACAGGAGCTATGCATTCACAACTTGAAGCAGTCGACACTGGCTACTTCAAGCAGTCCGTCTACGGCTGGCCTTAAACTTTTATTGAGTCATCAAACTATGTAGATATGTGTGCCTTATCCTACTGTCCACTAATGTAATAAATGCGATAGAGCATTATATGTGTATGTTGACTGCCTCGGTGGCGTAGAGGGCGCATGCTCGACTGCCAATCAAGAGGTCCCGGGTTCGATCCCCAGGTCAGGCAGTGTTAAATATTGGATTTTTCCATTAGGAATTATCTCAATAACTGCCTGGAGTCTGGAACTGTGCCCGGTAGATGGCAATAGGCTCGCCCCCTATTACATGGGACCTATAACATACTGGCGAAATGTGGGTGTATATACTATGGGACTGAGTCCTGGGTACACCTCTGCCTACCCCTTCAGGAAAAAGGCGTGAATGTATGTTATGTTATGTTATGTGTGTTACTTCTTTACGTCAAAACTACTGAACCGATTGGGCTGAATATTAAACGTAGACAGCTTAGACCTTTTTAACATAATAAATATAGGTTCTGTAGATAATTTTCATCGTGTGAAACTGCGGGCGTCAGCTAGTATAGTATTAAGCTTATTTCATCTGATATAAATACGTGAGAATGTATTATCCTAGCTGATTACAAGATAACGATAAATGCCTAGCTGTTATGTAGACAGGTACTGAATATTCATTAATCCTTTATATCTACAAATAATTACGTGCAATCACAAGTTTTTATTAGAAGGTCACTAACTGATTTTAAAATACATTAAGCCATATTTACACTTGGAGACAAATGAATAATCGTTCTGGCGCTTCGCTGGTCGCTGCAGCACAAAATAACTTGACAGCTTTGACTTTGACAGCCTCGATGGCACAGATGGTAGTAACTCTGCTTTCTGTGCCGCAGGCCCCGGGTTCGATCCCCGGCCAGGTCAAACATTTGTGTGCATGAACATGTCTGTTTGATTTGTGTCTGGGTGTTATAAGATTATATAAGTATGTATATCAGTCATCTGGTTACCATAGTACAGGCTTATAGCCTAGTTTGGGACCAGATGACCGTGTGTGGAAGTTGTCCCATATTATTATTATTATTATTATTATTATTATAACAAGTGTACAAAAGTGAAGTTCATGTATATACGTCAGTTTTCATAGCCACGCTCGGCGATCGCGCTAGGGTTGTCAACTGTGACTTATGAAAAACTATCGTGGTAGTGGCACTGGTATCTGGTTGTTTGATTGATTGTCCAACTAATATTATAAATGCGAAAGTTTGTGAGGATGGATGGATGTTTGTTACTCTTTCACGCCAAAACTACTGAACACAAAGTGATCTTAATATTATTTCTTACTTAATATTATAAATCTCGAATCTTAGTACAATGCAAAAAAGGAAAATTAAGGAAAAAGTATGTTATAAGCGTGATTGTATGTTATAGCACTTATTTTTTTGTTAGTGAGTGACAAGACGAGCAAATCAGAAGTGCCTGATGGTAAGCATCATGATTGCCCATATCAGACACAGTGCCACCCAGTGTTTTAATATTCAAAATTCTGCGCGGTATTGCACTGCGCCTGCCACCCTGAGATATTAGTTGTTGAAACTCGTCATGCCCAGTAATTTCGCTGGTAACATTGCCCTTCAGACCGGAACACAGTAATGTTTGCACATTACTGCTTGTTAGAGCATGGAGGTAATTATTTTAATGTTAGACTTCAGTTGAACCCCAAACTATCAACATTGTATAATAACATAACCATGCTTCTGTCTCGTACAGAGCTTGAAAGCGCATGAGGTCCTGGGTTTCATTCCCATGTCGGGCAGTGTTATTGGATTTTTCCATTAGGAATGTCTCAATTGCCTGGAGTTTGGATTTGTTTCCAGTTTGTTGCAGTAGGTTCGCCCTTGGTCTAAATACAAATAAAAATATGGTTGTTATATTAAAGGACTGGATCCATGGTTGACCTATACTTTACCCTTCATGCAGCCCTATAGATCTACGATATTTATGAACGGAGTAGAAACTTGATAGTGGCGCCCCCTCTCCAGCTCAGCGTTTGAGACAAATTTCAGCTCAGCGTTTGAGCCCCGCGGTTTCACCCGCGTTGTCATCGTTCCCATGGGAATATCTAGAAAAAAAGCCCCATTTGTTATTCCAAGGTCTAAGCTACCTACATACCAAATTTCAGCCTAATCGGTTCAGTGGTTTTGGCGTGAAAGAGTATCAAAAATCTATCCACAAAAACTTTCGCATTTTTTATAATATTAGTGGAATCAATTCTCATTGTTGAAGGAACGCAACTTTATAACCAAATGCCTTGGCATAATATAAAGCATGCAGACTCAATTTTCGCATTTGAAAAACAGTCAGTTCAACATATTGTCGCAGATAAATAAATAGTACGTACGGGTAGTGTACCTTTACCAATTTCTCATAAATATGCGCGGAATGAGCCAGTATTACAAAAACATTTATTTGCCAACCCCTAAACTAATTTTATAACTACCCTCTTTAAATATTTTTATTTATTGTGAATTTTAATGTAATTGTGCGACAACAAACAATTATATTGTGCAATAACTATGTTATCACGTAAGTGGCAAATTGCCTTTGTTAATAATAAATATCCTTCAACCGAAACCGAGATATGTATAGTTACTTTTTGTTTTAATTTTTTCTACTATGCGGTGTTGTTAACGCATAAAGAGGTTTTCTATCTATATACCCTACAGAAGTCGGAGTGCAAATTGCTGTACGATTTGTTTTTGTGTTGTATAATTGCTGTGATTGGTTATTTTATTCTTTTTCTCTTCAATTGGTCCCTCAGTGTTGAGGATCGTGACTCCGTTTCCGATACTTTTCCGAGATTGTCTTTCTCCACTGGCCCGATCTTTGGCTTTGTGGAGTGCTTCGCTGACGGATATTTCCAGCTGTTGTGAAACCTGGTCAGGCCATCGTTTTGGGCTTCGCCCTCTAGGCCTTTTCCCCTCTGCCTGTAACCATTTTCAAGTTTATCGCCGTTTCTGCGCGCAATATGCCCGACATAGCGCAACACTCGTTGCAGGCATACGGATGACAGCCTATTGTCTTCTTCAAGCTTTAGCTCCTTGAGGATGGACACATTAGTTCGAAATGCTGTCCATGGAATCCGCAGCATTCACCGCCAGCACCACATTTCAAATGCATCGATTCTGTGTCTGTCCGCGGCCTTTAGTGTCCATGCATTTGAAATTATTTCGTAATTTAGAAAATTATATTATTTTTAGTTACAATTTTGTATTCGCAGATACATGGTGCTAGGTAAAGAGAAGGATGTCGAGATAGAGGGTCTGCAGGGCGTTCAATATTCAGCCAACGCTTCAGTATTTGACAACGGATATACTAATCCTGATATGGTAAGTAATTACCTAGTCTTTAACCGTCTTTGACTGCCTCGGTGGCGTAGAGGGCGCATGCTGGACTGCCAATCAAGAGGTCCCGGGTTCGATCCCCAGGTCAGGCAGAGTGTTAAATATTGGATTTTTCCATTAGGAATTATCTCAATAACTGCCTGGAGTCTGGAACTGTGCCCGGTAGATGGCAATAGGCTCGCCCCCTATTACATGGGACCAATAACATACTGGCGAAATGTGGGTGTATCTACTATGGGACTGAGTCCTGGGTACACCTCTGCCTACCCCTTCGGGAAAAAAGGCGTGAATGTATGTTATGTTTAACCTACTTCTTTATATTTATAGCCCTGCAAATCTAACAAGTTACCGTTTTACGTTTCATATTTTCAAGTTTTGGGAGGGAAGAAATAACTTTGCATAGACGTAACTTGCACAATTTCAATAATAAAAAAACATACATTCACGCCTTTTTCCCGAAGGGATAGGCAGAGGTATACCCAGAACTCAGTCCCATAGTAGATACACCCACATTTCGCCAGTATGTTATTGCTCCCATGTAATAGGGGGCGAGCCTATTGCCATCTACCGGGCACAGTTCCAGACTCCAGGCAGTTATTGAGATAATTCCTAATGGAAAAATCCAATATTTAATACTTGCCTGACCTGGGGATCGAACTTCAATAACATTCGCCGTAAAACCAAAGAATTATGTTTTTTTTCAAAAGACAGATGTACAATTTTTTTTTTATTTACAAGACGAGCAAATGAGGTTTCCGATAGTAAGCATCGTGATGCATGATTGCCCATATCACCCACAGTGCCACACAGTGTTTTAAAATTCTAAATTCTGTGCGGCACTGCACTGCGCCTGTCACCCTGAGATATTAGTTGTTGAAACATGTCATGCTCAGTTATGTTTGCACATTACTGCTTGGCGGATGAATAACTGGCAAAGGTGGTACTTCTCCAGGCGGGCCCCCTGCAAAAGAGGCCTACCACTACAAAAACTTACTGCGGTCTTACTACGGTGTTGTAGATCTTCCCGTTAAGTTAGGGCAAGCGCGGATCATAAGTGTAAAAACATTCTACTGTTGTATGTATAATGTATAACCTGATTAATAAATAATAAATAAATTGTTTATTTTTCAAAAATAATAGGTACAAATAGTAATTGCAGCGTAATGAAATAGGTAATATCTAACCATTTTTGACTCTTAAGGACAAAATAATAAATAGTACTAATATTGATTAGATCATGAATAGTTGTAGTGGCTCTTTAGCAGGGACCGCCTGGGGAAGTGCCACACCTTTGCCAGTTATTCATCCGCCAAGCAGTAATGTGCAAACATTACTGTGTTCCGGTCTAACAACTAATATCTCAGGGTGACAGGCGCAGTGCCGTGCCGTGCAGAATTTTGTATATTAAAACACTGGGTGGCACTGTCTGATATAATAGGCAATCATGATGCTTACCATCATAACAAAAAAGAATAGTCCGTATACCTGTGTGTAGGCGTGTTACTGCGACGAGGTCCGCGACCACAACTGCCTGCCCCCCGGAGCCCTGAACGTGTCGGAGTGTAGGTACGGAGCGCCCGCCTTCGTCAGCTTGCCGCACTTCCTGCACGCAGACCCTTACTATCCTACCAAGATAGAGGGGCTGGAGCCTAAAGAGTGAGTACAATGTATTTTGTTGGATAATACGACATGTTACTTATACGTGTTGTTATACTTAAGGGAGGGTATCGACCTTGGCAACTTGCAAAAGAAAGAATTGGTAAATAAACAAAAAAAAGACGTGTGGCACTCGGGGACTGCCGCGGTAAAGCTATTGCATAGCATTTTTTATCAACTTATGCAATTATAATTATTTATTTATTTTATTTATGCAGTATTTGTTTTCTTTGATATTAATTCAAGTTACACTTTTTGAGCGTGGGGACCGATAAGAAAACAAATTCGCCGATACAATCAATGCCACCTAGTGGCGAGTTGCTGAACTAAAGAGACAAGCGTGATATATCAAAAAAGTCATTAAAAGTTCTGCTATTCATCGATAGATGGCAAAACTAAAAAGTATCACCGCTGTGCCGGTCGGAGTGGGGGGTGTTAGGTTATTTTCGTTACGGAATTTCTGGATTTGGTCTCCACGCTCAAGGCCCGCGATAGAAGCTATGCAATAGCTTAAAAATTCGACTTCTCACACAAAATGGATCAGCTGATTGACATCTTGTTATTTTTAAGGTGAAGTAAGTTACGTCCGTATCGTTTATTTACTTCTAAATTTTTATTTCCTTGTGAACGTTTTACGCGACTGTAAGTAAAACTGGGATCTTTAGATGGTCTCAAGTAAAAATATGGGTTTATACTTAAAAGAAAATAGACAGATATCTATATCTGTCCCCTAAATTTACATCACCTTTCAAATAACAGTCTATTTTTGTCAAATAGGTTAACTATATTCGAAGGAAATAGGGGAATACAAAAATCGATTTGGTAAACTTGTCTTAGGGTTGTGTGAAATTGCTAAAATGTGGTGTCACCCCTCCTGAGGACCTTTTAGCAGTATGACACAATCCTATGGAAAATTTTGAAAATCGATGAGAATCGAGATCGATCGACCTATTTGATATATTTATATCCTGATATTTCGAAAATGAAGTAAAGTATATCCCTATCATTTATTTTTGTTTAGAAACTCTACATTATTTTGTAGTCAACGTCCAATCACGCGACTCACAAAACTGTGATTTCTAGAAATATATTATGAAATAAAAAACCAAGAGAGTTCATAAGATAAACTTATGGGTTAATTATATTCGGAGGAAACAGATAGATAGATAGGATATATTACAAAATTATGTTGAGGGATCTTAATGAATAAAAAATACATTATTACAATAGTGTTAAGACTTTAAGACTAATTAAATTAAGACTAATTACGGTAAAAAAGAAATGTTTTTTATCAATATCGGCGATCGGTACGGGTCACCATCCCATTATCAAACAGAAGAAAACAAAACATCGTAGGATTGTGTCCAATTTCTCGAATTTATATGGTATTTTCCAGAGAGATGAACTTCCACCTCGCCCTGGAGATGTTCACCGGCATGCCGCTCTCCGTGGCCGCGCAGCTGCAGATCAATCTACTGGTCAGGCATGTCGCCGGGATCTCGTTAGTATTACCTTACCTCCGTCATTCCATGCAAACGCTCGCGCTTTTTTTTCTTCTTCTTTTATGGACCCACACGAATGTATTGCCAGTGTCAAGTTTTGTATTTATAGTCTGCTTACACGGCACACACTTTTTTTTTTATTTGCCAGTGTCAAGTTATATAAATTTTCAAGTTAATATAGTCAATTCAGAGTCAGGGCAAGCCCAGTCAAGTCACAGCTCTAGTAAAGTAGTGGTCTTTACAAGAAGCTGCCGGAATTTTGGTGGGAACACGAAAAATGGTACTTTAACTCTCGCATCACTTGCCACGTAATATTCCACCATTATTACTATAATATATAATGAATTGACATGGGTATAATTGATTTTAATTTATATAATGACATTTTCGTATTATTTATTATTATATAATTCAATTTATAAGTTATGACTATTTATTTCTAATTTCAATAAATTATTATGTCGATTCATTTTATTTTGTATTTTTTTATTTGTTAATTTGTATTGTAATTTAATTTAGTAAATAATATTGTGTTCCTATGATCCTTGTTGGTCGAAATAAACGATTAATAATAATAATTACACGTTAAACTCTCGAAAATGCACCGATAATTAATAAAGAGACGGGAGCCAAACTGTACTCTTCGGCTTCCCGCCAAAACTCCAAAGGCCCTCTCCGTATGGTTATTGTTATTGTCCACAGACTAAACAACCAGCTCCCGGACGGCGATACGCTGGTCCCCATGTTCTGGTTCCGCCAAGAAGTGCGTATCACGGCGGAGTACGCCGCGCTCGCTAAGCAGGCGCTCCGGATACGTTACTGGACGCCCGTCGCCTTCTACATACTCACTGTACGTATCACACTAACGTCGCAGAGTTGCACATCTATCGATAGATTCACTCCCGAAATCATTGTATCGATATTTCGATAGTATCACAGTATTACCGCGTGCTACGAGTATCGATAGTATTCAACCGATATAAAAAATACCAAAAAGAAAAGATTAGCAACAAAGGATACCTCCTTTCTTGGTCGCCTGAATTCCTGAATTTCCTGAAATTCCCACGAGAATAAAGCTAGAACTACATCTGGCACACGTGTGCCACGTACCCCGGATCTGGGCGCGTCGGAGCCCATACATTTTGTATGGCGACTGGCTGTTTAGAGCTCCATTACGCACACGCATTAGGCGTGGATCTAATGTAGTTCTAAACAGCAAGACGCCATACAAAATGTATGGGCTCCGACGCGCCCAGATCCGGGGTACGTGGTACATGTGTGCCAGATGTAGTTCTAGATTAAGTCGCGACTCTACTAATTTCTTTTTCTTCAACAGGGCATAGGAATAATACTGCTGATATGGGGAGTAGTCATTTTAATGAAAACGTTACTCAGAACGCCTGAAACTACACCTATTATGGAGGAAGATACTATTGCGGAAACACACTGATATTATATTATCTATATTAATAAGTGGATTTGACTGACTGACAGAAAACTCATAGACTAATGACTAAAGCCTTCTGCCAACTAGAACGGAACGGTATAGGAACGTAATAGGATCTCTCCGAACGCACGGCAGATTCATTAGTTTGGCTTTGTTAACTTTCAAAAATGTCTTTTACATTAATACAACATAAAATCACGCCTTTTTCGCGAATTGGTAGGCAGAGGTATACTCGGGACTGAATCCCATAGTAGTACATCCACATTTCGCCAGTATGTTATTGGTCCCATGTAGATAGGGAGTGAGCCTTTTGCCAATGAAAAAAATCCAAATAACACCGTCTGACCTGGGGATCAAACCCGGGATCTTGGCAGTCGAGCTTGCGCCCATTATGCTACCGACAAATTCTCTCTTACACGCCGGCCTCATTTACAATAATTTTGAATTGAATTTTTAAAATTTTAAATTAACTTGCAATGTTGTTTGGATAAAGGTTTATAGGTTGCAAGATTTGCCCCGAACATACATACATGTATACGTATGTATGTATACAAGACATAAACCTTTTCAAATTAATAATTTAGTTTGAGTTTGACTGTATGCGGAAAAAAATACATTTTGTATTGAAATGTAGGTTTTATTTGGCCTGTCTAGTAGGCAGAGGCCACCTTATGACGAACAGCAGTAGTGTGGAAAACGTTTAATTGCTTTATGTTTGACAGCAGACATTAAGCAATTAAACGGCATACAAAAATTGAGGTTTGACAGCAAAATTTACTGCTGTTGTTACGCGATTGCATGTTCGTAATACCACCGAGGGGGTGGTGCCGTGCCGAGTACGGAGTTGAAACTGTGTTGAAACGGTCTAGTGGGCAAAGTAGACCGTTTCGTACCGTCTCTGTGTCGAATACGTGTCCATTACGTTCCGTTATAGTGGGCAGACAGCTGGCGCTTAAACCATAAAATAAAAAATCACAATGATGACGAAGGTAAGCTTACTCAGGGCCGGCTTTTGTACTCTACTTATTGCTAAAATATAGTTAAGATAACTATTTTTTAAACTGACTACGGTTTAATTCCTAACCAATAGTTAACTCGTGTTGAAATACATAGCTAACTAGGGATGAGAAAAACGAATTTGCCGAATTTCAAATAATAAATAAAATCATTTATTTCAGGAAATATCACATTACAATAATTTATAAGTACCAGAGACCCATATCAATAAATACCTTACAGACTAAGATACATAATAATATAATATTAAGCCAAATGCTTGAGTTCTGCCAGGAGAGTCCCCATAATTTCACCGGAAACCGTAGCACGGGGGACTTGAAATTATTTTAAGTATTGGTCAAAAATGTTTAACCATTGCAAAAAATGCAGCATTGTTGAAAAACGAGTCACAAAGCCCTTGTTTTTATTGGCTTTTGTGATTGGCTGAGACTCTTCGCCTGAAGAAAGCTTTAGTTCGGATAAGACACGGTAATGATATCTATTTTTGCCATGGTTAAGATTTGGAGAGTGTGTTCCTTTTACTTTGTCAGGGTATACTAAGAGAGGTATTCCAGAAATTCCCCCGGGAACGAATCCCCGCGGGTGTTACCCTAGTTGATAACTATTTTTAGTTTGTGCAAAAAGACAATAATTTCTATATTATAATATTAGACCATTACTTTATGCGCAGACGTCTGACAGGCAACTCAATCTAACAGACGACTCTCGACGAGGGGGGTATATTATCCAAGGTTATGCAGTGACACTGCCACACAGTGAGTGAACCGTGGGCTCTTTTCGTTGCTAATTTTATTCAATGTTTGACTTCAAACAATTAAAATGCAAACTATCAAAATTAATAATAAAAACCAGCCCCGCACACCAACCAACACATGTTAACGATGTTGTTTTTATATTAAAAATTCATTAAGAGCTTACGCGACCTTCTCGGAATTTGACATAATCCTATGAAAAATTTACCAAATCGATGTTTTGTATTCCCCTGTTTCCTCCGAATATAATAAAACCCATTCTATAAATTTATATCCTGATATTTTTATAGTGAAGTAACCTATGTCCGTGTCATTTCAATTTTTCTTATAAACCCTTGGTTTTTTCATAGTGAACTTCCAAAAATCCCAGTTTTACTCGCGTGATTGGACGTTCACTACAAAAAAAGAATTAAAGTTTATAAACAAAAATAAATGATGTCCCTATCATTTATTTTTGTTCAAGTTTACTTCAAGTTTAAAATATCAGGATAAAAAAAAGAGGAAACAGGGGAATACAAAACATCGATTTAGTAAATTCTCCATAGGATTGTGTCAGTTTGACACAATCACAACACAACAAAAGCTAAGGGGTCCGACAAATTTGTATGGAAAGTCGAAATTTTTCTTGTGAATTTCAGGATTCTTTCTTTTGCAAATTGTTTTTTTGTTGGTGGACGGGAAGATTCACCCCCCTTAAGTATATCACTACACCTTTTTGTAATACGTTGTATACAGGGTGCTACAAAAGTGTAGTAATAGTTTACCCTTCGCATTGGACTTGACAAAAAAGTAAGTAATATATAAAAATATACTTTATACAACATTCTGTACAATCTATAATGTTATATAAGGCTATATCTAATAGTATATATAATAATGACTGACAGACTGATATATTAATAATATTGTTAAGGTGGTTGGACCGAGACATCAGCCTCGTTAGCTCAGATGGTAGTACCTCTTGCTTTCTGTGCTGCAGGCCCCGGGTTCGATCCCCGGCCAGGTCAAACATTTGTGTGCAAGAACATGTCTGTTTGATCTGTGTCTGGGTGTTATAAGCTTATATAAGTATGTATATCAGTCATCTGGTTACCATAGTACAGGCTTCTAGCCTAGTTTGGAACCAGATGACCGTGTGTGGAAGTTGTCCCATATTATTATTATCATTCCCATGCAAACTTTGAGGAACCAATGACGATGATGGAAGAGATATAATTTCATAACATGCAATAACATATAATCACGCCTTTTTCTCGAAGGGGTAGGCAGAGGTGTACCCAGGACTCAGTCCCACAGTAGGTACGTCCATATTTCGCCAGTGTGTTATTGGTCCGATGTAATTGTAGTGGTAGGCCTCTTTTGCAGACAATGGAAAACCTGCTTCCAGCGAAGTAAAAAGAGAGTGTGTTTTATTTCCCTGCATTCTTTTGAGAAAAGCACTATATATGCCTCGGCGGAAATGGCAATTGCCTGTCTGGTATTAGAAAAAAATCATACTAGACCTGCAATTGCCTATTTCGCGGCCTTTGCAATAATGTACTATTTGTAGTATAACTAGACAGACGTCAATTTGTAATGTTACTTATAATAAAACACAAATGAAGAAATTATATCTCCTATATCATAGTTTTTTTAACACCTTTATGTAAATACTATAATAACGTTATCTTCGTCAAACGAAAAAAAAAACAACTATACTTATGTCTAGATTTTTAAAGTGACTGTGACGCGTTTTTTGTATTCTATTTGATAATAATCAAGTTTTTTTCGAAGAAAACAACCTGTTTGATGGGAATGCTTCAATTTTTTATTTTGTTTAAGGTGATTCATCTTGCATACAAAATCCAAATACAATTGTTTGTGGTTGGCTCTGGTTGGCATCTGGCCTTTATTTGCGCAGAAACATATTTGGTTAAAGGAAACCGTATGGTTTTTTAATATAAAAAAAACACTAACATAACACAAAAACTACTTTTTTACAAAACTCAAACTCAAACAGATTTATTCAAATAGGTCATAATCTGACACTTTTGCACGTCAATAAAGATAAACAGTACTGAGTCTACCGTGCGTTCGGAAAGATACCTCTACAAGAAGAACGCACAAGAAACTTGTAGGGCTTAATTTTTTCAACAGATAGTTTTACAATATTTGGTTTGGTAACATTCGTTTTCTTTAAAGGTGCCGCGAGGCGGCTATGCAGAAGTTTCCAGGCATCTTTGTCTTCTATGTACTGGTTGACTTTATAATAAGCCTTCTTTAGTAAAGTAGATTTTATATAGGTTTTGAATTTACCCTCTGAGAGCCCAGTTATCTCTTTTGGGATTTTATTATAGAAACTTTCATAAATAATTTAATTTTCATAAATACGAAGAAACTAAGGTTTTCAGTAACCAATTCCGTTTTCGCGCAAATAAACGCCAGATTAAGAGCCAACCACAAACAATCGAGTGGAAAAATTAATTCCTATTTCTTCATATTTGAGTTTTTTCATTTTGCATGGAAGACGAATCACCTTAACACCTTTTTTCTCTAATAACTTGAAAATCAATTTCTATTTTAACGTTTATTATGCAGCTATTTTGTAAGTTTATTTTTTAATTCAGGTTTTATTCCTTATTAGATTTCTTTTTTATAATGTTAACCAAATGTCGCCTAAAAATAAGTACATGTATTTTTAAGTAAGTAACCATATTTTTTTAACCTTGACGATGAAATCATTTTTTACATATTATGTCCTTATTTTTAATTGATAGGCATTTTATTGTAATATTTGTTAAAGAAACCAGTAATTTTGACAATATAGGAACCTATCAAGGTTTTCCTAAAGGTATGTTTATCAAATAGAGATTGCGTCACGCATCGTTTAAAAACAAGACAATTTCCTAAAAATAACCATGAATGAAACAATTTAATTGCTGTTATAATAGCTGGTAATAATTGTTGTAGAATATTTAAGAAAACGTCATAAAAGTAAAAAATGTATAATTATTGACTTCCATTTTTTGTCGAAAAAAGTTATTTTTTATCACTCTGTATATTATATACTATGACTTTATGACGTCATAATATGGCAGCCGTACTAACCATAAGAAACTAACCTGGATTATTTGAGATAATAGAGTACCTAATAAATAAATAAATTAGTCATTATTATACTTATAAGACAAAATAAATTGTTGATTGTATATTTTTATAATTTTAATAAAAACATGTTATCTATAATGCCATATTTTATTTTATCAAAAAATTTTAATTAAAAGACCTGTTATGGACTAATCACAGTTATTCAGCGCTGTTCAGCTTTATATACATACATACAGTCACGCCTTGTTCCCGTCGGGGTAAGCAGAGACTATTTCTTTCCACTTGCTACGATCCTGACATACAACTTTCGCTTCTTCCACTTCATCACATTCTTCATGCATGCTCGTCGATTGTTGGTACTTTTGACCTGGCCTTTCCGTAAGATAACATAAACTTGATCATGAAAGGTACGCCTAAGTGGACCTCTACCGACTTGACCATTCACACTAGCCTTACAAATCTTTGTCAATCTCCTTTCGTTCATTATCTCCACATGTCCGAACCATCTAAGCAATCCTTGTTCAGCTTATGTTCATAGAAAACCACAATTGTGTATGAGATGCGTTCAGCTCCGTTCTGCTGAATCGAATGCGTATATCTAATAAATGTGATTAGGATCCACGTTGTTTAAAAATATGCGTATAGGAGACTTATTTAAATTTTCCTAGAAAACTGACAGTCTTAATACAATTATTATTATTTTTTTTTTAAATTAAATTCTTACATGAACTGCTGTTATGGCTTATGCAGAACCATTATACACTAACTAATATACATAATATTATACTACACTAACTTAAAGCTACTTATAAATTAGGTAAACGTAATATAGACATATTTATATATTTTATTATATTATATGTAGTTTCTCCTTCCTTATTATTATTATTATTATTTACTATGTATACATGTCATATATATAAATTTGTCGTCAAGGATAGCAAAATAGTATAATATTGTCTCTCTTTAACACGAGGAGTTAAAGAGACCCATTGTATACGTAGTTATAGGTACTGCCGAGCTATAGCGTGGGAGTAAAAACAAACTAATGGGTTTTAGCGCCGTGTCACACCACGGACATTCGACTAAATTCCATACAAAAGTCACATTATAATTATACCTACTACACTGCACACTTTTTTTGTTGTGGTAGGCCTCTTTTGCAGGGGGCCGCCTGAGGAAGTACCACACCTATGCCAGTTATTCATCCGCGTAATGTGCAAACATTACTGTGTTCCGGTCTGAAGGGCAATGTTACCAGCGAAATTACTGGGCATGATGAGATTCAACAACTAATATCTCAGGGTAACAGGCGCGCAGGCAGTGCCGCGCAGAATTTTGAATTTTAAAACACTGGGTGGCACTGTGTCTGTTATGGGCAATCATGATGTTTACCATCAGGCACCTGATTTGCTCGGCTGTCACTCACTATCATAAAAAAAACACATGGAGTTTTGTACACGCGCAAGTGTGCGTGAGGTGATTGAGGTGACTTCCCAGCGAAGCGGATCTCGTGGAGAACTCAATCTCGCTCGCGGGTTAGGCCCGATTGGTGGGCGGATAGTGTCCATTCTATACGCGGTATTATTATCTGTTCTGTGGCCGTGTGTTACTCTTCACTATGATTGTAAGAAAATAAAATTATTAATTTCGTGACACAATTTCGATTTTCGCAAAGTAAAGACGCCCGTTTTTCGATGCCAGTTCAAAATGAAGAAACGTGCACATTACCAGCTTCAACCGGATAAATTAATTGATTCCTAACTGGATTGAAAGGTCACTGGCTTTTGTTGAGATGTTGAACTTTCAGGAGACGACATGAGAATAGTAATAGCACAGGTAATAGTCAATTTTCAAAGGGGTGTAGTGTTACCACTGACAACTTAACGTAAAGACTACGCTTTACAATAAATACCTATATTATAGGTACCTTATGTTGTTTTTTATGACAGTGACAAGACGAGTAAATCAGGTATCTGATGGTAAGCATCATGATTGCCCATATCAGACACAGTGCCACCCAGTGTTTTAAAATTCTAAATTCTCCGTGGCACTGTACTGCGCCTGTCACCCTGAGATATTAGTTGTTGAAACTGTATGCCCAGTAATTTCGCTGGTAACATTGCCCTTCAGACCGGAACAGTAATGTTTGCACATTACTGCTTGGCGGATAAATAACTGGCAAAAGTGTGGTACTTCCCCAGGCGGCCCCCTGCTAAAGAGGCCTACCACTACCACTACACAGCACAAATAAAAAAAATCAAATACCTACTAAAATAAGTAGGTACCTACTACATAATTTTTATACCAAAACGTAAAAAAATATCTACTGTCATATATCTCTAATCCTTATATACCTACTATTTGCCAAATATTTTTTCGGTTTTAAGAATAATTAAATTATGATTCACGTATGTAGTGTAGGTGGGTGGGTAAAGGGTTTATCTATCGATCTTTAAAGACGCTTTCATAACTTACTTTTCGCCAAGGTTAGGCAGTAACACTGCATACCAGCCGGCCCCGCCTTCGTT
Source organism: Hemistola chrysoprasaria (assembly GCA_947063395.1). NCBI lineage: Eukaryota > Metazoa > Arthropoda > Insecta > Lepidoptera > Geometridae > Hemistola > Hemistola chrysoprasaria. The sequence continues at coordinate 15,766,490 of OX346716.1, read as the reverse complement.
TCTCTTTAGATTCATTGTTTGCGCTTGAAATGACATTATCTTTGAATCTAAATAATCCAATGAAATCTAGGCGATCTCCTCGCATACCTATCAAACCGCCACGAATCGGTGATGTTTTTCATATACTAAATTCTTGAAAGCGGGGTCTTTCAAGTTTAGTCAGTGAATGTCATAAAAAGACAAAGGTACCCTAAGTAGGTACGTACCTGCTACCCATTACCAATAGCACAGAATACTAATAAGGGACAGAAGGGACACTCCTCAAAATCATTTAAATAAATAGCTACTCTAGCTCCAACGCAATAAAGTGCAATTCAGGTCTCACAGCGCCTAACTAATCATCGTTATATTAATCTACAAGCAGCCTCTCTTTCTATCGGGTATCTCTATCTGTTCTCTCTGTCTAGCCCATAGATATTTTCCCGTCCAGACGGACGCCCTGGATACTTGTAGCTTCATTCCTTTGTTGCGGAGTGGCCCAGGCCTGGTACATGTAATAGGTACATCTTAGATTATGTAGTTTAAGTACCTATCTAAAGCAAATTGGTTGGTTGTGTGGGAACAGTTCGAGTGAGTTTCTATAATCTCAAAATAGTATCTCCTATAGGTACATGGGTACCTACGACATACAGAAGAATAAACCTAAGGTCAGCCTGGAAGACCGTTCACGAGGCAAGGCGTAAAAAGGGCAACTTCCCGCTTATTTACAGCTTTGAGGTTTCAGTCGACAAAGCAGTACCTATTCAATTGTGAATCCGTATAATTATATATCTAGAGGTTTATAGATAAGATAGGCGCGGGTAGCGCTGATCTTATCTATAAACCTTCTCGTATTTTTAAGTCGATATGAATCATTAAGAAAAAATTCTGTTAAAAATCTAGAAGCAAATAATTCAACTACGCAGTAATCATGATATGAATTGACTGTTATTTCATTAGCTTTCAAAAAGTGTCACTCACGAAAAATCAAAGACATAAAGCCATTCATAAAAGACGTTTCGTGATTTTTGGCAAGCGGTTGATAGGTTTTTTATCGAGAAATTTGTGGTGCATCAAATCACCTATCTTTTAACCACTTCCCCTCTTCTCTCTCCTCCTCTGACTTACCTTTTTTTTTGTGAGCCAGGGAAATCTGCATACAGATACCCGGCCATGCCGAGTGGCAGGGCCGGGTTATGTCAGGATGGGAAGTCGCTGAAGGGGATCTTCCCGACTGATTAAAACCCGGCGAGATTACAACCTCGCAGAATTCGACCGCGGCCCTCCACGAACCCTCGCTCTCAACCATGGCTCGAACCATGGTTGCTAGCGAGAGCTCGGCCCCCATAACTGCAACGAGGGTACGACGCTCACTAACCCATGATGGGCACTATCTTAATTTATAATAACGGTGAACTCATTTGACACGATAATTAGCGGCATCTACTTGGATCTACATATATATGTGTATTATGTATATGTATGTATAAAGTATTATATATTTAATTAATATAGTATTTAATAGTATTATTTATGTACTTACTATTATTAATTTTTTTAAACAACACAGTACAATGCCGACCAGAAATATTTTGAATTTCTTTCCTTTCCGTTCGGTTGTCTGGAAGAAATCGCTTTAAACGATAAGACCGCCACTTGTACTAGCCTAAGACTAACTGTATCTACTTTATTTACATAATATTATGTTCGCTGGAAGGTGTACAATAAAGTGTTAATCTATCTATCTATATAACTACACAGCCCATATTAAGCTTAGTGTGTTCGTCTGTATATTTTTCTGTATATTTTTGTTATCTTTTAAGTAGTATGACGTAGGTACCAATACTTTTATCAATATAAGGAACCTAGATGTGATTTTAAGCTCGCGATATCTATCTATAAGATATATGCAATGACAAAAGCATAACAGAACCAAACAATAATAAAAATAAATTCACAAACAATATTGGCAATTTAAGATCAAATTGATTACTTATCTACGTGTTGATAACGCCACGAGCCAGTATTCTACCGAGTGTCCGCGGACGCGCACGCATAAGACATTTGCATTAACAAATTAGTACAAAAACACGAAAAATATGATACAGTGTTCAAACAACTAAAGTTATATAAAAAATTAAGTTACTGTTATTTGTGTGATTCGGATCTGTATGTGTTTTCATAATAAAAATATATTTATAAGGTAAGTTTACTATATAAACATATTCCGTATTAACTTGCGTCTATATTGACCTACATTTATATTATTGTTATTTAAAGGCCTATTACATTACACAAATTAAGGCCCCTAATCCCTAATAAGTGGGGTGTAATAGCAGTAAGGCATTAAAATCGCATAGCCTTTAGGGCGCCCTTGATTAAGGACCCTGGTATAGTCCGAACTGCCCGTGTTATGGAAAACGTTTTTTTTTTCTTTACTGTCTCGTGTTTTTAACCCCCGACAGAGAAACGGAAGGTCGTTTGTTTGGAAGGTGCCGCGTGGTGGCTATGCAGAAATTTCCAGGCATCTTTGTCCTCTATGTACTGATTGACTTCATAATAAGCCTTCATTAGTAAAGTAGATTTTATATAGGTTTTGAATTTACCCTCTGACAGCCCCGTTATCTTTTTTTGGGGTGAGTAGCAGTTAGCAGAAACGTACACTATTTCCTAAAAATGACTTTTTATTTGTTTTAGATAATCTAAAGCTAGGTATACTATTTTATCTTTATTCCTAGTATTAAAATTATGGAGGTCACTATTTAATTTGAATTTATGTAAATTTTTACGCATATATTATACTTACATGATGTTCTCATAGATGTATAAACATCTAAATAAATGTAGCGATAATACACATTTCAACAGTATGTTATTGGTCCCATTTGATGTAATAGGTGGCGAGCCTATTGCCATCTGCCGGGCACAGTTCCAGACTCTAGCCAGTTCATTGAGATAATTCCTAATAATGGGAAAATATAATCCTTTGTGTTGGTTCTATAAGTGTGGTGTACAATAAATTATTATCTATCTATCTATTATATTTACCTAACACTGCCTAACCTGGGGATCGAACCTAGTATTAAGTGTTTATTCTGTACCTAGGTAGAGGTACTAATAAATGTAGAGAGAATGCATGAAACTAGATGGATGAAATGATTTCAGAGATGACACCGATAGGTGCTATTTATTGCTATCCCATTACCTTTAGATTAAGAGTTTAAAGGGGTCTCTGCACGTTCGAGCATTTTCGAGTATTTAACGTGTAATAATGCTGGAATATTACGTGTTGAGTGTTTCCGAAGATACACAAGTCTCTTGGCAAGTGATGCGAGAGTTGAAAAGTGATTTTTCGTGCTCCCACCAAAATTCCGGCAGCTTCTTGTAAACACCACCACTTTACTAGAGCTGTGACTTGACTGGGCTTGCCCTGACTCTGTATTGACTAATTGACTATATTATAATATTTGGCAATAGGCTCGCCCCCTATTACATGGGACCAATAACATATTGGCGAAATGTGGGTGTATCTACTATGGGACTGAGTCCTGGGTACACCTCTGCCTACCCCTTCGGGAAAAAGGCGTGAATGTATGTTTATGTGTGACCATAATAACTTGAAAATTTATATAACTTGACACTGGCAATACATTCGTGTGGGTCCATAAAAGAAGAAAAAAAAAGTACTAGGGTAACCAAATGCATTACCGAATTAAGTAGGAACATGTTTATATTTGCAAATTATGTTAAAAGTGTAATCGTTAACTTTGATAATAACTATTATATAGGAGTTATGAGGATAACACATTTTCGATAACAATTCAGTTGTTCTGATAGGTGAATGTAATCTCTTATTTGATTAATTAGTACTTAAGTGTACTTATATCTGTTATTTATGAGTCTTTAATGAATTATAAAAATTGTGTCAGGCATAGTTTTCTATAAAAGTAGATATTATAATATTGTATAAGTAATTATATATAATAGATGCGTCGGTGGCGTAGTAGGCGCAAGCCCGGGTGCCGATCATGAGGCCCTGGGTTCGATCCCCAGGTCAGGCAAGGTTTTATTGGATTTTTCCATTAGAAATTATCTCTGACAGCCTGGAGTCTGGAACTGTCCCCGGTGGATGGCAATAGGCTCACCCTCTATTACATGGGACCAATAACATACTGGCAAAATGTGGGTGTACCTGCTATGGAACTGAGTCCTGGGTACACCTCTGCCCACCCCTTCGGGCTAAAATGTGTGATTGTTTATTTATCTAGGTATATAATGTACGAATAAATAATTTATTGTTTATAAGTAGGTACATTATATACTACACTACGTACGTAATTTATTTATAAGAACAGATTTATTTCCTACAGTTCATTCCCCTTATTGATAAACTATCATTTTATTTTTGTTTATAAACTCTACATTTTTTTTGTAGTGAACTTTCAATCACGCGAGTAAAACTACAATTTTTGGAAGTTCACTATGAAAACACCAAGGGTTTATAAGAAAAATTTAAATGACAGGGACTGTTACTTCACTATAAATATATCAGGATATAAATTTATAGAATGGGTTAATTGTATTCGGAGGAAACAGGGGCATATATTCCTAGAAGAATTCCTAGAAGGCCATGTATGCTCTTAAGTACTACTACACCTCTTTGTAACAGGTTATACATACCTATATTAATTTAAATATAAATATATGGTGTATGTGACTCTACGTAGGCAGGCCTGGGACACTCCGCTGAAGCTACAAGTAGCCGGGTGTCCGTCTTGACGGTAAAATTTCTATATGCTATACAGAGAGAATACATAGAGAGATACGCGATAGAAAGAGAGGCAGCTTGTAGATCAATATAACGATAATTAGTTAGGCGCTGTGTGACCTGAATTGCACTCTATTGCGTCGGAGCTAGAGTCGCTATTTATTTTAATGACTTCGAGGGATTTCCCTTCTGTTCCGTTAGTATTCTGTGACGTAGGTTATTTGTATTATTGTAGCCGATAAAATATCTTACATAAAATCTCATGTGTACTTAGAAAACTACAGCATTACTTTATTAATTCTGTATAGATAGCACACCCACCCACACTCGACTCAATTCCCATACAAAAGTCACGATATAACTAGCTACTACACAGACACTGCACACGACATGTAGTTTTAAATGCGCAAGTGTGTGCGTGAGGTGAATTTCCCAGCGAAGCGGGGCTCGTGGAGAGCTCAGTCTCGGTCGCGGGCTGAGGAAGGCCCGATTGGTGGGCGGAAGACAGTGTCCATTCTATACGTAATATTATTATCTGTTCTGTGATAGTAGGTAAGTTCCACTATTTACATATAATTATTTACAATTTTATTTATTTAATTGCCTAAAAGTATTAAGTATATTGTATCTAAATTTCATAGGTTCGTATTTACTTAGGTGTAGGGCTTGCATAAAACGCACATTTATTTAAGCGATTTGCTGCATATATACTTATAAGTAGGTATATTAAAACTATACAATAATTTGAAGAAATCATATTATTATGTTTTTATGCCATAGGTGGCAAACAAGCAGACAGTGTGCCTGATAGCTCGCTGTTACCGCCGCCTATGGATACCCACAACACGCGGGGTATTGTCAGTATGTTGCCGACCCGACCAACACTCTATTCACTCTCCTTTTGAAGAGCCCCATGTTGTAGCTCAACGGGGAGACCGCAGCAGGAGATCATTACACAGTTTGCATGTATGCGGCAGAAAAGAACGGGAAAATCGCACAATGGGCGACGTCCACGTATCGATTAAGTGCGGATGAGCTCTCAGACGATGGCGTATAAGGTGATAGAACCGTGACGCCGGTATCAGGTTGAAATGTACATCAGAACACTCTCCGTTGCAAATACGTAAAAAATAATGGTGTCATAATATTTATGCTACATAATTTTTATAAGTATTTTTTTAAATTCAGGCGGAACATCAAACACTTCCAAATAGACTAGACTCGTGATAACTTGTGACATAACCTTTACATTGATATAGCATTCATATACTTTTTAGAATACAGGGTAACTGTTAGTCAGCTTCCTTTTAAAGGTCATTGTACCTATCACTTGGTACAACTTCTTCCAGGAACAATGTCTCAAATCATGAAAAAATCATTTTTAGGGTAGAAAACGTTAGATTTTCTTGTCTGCGGCTAATGCAACATAGCCGAAACGTCGAGGAAAATAAATAATGTTTTATCGGTAAAATAAGAAAGTTACCTTGCAGGCAAGGGCAACGAATAGGTACTTACAGCTAACTACGTAGATAAGCGACTCTCACCTTCCCCGCCATTTTTCGTCGTCTGCGACCATTCAGTCACCGAGGCAGTAACGCCCGTACTTACGCACACATTTGACGCGTGTACACATGTTATGTTTTCTACGTAATATTAGTAGGTAGGATAGTGCAAGCGAGCGATTGAATGGAGTGACGGGGATCTGGCAAGGGCATAAGACATTTTTTTTTTCCGTAAATTCAAATTTGGTTCCTTATAAGTACAATAAACTTTACCATTTCCACGTTCGAGGGTTAACGTAATCAACTCGGTGCTAATTACTAACACATGCTTACATGAATAATTTTTCTTACACCATCAACTTTTAAGTGAAGGCGTCGGATTGTTCCACCCTGCCCCACCAAGCCGCCTCACTGGTGGGGCATAGTGGAATACTATAGATTAGTTCGCGGAATATGCCCCACTAAATTGAGTTGGTGGGGCGGATTCCACGACTTGAAATGCCTGGTGTCCCTATGCAAAATGCAGCGATGTTTGTGCAGGTATTTGGAGTTATCTACTCTTTATTTAAAGGAAATACAAACTAATAGAAGATAAATTTAATTTATACTACTATTGTCTCCAAAATGGTAGTTTTTTCAAGGTACTATTATGTTTAATTAATTTCTATTAATTTAATTTATCTTAGATGACGTGGAATTCCTCGAGGGTAAGAAATATGCGTATTTGTACCGTTTGCGGAGACAATGGGGCCAAAACCTTTTTCAGGGAGTTATCGAGGCGCCTAGTTGAAACCACAGGTGACCAAAAGGCTGGTTACTTGGCTAACGTATAAGTTTGGCCATACAGAGAGGTAATGTAGCTAGTTTTTTGGGCACCTGCAGGAGGGGACCTTAACGATATTTTTTATTTATAATTTATGTTAAGTTATTAGTAGAATTGTTTTATTTAATTTTTTTATATTATTTAATGTAAAGTAGGTAATTTGTTGGTAATAAATATATATCACATATCAAAACCACACAGTCAACAAGCTCAGAACTGAGTCACAACGAAAGCACAGAAATAAAAAATAATTATTAATAACTTGCTTCCCCTCGTAAGGTAACCATTATTTTGATTTGCTACTTACACTAATGGATAGGCAACTTAACAATGACTATTATGCTAGATTTGGCAACTCAAAATTAGATTTTATACTGAAAGATATTATTCTAAAATCTGAGCGTTAAAGGTGGCGTGGGGCGAAGAGGAAACGAACTGTTATAAGGCTTTGTGCTAAAGGCTTTAAAAAAAAAAGGAAAATAAAATTTATGAAATTATTTAAGACAACCGTCGGATTTGGAAGGTGGATGATGACTGACTTGGAGCTGGGGGCAGACGGAGTTCTATGACAAGGAAAATGATGAATTGGCAGGAAAAGGTCGGGAGTATGCAAATAGGAGAGCAGAGAGCCGATATAACAGAACGCTCAAGGTTACCCTGTGTTCGAACACTTCATCAATGTATACATTTTTACAACCCTAATTTTCGTGCAAATGGGCCTTAGAGGATACTAATTGTATACCAGTAACCCCGTACAATATGTAAAGGACCGCGTCCTAGGAAGGCGTCACGACCCCCAGTAATGGGGAATACGACACAAGGAGGAGGAACCCCGTATAATGTGTGGATGTTTATTTGTTTGTTATTGATAATGTTATCAAGGGACAGCGAGTATAACCCTATTAAATAACGGAGGCCGAGCGATCTTGGATCATAAAAATAATCATGAGCCGGACCTAAACAAGTGATCTATCTAATAAGTGATAATATCTTGTTTTTCTTATAAGATTTAATTATAAAATATTCATAATTGTTTTATATAATACTTTCTTAATATCCCGCTAATATTATTATCATCTTCTCTATTGTATGTACCTACCTACCTATATTATTAAGTATATTAATAACTGTGCCTGTGTACAAAAGTGTCAGATTGTGACCAATTTGAATACAACTTTTTGACCTTGACTTCGACTTTGTGGTTTCACCCGCGTAGACATCGTTCCCGTGAGAATATTGGTAATAAAGGTACCCTATGTGTTATCCACCAGGGTCCAGGGTCTAAAATATCTACGTACTGATTTTCGGCACAATCGGTTCAGTTGTTTTGGCGTAAAAGAGCAACAAACATACTAAGCCAATTGTTGCACTATTTACTCAGACTATTAAATTTAACAAACTGTTTTGTTTAATGTTTAAGATTTATTGTTTTGTGGTGTACCAATAAAGTGTTTATCTATCTATCTAAGCATACATTGATAAATATACATAAATTTTGGAAGATTGGATGGATGGATATCCATCCAATCTTCCAAAATTTCGCATTTATAATAAGTATTACTAGCTGTGCCCCGCGGTTTCACGCGCGTAGTTTCGTTCCCGTGGGAATATTGGGATAAAAAGTACTTTATGTGTAGTTCCAGAGTCTTTAAAGCTACTTTTACATTCCAAAAAAGTTGGAAACCGCCGTCTTTCAAGTATCTATTATAGATCTTCTCTGCATGTTTTTCTGGATGACATCACCCTGAGCGATAAGGCCGCTTACTGATACACTGTTGCTACCTCTAGTTTAATTGTATTTATTTATGCATAATTATAGGTAGGTACTTTCTTTAAAATAAGTTTGTACCTACAAGAAAATATGGTTCTTGCTGTTGTCGAGTCAATATGAAGCCAGCGGTAATATTGTTCAGTTTTCAGGTCGCCCTATTAGGCCTCTGACATTATGACCTAACGACTAATGTCGATATATTATATATTCGATAATGTCTATACATAATAGTCTATGATTACACAAAAATTGTTAAAATACTTTTGAATTTAATATACCTAAGTACCTATACCTCGTTTATATGTGATTGTGAAACTATCTGTTGAAAAAATTAAGCCCTACAAGTTTCTTGTGCGTTCTTCTTGTAGAGGTATTATTCCGAACGCACGGTAGACTCAGTACTGTTTATCTTCATTGACGTGCAAAAGTGTCAGATTATAACCTATTTGAATAAATCTGTTTGAGTTTGAGTTTGATGACATTATTGCTTAAATGTGTTTATTGACACTAAATTAACTGGTAATTCTAAAAAGATTATGTAGAAATAAATAAAAATAACACATTTCGCGAGGTGTGGCGAGGTCACGAAATGTAGAGCACTTTTGAAGTCATAATTATATCCAGTTTATGTCAATGGCAAGGAACTCGTCTGGTCACATCGTTACCAATATCTTAATCTCCTTTTATTTTAAAAGATCCAGTTGTTATTGCACGATCTTGGAACCTTAGCTTTGATCTTCAGCAGAAGAAGGTCAGCCTATCGTTTCAAGCTATTTTAATAATTAAAATAAACTAACATGAATATAGAAAGAAAGAACTGTTTAGGTCTATAACAATCATACATTCACGCCTTTTTCCCGAAGGGGTAGGCAGAGGTGTACTCAGGACTCAGACCCATAGTAGATACACCCACATTTCGCCAGTATGTTATTGGTTCCATGTAATAGGGGGCGAGCCTATTGCCATCTATCGGGCACAGTTCCAGACTCCAGGCAGTTATTGAGATAATTCCCAGTGGAAAAATCCAATATTTAACACTGCCTGACCTGGGGATCGAACCCGGGATCTCTTGATTGGCAGTCGAGCATGCGCCCTCTACCCCACCGAGGCAGTCGAGGTCTATAAAAACATAAAATTAACTGGTCAAATGCGAATGGAACACGCTTATGAAGGGTTCCTATGTATAAACTTACCTACTACCTATAGGTATCGCCTCTCCTCTTCTATCTAATCGCAGTCAACACAAACACAACCAATTATAATCGGCTAAGTTACAAAATTATTTTAAAAAAAAAGTTACTTAAAACTAGACACACTAAAAAATAAATTCTTAATCATCATCATCATCTCAGCCACAGGACGTCCACTGCTGAACATAGGCCTCCCCCATAGATTTCCATTCAGTCCGGTTGTAAGCGGCCCGCCTCTCGTGTTCCTGCCGTCTTTATCAGATCGTCTGTCCACCTTGTGGGTGGACGTCCTACGCTGCGCTTGCCGGTTCGTGGTCTCCATTCGAGAACTTTGCAGCCCCATCGGCCGCATAAATTCTTAATGCTGTGCGAAAATAGAAAATAAAAATACATATTTTATTTTATGAAATTACAGTTAATGAGATAGAGCCCCATGAAAGACGGACGGACTGACGGGCCGCGCAGGCTTAGTAATAGGGTTCCTTCTGCACCCTACATTACAGAATATGGAACCTTAAAATCATGAATTTGTTGAAAGGTGGTCGGCGATCAATCACCAAATTACGCAAAACGCCGTTGGGGGTAGGCTAGCATACGCAACTTTCGACCTATCGAATCATTATTACACGTGAAAGAGACATCAGATGACCGATAGCCTTTAAACAAAAATAAGTTTAATATTACTGTCATCTTGAACATGAATAAAGTGCGACAGCCTCGTTGACTCAGGTTACAGTAACTCTGCTTTCTGTGCCGCAGGACCCGGGTTCGATCCCCGGCCAGGTCAAACATTTGTGTGCGTGAGCATTTCTATTTGATCTGTCTGGGTGTTATAAGCTTATTTTATAAGTATGTATATCAGTCCTCTGGTTACCATAGTACACGCTTCTAGCCTAGTTTGGGACCAGATGACCGTGTGTGGAAGTTATCCCATAATATTATTAAGAAAAGGTGCCCATTGTAGCTTTAGTAGTTTTAGGGTTTATTTCTGACAGACTGATACTTACACCGATGAGGACTGTCGTTTATAATACTTAAATAATATTAAATACGTAGTCTTAAATTAAACATAATATAAAATTGTCATTTCTAACTCCGTCCCTGTAGGTCAGCTACTGTAGTCAGTCTCAGATAAGAGCGGATACGGTCATTACCTACTTAAGGTTTCGGAATTCATCAAGAGGGAGCTCCCGCGCTCCCGTCTTACGTCTCGACGAGACTCGTCGACATTATTGTCGCGTAAAATTGATGCCTATCAATTCTACGCCTGTGTACGTATTATGTTATTGACTAATTTGAGACCTAGACCACAGTAAATTGATAATTACCGTGCCCAGGCTGTCTTGTTGATGTACCTAGTGGACGTAGAGATTCTAGATTTGATTGCCAGCCTCGGTAGCACAGTGACCAGGGAAAATAAAGTCACAGAGGGTTAGAACGTGACAGCAGATACGCAATGTTCGGGCGCGAAAGAGACAAAAAAAGAGGAAAATGAGTTATCCCCGTGCCATGCTAGGCGGGCAGGTCAGACATAGAGTTCATTTCCTAATTTTAATCAATTATAAGATAAGACATTATTTGATATTCAATTTAGTAATTTATAATGGTAATTGTGTACCGATCTATGATATTTGTTGGTCGAAATAAACGATTCAATAGAATAAATAGTGTTTATGGATTTTCTTGTAAGGAATTTTCTCACTAACCCGGAGTCTGAATGGCAATATGCTCGCCCATTACATAGGACATATTTATAACAACTGACAAATTGTCGGTGTACCTACTATGGGTCTGGGTCTTGGGTACACCTCTGCCTAGCCCTTCGGGGACGGGGGATGTTAAAGTTAAGTATTTTATGAGTATGAGAGTAATGCTCAATATCTTTAGGTCCCAAGCTTATCTTAAACACGGAAAGTGTTTTTGTTTCGTATTACCCATTACTGGGGGTCTCGACCACTTCCGGGCAGGATGCGATTCTTGATTACGGAACGCCATCTAAACCTACCGCTTTCAACCACACTGGATGGAAATCTATAGGGGAGGCCTATGTTCAGCAGTGGACGTCCTATGGCTAATATGATGATAATGATCTAAACCTATCCTTAGTTGGACGAGAAAGGCTTTTGCTTTCTTTGCTTCTATGTATTTTGTACCAAAAGTTTCTTTCTCCAGGTTGTCGCCTTCTTATACAGCAGCTCAGTAAATATGGGTATCTAGCAGGAAAAGAATTTGACGTAGAACGTGCACTTCTCGAAATATGCACTCAGGCACAGAAGTGCCTGAGTGCAGAATTTCAGCAGCATTGTGTTCTCACAATGCTCATTTTGCGGAAATTCTCGCAGATGACCACTTACCTATGTAGTTTCACTGTTTAACCACATTATATATGATCGTAACAAGCCCGACTTAGCTTTAATACTTGTTTTTTCCAATATAAAAAATGGTCATAGGTATGATATGGTATAGGTGTAATATAAGACATAATAGATGTAATTTTCCAATGAACTCGAGTGGTGCACTGAATTGGAGTGTCCGGTACGTAAGCACTGACCACTGCTTTCTTTGACCACAACATAGCAGCTAGTAGCTACTAACTTGTCACTTGGGACATAAATAATATGAAGTTGAGTCGTCTATCGTCATTATTATCATCATCTCAGCCCCTATATAGGTACTAACAAAAAGAACGTACATGAAACGACCGCTCGCCCACTGCAAGGACAACGCGGAAGAATCGTATCACAAAATTCTTAAGATTTTTAGCCGTGTTCGCCTTTTCAACGCATAAAACCATAATATTACCAAACGCCTAATTTGGAAAAAAACACACACAATTCCAACTACGCATAACACCAACTTTTTCGTAACCGACTGATTAGTGATTAGACGAACCGACTTTCCGTATTCCTTACGACGCATAGAACTAGTTGATAAAAATAAGACAGGTTGTTTAGGCACTACTTATGCTTTTAACTAAAATACGTGTTATGTACTTACTTACCTACTTTAAATTCACTTAAACATAACATTACGACTATAGCTACTCGTATTAGTAATATTTTTATATATGTGACAGATATTCATAATTTCCTTATAGATTATAGGTACGTACTACGTACCTATTTATAAGTATAATTTGTTATGGAAATAAAGACGATTAATTTAAAAACAACATGATAATAATCATTCTTTATGTTGGGTATCTTGAATGGTAAAAAAATTAATAGCTATAAAACCTAAATTATTCGTCGCAGTTGTACCTAAATCACTAAACCACAAATTACTGCAATAATTATGAGGAAACACAACTTTTTCACTTTATAATTAACTATCACACGAATGATAATCTTTACATTAACAACGTAATTAGCTAAACAGCGATAAAGTTCTAAATAGCCTAGAAATATATAATAATATAATATTGTACAACCATGTCGTATTAAAATGCGAGACATGCATTATTGATCGAGGCGTCCAACTATAAAATATATTATTTAGTCACGGTACTAATATTCATTATGTACCTAAGTATATAACATTGTTTATCACTCAAGATCAAGGTCGACATAATATAGTCCCAAGACACGTGTTTAGAAGTATCTAATTATTGCAATGTTTAATTAAGATTAAGTAATTCTTTATTTTAATTACACATATATCTATTGTATAATGTGGTGTAAGAATTTTATTCAAAACGGGATTGCGTCTTAACTAAGTACCTAAGCGTGCTTTCAGACGAGCGACGCCTCGAAGCGACGTCGCCGTGACGTTCGCGTTCTCAGTATGGCATACGTCAAGTAACGCTAACGCCTTAATGCCGTGTGTATTCTAATGTCATTTTTCATACGAATTTCACCGCCGATTTGAGGTTGACGCCGCGCCGACGTTCGTCTGAAAGGTCGCTTAATCCACGTAACATAATATATAATTTTTACATTTTAACTTTTCTACCTGTTTGCATGACATTGAATTTGTTTACAAAATTTTATCACCGGTCCTTTAGTTTACGGTCAAATGGTCCGCGGTCAATTTGGTCCTTTCAAACTAATTACCTAATATACTTTAGGTTACCTACTGTTATAAAATATTTGAATTTATAAGGTACCTAAGAACTCACCTGATACTCACCTGATTGACGATTATATAGGTGGAAACACAAAAATCTGATAGGTTGGGTTAATTAATCATGAAAAAATTTAACAAATTTAATCGTAGCTCTCAGGTACTGTACTGTGGCTCTAAATAAATTATTAAGCCATACGTATGTATGCATAGTGTAGGGTTCCATACCTAGATACCAAGAACATACAGCGCCATCTGTTATTTCCTTGCGCAAAGTATGGAAATATGCAGTAAAATGGCCATGATCTTTGATTGCGTTAACTTAGAAGTATGATTTTATTTACAGCCACAAGGGACCGCAGATCTGAGTAGTTGATATAAATTTCAACTTGATACCACCACGCGTGCCTGTTAAAAAGTGTCTTGACGGACGGACAGACAGACAGACAGACAACAAAGTGTTCCTATTAAGGTTCCTTTATTCCTTTTGAGGGACGGAACCCTAAAAACAAACATGTCGTAAGAAGTTAATAAGAAGTATTAATATTAATACCACGGACATTTTATCTAATATTATACAACGTGTTAGGAAAAGTGTAGTAATCTGTACTTATTAATAATCTGTACTTTAGTTATTGAATATTTTTTACAGACTAATTTTATCATTGATTCGTTTTCATTAAAGCATATAAAGAAGGACCAATAATGATTCTTTTAAACCCACCTAAGTATATCACCCGAATATAAGATATATTAAACTACTACCTTTTTACAAAAAGTTTATAGGTATACTTACAAAACGTATTAATAAAAAAATCTCTTTATCATTAAGATAAGACAATAGGTAGGTACCTCCAACATAAAAACATACTTCTTTTTAAGTATAGTTTGAATAATTTTAGTAAAAAAGATTGTTGACTTTTGATATTATAATAACACTAGCGACGCGCCCAGGCTTCGCACGGGTGAAATACTGATACTAAATATACAACAGAATGTCTTTATATATAACGTTCACAGTTTTTTTGTCATTAGATATTACAAACATGTTTTCTTTAGAGGTTACTCTTGAAAGAGCAACATATACCATTTACCATGTGAAAAAACACTCAATGCTCAAATCTAAGCCTGCAACGTTGAAAGTTTGACCCTGCGATTTAGGTATTAATGGTCATTGCAAAAGATATCTTTACAAAAAATTGTAGGCGTTTAAATTGGAACGGTAAATCCGATGGTATCAAAGGAATTCGGGGAATCAATACATCTTCTCCGATACATCCGATGAGTATTGTGCACTATGCAAAGTTCAAAAAATTGTCGCGCTGAAAAGCAGGTTTTGTTTTAAAAGTAATTCACTTTAAGTAGTATTTAAATACTATCAATAAAATTCAAATATATATATATATTTATTTATCGTAAATCGTAACGTACTTATAAGTACGGATTACGTTGTCGCGCTGAAAAGCACATTTTTATTAAGTAAGCCTTCGACGCGCTATTAATAGGCACGCACCGCCGGCCCCCCCCGGTACCGCCGCAACCGCTATGTCCCTGGATTTTAAATTTGTAATATCTTCTAAACTATATATTTAATTAAATTACATACTGTAAAAGGCCATAGTGATCTATACTAAATGTATTTAAGGTAGTTAATTGGATAAGGATTTATTCTGTATTGCTTAATATCGCTTCGTAAAT
Organism: Hemistola chrysoprasaria; assembly: GCA_947063395.1. Lineage (NCBI taxonomy): Eukaryota > Metazoa > Arthropoda > Insecta > Lepidoptera > Geometridae > Hemistola > Hemistola chrysoprasaria. Next base: position 15,750,697 of record OX346716.1, on the reverse strand, counting down.
ACGTAAGCCATTATTTCTCGTAAAAAGTAAAGGATAAAAAATGGATATTGGGTTATATTGGGTGGGTTATGCCTAAGAGATAGATATATACTATCGCAGACTTTTTGTAGACCTTTTTAAGGTGTACAATACTGTAGTACATTATTTTGATCTATCTCGTAGGGTTCAACCAGCGTTTGCAATGTAAGCGCAAAAATGTGTTTATTTACATTACATTAGAAACCTCTAATATTATCAGTGTTTCTCTACTATATTATCCATGTATTATACATTCCTCTTGAATCACTATCCTTTTAAAAAGCCCGCAATTAAATCCGTTGCGTAGTTTTAAAGAACTAAGCATACATAGGGACAGACAGCGGTAAGCGACTTTGTTTTATACTACGTATGTACCTAACTGTATGTAAATAATAATTGCAAAATTTTTGCACGTCTGCTTGCAGATGAAATACTTTGTGACTTAATATAAGGTACCACTAAGAACTATACCTACGTGTAAAAGTATTTCCGCAAATAAACTATTTGATTGATTGATTGATTGAACGATTACGATAATATATATTAATGTTTTTATGAAAAGTTTTTCAGATTATATTACATGGAGGTCAACTTAAAACACAATAATAAGGTAATTATAATAAACACATCAAAAACAAATCATGAACATGTAGAACATGTTTCACAAAAAAATTATGTTGTCAAAGTTCATTGAGATAAAATATTATCGTTGTAAGATACAACGGTAGACATGTAGGTTTTTTTTTTTTAAATCTTATTTATGCCGTATGGTTCCGGTATAGGGCCACCCCTTTCTCATCCCGTGGGAGCCATGAGACCCGCCAGACGGACATATTCGGAGAGTGGGCAGCAGCGCTCTCCGGCGCCAAGTATTCCAACTACTGCGATCACCAAGCTGCACGAGCGTGGTGATTAGGTACGGAAAAATAGTTTATGACCTAATTTCAGCAGTGGACGTCTTCCGACTGATGATGATTAAAAACAAACAGGTTTCTGGAGTTTAGAACTGTGCCCGTTAGATGGCAACATGTTCGCCTCCTATTACATGGGACCAATAAAATACTGGCAAAATGTGGGTGTGCCTACTATGGGACTGAGTCCTTGGTACATCTCTGCTTACCCCTTTGGGAAAAAGGCGTGATTGTTGATCTCCATAGATCATAGAACGATAATGCTCTATTACAACTTGTAAAATGTAGATTATAGATTAGATTAGAATACTCTTTATTTCGACCATTTTACATAATATTACACAGTACAACATAATAACTTAAAATTTAGGCTATAAGTAAAAAGTGAATGGTCGACAATGGGCGGCCTTATCGCTTTAAGCGATCTCTTTCAGGCAACACGTCTGGACGGAAAGGTGTATGATAGGAAGAGTAGGGATGGGATCGGGTACAAAATTATTACACATAACTTATATACACTATACCTACATAATTGGAATGTAAAACAAACCATAAGTTTCTTTTATTAATTAAAGCACTCTGCCCTATAAAAAAAACAAATTAGTTATTAAGAGCCTGATCATAAAATTTCATGCGCTCATAGGCGGCGCTCAACGCACCGCATTTTAGCAGTTGTAATTACGTCTCTTCAAAGTTGTTCTAATGACTTATTTTCCAAAATAAATTAAAAAATCAATTTCTTTATGAACTGACGTAACTTTAGATATGACATTTCCGTAATAATAATAATGTTGTAAGGAGAAGGTCACAAATATTTCTGAGCATATTATTTAACAATTTTACGCTTTTGAATGTTTTTTTTTTCTAGATATTGCATACATATATAAGCATTTTGAGGCCGCTATGAACTAGATCACTTTATAAGATATATATATTTTAATTCCATTTACTTTGAACTATATAATTCAAACAAACTAAGAGCTCAAAAATGTGCCGTCGTTTTAAGAAAAACTAGCTTCGGAATTTTGACTTTTATTAAGAAAACGAGGCCGCTATATGGTCAATAAATAAATATTTTTTTTCTATAAATTAAAAATATTGAAGTCTTTTAGTTTTTTAGATTGAAAACGCCAAAGTTGACCGTTTAATACAAAAATTACGTTTGAAATGTGATAGGGCTCTTAAGACATGTACTTACATAAACATTTATGTATAGGTATAAGAAGTAAGTACCTACTACCTACCCTTAAATAAAATACTCGTTTAACTAACCCAACACCTTAGGTCAAAACGAAAAGGGTCAAACTAAGAATAAAATGAAAATACTTAAAAATACCCAATAAAAAAAAATTATTAACTTACAAAGATGGGTCAACCTCAACACTAAAAATTAACCCACAGTTATAGTTACTAGAATTTATGAGTAGTAATAATTCACACAAAATATCAGCTTTTAAGAACTTTTTAACAGCTTTTACTCCGAAATGAAGATATAAATAATACTACGAGTACATGTAATGATATAAAATAAAGACAACTAGGTTCTAGAAAATAACAATACAAAGATTCAGAAAAAACTAAAAACCCCAATTTAATCCAAACAAGTTTTCAGCGCCTTTTAATTTTTCTAAATTTTTTTCTTTGTGCAGGTTTTTAAACATGAAAACTCATTTGGATTAAATTAGATTTTGGGCTGAATCTTTGTATTGTTATTTTCTAGAACCTAGTTGTCTTTATTTTACGTAATTACATGTAGTATTTTTTATATCTTCCAAAATGTGGGTACGTGTGAGCGAGAGGGCGAATTTGCTTTGGACAGTGCCTTAAGTAAGAACTTATTTAGGAAAATAATTTATGGATATACCACATAATAGGTACCTACTGTTAAGCGGGAATCCATCGAATAGGAACACTTCTAATTTTTCATTTTACCTATGTAAGTCTGATATGTGGTCTGACTACCTTTTATCCATGCAGACAATGAGTTCTACATATTACATTACGAGTGAGTGTTATTAGCCTATGCTAGTAGTTTTTTAGGAAAATAAATAGCACCGGTAGCGTGACGGCTACGCTTGACTTGATATGCAATATGGCGGATCTCATATTTATTAATTTTTTTTTTTAATGTGACGGAAATAATGTAAAAAAGTGATTTCAGTCCTCTTGCTCAAAATCCCCGTCGTCATTGTTGCATACAGTACGTGCGTTTTATCTTGGCGAGTCTGATCATAGGCTCTGCGAACTTTAACGCATGAAAACTCTTGAAGAAAACTCGCTCGCCAAGATAAAACGCACGTACTATAACCGGAGCGGACCAAAATATCTTTTCAACCTCTAGGGTATGAAGTAATTTTTTTTTGTTACCAACGAGTATATATTTTTTTGGTGTCGCAAGTATAGGATATAAGCCAAAATTTTTTAATTGGTTCTCTGCAAGTCCCATTACTTTTCGCATATCTATGGTATATCCAATTCATAGTATCATCATCTCAGCCATAGGACGTCCAATGTTGAATAAAGTATATCCAATTATCAGAAAAGAATTAAGTATGCGAATATGCGTAGGTAACGACCGATTTATCCATCCTAAGGCTTCGGTCAAAATACTTTGTAAGGGTTCTCCAAACTTGAACAATCGCTGTATGAAGAAATATTTCGATTCTTTCCACTTGTAACTTTTGAGGGCTCTTGTGACCGCAATTCTCTTGTTTTTTATTGCTTTTCTACCCCCACTTGTTAATGTGTACCGAGCTATGAAAAAGTCATGTAGGTATCATAATATAAAACATCAACATAACATACATTCACGCCTTTTTCCCGAAGGGGTAGGCAGAGGTGTACCCAGGACTCAAGTCCCATAGTAGATACACCCACATTTCGCCAGTATGTTATTGGTCCCATGTAATAGGGGGCGAACCTATTGCCATCTACAGGGCACAGTTAAACAATTATACTATTTTATATTTTTATAGACTAAGCGGTCTTATCGCTCGATATACAATCTTAAATGAGAAGAAAAATTTCACCCACGGGTGGGATTCGATTATATGATTAGATTCAATATTTTAGGTAGAATGCGAAATGCATCACCAATAGATAAACACACACGCGCCAATAGTGCGTTAGGTAGAAGGGATAGAAAAAAAATTCGCCGATGACTACGATGATCCACGGTAGCTCAAGTGGTAGAGTGACCACCACGCGGAATGGTGCGAGGGATGTGTGTTTCGAATCCCGCCCGTGAATGAAATTTTTCTTCTCATTTCAGATTGTATATCTAATATTTAGGGACATATTGTTAAGGACGAGTTAAGAATATATATATATCCAATGGGATGAGACGTCATGGATGAATACGGAACAACCCAGTTTCGCGAGATCGATTCCAATAAACGCGTTCATAATAAATAAGTTATGTAATATGATGAGACAGTCCCAGGACATATCTCAGACAGCCATTTGCGTAAGCTACATCCCCAGGGGGCATCTCGGACTGGCAACTTGACACGCGACCTTCGTCGATGCCGTGGGGTAATCTAACACTGGCTGGCTTAGAGTATTCAGAACCGGACAACTGGACTGGTCGAGCATACTTTCCCGCACTTCTTTGGTCATTCTAACTTATCCGTCTTGTTGTCTTATACTCGTAGGTTTCTTTTTTTTATATTTTTGTAATATAAGTGAAAACTTGTAATTGGCCTTCTGTACCTGTGTCTCTTCCTATTTGTATACTAGCTGTTTTCCTAAAATTAATAAAATAAAATAAAATTTTCAGGGTTGTTCATGTATTTATATTGTGTGCTGGTTTTGTGCGTGTGCAGTTTTCTCTAGTTTCTCAGCATTCTCGTGCGTAGCTTCGCGAAATCAGCAAAATAAAATGTACAGTAAAAGAGTGAATTACTTAAACCCCATATACACATTAATTAGAAATTGCTGCCGTAGTTCTTACTAAATCGATAGTTTGGGGTGGGTCCCACTTGGACCAGTTGACTAGAATTCTGGTAAAATTGTTTTAATTAGATTTAAGGGTATTACTTTAATTATCCATTATTGTACGGTAATGGAAGTAGAGCTTGATACATCCAGTGTTGTATATTCTAAGCTGGGTTGTATCGATCGTCTGCGGTTTCAAACTGCCACCGATCCGCTCAACCAGTGCATTAGTTCAACAAGATTATTGGATATAGCTAGGTATTTCAGGTCATTTAGGATTTGGTCTATATTTGATGGTTAATCTTGAAAGCTTATACAGGAATAACCGGTTTAAATAGGCCCTGTTGTACAACTTTTGGGGTATTTTGGGGCGAAAAGATGTCTCAAAATTTAAGAAAACACAGCCCCTTCGAGTTTGTTTCGATCAACCTATTTCACGAGGTAAACCTTACTGAACTTTTTGTCCTATGTATATTTATAAATACTAGTCAATAAACTCAAAAGTCGATAAACAGGAAGGGTGACCTCATATGGACAATTTACAAAATGAATGTTTTGTATTTGCCTGTTTCCAAATGTATGTAAACCTATATAATAAGATATATCCGGATATTTAGAAGATGAAGTTCCCTATTATTTTATTTTCTCTTATAAACTGTTAATATTTGCAGTAATCGCGAGACGTAAATAAAACTAGGATTTTTTGAAGTTCACTATTAAAATACCTAGAGTTGGTAAGATTAATTAAAATCACAGATACATAGTTTACTTCATTCCAAAAATATCAGTATATACATTTATAGAATGGGTTAATTATTTTCCGAAGAAAACAGGAGAATTCAAAACATCGATTTGTTAAATTTTTCATAGGATTGTGTCAAAAGTCTCGTACGCTCTTAAACGTCGAAACTTTTTCCTGTCTACTGTTTCCCTTTAAGCTTTCAAGGTCCAAGGGGTAGGGTTGGACGTTGATAAGGGAGTGTGTAAGTCAGGACTGACTTTTTTGATATGTACCTATCATAGGTAAAGATTGTAAATGATCCACAAAAATCCAACACCGCAATCCGGCGCGGGGATGCGCCTTAATCTGGTCCGTGAAAAATATGGATGTTGTCATGTGAATCAGCGGTAACTGCCTTCTTGAACACCTGCTAGATACATATTATATTATATCTACCTATAATGTCTGGTATTATGATGCCTACGAGTTACGAGTCATGTAACTGATAGCGCTTATCAGTATAATGTTAATTAGCCGTGCCTTATCAGTCATAATTTCGTGAACTATTTCTTTTTGTGTGCATTATCTATGTAAATAAAGAAATGGCTTCAATAAGAAATATTTAGAATTTACATTGATTTATTCAAATTAATACATTTTAATAAAAAGTAGTTTACAGGATTTTTTTTTATGATAGTGAGTAACAAGACGAGCAAATCAGGTGCCTGATGGTAAGCATCATGATATCAGACACAGTGTCACTGCACTACGCCTGTCACCCTGAGATATTAGTATGGTTCAAACTGCAAGCCAGTAATGTGTTCCGGTATGAAGGGCAATGTTACCAGCAAAATTACTGGGCATGATGAGATTCAACAACTTATATCTCAGGGTGACAGGCGCAGTGCGGTGCCGCGATGAATTTTGTATTTTAAAACACTGGGTGGCACTGTGTCTGATATGGGCAATCATGATGCTTACCATCAGGCACCTGATTTGCTCGTCTTGTTACTTACTATCATAAAAAAAACTCCTTCATGGGTATCTTGCGTTAAAGGTTTATCGATCAAAAAACGGTTAGGACATCATAATTTTACTAAATATAGAATGATAGTACCAATTAGATAAGTGGTAAGAGATACAAACCCAACGATATTGACGTACTACGTTCTAGATTACAGGTAATCCGTACACCTTAAGTACTTTAGTGTAGCTTCTCCATCCATGCAGTGTGAACGCGTACGGAGCTGTGCTAATATTAAGGGAAAACAAATCGAGTTTCTTTTTTCGTTTGACTTGATTACAAACTGCCTCGGTGGCGTAGAGGGCGCATGCTCGACAACCAATCAAGAGGTCCCGGGTTCGATCCACAGGTCAGGCAGTGTTAAATATTGGATTTTCCCATTAGGAATTATCTCAATAACTGCCTGGAGTCAGGAACTGTGCCCGGTAGATGGCAATAGGCTCGCCCCCTATTACATGGGACCAATAACATACTGGCAAAATGTCGGTGTATCCACTAAGGGACTGAGTCCTGGGTACACCTCTGGCTACCCCTTCGGGAAAAAGGCGTGAATGTATGTTAATTTTTATGTTTTGATTACAAACTATTGTTAACGTATTTGACCTAACTAACAGAATTTGAGCAAATATTTTTTAAGAAAGTTCTTGTCTATTAGATCATAGAATATGCGTCAATGATACAACCACTAACCACTAACCACTAACCACTAACCACCAACATCCAATACTTAACACTTTTTTTAGGGCTCCGAACCCTAAAAGGGTGCCGAAGGAGCCCTATTACTAAGCCTCCGCTGTCCGTCCGTCCGTCCGTCCGTCCGTCTGTCACAGGGCTCTATCTCATAAACCGTAATAGCTAGGTACTTGTAATTTTCACAAAACATGTATCCCTAATGCCGCTACAATGACAAATAATAAAAATAAAAAAAAGTTTATAATTAAAGGTACTCTCCATACAAGCAACGTGTTTTTGCTCAAAATTTATTTCTAGATTTCTTTCTTGTATCGTGAAAACGGCAACAGCTAGGTATTTGATTTTTTCACGGAATGTTAATGATTATGATTGCTATACTATGAAATAATTATGACTAAATAAAATTAATAAATAACTGGAGCGTTCATACAAATCACGATTTTTTTTCAACGTTTCACGCTGTAACACCATAATGGCAATAGTTATCTACTTGAAAATCTGACACAATATGGGTAACTATAATAGCTATAACAACAAATACTAAAAATTAAATAAATTCAAAAATTCAAGGACTTTCCCATACAAGATACTTTTCCGACTTATTAAAATCAAATAAGACTAATTCTGACTAGAGTTTACGAAGAAGATTTCAAACAATATTTGGCAATACACATACAACAATAGCATGATATACCTTATATTATACGAGTAAGATACCGTATCCTATGTAATATTTATAATCTAGATATCTATTGAATACCATCATCAGGTTATCTGTATAAAAACTCCTTAATGTGATGAGACTGCGGTTACTTACAGTCTTCCTTATTATTTCAAGTTTTAACAAAAATCATTGCCACCTACGTTCCCTTAACTAACAACCCTAAAAATACCATATCTCAAATACCATATATAAACAAAGTACCTATTTAACAGCAGCATTGAGGTTAACCTATTTAGGAACTGTTAAATAAATAGATAAAGAATACATAACACAATATTACATCTAAGCCACATATTGGTATTTTTGTAAAACGATCAATTACCTCTTAGAAGAAAAATAAGTAAGTATAATAAAATCATGAATTTATTAAAATACTACAACATCTGCTCTTTGTTTTTTTTTTGAAGCTGGTCATTAAGATTGAGTCTGGAACAAATAGTTCATCGTCAAGTGGCACTTCAATGGACAGAAAAAAATGGACAAACAATGTGTGAAGATTGGTTTCAAGAGGAACAATAGAGTCCGAATAGTACAAGGAACGTGTTTTTCAATAAAAGTGATAGACCCGCAGATTTTTTATGATACTTGCTTTAGAAATTGACGTTTGAAAAGAATTTATTATGTGACTTACTTATTAATTTGCTGTGTAAGGTACATTAATTTGATGAGGAGAGGTGATTTCTATAGCTATATCAGTACATACGGTGGAGAGTGAGGAGCCCTTCACATGCGCGTCCCAACACGCATTTGACAAGTTTTTTGTAGTGGTAGGCCTCTTTTGCAGGGGACCGCCTGGGGAGGTACCACACCTTTGCCAGTTATTCATCCGCCAAGCAGTAATGTGCAAACTTTACTGTGTTCCGGTCTGAAGGGCAATGTTACCAGCGAAATTACTTGGCATGATGAGTTTCAGCAACTAATATCTCAGGGTGACAAGCGCAGTGCAGTGCCGCGCAGAATTTTTAATTATTAAACACTGGGTGGCATTGTGTCTGATATGGGTAATCATGATGCTTACCATCAGGCACCTGATTTGCTCGTCTTGTCACTCACTATCATAAAAAAAAAACTTTTTATATAGGTACGCAGAGGTGATTATTAATAATTTAATCCAATAAGTCACTATTAAACACACGAGAGAGTGTTATCCTTGTTCTTGACGAAAAAATCTTGACATTTAACTTCAAATGCAATAAGTATAATAAATGCAATAAATATTTAATAAACTGTAAATAGCGTAGCTAGTGACTTTCATAAATAGTGTTTTGTGTGTTTATTATTAATGTTTCTTTGAATAAATACTTATGATGGATCTCATATTTATGATTTTCGTCATGTGTTAGTTACCTACTCATGATAAAATTTCACTAGTTTGGTTGTTTTTTGATTCTTGTACTCTTTGATAGAGCTTTTTTTTTTGAGAATTTTAACTAATGTGTTTTCAATGAATGATGGTCTGAGTCAGTCTCAGTGAAAGGACAATCAATGTTGTCTAACAGTTAGACTATTTTTCCTATACGTGTTGCTGCTACATGTTATATGTATAAGTAGTCTATGACATCAATTAACTAGGTAGTCATACAAAATAACATGCACCTAATAATTATAATACTCGGAGAATCTTCCTATCAGACCCTGCCGTATAAATGTATACTTAATAAGTGATTTATATATAAGCAGTAGTAGTTTAGATAATATATTGATAACCTTTACTTATCAAGATAATAACAGTCATTGATCGGCAATTGGCAAGGAAGTCTCAACACTCGAGCACACAAACTCTGATATTTTAATACAATATTTTTTTCAGTCCTCTTTCTCAAAAAGGCCGTCATTGTTGCGTACTAGAGCGAGGCTAAAATAACTTTTCATCCTCTAGGGGATAAATTATTTTTTAATTTTTGACTGACATGCAACGTAGAGCCCTTACCACGGATCCTAGAGACTTAAAACTTGGAATGTATATCCTTTTTGTTGTCTGGATGTGTGCTAGGAAAGGATTTTTGAAAATTCAGAATCTAAGGGGTCTAAAACAGGGCGTCAAAGTTTTAGTATAAAACTCTCATATTTCATAATTGCGAACGGGCAAAGCCGCTGTGCTTACACTAGTTGTATTATACAATAATATAATTCATTTATTCAGATAACATAGATCCAACATTGCATAATATTAAGACTGGAAACTAAATTAAGAATAAAATACAATTCATTGAAATAATAATAATTTCGAACATTGTTACAAAAAATCGAATACGAATGTATTGCCAGTGTCAAGTTATATAAATTTTCAAGATAATATGGTCAATTATTCCATTCAGAGTCAGGGCAAGCCCAGTCAAGTCACAGCTCTAGTAAAGTGGTGGTCTTTACAAGAAGCTGCCGGAATTGTGGCGGGAACACGAAAAATCACATTTCAACTCTCGCATCACTCGCCAATAGACTTGTGTATCTTCGAAAACACTCAACACGCAATATTCCACCATTATTTCACGTTAAACACTCGAAAATGCACCGATAAATGATAAAGATACGGGAGCCAAACTGTATTCTTCGGTCTCCCGCCAAAACTCAATCGAAACAGTTTCTCAGCAATATATTAATTAAAGTGTTGCCAGATTTAAAGAGAGGTTCTCTAAATCTGGCAACGTGGTGCCTAATCAATGCATCAAAACCCGGCAGGTGGGCCTGTGTGAACATAGCGGACGCGCTACAGTATAGCGGTAGTACAAACAGTAGGTTGATAAGCGATACGAGTCGTTAAATTGTACCTTTAAAGTGCGGTAACTCTCCACATGTTGACCTCCTCAATCAGCGCATTTACGTACAGATTAAACATCTTTACACACCCCAACGCCTTTTCCCTGAGGGTAAGGCAGAGGTGTACTTACCAAGTAGGTTAAAAACTCCCAGAGAGTTAGAAGCTAGTCAAAAACTAAAACGAGTTGGCAACTGATAGCGAAAACTTTAAAAAAATTGTCAGTTTCTCAGATACCCAATCTTCAACTGATATGCCTTGTGTGCGGACGCCTTACAAAGTTTTATCAAAATTAACTACTTAACTCGGTACGGTTTGCTTATACTTGAATTAAAGCAGGTCACTACTTATAAACCCACTGCCTGATTACAGTCCAGATTTACATAAATATGCTAATGTTCTCATATCGAAAGCAGCCTTTCAAATTAATATGAACGAATTCGCAACCGATTGAAACAAAGTATCTCAATTTGCACGTCGTATTGTTTCCCGGTTGTTCATCTATGTTGCGCCATATTAAACTAGTATGATGCAAATGGGTGAATTTTATTTTAAGATGTTTTTTCGTCATTTCGGTGGCGAATTTGAATTCTGATATATTGATAACAACTGCTATGAACAGGTTATGAACAGATGAATTCACGGTTAACAAATGCATTGCGCCGGCTAAGGGTTAACACATCCAAAGGACGGGCAGCAGCGTCCTCTGCAAAAAACCATCGAACTGCACTCGACAACCCGCCTGCCAAGCATGTCGAGTATTGGCAAAACCCCCCTTTATGGGGGAGGCCCATGTTCAGTAGTGGATTACTAAATGCATTGCTGTATAAGGCACATTACTAGCACTAATAGTTAAATAATTAAAAATAATTGAAAAAATGTGCCAACGAAATGATGACTGTCCCACCGAAATGATGAAAGTCATTTCAAACAATAGTTTGATAGGTGAAACTGAATTTTGATAGGTCAATTTTGAAAGTTTGATAGGTGAAGGTGAAATGAAACTTTCTGAGGTACATCTACCCGTGAACATCTGTCGATAGTTATTTTTTTAGTATAAAAAAGGTGCCACCAAAATTACGCATCAGCAAGGACAAAATATTGGGTTTGAAAAACTTGCCTTGTTCAGCCGAATGTTTTTAAAATCCCAGTCTGCTCCTCATCACAGACGAAGCCTATTTAACGTATTTTTGTTTGGTTGTAAGAAAGAGACAGTGCGAAGATTAGCCATTAAGTTAGACTTATGGAGATGTTTCTTTGCTTTCAGAAGTTTAGTTTGCGTGTCAATTTTAGTCAAGTCAATTTTAGTTCTTTATTCATGTATTGGATCATGATAAAGTACTATAATTTTTGTGGAATGTACTGGTGAACCGCTACAATCACCGTGATACGCCTAAAAATTTTGTTGTGAAAATCCACCCAAATACCAACACACGCGCCCAAAAAAAAAAAAACATCCGCTTACTTAATTAGTTGACAAGCAACGTTAACGGTACGTTGTGGTTGGGCGCTAATTTCTATGAAAAAGAACATAATACACACTTCGGCATCGCTCGTTTGAAAGCTCGCTAAGAATCTCATGAAAAAATTTATAATTCTGTAACCGCTCCTGTGTTCACAATGATACCAGGATTCTTCAATAAACACAATATATAAGCCATCTTCTTTTTAACTCCATCAATGTCCCTCTGGCCTCTGGTATTCCACTCCCGGGGCCATCGAGGGCTCACGAGCTTTCATAGATATTTTTTTATGATAGTGAGTGAGTCCAGCAAATCAGGTGCATGATGATAAGCATCATGATTGCCCATATCAAACACAGTGCCACTCAGTGCTTTAATATTCAAAAATCTGCGCGGCACTGCACTGCGCCTGTCATCCCGAGATATTTAGTTGATAAAACTCGTCCAGTAATTTCGCTGGTAAAATTGTCTTTCAGACCGGAACACAGTAATGTTTGCACATTCTTTGCTTGGCGGATGAATAACTGGCAATGTTTGTCTGAAAGGACGCTTAATTATATTGGAGCAGAAATAGAGAAAGAGAGGGTTATCGAATTAATTAAAATATGTTATATTTTATAGATTAAGCGCGGTCTATTCGCTTGAAATATAATATGAATATGGGTTGAAGTATTTCACCCACTAGCGAAAAATTTCGCCAATGTCTTACTGTCCTGCCACGGTAGCTCACTTGGTAGAGTGCCGCCACGCGGATTGGTGCGGAAGGTGAGGGTTCACGTCTCGCTCGTGGGTGAAATTTTCCTTCCTATATCCACATTGTATCAAATTGGATTATTAAATATTGGATTTTTCCATTAGGAATTATCTCAATAACTACCTGGAGTCTGGAACTGTGTCCGGTAGATGGCAATAGGCTCGCCCCCTATTACATGGGACCAATAACATACTGGCGAAATGTGGGTGTATCTACTATGGGACTGAGTCCTGGGTACACCTCTGCCTACCCCTTCGGGAAAAAGGCGTAAATGTATGTTATGTTTGATGTTATGTATCAAATTGATTAAGTCGCACTTGTATTGAATCTTTGTAGAGTATTGGCGGCGTGCAGCATGCGCGGGCGGCGAGGCCGGTGGCGGGCGGCCGTGGGGTGCGCCGGCGCGGTGCTGGCCGTCACCGCGCTCGCCTGCGCACTCACCTGGCCGTACGTGTTCGATGCTGTGCTCTCTAGCGTGAGTATCTTATCACAGACCTAGCTGAAGCGGCCGAGCATAATGTTCACCTGAAGTTCTGTATGACAGCGCTTGGAGAGAAATATACGAGAAAGATACTGCAGAGCCGGCATTCAGCAAATTTCTCATTTGTGCACAATTCAATAAAAAATTCAACCCAGTTGCAACAGTAGGGACCTGGGAAGTGTAAACCAGTGATAATAATGACCCATTATGTTTATGTTTTACTGGCGAAATGTGGGTGTATCTACTATGGGACTGAGTCCTGGGTACACCTCTGCCTACCCCTTCGGGAAAAAGGCGTGAATGTATGTTATGTTATGTTTATGTTTGTACGCGAATAAAAAAAGCGACAATTAAATTATGTTTAAATCATAAAAAGCGTGTTCCATTTTAGGCCTCATCTTTACTTCCCAGCAGGTGTGATTGGGGTCAAACGCTGGCCAAAATAAAAAAAATAAAAAATATATAAAAAAAAAATGTTTCTGTACAGAAGATTATGTGTGGTGAGTACTCACCACACATAATCTAATAATCTATAATAATCTTCAATATATAATACTATACAACATATAATAATAATGATTGACTCGGTGGCGTAATCAGTAATAAGTCCCGGGTTCGATTCCCAGGAAAAATGTTATTTGGTTTTTCCATTAAGAATTATCTTAATGAAACTGTGCCCGGCGCCCGAAAGATGGCAAAACGCTTGCCCTCTATCTCTCGCTCTCTAACTTGCCGCTACATGTTACCATTTCCCTTCGGGAAAAAGGCGTGATTGTATGATATGTTATGACGTGATTCTTGTTCGCGGGATGCGAGTGTAGAGCAGTGTATATAAATTCATTTTATCATCAACTAGCTGACCCGGCGAACCTAGTACCGCCTAACAGTTGATTCTTTATTTTTTTATATTTTTAATACTTATTCTGCTATTCGGGACGCCGCGTCAACTAGTTAGATAAAAAAAGAAAAAAGAAAGTTAATACGTATGTGAACCGATAGGGTCTAACGTCACTCAATTGTTTTGCCTTCCTGGAACCTCTCCACTAACACTAAAACTTTATAGTATGGTATTAAAGTTCTGTATGGGCTCACCATACAGAGCACTTGAGTTCCCACGCTAAACTCAACACTTAACATAACCCTACAGATTTCTTTAGCCATAAGTTTGTTAAAACCAATAGTACCAATAAAGGCGTCGTTCAGAGCACACTGCTCTTTCATTTTTTAACTAAGCATACCGGCGTCGCGCATCCGTACTCAAAAACAAACAAACTATTAACTATTAACTCTAACTTATAACTTAACAAATAAAACAATGTATGCAGAGTCTCCAAACAGTCGAGACTCTACAAGTTCAAATTGACTGTTAAGTATTTTACGAATCGATTGTATGGGAGTATAGAAAACTATTGTTTTTAGACTTTTTCAGGCAATTTTTTAAATTTCTCTCTCCGTAAGAACCATCGTCGTACTTCAAGGAATATTCTAAAAAAAAGAATTAGCGAGCTTCAGCTGCTCTCGAGATTTGCGCGTAGCAACACATTCAGCGATTCATTATATTATAGATGATAATATATTATAGAAGATTTGGTTACATTAAGACACTTATACAAGTCAACGAATTTAAAGAGTAATAATGATAAAAAGTTAAAGAGCTCTGGTCTTATAATTCCGGTTTAATTTATTTAACAGTGATAAAAATCCAAAATTCAGTAGAAAAAAGTAATAAATTATTCAATTTCCTAGTAAAACATGTGCTCATAAAGTATGTTTAGACATCAGAGATTTTTCTATTTCTTATTTTTAGCATAAATTCTAGTTTTGAAAGGTTACAATTTAAATTTTTTGAAAATAAATGTTATTGCAAGTGAATAATAATAATAATAATAATAATAATGCCAGAGTCTTTAGCAATAGCCCGGTTACCATCCATCTAGAAATCACACCTATAGACAAATCAAGTAGTTTCCATCCATTCGCAATAGTCCTTGCACCTATCGAGGGCTGTCTTTGAACTCATCTTCTGTAGATGGTTTCAGAGATGGAACCCGATAGGTGCTATACATTACATTTATAGATTAAAAACTCAAAGGGGCCTCTGCACATTGGACTTAAAAAAAAATGGTCTCCGTGCACGCCTATCAAAAGATCGGGTATATCCCGTGTTTTCGAGCGACATAATAATAATATGGGACAACTTCCACACCGGCTCATCAGGTCCCAAACTAGGCTAGAAGCCTGTAACTATGGTAACCAGATGACTGATATACATACTTATATACGTTTATAACACCCAGCCACAGATCAAATAGACATGTTCATGCACACAAATGTTTGACGTGGTCGGGGATCGAAACCGGGGCCTGCGGCACAGAAAGCAGAGTTACTACCGTCTGAGTCAACGAGGCTGTGAGTGAGAAAAACCTTTATGCTATTTTTATGCACCATAATATTATTTTTAAATAATAATAATATTATACTTATACATACATACAGTCACGCCTTGTTCCCGGTGGGGTAGGCAGAGACTATTTCCCTCCACTTGCTACGATCCTGACACACAACTTTCGTTTCGTTCACTTTCATGACATTTTTCATACATGCTCGTCGGTTGTAGGTACTTTTGACTTGGCCTTTCCTAAGAACAACGTCAACTTGGTCATGAAAAGTACGCCTAGGTCGACCGCTACCGACTTGACCATTCACACTAGCCTTATAAATCTCTTTTGTTAATCTCCTTTCATCCATCCTCTCCACATGTCCGAACCACCTCAGCATTCCTTTCTCTATCTTAGTCACTACATCTTCTACCACGCCACAGCGTTCCCTTATCGCACTATTCCTCATTTTGTCCATCAAGGTCACTCCAATCATGCTTCGCAGGCTTCTCATCTCCACAGCATTAATCTTACTTTCATGCTTCTTCTGCCAGACCCAACATTCACTACCATACGTAAGTGTAGGGATCAGTACCCCTCTATGGACAGCCAGCCGTGCCTTTTTAGACACTTTCTGACTGTTCATAAAGGTATGCAACGCCCCATTCACTTGATTTCCTGCCAAAACTCTTCGTTCAATATCACAGTCATACTTTCCATCCCTTGTAAACTTAGAACCCAAATATACAAACTCTTTCACTTGTTCCACTTTTTCTCCACCAATCAGAATATTGCAAACTGTCATACTCTCTTCTCTTTCAAAAACCATAACTTTCGTCTTGCTTACATTCACTTTCATTCCTTTGCTTGTTAAAGCAGCATTCGTTATATCAACCATCGCTTGCAACTCCTTCTCCGACGATGCCAATATGACCTGATCATCAGCGTATAGGAGGCATTTGACGGTCAATCCATTCATTCTTAACCCGTACGTACTTTCTTTCAAATCTTTCAGACAATTGTCTATGAATACGTTGAACAGCCACGGTGAAGCTACACATCCTTGTCTAACACCTTTTTCGATGTTAAACCAGTCTGTGTAAGCTCCGTCTACCCTGACACAAGCACTGGAACCCTCGTAGAGTGATTTCAGTGCTCGTATCGAGTTGCTGCTCACTCCATACAAAGACAATGTTGACCACAGTTCATTCCTCGCCACTCTGTCGTAGGCCTTTTCCAAATCCACGAATGCGCAATAGACCTTTTGGCTATAAGCCAAGAATTTTTCGGCTATGCTTCGTAAGGAAAAGATCTGATCCATGCATCCCATTCCTTTCCTAAATCCCGCTTGCACATCCCAAATCTTATCTTCAGTTTCATTCATCACTCTTTTTATCAAAATCTTTGCATACATTTTGCCAACAATGCTTAATAAGCTAATGCCTCGGTAGTTTTTACAGTCATGCTGTGACCCTTTTCCTTTATATAACGGTACGATAACGGCCTTGCACCAGTCTCCTGGTACTCTGCCGCTCCTCCAGCAAAGGTTGAAAAGGCGGTACAGCTGACTAGCTACCACACCCTGTCCAGCTTTAAGCATCTCGGCAGAAACTCTATCATACCCTGCAGCCTTACCCGTTTTCATACTTTTCAGCGCTTCCACAATCTCTGTCATGCTAATATCACTTTCATTATCACTTTCATTTATTTCCCCGGATGGAGTTTGCACTTGCGAATTCTCCTTTTCAAATAAACTCTCAAAATATTGCTTCCATCTCTTTAACACGCTTTCCTCTCCATTCAGAATACTACCATCCTGGTTTCTGATTTTGTTCAGCTGTGAGGCCGTAATTTTTCCTCTAGCTGATCTTACGGACTTCCAGAAGAACTTAATGTTGTTCTGAAAGTCATCAGATAACCTCCTGTCAAATTCATCTCTTTTTTTCTCTTTCGTTCTTCTCGCAACCTCGTTTGCCACATCCTTCAATCTTTTATACTCGTTTTTTGCCATGTTTACATCACTTATTATACATATAATATAAACATAACACCACGTTTTTCCCCTAAAGGTAAGACGAGGTGGCCCATGACCTATTTTCTCCTCTCGCCAGTTATGTTTTTTAAGTCCCATGCCTTTTGCCATCTACCGAGCAAATTTACTCACTCCAGGCTGTCATTGACAAAATTCCTAATGGTTTTCCATTAGGTTCCATTGGGTTTTAATCCAATAACACTTTTGCCTAACCTGGGGATTGAACACGGGACCTCATGATCGGTAGTAGTAATAGCAACTACCAAGCCACCGAGACAGTTATATTTTTATAGGCATTTTTTATAAAAAAAAAATATCAACAACGTCGTAGGCTGCCGGACCACACGTCTGCTACGGGTTTCGTAGCAGTTCGTAGCGCGTAGCACTTTTGTAAATTACTTTCTTTTGTAATTATTTTTTTATTTGTTGTAAACATTGTATTATATGGTGCATTGGGGGAATTTTACAAAATTTTAGTGAGATGACTATGGGTAAAATATTTAAAAAAAAATTATGATTGGTGCTATTACTGATTTGCCTTCAAATTGTCCTTTTGCAAGTCAAGTTATGAAGTTAAATGATTTTATTGATTCGAAGGATAAATATGATTACCAAACACTTGCGCCATCAGTATCTCCATCGGGTCAATCCGTCAGGGGTAAGCTTTTAATCAATATTTATTGATGTCAAATGATTTGCGTCATTGCACAGTTAGATCATTATTTAAATTGAAACAATTGGCACATCTGTGTATAATTTGTTATGATTATTGAGAATTTATTAGGTAGTTTACATTACAGGTAGATTGATGCAGAAGGCAAAAAGTGAATTAAAATACACATTCGTTTTTATACAAACATAACATACAATAATACCTTTTTTCCCGAAGGGGTAGGCAGAGGTGTCCCATAGCAGCTACACACACATTTCGCCAGTATGTTATTGGTCCTATGTTATAGGGGGCGAGCATATTGTCATCTATCAGGCACAGTTCCAGACTCCAGCCAGTTATTGAGATCATTCCTAATGGAAAATGCAATATATCAACGACTTTGCCTGACCTGGGGTGGCTCCATACATATTTATATTAAATCCTCATAGTAAGAAAGCATTTCAACGTCATTTGGTAAAACGAATTTTTTTTTGGCGAATTTTGCAATTATTTCTTTTTAAATTTATAATAAATTATTAATATTAAATTACTTTCACGAGTATGCAGTCCTTTAATTATTACTAGACTACACGTTGTATATCCCCACACAAAATCAGTATTTGCATAAATTCGATTTTGCTGTGTAAAGTTATTTTTATTCCGGTTTATTTTATAATTTAATTTGAAATTAATTTATTCAAATAAAATTTAAGAAAGAAACTTTTATTACCTCATGTATGTATGTACCTCACTGAAGCTTTGCAATATTTTTAATTTATTTTATTACCTCGAATCGACCATCCATGTAGAAGTATGTTAAGACATAATTATAATAATTATGTCTTAACATACTTCTACAAAATTGGAATTATGTGTTTAGGCAACATAATATATATATCTTGTACAATATATGGAAGTATGTAACACACATAATATTGTTAGGGTTAAATATTAGAGTACTATTATGTATAAACATATAGTTATAAGTAGCTAAAAAACCTTAGTCCATGTCAAATAAATAAATTATTAACGAGTTAAAAATTATTTAAATCAATTTCTTGAAGACGTAAGATTTTCAATTTAATGTCAGTTTAATAAACAATGTCCTTAACGATAATTAGTTTGGCAAAACTTGTTTTTAAAAATCATCGAGTTAATTTTGTATTATCAGCCTTGATCTTGGGAAGCTTCTTTTTATAGGTTACTAATGGATATCTCAGTCAAAGGTTAAAGTGATAAATATATAATTAGGTACAGCCTTGCTTTGTTTATCCGGAACATAAATATTTTACGAACACAATATAACATTATTGACAACTCTATTTATTTAACTGTTTTACTGCGAGTTTCCCTATCTACTCGTGTCAGTACAGTATTTTTCTGTGAAGTGGTAATGACCATACACCCAACAAAATAATAATTGAATATAATATTAACCAGACTGCCTCGGTGGCGTCGAGGGCGCATGCTCGACTGCCAATCAAGAGGTCCCGCGTTCGATCCCCAGGTCAGGCATTGTTAAATATTGGATTTTTCCATTAGGAATTATCTCAATAACTGCCTGGAGTCTGGAACTGTGCCCGGTAGATGGCAATAGGCTCACCCCCTATTACATGGGACCAATAACATACTGGCGAAATGTGGGTGTACTATGGGACTGAGTCCTGGGTACACCTCTGCCTACCCCTTCGGGAAAAAGGCGTGAATGTATGTTTATGTTTATTAACCAGACGTAGGAGCGTGGTACAAAAAGGTATATTAATACCACAGTCAAGATATGAACAGTATTGTCACAGAACAGTTAATGTTAATAATACTACGTATAGAATGGACACTCTCCGCCTGTGTGGAAGGCCCGATTGGTGGGCGGATGGCAGGGTCCATTCTATAATACGTAGTATCTGTTCAATATTATCTGTTCTGTGACAATACTCAAAATTGATTTTGCGAGTAGTGGGATCTTTTCGTAGATATTTTTAAAGCAGTGCGCATCGGGAGTAGTGCGAATCGTGCCTAATCCTCATATTTGGCGTTATAAGAATAATTAAAAAGTAGGTATAAGAATACCTATAAGAAGGTCTATCACAGGTCAATGACACCTTTTACAATTGTTTTCAAAGTCTGTGCGTACAAAAAGAAGGTAGTTTTATTAGTTTGATATAATAAAAAAACTGTTTATTATAATAAAGAGCGTTAACGTCATACGGTTTAAATAAATTAAATTCAAACTGTAATCGGTTGTAAAAAAAGTCTTAAGTATTTCCATTGTAAATATTTTTTCCGACCAGTTTTGTGTTTAATATATTAATAGCGACCCGCCCTCGCTTTATTCCTGGTACCATTGTTCATATGAACCTTCCTCTTGAATCACTAGATCTATTAATGAAAACCGCATTAAAATCCGTTGAGAAATTTAAAAGATCTAAGCGAACACTGCTGAAGTGTCTTCATGCGGACTGCGGAAGTGACTTCATTTTATTCTACTTATATGAAGATTGTAAAGATATTTTTCTTAATAACGCGAGATTATCTTACATAAGTAAAAAACTTAAATAAAAGTATTTTTCCTTATGGCTCAGGTGTTCCTAACAAACCTTTAACCTAGGTCACCTCACTAACTACCTCTTTGTTATAAAATAGGCACTAAAATATAAAATAAAAACTTAAATAAATAAAATTAAAATTCTAAGGTCACATACTATATTTTTTATAGGTACTTACTTTATTATTCACAGGTTTAATAACAACATACCGTCACACGTTGTTTCCTCAAAAGCTGAGGTGTTAGATGTGTACGTACAGTCACATGTAATGATATGTTTTATTTATTTTATGCACAATACATATTATGACCACATACATTACACTTACAGTTCTTAAAAACTAGAAATTTAACTGCAGATTTTAACGTAACGTAGACTGCCTCGGTGGCGTAGAGGGCGCATGCTCGACTGCCAATCAAGAGGTCCCGGGTTCGATCCCCAGGTCAGGCAAAGTGATAAATATTGGATTTTTCCATTAGGGATTATCTCAATAACTGCCTGGAGTCTGGAACTGTGCCCGGTAGATGGCAATCTGCCTACCCCTTCGGGAAAAAGGCGTGAATGTATGTTATGTTTTAACGTAAACTATGTGACACGTGGTCTCTGACTGTGGGCCTTATCAGCAGGCTCAAAATAGCGCAACGAGCTATGGAGAGGGCTAAGCTCGAAATTTCTCTACGAGATCGAATCAGAAATGAGGAGATCCGTAGACGAACGAAAGTTATCGACATAGCCCAGCGGATTAGCGAGTTGAAGTGGCAATGCGCAGGGCTCATAGCACGTAGAACTGATGGCCGATGGGGCTCCAAAGTTCTCGAATGGAAACCATGGACCGGTAAGCGCAGCGTAGGACGTCATCACAAGGTGAACAGACGATCTGATAAAGAAGGCAGGAACACGATGGAGGAGGGCCGCTTACAGCCGGACTAGATGGAAATCTATGGGGGAGGCCTAATTTCAGCAGTGTACGTCCTATGGCTGAGATGATGATGATGATGATGTGCAAACAAAAAGAGCTTTTTTTAGCAAATTTCGTAATATTAGCTTTTGAAAGTTGTTCAGTTAGATGGGTAAGTATTACTAAGTATTATTGTAGTTGTAGGCACCTTTGCTAGTTATTCATTCGCCAAGCAGTAATGTGCAAACATTACTGTGTTCTAGTCTGAAAGGCAATGTTAATATCTCAGGGTCACAGGCGCAGTACAGTGCCGCGCAGAATTTTGAATCTTAGAACACTGTGGCACTGTGTCTGATATGGGCAATCATGAAGCTTACCATCAGGCACCTCATTTGCTCGTCTTGTCATTCATTATCATAAAAAAAGCTAAACCTTTTATTAACACACTGTATAGATGAGGTTGGTCGCCAGTGACTTATATTATTTTATGTAATTCTATTAAATTATTTTCTTAATATTACATATATAATAAATTAAAATATAAAAATTAATATTATATAAATAAAAATTATAAAATATCATATATATAAATTATAATATAAAATATAATATAATATAAAATATAATATCATAGCTCATAGCCCATGTATGACGACGACAAATATTTAGGATAGACATACGAACATACAATTTATAAAATCGGAATTTGAATTGAATTGAAATTTATGCCATCATTAGAAATTTTCAAAATAAAATAGGGCCAAATTAATGAAAACCAAAGAGAATATAACTAATTAAATTAGAATTTGAATCAATTGCATTAAAAAAATTACAAATCGGCTCTATTTGTTTAGCAAATATTCCACATAAATTAGTTACAAATAAATAATTTGAAATACTAACTATCAGTGTGTATTTCTTTTTCGCAACTTTAAATTAAACATAATTTGTATGTTCACTATGTATCTGCATAAAATATAAAATTATATAAGGAAACACAATGATGGCCATTATTATAAAATTACGGCTTTATTTGTAGACTCAAAAAATAAAATGTCTTTTTCGTAGGTATACTAGATTCAACGAAATAATCCGAATATAATAAATATTAGTATAATATTATGTAAAACTATCTGTACCCCGCGGTTTCACCCGTGAAGTCTTCGTTCCTATGGGAATATCGGGACGAAAACCCTATGTGTTACTCCAGGGTGTTTCCTATGTGTTACTCCAGGGTGTTTCCTATGTGTTACTCCAGGGTGTTTCCTATGTGTTACTCCAGGGTGTTTCCTATGTGTTACTCCAGGGTGTTTCCTATGTGTTACTCCAGGGTGTTTCCTATGTGTTTCCTACACTATCTTCGGTTCAGTAGTTTTGGCGTCGTTATCATCATCATCATCTCAGCCGTTGGTAATCCACTACTGAACATAGGCCTCCACCATAAAGAGGGTTTTTGCCAATACTCGACACGCTTGGCAGGCGGGTTGTCGAGCGCAGTTCGATGGTGTTTTGCAGAGGACACTTATGCCCGTCATCTGGATCTGTTAACCCTTAGCCGGCTCTTACGGCAACTACGGGTAACGAGGGTGCAGCACTATTCTAAAGCCGGTAACTCCACGGCGGTGTTTTGTTTTGGCGTGAATGAGTAAAAACATGTATCCATCTCAATGACGTTGAATTGCTTGTATCCTTACTCTGTATCCAT
This sequence comes from Hemistola chrysoprasaria, assembly GCA_947063395.1. Lineage (NCBI taxonomy): Eukaryota > Metazoa > Arthropoda > Insecta > Lepidoptera > Geometridae > Hemistola > Hemistola chrysoprasaria. Next base: position 15,727,009 of record OX346716.1, on the reverse strand, counting down.
CCCCACAAATTCACATTTATAATATAAGTATTAGAAGGATAGGATTTTTTGCAGTAGGATATAAAACCCGGATTATACCTACATAGGTGTAGCCTGCCTTGTAGTAGTAATAGTTATTATTCTTTGACAATTGTTTTTACGACATTAAACAATACTGGAATTACAAAATGAAAATTGTCACGACATGATTATTATTTAAATGTGGTTATTATTATTTTACGTAATATAATTATTTTAATATGACTCAATATTTGACATGCTTTATGAATTTTGACAAATATGTATTTATTTTTTAACTGATGTAATCTTATCGATTAATTTTAATTAAATTCAATTATTCAATTGTATATACCAGACACTGGTGAAACATGTGGACCTCATTTATTATTGCAATATCATTTCATTTCATTTCATTTGACTGTTGCACAGAACATATAATAATACTACGTATAGAATGGACACTGTCATCCGCCCACCAATCGGGCTTTCCTCACCCCACAAGTGAAATTGAACTCTCCACGAACCCCGCTTCCATGGGAAATCACTTTACGCACAGCCTTGCGCGTGTACAAAACTCCATGTGTGCAGTGTCTGTTTAGTAGGTAGTTATAGCGCTGCCTTTTTATGGGATTTAGTCGAGTGTGCGGGGTGTAACTGTAGGGTATATGTAGGGCCTAAAGAACTAAGACGATTCTCAATCTACCAAACCTATGGTTCTATAACGGCTAAGATCACTGATGATACTACTATAAAATATTTTGGTTTAGAACTTTTGCAGCTGACAATACTTTTAAAGAAAATTTTCTTTTAATGATCTTTCTTAATTATTTAAATCGAAATAGTAGTGACTCGCCGGTACCTGACTTTCCAGCACCATGGCTCTAAGAAACGAACCCATTATAGAGAGCAACAACAGAATATGTTATATACAGACGTCACATAATATTACTATGTTTTTAGTTTCGTAGGATTCTTTCACCCTGTCCAACCAAGCCGCCCGTGACAAAATGACTGTGCTTTCGGGATTTACTGCCAAGTTTCCCTAGTCATTAGTTTGATGTTGTACTGCGTGTATCTCCCGATGGCATTTCTAATAACCATCGTTCATCCGTACATAATCAATACGCACAACGCACACTACGACTTTCCTGCTCTTTTCTGCCGCATATGTGCAAACTGTGTAATGATCTCCTGCTGCGGTCTTACCGTTGAGCTACATGGGGCTCTTCAAAAGGAGAGTGAATAGAGTGTTGGTCGGATCGGCAACATGCTGGCAATACCCTGCGTGTTGCAGGTATCCATAGGCGGCGGTAACCGTTAGCTATCAGGCGGCCCGTCTGCTTTTGCATCCGCTCATGGCATAAAAATATAATATATAAATAAAAATACTTAATTGACGCCTAGTTTCGTTATTTTTCCAGCAAATGGCGTTGTCTCCCAACTCCCTGTCGTACACCAAATGGGTGGCGCCCACCGTACCGATCTACCTCGAAATATTCATGTTTAACTGGACCAACGCTGAGCAGTTCCCTGATGAGAAACCTAAGTTTCAGCAACTCGGTAAGGAAATATTATTAGTATTTTTTTTTTTCAGTGAACAAGACCATAATTGACCTCGAAGTTCGATGTGCCTCGACTGCCTCGGTGGCGTAATGAGACGTTTTGTGCGCGCTCTTTGAGCTCGCTCGGTCAGTTAAATCTATTCTTACTTTTTTTTTGAAGAGGGGAAATTAATGTCAAAAGGGGGAGTGTGGGACTTGCCTCTTGTACTGAAATCACCCTGTAAACAATCCACCGCCGAGAAGCGGGGCGAGACCATTCACCATCTAGCCCCAGCGGTAGGGCCAGAAAGATAATTGGCCTCTCAGCGCCTGTGGGGAGATGACCCTACTCACCGGGCCATCCTTTAGGCTTGTACCCAACAAGCTCACTGCATGATTTCTATGCTTAATACATACATTACCTATGTACATATCACATATTATATAATAAGATAATATTTCAATAATTTTGTAACAAATTAATTATTTAGTTATAATATTTAAATACTTACCTAATTGTATAATTTTCTAATAAGATTCCAAATTACCAATAAAATACACAATGTTGCAATAAAATCTGCTAAAAATTCATATTAGGTAGGTACGTTTATTTATTCACGTGCCGCATACTTAAATCATTATTATAATAATAGCCCAATTTATCGCGTTAAATATACCCTATAATATACCCTATAATAATTACGAAACTTTTAAAAAACAATAAAATTTTATGACCGTCTACTTATATTGTGTCAGCACGTAGAAAAAATAAAATAAATTTATATATCTATCTAACTGCATAAATATATATGTATTGTTGGTATTTCGAGTCCATACTCAAAAACGGGTGCATACATACAACTCATAATGTCGCATAAAATGGCTGCCGTTAATGGCTTAACAGTTCAACTACAACAAAACTTGTCGCATAAGATGGCTGATCAGGCCCGTATCTACAACAGTAACTGTCACGTTGTATGTAATTGTATGTGCCGTCTCTTTATATTCCTCCCTCCAAGTCTAACAGGTATACACTATTGTTTTCCCTTCAACAGACAGACTCAGGCCGTCAATGGATACACATCAACTAAAATGCCGAGTTACAAAAACCACACTGAGGTTGAAACCAGCTGAACTAGTGACTATAAAATTAAGTCTATTAAAATTGTATTGAGATTAAGTTTTGTTTATACTAAAATAACCCCTCTGTAACGCCACTTTGCATCTGCCACGTTGGTCGAGTGGTCGCAGGATATTATTGAACTTCCTGGGTTCGATTCCCAGGTCTAGCAGCAGTGTCATTAGATAAATAGCAGTCTGGATTTGTACCTCGTTAATGGCAAGAGGCGCGCACCTTATTTAAAACATGGGACTTAAAACATTATTTTCGAAATGTGGTTGTACTTTCTATATGATAGGGTACATATACCTCTGTCTAATCCTTGGGAAACAGGGCGTGATGTAATTTATTGGATTCTCCATTAGGAATAGTCTGTTGAGTGGAACAGCCTGGAGTCTGGAACTGTGCCCGGTAGATGGCAATAGGCTCGCCCACTATTACATGACACTAATAACATACTCGCGAAATGTGTACCTACTATGACCTCTGTCTACCCTTTCGAGAAAATGGCGTGATTATAAAAAAAAAAAACATTCACGCCTTTTTCCCGAAGGGGTAGGCAGAGGTGTACACAGGACTCAGTCCCATAGTAGATACACCCACATTTCGCCAGTATGTTATTGGTCCCATGTAACCTATTACAGTCCCGGTAGATGGCAATAGGCTCGCTTCCTAGGGCGATCTACCGGGCACATTTCCAGACTCCAGGCAGTTATTGAGATAATTCCTAATGGAAAAATCCAATATTTAACACTGCCTGACCTGGAAATCGAACCCGGGACCTCTTGATTGGCAGTCGAGCATGCGCCCTCTACGCCACTGAGGCAGTCGTGATTATATGTTATGTTTATTATAATGTTATGCAAGTAATCTGTACCCAGTTTAATATCTATCCAGGGCCGTACCGTTTCCGTGAGATCCGGCAACATGTGAACGTATCGTTTCATCCACATAACTACTCCGTGGCGTATAGGACCATGAGGAGTTGGCATTTTGACAAGACCAGCAATGGAAGCCTGGACGACAATATTACTACACTCAATGTTATTGCTGCTGTAAGTTTTTGTAGTGGTAGGCTCTTTTGCAGGGAGGCGCCTGGGGAAGTACCACACCTTTGCCTGTTATTCATCCGCGTAATGTGCAAACATTACTGTGAACCGGTCTGAAGGGCAATGTTACCAGCGAAATTACTGGGCATGACAACTCATATTTCAGGGTGACAGGCGCAGTGCAGTGCCGCGCAGAATTTTGAATTTTAAAACACTGGGTGGCACCGCGTCTGATATGGGCAATCATGATGCTTACCATCAGGCACCTGATTTGCTCATCTTGTTACTTCACTAACATAAAAAAAGTAAAACTCCCCACTCTTTTGCTTTGCGAACTCGGCTGACACACTGCCGTGTGTCTTGATAAAACATAAAACATACATTCACGCCTTTTTCCCGAAGGGGTAGACAGAGGTGTGTACCTAGGACTCAGGCCCATAGTAGATACACCCACATTTTGCCAGTATGTTATTGGTCCCATGTAATAGGGGGCGAGCCTATTGCCATCTACCGGGCACAGTTCCAGACTCCAGGCAGTTATTAAGATAATTCCCAATGGAAAAATCCAATATTTAACACTGGCTGACCTGGGGATCGAACCCGGGACCTCTTGATTGGCAGTCGAGCATGCGCCCTCTACGCCACCGAGGCAGTCTTAATAAGTGAAAAATATTAGACTGTTAGGGGCTAGAACCCATTATCTATATAATATAAGCTTTAGCGAGTTATTCCACAGACAGTGACTGTGAAAATATTTCACTACGTTTGCGAGAACAAAACAAATAAAAATAGTTTATTAAATATATTAATGAGTTTATTTTATAATAAATTGAAGTAGCGGACTTGGCAAACTTAAATAAAGTAGCAATCTTTATTGGCATGTAGCTGAATTTATTAAAGATTTTTAATTAATGTTTGTTGCTTACGCTTCATAACAAACTTTTTGCGCTAAAGACTATTTGAATTTTTAGCGCCCTCGACTGAGTTGATTCATTTAGAATTTTTTAGAATGTTCTATTTGTTGTTCATTACATTGCACTGTGCAAACTTCACACTGAGTAAATTGCACGTGCCAGTTGATGAGAAAGCGCTGGGAGAACGTACCCTATCTCCCCTTTTCTTTAAATCAATCAATGTAATTCAAAAATAAACAAATGTCAATTAATCCTAATCAATAAATAACCCGCTCCCTTATACTAAACCAGGAGCAAAGATGCTCATAACACTGGCTGCATTGCCTCCTTGTAACCTTTGCTCCAGACCGATTATTATAAATCTATAAAGCTATGGTTTACAAATATTTCAGTCAGCGATCTTCCGGTCCCGTCACTGGGGCTTCCTCCAACAGAAAGGCCTGTCCATGGGTCTCGCGATGTTCAGTCAACACGTCTCCGTGTCCAAGACTGCGGGGGAGATGCTGTTCGAAGGTTACGAGGACCCTTTGCTAGACCTGGCTAAGAGCTTGCCTCCGAGCGCCACGGGGGGCGCGCCGCCGGTCGATCGATTCGGATGGTTTTACGGGGTAAGTATCTCGTACTTGATTTTCAAATTCATTTACATACTCACATAAAAATAAATAATCATAATAATATGACCTATTTACACAACACATTTTATTATACTTCATAATCATCATCATCATCATAGGACGTCCACTGCTGAACATAGGCCTCCCCCATAGATTTCCATCTAATCTTGTTGTAAGCGTGGTCCTGCTGTCTTTATGCTGTCTTTAATTGACGTCATTTCATGTAATTTTATTTATTTAATTTTATTTAGTAAGTATAATTATGTGGACTATGGATGTAATGTCTGAGAATAAAAAAAATTATTATTATTATTTATCAGACCGTCAGTCCACCTTGTGGGTTGGTTTGGTGGTTTGCTCACTGTGGTTTCTACTAGGCGCCTGTATTTAATAGCTCCCTGGATAGCTTTAGTTTGTCAAGTTTCAGTAATAAAGGTGCTAAAGTAAGGTACTTAACTAAGGTGTTAATAAAAAGGTGTAGTAATACTTACCATCTGTCCGCCAAACTGTACTTGCAATTGAAATACTTGCATGGTTCTCCAAAATGTTATGTAATTTCATGTTGTTTTTTATCAATTAACCAATTCTTTATTTTAAAAGTTGTAGCACCATCTCCTTAAGTACCTATTTCCACCTTTTGGTTAAAATATTTGTTGTAATGATTAGGGCAAGGGTGAATTGATAGCAAATTATTTTCCTACTTGTTCACCCAGGTGAATTCACCCAGGTGAACAAACGGGAACAAACCCAAGCATCGGCCATAAACTGATTTTTCGATAAACCATCTATCTATCTCTTGACTTCCAGAAGCTCGAATAAGTGGAGTTGGGTACTTTTCATTCTCCTCTTTTTATTTTTAACTCTTTAGCTTTTAGAGGACAATACTTAATCGGGAAAATGCCTGGGAAATTCTGTGCAAAGCCGATAGAACCTATTAGATATAAGTGATACATGACATTTTAGAAGATAATTTAATTAATAATTGCTGTTTCAGAGGAACAACTCAATAGATTCGGACGGGTATGTGGAGATCACATCTGGAGCAGAGAGAGGAAGCTACCCAGGTCAGATGCTCAGGTGGAACCATCAGGAATCGATGCCTTTTTACGATGGGAAATGTTCAGAGGTATTGCTATTATGATTTTTATTGATGTTCAATTTTGATTGATTGATCTTCAGTATTTAGGAAATCTTTCTCATATTACAAATCTCAAATCAAAAGTACAATGTAAAGAAGTTACGTTTGTACCAAGTAAACGAAACGTGTTCTAACTCGACTCCAGCGCCATCTAGCACTGTTTTTTGTGTATATGTTTGTTCCACTTTCACGCTAAAACTACTAAATAGATTTAACTGAAATTTGGTATTTAGATGGCTTAGACCCTGAAATAACACATAGAGTTTTTTATACCGATATTCCGACGGGAACGAAGACTACACGGGTGAAACCGCGGGGCTAGTAAACATATTTCACAACTTCTGCATAGTCGCCTCGCGGCACCTTCAAAGAAAATGAATGTAAGCAAACCAAATATTGTGAAACTATCTGTTGAAAAAATTAAACCCTACAAGTTTCTTGTGCGTTCTTCTTGTAGAGGTATCTTTCCGAACGCACGGTAGACTCAGTACTGTATCTTCATTGACGTACAAAAGTGTCAGATTATGACCTATTTGAATAAATCTGTTTGAGTTTGAGTTGAGTTTGAGTTTGATATTTTTTGAGACTAAATATTTTTTCTTTCCTTCTTTCGTTTTTTAAACACTTTTCCTAGAAGAAAGAAAAGAGTCCGGAGAGATAGATAATTTTATATTTTAATTGCACATCAAAACAATGCACAATGGCGAACTTAATGACTACTTTAATGCTGATAATAATTAGCGGGATAATAATTTGAGGGAAAAGTTGCAAGACGCCATATTTTTTGAGTAAAAACTTTTATATTTTTCTAAGGGGAAAGTGGCAAAGCGCCTTATTTTTTGCGGGGAAACATTTAAACTTTTCTGAGGCGTTATTTTTGAGGGGACACTTTTAAATTATTTCTAAGGGGTAACTTGTTTTAGATAGTGGGCAGCGCGGGTGAGTTCCTACCTCGGAACTTGAACCAGGATTCGTTACTGACCATGTTCGTGCCGGATTTGTGCCGGACCGTCATCTTGGACTATGTGGACAGCGGGGAGCTGCAGGGTTTGAACTACCACAAGTACGCCATGTCGGAGCGGAGCTTCGACTACTGTGAGGTTCTAATTCACCATTATTTTAACTATATTTTAGATGGAATATGTAGTATATTTCCATAATGTTATTTTTCTTAAGGGTTTTATTTAGCCGGACTTGTCATGTGTTGTTTAGAGCTGACAATATTTTCTACAAATATTTAGAACTGACAACGATGGGTATTTAAAATGAAATCGTTAATTTTTTATTAGGTATTATCACGTCATAGCGCATGTCAATCTAGTATATTATATCCATGATTTGAACCCGGAGTCCTGATGTTTAAATCTCTGTGTAGCTATGCGGACTTTTCGCCTGGGAGCGACCGTGTTTCGGAACACGGTTAATTGTAGGACCTGGTTGTCCCCGTTAAGAAGATATGTAAAAGACGGTCTAACGGAAAAACTCTTCTTTCTCCCATTTTAATGTTTTCTTTCGTCCCTTTCCAGCACGAGAATCATCAGAAAACTCGTGTTTCTGTAACGGGGAGTGTATGTGGGGCGGTGTGATGAACGTGTCGGCGTGTCGGTTCGGTTCCCCCGCCTTCCTCTCTTTGCCTCACTTCCTCTACGCCGACCCTGAGTTGAGGGAGAACGTGGAGGGGATGAGCCCTGATCCGGAACTGCACTCGTTCTACTTCTCTGTTGAACCGGTAAGAAATTACCCTTAAAAATATCCAGTATTATAGCTATTTCTATTAAAATTTACTCACCCGAAACTCTAGAAAAGCACAGTCCAACCGGATGAAATATAATAATATGCCGATGAAATTAATTGAGTAAATCTACTTCTGATCCAATAAGAACTGCATTTTTTCTGCGGGGAAAGTTATTTTACTTAACTTAGTGTAACTAATAAATAAGTCCATAACAAACTCAAAAAGCTTATTTTTATATAATTTTACAATAATAGCATATTATGAAAATTTCTATTTTAATTTTTTGATGTGATTACAAAATTATTGGTTTGCTTATATTATTTTTAAATACGATCGAGTATGTATTTTTGAAAAATTGTATGTGTTCTTTTCAGAAATTAGGCGTTCCTTTAGACGTTGGCGCTCGGTTCCAGTTCAACGTGTTCATTGAACCTAGCACACATATCGGGTAAGGTCATCAGGTCATAATTTTATAAATACCTATATTTAAAAAAAGAATTACTATCGTACTTTACCGTTACCGTTAAGTAGGTAAGTATCTGCTTTTGTAAACTTTGCTTTAAAAACTTTTTTAATTTGATATTATTTTCTTTAAAAAAAAAATTCAATGTGTTAAAAAGTGTAGTGCCTAATACTTATGGAGTTGCATCTACCCATTAAACTGAACAACTTTAAGAACAGCACAAACAACATTCCTATACAAAATGCATCGGCTGATCGGGAAATTTCTATGAGAAGTGTAAATACGAGTTCCGAGAACATCTATTCCAAAACGGGTGAAAGGCCTAAGAATTGAGTTTTTTCTTTTACCTACAACTAGGTATCTATTGTTAGCCAGGCAAGATATTTAATTCGTATGTGATTTTACTCTATTTGTTTTTTTTATTTTTTTGTTTTCTGTACAGAAAACGCAACTATGGAAAAATAACAATACATAAATGTCCTATTTTTGTATTGTATGTGGCGAGACAACAAATATTTTTTGTGTGGCGAAATAACTTTGTGGCGGAGTAACAACAAACTATTTAACTTATATTTACATAGTTAACATAACATACATTCACGCCTTTATCCCGAAGGGGTAGGCAGAGGTGAACCCAGGACTCAGTCCCATAGTAGATATACCCACATTTCGCCAGTATGTTATTGGTCCCATGTAATAGGGGGCGAGCCTATTGCCATATACCGGGCACAGTTCCAGACTCCAGGCAGTTATTGAGATAATTGGAAAAATCCAATATTTAACACTGCCTGACCTGGGAATCGAACCCGGGATCTTGATTGGCAGTCGAGCATGCGCCCTCTACGCCACCGAGGCTTTACATACTTATTATTGTTTAACTTTTGTTTTCAGAATATACGAGAAAGTGCCTCGCATGCTGTTCCCAATATTCTGGGTACAGCAAAAGGTGCAAGTGAGCGACGAGATCATAGAAGAGATCCGGCTGGTGCGGATCCTCGCGGACTGGGGCGGCGTGGTGTGCGCGTGCGCAGCTCTCATGTTCGCCGCACTAGCCGTCGCCGCCGGCTTCTGTTACAGGACGCAGTATGTACTGCCCAAGGACATGTTGAAGGATGACAGGCCCAAGGATGAGGCCGAGATGAAACTCAATCCCAAGTGATTTTAGTTTATTTTTTGGTGTTGCCATAACATTAAACCAGTCATCATCATCTCAGCCGTAGGACGTCCACTGCCGGACGTAGGCCTCCCCCATAGATTTCCATTTAGTCCGGTTGTAAGCGGCTTGCATTCAGCGTGTTCCTGCTGTCTCTATTAGATCGTCTGTTCACCGTGTGGGTGACCAGTAATAATAGAAGTAATAAATAAAAAAAAACGGTTTTATTGTATTATACATATATTGTTCGACGCAAAAGAGTAGAAAATAATGGGGGCGCCACTGTTTACAAGAGTAAAAACAATTTCATCAACACATACACTTTAATTTAGTTCCGTTTCTACTCTTTTGTGTCGAACTATACAAGGTCTATGAACAGGACCATAATATTATTTATCTAAGAATTTCTATGCAGAAGTGGCGATAACTACAGCCCAGCAAATCTAAGGAGTACTTATACCGTTTGACAGCAGTTGTTACTTTGCCTTTTTCGAAGAATTTGAATTTATATTTAGTGATTGAGGAGCTCAGAGTAAGTAGAAGAAAGCGATTCAACGTCATTGTTGAGGAGGCACCGACCGGAGAATATCCCATGCAAACGTAACAATAGTTAAATAATTTGAAATCAGAGCATATTTCCAAAATTAAAATATATTATTCGGAATGAGACAGTAGTTATCTAGGTCACATATTATATTTTCAGTCCAAACTACTCATCTGAAACGAAATGAAAACGAATTGCATTTTGTACATATTTACAGGAAATATTACATGATTTCTTCATGTTTGTTTTGTATTAAAAACAATATCATTTTGTAAATCTTGTGATAAAAATCATAATTCTTTGGTTTTACGGCGAAGTTTATTGAAATTGTAGTAAGTATAGGCGTTACTCTAAGTTATTTCTTCTGTCTCAAAGCTTGAAAAGATGAAACGTCAAACGGTTTAGATTTGCTGCGCCAGCATTTTTCGTCAATTTGTTATGAGTATCTTTTCCGTGGACGTGGGACAGGCTTTAATTCAAATAGGTAATAGGATTAAGGACCTTATTGTGGACACCGTAGCAATGAATTGGCACTCCATAATTTTCTGGAAATATTAAGATATCTACCCTTGCCAGTACTTTGCTTGCTTTATTATTTGTTCAAATATTTCATTGTTGGTTTTCTAAAGATAACCAATGAATCAAACATCGAAGATAATTATTATATTATTAATTTTCTAGAAAAATAATGGAGTTTCAATAAACGGGTAGAGTGAAGAAATACATCTTTAAAAATCCATGGCATATTAAATGACAATAATAACATTATTAATATTAGGTATGTATGTATGTATAATGTATGTTCGTATGTGGTGTTGCCATATATTTTGTGAATAAGTAGGTAGGTAAATATTTTTGTATTAATATTTTAAGGCCAAAGATATTTGAAATTAGAATATCTTATAAGTGATAAATAGTATAAATAATAATATAACGATATTGGTGCGTCTGGAAATGCCAAATTATATTTTAATCTGGCGACGAAATTCTGTTAGAAAAAAAAATCTGTGGGAGAACTTTTTAATAATCGGTTATCTTATATTTATAGAATTTTATTGATATTATGAATTAATTAACGAGATTGTAATTTTTATTTTCTATCTTGTTTATTTTATTTAAACAAAACAAATAATTATCATAATATTTGACAGGATTTAATAAAAATCGCGTCTGGGTATGTAGAGTGTTTTGCTATGAACAATTCCAAAGGAATTACCTATCTTCTTTCGCAAACATAGTAGGAAAATTAAATTTAGATAATTTTGTTATGAAAGTATGATTATAATTATATTAACTTATCATAATACAAAATAACGCCTTTTCCCGAAGGGATAACAGAGGTGTACTCAGTCCTGTAGTAGGTTCATCCACATTTCGCCGGTAGATAGTTATTGGTCTTGTGATATTTTGTTTCATATTTTCTATACAATATTTATAATCACATTATACTGAAATGAAGCGTTGTAGACTAAATAAACATAACTAGATTCTATCAAAAACAAAACAACATTAAAATATAATAATAAGAAATTAAAAAAAATAACAAGACATATGCATGCCTACTGAGGTTGATTCTGGAAGATACAATTGTTATTTAATTTTAGACCTCGATGTACCCATTATCTTGCAAATAAATGAATTGAATTGAATTGAATTGAAAATATGACTATAATATGATAATGACTGCCTCGGTGGCGTAGTGGGCGCATGCTCGACTGCCAATCAAGAGGTCCCGGGTTCGATCCCCAGGTCAGGCATAGTGTTAAATATTGGATTTTTCCATTAGGAATTATCTCAATAACTGCCTGGAGTCTGGAACTGTGCCCGGTATATGGCAATAGGCTCGCCCCCTATTACATGGGACCAATAACATACTGGCGAAATGTGGGTGTATCTACTATGGGACTGAGTCCTGGGTACACCTCTGCCTACCCCTTTGGGAAAAAGGCGTGAATGTATGTTATGAATTGAAAATAGAATAGGTATATCCTCGTAGGTGTAGGTATCTCTATAGGTGTAGCCTCGGTGGCGTAGAGGGCGCATGCTCGACTGCCAATCAAGAGGTCCCGGGTTCGATCCCCAGGTCAGGCAAGTGTTAAATATTGGATTTTTCCATTAGGAATTATTTCAATAACTGCCTGGAGTCTGGAACTGTGCCCGGTAGATGGCAATAGGCTTGCCCCCTATTACATGGGACCAATAACATACTGGCGAAATGTGGGTGTATCTACTATGGGACTGAGTCCTGGGTAAACCTCTGCCTACCCCTTCGGGAAAAAGGCGTGAATGTATGTTATGTTATGTTAGGTATATATAGGTAGAGTATCTACTTATGGGTACCTACCTACCTATTCGTTTTTGGTACCTACCTGACTACTTTAGGAAATTATCTTTACTGTGTTCATAATAATTATGTCAAAAATCGTAAGAATAATTTATTAAGTTTAGTTACATAACAATAGTATACATAAACATAGTTTAGTTACACAAGTACCAGCTTAAAGTATTTTAAATACGGTCGGTTCCCTGTTCATTCGCATAAAATCGAAACTCATAATAATAAAATAAAACATACCATTTTTAGCAATAATGTTAAATACGCATAATAAACATTATGTACGTATAAAAGTTGTACGTATATATAAGCATAACTATATGGCATATGTATTGATACCAGCAGACCCATCCCAAGTAGCAATCAAATTAGTTCCTGAACTGAAACTAGATGGCACTGCCAATCGAGAAAATTTTACTGAATCGCGGTGCCGAGATTCTCGCGTAAAACATGAGCAGATTTGATAGAAGCGTGTACAAGCATACTTACCTGGCGTAGGGGACACCGTGATCAAGAAGGCGGTTCCCCCAGAGCGAGGCCCTTCCATTGCACTGCGGTTGGGTTGACCTCTGCGATTATCCCTAATGTGGATAACTCGGACGCGTTATTTTTGGTAGTGGGGACTGCGTACGCGCCGTCCCCCAATAAATATAAATGAACACTAGTAAAGGAAATTGCATAAATTTACCATTTCCGATTCCCGATTCCCAGCTCCAGCTAGGATCAACTAGGATGTTAATATTATACCTATTATTATTATTTATTATGCCAAAATCAGTTAAACCTAATTATAATTATGTCAAAATCGTAAAGCCAAATTAAATTATGCTGAACAAAATTATCTAAATACGTATTAATTATATCAGTTTTATATTGTGTAAAAAATCAAAACTATTTGAGACTAGCGTTTCCGCGACTTGCTCGGGAATTCATTATAATGGGAACCTATGTGCAAAATTTCAGCTCTCTAGGTCCAAGAGTTGGGGCTGGGCGTTGATGAGTGTGTCAGTCAGGACTGGTATATATATATATATATATATATATATATATATATATATATATATATATATATATAAACACCTCCCTGGGCACATAGTTGATCCAGCCACGAATCCATGCATTATCGACTCCACCTTTAGGCGCGAATAACTCGACTCCGTTTGTACCTATTGCGACCGGAGTGGCAACGTCGCCCTCTGCCGCGCGATGTTGCTCTTTATATTCGTTGAAAACGGTATATACTCCATCCTTTCAGTGCCCGAATTTTGAACGGAACTGAATCCGCAACGGCCAAATTTTTTATACCCAAGAGAACTTTCTAGCTCCGAAATATACTTTCTTTTTAGAACACATTATTGGCTCCATCGATATAAAATGGGATTATATTCTTAGCATTGGGTAATAATTTGATCCATTTACATATATAAAACCGTATATACTCCATCCTTTTAGTGCCCGAATTTTGAACAGAGCTGGATCCGTAACGGCCAAATTTTTTAAACCCCAGAGTACTTTCTGGCTCCGAATTATACTTTATACCTAGAACACCTTATTGGCTCCATCGATATACATGGGATTATATTCTTAGCATTGGGTAATAACTTGATCCAATTACGTATTTAAAAACGGTATTTACTACATCCTTTTTGTGACTGAATTTTGAACGGAACTGGGTCCGTAGCGGCCAACTTTTTTTATACCCAAGAGATCGTTCTGGCACCGAATTATAATTTGTTTCAAGAACCACCTAAGTGGGTCCATCGATATAAAATGGGATTATATAAAAACCATAAAATCGTAAGACTGCCTCGGTGGCGTAGAGGGCGCATGCTCGACTGCCAATCAAGAGGTCCGGGGTTCGATCCCCAGGTCAGGCAGTGTTAAATATTGGATTTTCCATTAGGAATTATCTCAATAACTGCCTGGAGTCTGGAACTGTGCCTGGTAGATGGCAATAGGCTCGCCCCCTATTACATGGGACCAATAACATACTGGCGAAATGTGGGTGTATCTACTTATGGAACTGAGTCCTGGATACACCTCTGCCTACCCCTTCGGGAAAAAGGCGTGAATGTATGTTTTATGTTTATAAAATCTATTTTATGGATTTATATTATAAAGATGCATACTTAACAGATCTAAGACTCCAAATTGAGTGTTGCAACATTCGCATAATTGCAATTCATGAAACTCTCATTGTGAATCTAATCATCCAAGAATAGGTAGAGGTGTACCCAGGACTCAGTCCCATAGTAAGTACACCCACATTTTGCCAGTATGTTATTGGTCCCAGGTGAGGTGAGCTATCTACCAGGCACAGTTCCAGACTCCAGGCTGTCACTAAGATAATTCCTAATGGAAAAATCCAAATAACACTTTGCCTGGCCTGTGGTTCGAACCCGGGGCCCGGGACTTCATGATTGGCAGTCAAGCTTGCGCCCGCTTGTGCACACCATTGAGACAGTCGATTTTATGATAATATTATCTTCTTAAAATATAGGGAAAATAATTTCAATGCACACTTGCATCACTGATCTGTTTTTGTGTTTGGTTCTGGTTTTGTGTTCCTATAAGTAAAATTACGGTACTTAATCAAATAAATAATGAATGTAACTTGTGAATAATAGAACCTTTGTGGTTCTTTTGTTGGTTAGAACTACTTTTGCAATGTTTCATTTCACACATAATGACATACGTAATAATGTCAAAAACTAGTGGGAAACATAATGTGACCATTTGTGACGTATGACTTATTCGACTCGACGCTCTGGTTTTATTACTACCTACTATTGTCTGTGTTGATGAATTGTGTTGAATATTGTCTGTGTGATTATATTAGACTAATAATTGGTACTTAGTGGTTCCGTTTTATATATCATTTTTGGGACAAACTCGTACTTATTTGATCCATTTTAATTTATATTCTTAACACTCCCAACATTGTTTGATCCACTTCTTACATCAATCTGAAGTAGGAATGGTTCGCAAAGGGAGGACTGCCTCCCGAAACCCGCGCTCTCCCCTATCGCTGCCCGAGCGCCGCCGTGCGTTTCGTGATTTATTCCGCATCGATTACTAGTGATATTGAATTACAGTTTTCTCTTTATTTTTGTATGATTTTGGTCAAAACAGTTTTTTTATGTAGTAAAGTTTTTAAATATATTTTTTTGAGCTCAATACTTCACGCTTACACTCGATGTTCTTTTTTTAATTGTTTATTTGTCAGTGATCATTATTTCATTGTAAGTTTTAGAGATTATAATTTAATATCCATTAAATTTTACTTTATTGCAATATTAAATAAATATGAGAAGTTGTGTAAAATGTCAATAGAAAAAAAAACTGTTTTACTTTGGTATTGAGTTTGGTCATATTGCATACAAGTTTATCTTATGTTTGTAAAGTAAGTTTTAAAAGACGGCAAAGTAAACGAGCCCATACTCGACTATATTAGCACTTATCATAAGGTAGTTCCAAAGTCTACAAAACGAGCCTAAACTTGACTATTATTGCAGTTTTCATAAGGTAGTTCCAATGGTTATCTTTCAGCTCCATTATCAGACCCTCGTCATCATGTGGAATGAAAAGTCCCCATAACAACAAAACAAACGAGTCCAAATTCGACTGTCTTGGCACATTTCGTAAAGCAGTTCCAATGGTTATCTTTCGGCTCCATCATCAGACCCTCGTCATCATGTGGAATGGAAAGTCCCTATAACAACAAAATAAACGAGCCTAAACTTGACTATTATTACAGTTTTCGTAAGACAGTTCCAATGGTTATCTTTTGACTCCATCATCAGACCCTCGTCATCAAGTGGAATGAAAAGTTCCTAATACAACAAAACAAACGAGCCTAAACTTGACTATTATTGCAGTTTTCGTAAGGCAGTTCCAATGGTTATCTTTCGGCTCCATCATCAGACCCTCGTCATCATGTGGAATGATAAGTCCCCATTACAACAAAGCAAACGAATCCATACTCGACTGTCTTGGCCCATTTCGTAAGGCAGTTCCAATGGTTATCTTGTGGCTCCATCATCAGACCCACGTCATCATGTGGCATGGAACGTCCCTAAACAATAAAGTAAACGAGCCTAACTTGACTATTATTGCAGTTTTCGTAAAGCAGTTCCAATGGTTATCTTTCGGCTCCATCATCAGACCCTCGTCATCATGTGGAATGAAAAGTCCTCATTACAACAAAGCTAACGAGTCCAAACTCGACTGTCTTGGCACATTTAGTAAGGCAGTTCCAATGGTTATCTTTTGGCTCCATCATCAGACCCACGTCATCATGTGGCATAGAACGTCCCTAAACAATAAAGTAAACGAGCCTAACTTGACTTTTATTGCAGTTTTCGTAAAGCAGTTCCAATGGTTATCTTTCGGCTCCATCATCAGACCCTCGTCATCATGTGAAATGAAAAGTCCCCATAGCAAAAAAGTAAACGAGTCCAAACTCGACTGTCTTGGCACATTTCGTAAGGCAGTTTCAATGGTTTATCAGATCCTCGTCATCATGTGGAATGAAAAGTCCCCATAACAATAAAGCAAATGAGTCCAAACTTGATTATAATTGCAGTTTTCGTAAGGCAGTTCCAATGGTTATATTTCGGTTCCATCATCAGACCCTCGTCAACATGTGGAATAGGAAGTCCCTAAAACTACAAAGCAAACGAGCCTTAACTTGACTATTATTACAGTTTTCGTAAGACAGTTCCAATGGTTATCTTTCGACTCCATCATCAGACCCTCGTCATCAAGTGGAATGAAAAGTCCCTAATACAACAAAACAAACGAGCCTAAACTTGACTATTATTGCAGTTTTCGTAAGGCAGTTCCAATGGTTATCTTTCGGCTCCATCATCAGACCCTCGTCATCATGTGGAATGATAAGTCCCCATTACAACAAAGCAAACGAGTCCAAACTCGACTGTCTTGGCACATTTCGTAAGGCAGTTCCAATGGTTATTTTGTGGCTCCATCATCAGACCCACGTCATCATGTGGAATGAAAAGAACTTATTTAAACCTAACATTCTAGCCCAAATTCAACTGTCTTATCATTGGTCATCGCGGATTTCTAGACGCTTCATAATGGCTCCATCATCAGATCAGGTCAAGAGTATCATAATATTGCATTGTCACCGGACTTTTATATGTATGCAAAATTTTAGCTAAATCGGTCGTCATGTGGAATGAAAAGTCCCCATAACAACAAAGCAAACGAGTCCAAACTCAACTGTTTGGGCACATATCGTAAGGCAGTTCCAATGGTTCTGTTTCGGCTCCATCATCAGACCCTCGTCATTATGTGGAATAAAAAGTCCCCATAACAATAAAGCAAACAAGTCCAAACTGGACTATCTTGGCACATTTCCTAAGGCAAATCCAATGGTTATCTTTCGGCTCCATCATCAGACCCTCGTCATCATGTGGAATGTAAAGTTCCTAAAACATCAAAGTAAACGAGCCTAAACTTGACTATTATTGCAGTTTTCGTATGGCAGTTCCAATGGTTATTTTTCGGCTTCATCATCAGACCCTTGTCATCATGTAGAATAAAAGGTCCCCATAAAAAAAGCAAACGAGTCCAAACTCGACTGTTTTGGCACATTTCATAAAGTAGTTCCAAAAGTTATCTTTTGGCTCCATCATCAGACCCTCGTCATCATGTGGAATGAAATGTCCCCATAACAGAAAAGCAAATGAGTCCAAACTCGACTGTCTTGGCACATTTAGTAAGGCAGTTCCAATGGTTCATCAGACCCTCGTCTATATGTGGAATAAAAAGTCCCCATAATAATAGAGCAAACGAGTCCAAACCCGACTGTCTTGGCACATTTCGTAGGCAGTTCCAATGGTTATCTTTCGGATACATCATCAGACCCTCGTCATCATGTGGAGTGAAAAGTCTCTAAAACAATAAAGTAAACGAGCCTTAACTCGACTATTATTGCAGTTTTCGTAAGGTAGTTCCAATGGCAAGTTTTCGGCTTCATCATCAGACCCTCGTCGTCAAGTGGAATGAGAAGTCCCCATAACAATAAAGCAAACGAGTCCAAACTCGACTGTTTTGGCACATTTTGTAAGGCAGTTCCTATGGTTCTGTTTCGGCTTCATCATCAGACCTTCGTCATCATGTGGAATGAAAAGGCCCTAAAACAACAAAGTAAACGAGCCTAAACTCGACTATCATTGCAGTTTTCGTAAGGCAGTTCCAATGGCAATCTTTCAGCTTCATCATCAGACCCTCGTTATAATGTGGAATGAAAAGTACTTATTAAAACCTAACATATTAGCCCAAATTCAACTATCTTATCATTTGTCATCGCGGAGTTCCAGTCGCTACATCATGGCTCCATCATCAGATCAGGTCAACAGTACCATAATATTGCATTGTCACCGGATTTATATAAGTATGCAAAATTTGAGCTAAATCGGTTGAGTGCTTCAAAATTCAGTTGCAAGATTTGTACCGGACATACATATAGGTACATACATACATTGCGAAATAGAAATATCTCTCAAGGTGAAACATTCACAATTCTCTTAAAATTAAGTTTTACATTGATGAGAAGAGCTATACTATTGTACTTATTATGTTTCTGTCGAAGGCAACCAATGACAGAAGCTTGTGAAAACGGTGCGCCTCCATTGGCCCATTTGAATTGGATCAACAACTGCTTGAATGCCAAAAAGGTGGATTCGTATAAAAACAGCGTAATTATTATTATTACTCAGTAGATTCAGATGGAGCCACATGTGTGACACGTGTGGCTCCAGCTGGATCTACAAAGTCATACACAACTGGCAAAGGATCAAGTAATACTGCCCCGGATCAACTTATGAAAACGGATCAAATAATAACTACTTCTACGACCCGCATGATCAACTAAGTGCCCGTGGGGATATCTATATATATACCTCTTTATCATAATAGATATACCTAAGTTAATCTCTATTATCAAAAAAAAAATTATAAATACTAAAGTTTGTGAGGATAGATGGATGGATGTTTGTAAGTTACTCTTTCACCACAAAACTGCAGCACCGAATGGGCTGAAATTCGGTTCGCAAGTAGCTTAAACCCTGAGTTAACACACAGGGTAGGTACTTAATATCCTGATATTCCCACGGGTCCAGGGACCGATATCTTATACGCGGGGGAAACCGCGGGGCACAGGGGCTGTTAAATAAATGTTTAACATACATTTTTGCTTGTATATTTTTTTACTTGGATATTAATATTCATAAGCGTAATCTCGGGTTTCCAATTAAGGTATTCTCAGATATTATTATTGTAATATGGCTAAATTATTAATATTTTAGTAGCAGATTATATTTTAGATTTTTGAATGTTAAAGTAAAAGTATCAGTTGACAGTTGTGTAGCGGTATAATGAAATACTTTAAGAGCGTACGCGGCCTTCTAGGAATTTGACACAATCCTATAAAAAAATTACCAAATTGATGTTTTGTATTCCCCTGTTTTCTCCGAATATTATAAACCTATTCTAAAAATTTATATCCTGATATTTTTATAGTGAAGTAACCTATGTCCCTGACATTAATTTTTCTTATAAACCCTTGGTTTTTAAATAGTGAACTTCCAAATATCTCAGTTTTACTTGCGTGATTGGACGTTCATTACAAAAAATTTAAGAGTTTATAAACAAAAATAAAATGATACGGACATACTTTACTTCAACATTAATATATCAGGATATAAATGTTAAATATATCAAATAGTTTACTGTATTCGGAGGAAACAGGGGAATAAAAAACATCGATTTAGTAAATTTTCATAGGATTCTGTCAAACTGCTAAGAGATCATCTTTCCTGTTAAAGAATTATTTTATTAGCGGCTGAGGGGGGGCGTTTGACAACATTATTATTAGATAAAATAAAATAATGTAGTATATAGCCAATTAATACCCAATACTAGATAAAATGGATATTATTAAGTAATTAGTTTTTTACAATAATCAATGGTGGACAACGAATGTATGCGACTTTTGTATGTAGGTATAGTACAATTTAGTAAATATATTACCTATGTCATAAATAAAATTCCTATAAATTAAAATATAATCATAACTACGTTGTTTTATTTCGCTAAGAACGTATCCTAGGTACAAATATGAAAAATTGACATAACGATGTTTTGTATTCCCCGGTTTTTTCGTAATTTAATTAAATTAAAAAAATAAAATATTTTTTTTCAAATATTTTTTATTTATAATTCAAGTTTCTTTATAATTTGTAGTAAGTTGTAAATGTTATATTATATATTATTATGAGATAAAAAAAAAATTAATTAACCCGTTCTAAAAATTTATATCCTGATATTTTTACAGTGAAGTAAACTATGGCCCAGTCATTTTAGTTTCTCTTATAAGCTCTCAGAGTTTTCATGGTGAACTTCTAAAAATCCCAGTTTTACTCTCGTGATTAGACATTTACTACAAATAATGATGAGTAGGTATATTTATTATATACAAAAATAAATTGATTGAGACATAGTTTACTTCATATTCAAAATATATAAATATATCAAATAGATTTACTAAATTCCGAGGAGAGGGGAATACAAGACATCGATTTGGTAAATTCTCCATAGGATTTTGTCAAACTGCTAAGAAGTCCCCTTTCCTATATTTTACCATAACATTACAACACTCCTTGATCCCCAAAGGGTAAGGCAGAGGTGTACCTATAGCCATTCTCATAGTGGTTACATTTGACCAAAATAGATTAAAAACCTAACCTATCCTACTATCCTACTTTCTACCAATATTATAAATTTCAAATTCTAGTACTATGTAAAAAACTGAAGTACGTTTTTAACAGGTGAACTAAAACGCTTGCGAATTTTAACTCACCTCCAGCGCCATTTACCTATTCTAAAATTAAAATTATTTATATTTTTAATAGTTCTTAATTTATTAATGACAGTGACGACTTAGAGAATATTATAGAATTTTATAAGAACGAAAATAACGGACATAAAATATGTAAGTACATTTAATGCATGACATTGTCAAGGAAAGGAGTAGAATATACTTGGCATTCTTCCCGACATTCCCACGGGAATGATTTCTACGCGGGTGAAACCGCGAGACATAGCTAGTAGAACATAATATATTCCCACGGGAATGATTTCTACGCGGGTGATACGCGAGACATAGCTAGTAGAACATAATATATTCCCACGGGAATGATTTCTACGCTGCTGAAACCGCGAGACATAGCTAGTAGAACATAATATATTCCCACGGGAATGATTTCTACGCGGGTGAAACCGCGAGACATAGCTAGTAGAACATAATATATTCCAAATGGGTCTAAGAAATGTATGGCAAGAACTATTAACGCCCAGCAATAATAAACATAGACTGTTGCCTTCTGGTTTTTTTTTTTTTTATATGGGACAACTTCCATACACTGTCATTTGGTCCCAAACTAGGCTAGAAGCCTGTACTATGGTAACCAGATGACTGATATACATACTTATATTAAGCTTATAACACCCAGACACAAATCAAACAGACATGTTCATGTACACAAATGTTTGACCTGGCCGGGGATCGAACCCGGGCCCTGCGGCGCAGAAAGCAGAGTTACTACCATCTGCGCCAACGAGGCTGTCAAACTAAGTTTTAAACACAGGTAACAGTGTAAAAATTACCTATCTAATCATCTGATACCTATGCAGATTTTTTAAGCCATTGTGCCTTTTCCATTTACAAATTTATAATTAATAATTAATTATTTAATTTAAATAAATTTTTTTTTATCATTAATTCTCTTCTTTTCTATCAATATTACATCTACGAATTACGTAACAAAAGTACCTAATACTAACTCATAGAACAAGAATATTTATACAAATATTCTTGTTCTAGGAGTTTGCAATGGAGTTCCGAAAAGTAACGCCAAATTCAATCAAAAGTACGAGTAGGTACGACTAGTATAAAATTGTCTTACTGGTACAAATTAACGCCTATATAAAATTGTTTACCTTTGTAATATTGTATAGTATATATTATAATGTTATGTATGTATCTATAATCTTAGTATACAATGTATTGGTTATAGTATGGTTTATAAGTATGTATTATATATTGTTTTTTATATATTTTATTTATTTATTTATCATTTAAGTATTTCTTTTTGAAACCACCGTCACTTCAGTATCTGTATATCCTTTCTCTCTCTGCATGGTTGTCTGAAAGAGATCGCTCTGAGCGATAAGGCCGCCAGTTGTTACTCTTTCTAGTTTTAAGTTTTCTTTTTGTCATTTTCTGTATTATTGCGGTATACCAATAAAGTGTTATCATTCATTCATTCATTCACTAGTAAACTGTTCCCACTGAAAGTAGGAACAAAGTAGATTCTTGTAACTTTTGTAATACATAAGTAAATTAGATACATGTATTTTATTCTTATAAAATAATAAATCCTGTGACGTGACAGCAATCAAAAGGAATCCTGTGCAGTGAATCCAAGCGTCGCGTCGGATAAGCAATAAGCACCCAACGTCCTTGCCTGTAGTTATCCGTCAATCTAGCAGATTGGTCAATTTATCAATCAGGCAGGTGGAGGCTGGGTCAGTCTACCGTCGGCTGCAGAGGGGCGACCATGGGAAGAACCACGGCTATCAGGATCTTGCTGGCTGTTGCTGCCGCAGGTCAGTTTGATAACAACGATAATTACCTTCTAAATGTCTATAATATTTAATGGCTGATTGATGTCTGTTCTACGCAGTTAATTGCAAAGATTCAGCGAACAGAGTGCAGTACCACAAGAGATCCTCATAGAAATTTTTAAATTTGATTGAACTTGCTAGTGCTAGTTTATTCAAGTAATACAGATAACTGTTTCGGTGGCGTACCTAGTGGGGGCTCGATTGCCGATCATGAAGTCCTGGGTTCGATCCCCAGGTCATGCAGTGTTAAATATTGTTAGTAACTATTTCAATCGCACAACAAACGTGCCGATTACGGCATAATCACCCAATATGAATAGTTTATGGCGTTTCATAGGTGAGGCCTATGTTCAGCAGACGTCTTCGTCTGATGATAAATCTAAGAAATACCGTTGGACGTTTCGTCTTTCTATAAGCTTTGAGAGAGAAGAATTAATTTTGCTTAGATGTAACTCACACAATTTTAATAACCTTCGCCGTAAAGCCATTGAATTATAATTTTTTCAGAAGACGTACAATTCTTAATTAAGTACTAAACATATATTCAAATCCTTCAATAAAGGCAAAATAACAACTTTCAAACGTAACTTCTTAGATTTGCTGAACTTTAAGTACCTTAATACTTACTTAGTATGACATCGTTCTGTCAAAATAAAAGTACCATAAGATTCCTCACTCACATAAAATTCCTATGATTTTTTTTATGATAGTGAGTGACAAGACGAGCAAAGCAGGTGCCTGATGGTAAGCATCATGATCTCCCAAATCAGACAGTGCCACCCAGTGTTTTAAAATTCAAAATCCTGGGCGGCACTGCACTGCGCCTGTCATCCTGAGATATGAGTTGTTGAATCTCGTAATGCCCAGTAATTTCGCTGGTAACATTGCCCTTCAGACCGGAACACAGTAATGTTTGCACATTACTGCTTGGCGGATGAATAACTGGCAAACTGAAACTGAATAACTAATATAACGAATGATAATTTAGGAGTACCTATGTTTATTCACTGATCCATTTAATCTGGTTTAGTTAGGTACTGATCTCGTCAAGTCTCAACAACCAAAAGATTAGGTTCAGTTAATATTTTCATAAGATAACCCAATTCATGCGTGTACGCTGGCGTGATTCAGTTTCCGGTCACGTTAGATTTCAGTCATTGCGAACTCTTGCAGAATCAACCAAAAATAACCACGTACTTTGTCGGCGCTTCAGAATAAGAGTCTTGACGAGAAATTATAGACGGGTCACATTGAAAGTGTTTAGAATAGGTCAGATAGAATTGTAGCCGATGAAATTGTAGATTAGTCATATATGGAACCAAAATGATGTATTGCGGGCGAGAGCGATTTTTTTAATCCAGAGCGAAGCGAAGTCCTAATCCTAAGTGTAGCCAGGGATTCAAAGTACGTCGCTCGACGTAAAATAATTTTGGTACCGTGTGACACACACTGCTTTTCATCCCCCTCCATGAAAAAATGTATTAAATATTATTTACCTCTCGTTTTGTTTAGTAGTAAATTGTTTACGACAGTTTCTGCGTTTAATTTTACACATTCTGGTGTTAATATTTCTCTATCACTGCTAAAACTCATCTTTATTTGTGTGAATCAAATTAAAATTGTGTGTAATATTTTTATAAAAAGTAATAAAAATACTCTCCTGCAGACACACCCATCATTGGACAAGCGTGTTAAACGTCCAAACCTTTACCCTCATGAACCACAAGTGGATTGAGTGTAGGGAGGCCTTTGCCCAGCAGTGGGACAGATCAGGCTTATATATAATAATAAAACGAATAAGAAGTTCTTTCCCTTATTTAAAAAAAGGTTAACTTTTTTTATCCGGCCAGGCCTTTAATATCGAATTGCATTAAAACTTTTTAATTAATTATTGTTCAAATTAAAAAGTTATTTCGTCACTGTTAAGTGCGCCGTAAAGACTTATTTTGTGCGCAGTTTTCAAGGAAGAAATGGCACAGTAAAGATTTAATATCTAAATGACCTCTTTTCGAATAAAATAAACATAATATTATGTAGCGTTATAATAGGTCTAACCTAGGTAGGCTAGACCTAACTATGTTTTATAGGTATGTACTTATATAACTTTGTAAACCTACCCTTCATGACAATTCACTCTCCTTTTAAAGATATTCTATATTCTATAAAATAGCAAGTCGACCAGGGGTTTTCGAAGTGTACTTACTTAGCGTATACTTATTTGGTTTAGGTTTAATTTAGTAAGCATTAGTATACCTATTGTTGTATTCTTATTTCAATAAAGGCAGTTGCTCGGTTTACAATAAAACCGGTATTAACATGAGTTGGTTGAAGCAGGGCGGGCTATTTTCATATCGGCCCACTACCGAGAAGCACTCCACGACTCCACACAATGGCAAGCTTCAACGCGACTTCAAAGAGCTCACAACTCGCAATAAACTGATATTTCCGCAACATTACTCGCACGAGAATACAGATATATTATTTTGATAGTTCTGAATGTCCAGATATTATAAATTCTTGTATTCAAATAGTAATAAATTCTTATGATTTATACCTACTTCAACATATTTCTGAAGTCTCCGAGTAAAGATAGATTAAAGTTTCAAAAGATTGATAATTTTGGCACTAACTAAAGATTAATTTTGATTTAAAAAAAATTATAATCGTATCTTTAAAATAAAACAATAAATGTTATCAATTTCCAATGTCAGATAAAAAAGGGCAAATCAAAAATAGCCAGTGCGTGAAGATAACATCGATAAAGTGGCGCCATCTAGATTTCCTTTTCAAAAACAAGGCAATGTTGTGCCAAGTAGCAAGTTGGCCCATTGTATAAAAGTTGTTCAGCTGTTTTCAACTTGACGAGTTTGTGTGAGCGCATTTATAATCCAATTATAGTGAATTACGTATCGTTTTTCAATCGGAAGTGTAAAATATTGGCACAATTAAATATTCCTGGCGTATATAAAGGTCAGTTCGATGAATAAATTACTATCAATGCCGAAAATTGCTTTGTTGTTAATATTGACTGTTTCGTGACATTGGCAATTTGGCATTGATCACAGAATAAATGATATTTTGATTTTGACGTTTCGATATTGAACAAAATGTTGCCAGTTGCCATTCGTAAGGTTTTCCACCATTTTGGTAGAATTACGAATTACGACAAAGATTTTTAATAGTTTTTTTTGCTTTTTTCTTTTAGCCACAGTCGTGATTAGTGAAGAAGAGAAAATGAAGAATTTGACAACGATAACTTGGGCGCATGCTGTCAACAACAAGACCTATCTAGATGCTGCTTTAGCTAGTAAGTAACGTACTTTCGTTACCTTCCTACGTCTAATATACCTACCTAATATGGGTATAGGTAGTTACAACTTGCAATTCATAACTAATAATATTAACTATTGTAAAAAGGTATTCACGCCTTTTTTTACATAACTTTACGACTAAGTAGGTAAACCTACAACAATAATAATTCGAATTTTATACTCTAACAAAACGGGTTATCCCAATTACACTGCTCGAGTCAATTAATTCATATGGGTTATGTGGACAACCCATATTGTGAGAAATTCAGGTCGCCAAGATTCCTACAAGGCCTCCGACATGACCTATAACGACTGCCCCCTACATATCTTATAGGCAACAGCCGAGACCTATAGTTTAACGTGACATCCGAAACACGGTAGCGCCCAGGCGAAATATCCACATGGTGAGATTCGCCAGCAATACCTAAATTAATCTGATTTGATTAGGTTTTATGACTGATAAAATAAGTAAGTATACACCTAATCGATCGATGTGTACTTTATTATAAGTATTTGGTTAGACCAAATAAAGTATTTGAATTACAAAATAGACATTATTTTAAATCTTAGCTCATCTGACATAATAAATAAATATGGCTGACCGCCGATGAAATGTCTCGCGCTAGCACTTGAGATAAATCTTGCTTACGCAGTCCATAACTTAAAACTACCATAAGTTGAGTTCAATTTATGTCTTCATACATTATAAACGGTAGCCAGTGCGAAATTCTTATGGTCATTTAGACCGCAGCTGGGCAGCCCGTTGTCTCTTTCTTTCTTGTAAAGTTAGATAGAGATATATATAAAGTAGTCCAAGAAAAGATAATAAGGTTGTTTGTTATTGAGACGCCAACCAGGCAAGCCAACAGGATTGTTTGGTTTGGTTTAAGTCATAAAATAAACTATGGGATATAATGTACTAACTATGTTAGGTACTAGGTAGGTATTATGTTTTATGTACCTACATTATCATCATCATCATCAGCCGGAAGACGTCCACTGCTGAACATAGGCAACCCCATAGAACGCCATAATCTATTCATATGAGGCATATTGCCGTAATCACCACGCTTGGCGCGCTTGGTGATAGCGGTAGTTGCAATACTTGGTGCCGAAGAGCGCTGCAACCCACCGAATATGTTTCTATTGGGTCTCATGGCTCCCACCAGGTGAGAAAAGGGTGGCCTTATTATAGCCAGGAACCACACGGCCAACACAGGGCATTATCTACTAAATATTCTATAATACTATAGGATATAATTGACTGCCTCGGTGGCGTAGAGGGCGCATGCTCAACTGCCAATCAAGAGGTCCTGGGTTCGATCCCCAGGTCAGGCAAAGTGTAAATATTGGATTTTTCCATTAGGAATTATCTCAATAACTGCCTGGAGTCTGGAACTGTGCCCGGTAGATGGCAATAGGCTCGCCCCCTATTACATGGGACCAATAACATACTGGCGAAATGTGGGTGTACCTACTATGGGACTGAGTCCTGGGTACACCTCTGCCTAACCCTTAGGGAAAAAGGCGTGAATGTATGTTATGTTATGTTATATAATTGTGACCTAAAGGTATTAAAATAATAAATACAGGTAATCGCCACCATTTACAGCATATGTCAATTTAAACTAGAAATAACGATCTCGTGTTCACTAGAGGACTCACGTTCCTAGAACGACTGTAATTATTATTAATTGCTCTGTATGACAGATTTAGGCTTCGCACATTACGTTAACAGTCGTCTAGTCAACTAGTGTGGCGTTGGACTTGAAAACTACATTTAAGGCTGTTTTACTCGTATCAGTACTAGAGATACTTCTCCATCAAATCAAAATATAATGGCAGGTAGATTAGTGTCTTCTTATGAAGAGTACCTATGGATAATGCAAGCAACTTACGCGGACTAGATATGGTGGGCTTAGTCTAAAAATTACCCTCTGAAAATCCCTCACTTTTAAAAATTTAAAGTAATTAATTATCTTTTCCCATTCAATAAACAATAAAGCCTCCCCCATAGATTTCCATCTATGTTCAGCAGTGGACGTCCTATGGTTGAGTTATGATGATAATGATGATGATGAAATAGTAAAACTTATCAGGAAAGTGGCGTCCTCTTAGAAGTTTGACACTATCCTGTGGAATCTATACCAAATCGACGTTTTTTATTCCCTCTTCCTCCAAATTACTTAATTCCCTAATATATGAAACGTATTTGATATATTCATATCCTGATATTTTGAAGATGAAGTATAATACTATATCTTTATTATTCTATTTTTGTTTACATATAAACTCTTCATTGTTTTGAAGTGAACATCTACTCACGCGACTAAAACTGGGATTTTTTAGAAGTTCATCACCGATTTAGATTGTCAGATTGTCAAACTTGTCAGAATACATAGAGGACGGACAGCAAAAAACTAAGGACATAAGTAGGACGGGAAGAACACGAATTATACAGTCGGAAATGGAATATAGCTCACGTAATGCCTTTGCTCTTGCTACGTACATAATATCATAGGTTAAAGTGGCTTTCAGAGGTGTAAATTTGACTTTATATTATCTTTGTCATCTTTCCAGGCAACGTGTCTATGTTAGAAGCAGACATAGTCCTAGGTCACGTGGTGGGCCAAGACGGGCCACCCATCCCGATCATGGCCCACCCTCCGGCGACCACCTCCGACCTGACGCTCTCCGCCTTCCTGTCCACGGTGGCGCAGTACAACAACGTCAACTCTAAGCAGAAGGGGATCAAGCTGGACTTTAAAACCATTGAAGCGTTCGAGAAAAGCCAGGATCTAATCACGCCTTATAGCAAACCAACGGTAAGATGTTTTTTCGTGTTTCGGATGGCACGTTAAACTGTAGGTTCCGGTGGTCTTGTACCAGGTATGTAGTATAGTCGGAGTGGAGCCCTTTTAGGAATCTTGGCGACCTGTAACTCCGACATTTGGGCTGGGCTATGGGGTTGACACACACCCCCCGATGGGTTCCCGCCTTCTCGCGGCGGTGGGGGTCAGTAACCGTGGTAGGGGCCCACGGTGAAGCGAAGAGGAGCCCGAGGTGGTCGGCTGCTCCACTTAGTTCTCCAGGCTGAGTGTGAGTAGCCGAGTAGGTTGCGGTTCGGTGTGGGACGAACCGCAACTGAGGCGGACCGCGATGCGGTATGGGACGCATCGCGGCCGAATTTTGGGGCTGCGGCGGGAGAGAAGTGCCGGTATTGCGGTGCGCCGCTCTTCCTGCCTTCCGCGGCCCAAACGGGGTCGCCACCGTTAGATGGCGAAGGCGGTGGGGTCGCAGGGGAAGAGGAGTGTCGGTATTACGATGCGCCGCTCTCCCTATCCTCTGCGACCGAATTGGGGCGGAAAGCCGTGGGCTTGCCGCGGTGTGGGTTGCGCCTCCGCGTGTCCCTATGAAGTCAGCATAGGGCACAGTGGATGGCGCAGGCGGGGCTCACTTGAGCCCTGCGGTGGTGGTGGGCGGGAATGGGGTCTTCCGTGTTCTCTCGCACGTTCGTTAGGCGTTCGAGAGGGCACGGAACACACTTCCAAGCCCAAGATGTGGGGCCCGGGCAACGGATGCGGGGGTATCCGTTGCCCACCTAAAGGGCCCGCGAGGAGGCGCGCGCGTGTTTCCGCGCGCCCCTTGGGAGGGTTGGGGTGAAGGATTACCCTCACCCCACCGTGGCGGGGTCCTCCACGGAGGACCAAACGCCGTCGGGGCCGCGGATGAGTGCTTCGGCGTGCCCGCAGCCCCGACACATGGCGGCGTGAAGGAACACCCCGGGGTTTTTTAGTGGGTATACCCGCCGGCACAGCAACGTACCGACGTACGGTGCTGTGCCGGCGGGGAGTCCCACATAACCACCCTGCGTTCCCCCGAGTGCGGGTGGTATGCGTCATGCATTTTTCCCCGGGCACAAAAAAAAAAAAAAAAAAAAAAAAAAAAAAAAAAAATGGGGTTGACACACAGATCAGGACTCTTTCATCTCCTCTGTGGGTTGACCGCACAACAGACCATGTGGACCGTATCGTTTAAATACGATTTTGTTTGCCGGTGCAGCGTTTGTACAGCAATAGTTTGTTTTAATTTTGATTGAAAGTAACGTCAGCAACAGAATATATTAAAACACACTAGCGTTGCTGTTTTCTTCACATCACAGCGACCATTATATTACATACCTTTTGTGTAAAGCCAGCTAACGGTCCTTAAATCTCCTAAACTTAAATTTAACATTTAATTTACTAAATTTGAATTAGTTATTAATATTTATGTTTTATTATGGTTGCTGATACTATATTTATAAAATCATAATCGCAATTTGTTTTGCGAAGAAACGTTTCAAAATCATTAGTTTCATATACAAGGTATACCATATACGTAGGTACACCCATACAATCGGTTAATACGTGGTAATAAATGATATATTTTATGAACTGTGAGTTTATAACTCACTTCTCAGAGTGAGTGAAGTAAATGGGAGGGTTACCAAAATACTCTTACCACACAAACACTATATACCTACTTACGAAGAATTAGAAAGTTATTGAGTTTCGCATGAGTTCGACGAATTATAATATTGAACTGAAAACAAACGGAATAAGCCAACAATATTGCCCTTTTGTTGGAGAAACGCACATTAATATATTGTATCTACTTACTAGAAATTCTATTATAATGATAATTATTATATTATAATGAAAAATGAAAGTTAATTCATGCACGTCTAGGCATGTGTGTAGCTATAAGTAGGTCTATACCTATGTACACGTATTTTTATGTATGGTTGAGGGATATGAGATAAAGACAATAAGATATATTTATTTATCAATTAAGCACCTACTTCAGGTATTGCGGTCAAAATGCATTCAATTAAATAAGTTTCACGACATATATATAAAAAAATGAAAAATGACGAAGTAGGTACATTACTGGTATATTACTGGTAGGTACATAATAATGTCCTCTATAAAATATGTAGTACTCTCGTAGGTATATAAGTATAAAATGACACCAAAATCACAAAGATGAATTTTAAAGAAAGCTTCAAAAGATATTTTTCGTAATAGATATACTTATTTACTTACGTCGCTTTTTATTATAAATAATTATTTAAATTTATATACCTAATAACTTTATGTCAAGCATAATACATTCTTATTGCTAGCGCCGAGCGCTAATGAGGCGTGTTTGGAACCATTACCACAGAATAAATGCTATAATTACTATGACCGCTTAATTGCGTCCTCCTGCGGGGTACAGGGGCGCGGAGGTAGGACATCAACGGGGGACCGGGAGAGGTGGGCGAGGACTCAATTAAGCGGTCTACCGTACCGTCTATAATAAGTACTTTGGTATACATATAGGTAGGAGATATTCTTTCTTATAAAATCTAGTCTTCATGCTATTAAAACTTTAAAACTTGAGCAGTCAGTCAGGGTCTGTCCATAGCAGATGCAGATTGTTTACGTTTCTCGTCTTATTACGAGACAAAGTCGAGCAGATGCGATCTAAATTAAAGCGTGACATAATGTGTGAATGTGGATTGTCTAGGGAACCCGGTGCGTCATCGTGCTGGCGCGGCGCGGCGTGTGGGCAAACATTATTAGACGGCTGGGTTGCCAACACGGGAATCGCGAGAATTCTTAATAGATAAATTATCCAATGTGGCGTTTTCATTAAATAAAACGATGTTGTTTTCGAAACAATAATAGATGGCGTAATGTATGTATAAATACATACATACTGAGATACATATATACTGAACCGATTAGGCTGAAATTTAGTATGTAGGTAGCTTAGGCTGGAATAACACATGCGGTACTTTTTCCCGATATTCCAACGGGAACGATGACAACGTGGGTGAAACCGCGGGGCACAGCTAGTAGTAGATATAGCTCTATCCCAGCGGCCGAAAAATTTGTTCCTAATCAGATTCAAAACATTTATTAGGTCTACCCTTCTCTACCCTTTTTTTATGATATTGAATGACAAGACGAGCAAATCAGGTGCCTGATGGTAAGCATCATGATTGCCATATCAGACACAGTGCCACCCAGTGTTTTAAAATTCAAAATTCTGCGCGTCACTGCACTGCGCCTGTCACCCTGAGATATTAGTTGTTGAAACTCGTCAAGCCCAGTAATTTCGCTGGTAACATTGCCCTTCAAACCGGAACACAGTTTGCACATTACTGCTTGGCGGATGAATAACTGGTAAATGTGTGGTACTTCCCCAGGCGGCCCCCTGCAAAACAGGCCTACCACTACTAAAACATTTATAAAAGCAGCTAGTAATATAATATAAATATATGATCAAAAATTGAACTGCTAAACATTTGCAGTACTTATTCATCGCCGCCAAAAACGCACAGAAACTAACGCCCTCTTCCACGTTTGAAGACAGGCTTTAGGTACACAATGATCAGCAATATTCTTAATGTTAAGAGTAACGCCAAATCATGGGGTACCGAAGTAACAATCATGGGAGCGTGGCTAAACTACATGGTGGCATCACAAACCACATTCCACATTAATAACACCAATTGGTAGCAATCAAAAGAAATGTCTCCATTACAGTATTACAGAGGGCTAATTCTGGGCCGGACCGCGTCCCTTCCAAGTATTAACGCACTGTTTACACGGTAACATTTAGATAACCAACTTGGTACCTACACTAAACTAATAAAATCACTGGCATATGTGATATTTAAAACAAAATCAAATATAATAGCAAATAATAAGCTTGCAAGGAAACATTTTAGACTGCTACACATATAGGTACTTATAGGTAATCTTGCAAAATCTTTTTGCAAGCCATATCCCATTTTCCTATGCCTTACTTATAAAAATGCAATAGTCTGCATGTGTATTATGATGATTCTTCATTCGATTACTATTGAATTGATTGCGTTACGATTTTGGTTGGAAAGAAAGGCAGCTTAAATCCTGCAATAACAAACATTACCTAATAACTAACTGATTTATTTTCTTTCTGATCAGTATATACTTAGGAGAAAGCACATATACTTACATGTTGGTAGTAATATAGCTGACATTCTAACGAACAAAACCCCGAAGTATACTCCAGTTTTAACATTATAATACCACCGACCACCTATACAACGCAAAACACTCTCAACACTTCCGCGTGCAATCAAATAAGCAGCAGTAGCAACTGTGCTCGTGTAGTCAGTCCTTAGCAGACCCACCGCGCGCGGTCGCTTCTTCCGCGTATCATAATTATCAATTGTGATCATGCGTCGGGAGTCGGGAAGTCTGCACCGCCCTGCGACTGCGCATTCGCCTGAGCACACTCTGACAATGAACTTCAATTATTATATTTTTACTTGTATTTTAAAGTGCTTTTGTTAGTGTCTTTGAACTGTGTCAGTTTGAATGACCCAACGACTATAAGCTTGCGGTCTGTTTGGACTGAATCTTATGTTGTACCTACTAAACTCATTTTGAACAAATCTTAAAATCAACTTTTTCCAAAATGACTGATTTTCCAAGACTATAGCCTGCAGGCAGGTAGGTCTGAGGGCAACCTAAAAACTCCGACCACAGACCAACTCGATAAGAAAAGTTGGCTTTCGGTCTGACATATCATTGTAAGGTAGAGCACGTGGTTAAACGGTCATTTGAAGTTTTCTTGAGCAATCTTTTAAAATCGCAGCTATTCTTTACACTTACCTTTTTTCTAAGTTCAGTTGTGGCTCTTCGAGGTTTTCAAACATGGCATACCTACATTGATGTGGTATCAGCTAATCGAGCGTTATTCTTCGACAGAAATCGATTCAAAACAAAATAAACATCAGCCAGGACTATTTAGTGAATGTCAACAGGCACACGGTTAACTCATCATCACTAAAATTACTTTAGAAATATTTATCGTTAAGGACTCCCAACGGGGACACACAAGTGTAAGACATTCCATTACAGTACCTAGCATTACTTGCCTTTATCCACTAACATTATGGGAACATATAATAAGATCACTCAATATGAATTCTCACTGTAAATTATACTCTTAGTTGGGACTCCAGCGCTCATTTCCAAACTACAGCACTACAAGAAGAAATGAGCAAGAAACTTGTAGCGACCATTCCAACCTACACAAGGATACAATATCCTTATGACTAGAGAACTAAGTAAATGTGTTCTCGCTATTATAGGGAGCCACAGCATACACAACTAAACATTAAACTTAAGTATAATAATGTACATAACTAGCCGGTCTACTGCGTAAATTCTAAATGAATGTGGACAAAAACGTCTGGTTTCTATGACGTTCTGACAGAGCAGCAGTTTAGTTCAGCAGAACATTTGCAGTTACCTATACCTTGACCAGATTCATTGACATAATTTGTTCCAAATGTAGAATATCATTTTCGGATGCAGAATGCTGAATAATTACTAGTTTATAACTCTGTAAACCAATCCCTAGGTGACTTTCCCCCTCTGGTTGAACGCGGACATCCTCCCCGGTCCAGTAGCAGCGACCACCAAACCAGTAGACCCGAAGAGGTTTCTCCAACTGGGTGCTAAGCATCCCCGAGCTGTTCTATCCATCGGTTGGACCACCAGCTACGGAGGCAACGTGACCGAAGGAGAGTATAGTGGCGAACAGATCGGGACCATGCTTCGAATAGTCAATGAGAATAATGTCAATCAGACTATCACTTTCCCTGTAAGTACATAATATATATAATATGGGACAATAATATGGGACAACTTCCACACACGGTCATCTGATCCCAAACTAGGCTAGAAGCCTGTACTATGGTAACCAGATGACTGATATACATACTTATATAAGCTTATAACACCCAGACACAGATCAAACAGACATGTTCATGCACACAAATGTTTGACCTGGCCGGGGATCGAACCCGGGGCCTGCGGCACAGAAAGCAGAGTTACTACCATCTGAGCCAACGAGGCTGTCATATTAAGCAAGGCATATTAAGTAAAGCTTCAACTTTGACTGATCGACTGACTGCTGATGACAGCGCTAAAGTCGTTTGATGTAGAGCCTTTGGATAGTAAATCTATTATAACAAGTCTCTACGTGATATTTTTAATGTATTTTCTAGTTCTGTATGACCTTGAAGTCTGGAACTGTGGTCGGTTTATGGCAATAGCACATGAGGTCCCATGAGGCCCCAAAACATAACAGGTGGAGTGTGGTACCTGCAATACTATGGTCCTAGAACAAAGGGTTTTCTATGTAGGCTTCTAAGAAAGGAAATCGTCAGGAACAAACTCTTACTCTATTAATATCTAGACGGACACTCCTTGCTGATGATTTTATTATGTTAAATATAGTTATTATGCTCTTCGTTAAAGGAAATGAAGGCATCTCGAGTAAGGCGACATGCTAAAGCACTCTGCATAAAATGCCACCCAAAACCAACACCTAGACCAAAAAAGAAATAACAAAGTAGGTTTTTTTATTTTCTAAACTACTCGTACGACTATGTACACATATATTATTTTTGACAAGTCCATTAGCTTTTTTATAATGAAACCTACATTACAAAGTTTTTTATTTAGTTTAAAGCAATTTCATAATATTATAAATCCAGTATAGACAATTTTATTAATATTTTATATACCATACGTATTTTTAGGCTGATTTTGATTAAACTTAAGACAGCCTTTAATCCTAAGGATAAAATCCGAACTAGCTCACAAGTCACTAGTATAGAACTTACATTTAACCAAACCTAGTAACATCCAGGTGAAACACAACCGAAACTGTCCTGAAAAAGTAAAATCATAATAATCTGGCATGAGTAGGTGCTTAAACATTGTATTTATATATTCAGGTAATAATATATTATTACCTTTTTTATCTCCAGGTCCGCGCCGGCCTCGCCTCTAACAGCCAACCAGTTATTCTTGATCTTCTCCGTGAAACATCCAGCCTGAACTCCTCGCTAACTGTGTGGTCTAGCGAAGGAGACCCAGTCACCGTCGAGAGGCTCCGAGCCCTCATCCTCACCGTTGGCACCGAGAGGACCTATCTAGACCTTCCTAACGACGTGCTGGAGAGGCTTCGCATTCCTGGTGGTGATACAAACTGAATTTCTTTAGAAGTTTGACGTTGAAAACACACATCCGATTCGTTTTGATTGTTTGAAGAAATGGTAAGTTGGAAAAGAATTTATGGTGCTGTTGTAGATGGATGGTGATTTGGGATCTGTAAACCATTCAGATTCATGGAGCTCTAGGTAAACTTTAAAACGTGCCAACAGTGGGGTGGCAGATATTAGTTCCGTTAGGGGCAGTTGCTGTATTTACACTTATGTAGCCGTAGCATTGTCAATATTTATCCTGGTGATTTGGACATTCGATCAAAATTTATTCTGCAACCGATTTAAGTAGGTGCGCCTTCAGGTAGTTTGATCAGACAATCCTTATAACAAAGATCTAATGTGTGTTTTCACTCGAAGTAGTTTTTAAGAATAAGCAGTATTTAAACCAAACTTGATGGAAGACAATTCTTTAAACAAGTAAAGGTAATTGTATCCCGGCTCTTCGATTGGCTCAAGCGTTCTGCGTTCTTTATAAATTGCTGACTGAATAGATTTGCTATAGGATTGGTGAATGTGTTTTATTTTGACCCTTCATCTTTAGCCCTGGACTCCATTACCTGTTATTCCTTATTTACTTAGTATTGATAGGATATTAGTGGAACGCCAGTTGTGTTCCAGTTCCAATGGAAGGTATAACGAATGAATGGTAGAAATATAATGGCTGGCATTTTGAAGAAAATCCTGTAAAAATATAAGACTAACTACAGTGACAGGTTTTTAATAATATTATATAATATAGAACATAAATATAAGTAATAAGTACCTACCTAAACGAGTTTACTACACCACATTGGTGAATCTTATCTGGACACAACACAATGGACAATGGAGTACACTGCCGACCAGAAATATTCATAATTCTACTTCTTTCCGTCCGGTTGTCTGGAAGAAACCGCTTTAAGCGATAAGACCGCGACTTGTACTAGCCTAAGACTAACTTTACCTAATTTATTATCATATCATTTTCGCAGTAAGGTGTACAATAAAGTGTTTATCTATCTATCAATCAATCGAGGGCTCCCAAAAAACGGCAACGTGTGGCGCGGCATAATATGTGTGTGTTTAATCAGTGGAAGTCTTCCGGCTGATGATGAATGATGAACGTTCGAATTAAGATGGACACTGGTAATAAGGATTGGGTACGAGTATACATATTACAGACACACATCAGACTGTTACACACACAGTGATAGATTGAAATAACAAGTATGTCTTGAATGATGATCAGACTTAATTAAAATGTCCGTGTCGAAGGCGTGAGATCTATTTTAGAAAAAGTAACAATACTTAATGGGCGCCGACGCGTCTGTCCCTCGTCCGGTCAGACGCCTCACAAATAAACCTGACAATAATACCTACAGGTTTACCAAATTAAATGCTCGATGGCAATTAGCCAACGGCAAACGATAAACTAAGATACAGGTCACTAGGACTCGGGTGTAAGACGCATCTGGAATAACTATTAAAATTATTATAGGTAATCAATAGGGGAATAATATAGGGGTGGGCTTTATAGGCAAACTCTATTGTCTACCACGTTTTTATGACAGATAAAGTTGTAAGTATACTGTGGGGCTCTTTATCTTGCGGGTATCTTTTTGCCTCTCGAGATCACTAGGCATCTCTTCCCTAAGGTTTCTGAGTGTATATCAGTACTTACATACATAACATGTACCTAAATACTCTAACTACTGTCTGTGATCGGTAAAACTTCTATCCATCCTCACAAACTCTCTTTCACTTACTTTCGTATTTATAATATAAAAGTAGGATAAACATACATACATTCACGCCTTTTTCCCGAAGGGGTAGGCAGAGATGTACCCAAGACTCAGTCCCATAGTAGATACACCCACATTTCGCCAGTAGGTATGTTATTGGTCCCATGTAATAGGGGGCGAGCCTATTGCCATCTACCGGGCACAGTTCCAGACTCCAGGCAGTTATTGAGATAATTCTTAATGGAAAAATCCAATATATAACACTTTGCTTGACCTGGGGATCGAACCCGGGACCTCTTGATTGGCAGTCGAGCATGCGCCCTCTACGCCACTGAGGCAGTCACAAAGAAAAGAAAAAAAGGAAAAGAAAAGAGAAAAGAAAAGAAGAAAGACAGAGAAAAGTAGGATAGCCTTCGATAATATCGATCTAGGTAATATAGGTAGCGATTATAAGATGAGAAATTAATTACCTAATTGTACCAATAAATGGTAAGTTGTAGAAATATCTCTCCAGAATTCTTTAGTATTGAGGATTTTCAAATTCAAATAGTGCGAAAATAACGTTTTTCTGCAATTGGCTCACAAATAAATAATAAGTAGGTATATCTAAAGCAAAAAACTAAATTCACTAAGCCCCCTTGATTCAGGCACAGAACAGATAATAATACCAGTTCAGTGAAAGCACTCGTTATAAAAATTACATTCTGGAAATATCTGGGCCATTATAAAAGGACTTATCTTAAATTAGGGACCACACACGAATACAAGCGCCACTTCGTAACAAAGAAATGCCGACTTCATTCAGCAAAACCAATCTCCACCATGTGAATGACAATCGCTTATAGGATGCAAACCACGTCACATGCCAGCCATATGTAAAGGTCGACACCCTTTCTCCCACACCCATCCAACACATCATCATACCCTTATTTATTATGTTAATAAAGACTACAATCCTGCAATTGAAAGGAAATGCTGGTTCTACCTTCACAGACGCAAGTCTAGCATCAAGAATTGAAATGATAAAGGTTCGCCGTTTCTCTAATACTTTGTCTATGTGGCTAAATATGGAACTAGCGTTTCGCACTAACAAGTTAATGTTAAAACGCATTTCGGAATAGATGCAAGCGCCCTCATCCGCAGTCATAAGGATCGTAGACAAAGTACTATGGATGAATGGGAACGTACTTTGTTGGTAATTAATATTCTGCGCGTGAAACGTGATGTCAATAATTACCAGAAGAATGTCGACTGTGACCCTTACATAGATTCTATATGTAGATCTACTTTACTAAAGAAGGCTTATTATAAAGTCAACCAGTACATAGAGGACAAAGAAGCCTGGAAACTTCTGCATAGCCGCCTCGCGGCACCTTCAAAGAAAACGAATGTAACCAAACCAAATATTGTGAAACTATCTGTTGAAAAAATTAAGCCCTACAAGTTTCTTGTGCGTTCTTCTTGTAGAGGTATCTTTCCGAACGCACGGTAGACTCAGTACTGTTAATCTTCATTGACGTGCAAAAGTGTCAGATTATGACCTATTTGAATATATCTGTTTGAGTTTGAGTTTGAGATCCTTTCACCCTTTAAATACTTAATTTGACACAAAGGTACATCACAACTCTTTTAAGATAAAAAAAGTGACAGTATACTATAAATAATACTTATTATTTCCTTATTATTTATATTTCCTTGTGCCTAACTAGCCGTGCAATTGGAGGTAATTTGAAATAGTTATTTATACTTCTTTAAGTGCATCTCTATTACTGAAGGTCGGCAGTCATCCTTTTAAATTTGTCCTTGTCCTGAGCAAGCCTAAACAGGTGTTCCACATTCTTAACTCCGGTCCACTGTCTGATTTTACGAAGCCAAGACAGTTTCCGCCTTAAGCACCTCAACATTTGTGACTCTATCTGTCCAGCTTAGGCGGAGCATCCGTCTATAAGCACACATCTCGAAAGCTTTTACGTAGATCTTCCGTAACCGTCCACGACTCACATCCATATAGTACCACTGCAAGGGTCTATTTCGCAGTTGGATAGAAAGCCTTTTCCTGCATAGCACTTTATGCATTCTCATAAAGGATGACCTCGCAATTTCAATTCAGACTCTGAAATACTCTTTTAAATTGTGGGTCACGCCTTTTTGAACTTCTAAATAGAATATTCTGCATTGGGGTATTCCTAATGTTATAAAACCAATATAATGAAACACAATTGCCGAGCTGGAAGTCCTTTCTTTATAAATCCTGAAACATAGCTTGAAAACCGTAAATGTCAAATCAAACCTAAATGATTCTCTACAAAAGATAATCTAACTAGAATATTTTGACGATAGTAAATCAAACCAAGTCCTTCTGACTTGTTACTGCGAAGTTTACGAGCTGATTCGAAGAGCATTTCTCAGATGTACGATGGCTGTTACGCAATAGTAGAAGCTACTATGAAATATGGCTTAGACAGACTCGTAAGCAGGAAAGAGGATTTTGGGGATACTAAATAGATATAAGTGTAGTTATGCCTTGTTCCAGTCGGGGTAGGCAGAAACTATTTTCTCTCCACTCGTTTGGATCCTACTATCCTGACACATGACATTCGCTTCTTCCATGAGATTATTCATTCATACACGGTCGTCAGTTGGGAGTACTTTTGACTAGGTCTCTCCAACATCAATTATCAAATTACGGCGTATTCTTTTTGTACTCACGAAACTTGGTCTAGATCGACTTGCACTGAGTTGGGGAACAAACTTGTATTATAATAATAATTATCTTCTCTTAAAAAATGAAAGTCAATGACCGGCCCCAATCTTTGGGCATAAAAAACTGAAATTATGGACATGGGTATTATGGCAATGTAGAGGAATAAGAAAAGAAATCTGGAAATTCCCACGAAGACCAAGTCGTGGGATTACTTCCTAACTTTCCTACTTTTTTGCACACTTTGCAAAACCGTGATAAAGGACTGCAATCTATATGGCCTATATAGCACGGCACTGTGACTGTTCACTGATTGCTTGAACAGCTAAACACACGCGGCACAGTCTTTTAGCCCTTCCATCCGCCCCTGTCCCGTAATATCTCAATTTTCCTAAACCATCATGCTAGATGATCAAACAATGTCAGTCCGATGTCAGGACAAATCAGGCCGCGACGAAATAGTAAATTTTACGACTGACAGTTGAGTAAACAATACTGATGCCAAACGAACCTATAGCAGAAAGTTGAAAGTTTTTTTTTTTTATGTTAGTGAGTGACAAGACGAGCAAATCAGGTGCCTGATGGTAAGCATCATGATTGCCCATATCAGACGCAGTGCCACCCAGTGTTTTTAAATTCAAAATTCTGCGCGGCACTGCACTGCGCCTGTCACCCTGAGATATGAGTTGTTGAATCTCATCATGCCCAGTAATTTCGCTGGTAACATTGCCCTTCATACCGGAACACAGCAATGTTTGCACATTACTGCTTGCCGGATGAATAACTGGCAAAGGTGTACTTCCCCAGGCGGCCTCCTGCAAAAGAGGCCTACCACTACACATCATCATCATCACTATACACATAAATCATGTTATTATAATATTTTGGAGGTTTGAATTTACGATTCAACAAATACTGAGCATTGGGTGCAGTAGGTAAAAACTAAACACTCTATGGAATATGCTCATAAGTATGTAGCAATGTCATCATCATCACAATTTCCTAAAGAAGAAATATTATTCGAAACCGGTTTCGAAAGAAATTTTATTCCTATTTCGAAACGGATGACTTATACTCACAGATCATAATAACTCTTATCCTGGACAAAGAACCATCGTTCAAAGATCGAATAGAATAGTCATCGTTTATTGTTAATTGTTACCTTAATCGCGTTGCCTTTTCTCTTAAAAAAATTCCATTTGGTTTCTTTTTTCGTAAACTCTTTCAGAAAATATGGAACCCTTTTAGTTTTGATACTGGACCATGGTTAACAGTAGATGTATCAAGAGACGTGGTCGCTCCAGAACTGTCATGACTTATGACTATATTTCCTACTTCCTCGTCTGAAAAGACACTTATTGGATGACTTCAGGCTACAGGAGTCGGGAGAATCATATTAAAAATATATATAAAATTCAGCAAACGTTGTGGAAGTCTACTAATTAATCCAAACCTTATAAAATATAGCTAGATACGTACAGCTAAAAAATTCTTTTTAGTACATTAAGTTCTAAGAGGCTATTTTTTGAATTTTTTCTGATTACCTGATATGCTAGAATTTATATACCCAAATTAAGAAAATTACGAGTGTAATATCGTATGACCAAAAAATTTATATTTGTTCAGTTGTCACGTTTATCAAGCTATATCTAAGGTATATAGAGTTTAATCTGATAATCTGTTAGTATGTTCTTCTAGGGACAAGGTGTCTATAACTCTCTGTATTTATGTATGATTTGGAACAACTTATACCACAGCTTATATAATATATACTCCTTATTGCCAACTCTTGAAATTACAAATAAATAACAGGTTTTCTATAACACCTTAAGTGAAACGAAGTAGCACGAAGAACTGATGGCCGATGGGGCTATAAAGTTCTCGAATGGAGACCACGGACCGGCAAGCGCTGCGTAGGACGTTCACCCACAAGGTGGACAGACGATCTGACAGGGACGGCGGGAACACGCTGGATGCAGGCCACTTACAACCGGCCTAGATGGAAAATTTTGGGGGAGACCTATGTCCAGTGGACGTCATACGGCTGACATGATAAAGAGTAAGATAATAAGGTAATTACAAATAAGCTACTTTTGTCGTACCTAGCCACTACAGTGGGAAATCGAGGACATGCGAATTATAATAAGTAAAAGGTCGGTATTAAAGTCGGAAAACTGAGAGAAAGTCTAAAAGTATTTACCTCAAGTTAGTTTATATTTAAGCCGTGTCACTTTTTATCAAAATTTTGAAGATGAAATAAACAAATTGCATCTACGAGTAAGTTCAATGAACCTGGCCGATGAAATATTCTCAGCATTCCACAATATTAATTGCACACGCCTTGTTTTATGGGATGGCTTCGAACATCACTTTGCCATTAGGCCTCATGGGAAACGCACCTATCTATATAACCTACCTACCTATACTATAGGTAATAGGTACCAATTACTAGGTATATATAGGTATGTTGCCACGAAAGAAGAAATAACACTAAAATCATTAAGTTGAAATCGAAGATATATAATGTTAGGTAAACCTCGGGAGTGTTTATTTGTGAACCGTTTGGAGTCGAGACTCTGGGACCGAGGAGGCCGAGAGCTCACCGCGTTTTCAAAAATCTATCTGAGCGCTTGGTCGAGGCGACAAGTGATCAATATGCTGGCGTTTATCTAGCCCAACGTACGTCGTATAAGCATTGCTATTGCGTGGCAATGCCGCCAGCATCTTGGGTACCCAGCCGATTTAGAGCACTTGGATTTTCTATAGGCTGACACGAGCCTGTGGATATTCTGTGTTCTACCTATAGTATATAGTGTATAGCAGTAGTGTATAGTATATAGTATATAGTGTATTTAGTTAGGGCATCTATTAAGGTAGAGCGCTATTATCTAGTAATTATTTCATTAAAGGCACTGGAAAAACAAATGTTTTACAAATAAGTAGG
Organism: Hemistola chrysoprasaria; assembly: GCA_947063395.1. Lineage (NCBI taxonomy): Eukaryota > Metazoa > Arthropoda > Insecta > Lepidoptera > Geometridae > Hemistola > Hemistola chrysoprasaria. The sequence goes on along the minus strand of OX346716.1, from coordinate 15,682,911 downwards.
TAAGTAAGACTTTAAACAAGTTATTTATTCGAAGATGTTTTTCAAAAATTATCCTAAAGTCCATTTACTATAAGTACTTATTACTTTTATAAGTATTACTTTTATGGATTTTTCAATAATCCTAATATTAGTTCTACTCACAAAATTTCACAAATTTGGTTTGTAAATCGGTTGTAATTCGGTGTCGAAAATCGGTTGATATGCGACCTGTAGAGGTGAACAGCCAGACGGACATACGATGCATTTTTGGCCAAACTGACTCTTAGACGCTACGCTCACGCTACGCGCTCGCTCGTTCAATAAACAGTTTATAAGTATTTATTATCTATGTATAGGTATAAAAGTTATTATTATATATGCAAATAATTATGATACAAACAGTTTATACTTTAATGACTAGGTACTTATAATGTTGTATGTTGTAACAGGGCTTAGGTCACATCATTGAGCATTTCCAGTAAATAGGTAGGTTACCTACTCACCACAAACTCAGGTCATGCGTTATTGGAAAAAATAAATATATGGATGATTTAATTTAAAAATCCCAAAGGAGATAACGGGGCTCTCAGAGGATTCATTCAAAACCTTATATAAAATCTACTAAGGTAGCCTTATTATAAAGTCAATCAGTACATAGAGGACAACGATTCCTGGAAAATTCTGCATAGCCACCACGCGGTACCTTCCAAACAAACGAATGTAACTAGGTAAACCATATATTGTAAAACTATCAGACTTGAAAAATTAAGCCCTACAAGTTTCCTGTGCGTTCTTCTTGTAGAGGTATCATTCCGTTGTCAGATTGTGACCTAATTGAATAAATCCTTTTGAGTTTGAGTTTGATACTGAAATGTTTAACTTATTAGTAATATTTGTATACATACAAATTCACATGTAAGAATCACATATACTATACCTAAGTATTGATATAGAGCAATGCTTGTTGTTTATGTTTTGAGTTTAGGAAGTTAAGTGCTTGCAACTTATTTGCATATTATACCTACCTTCAGCCTTACCTATATACCTAACAAATTCCATTACGCTAGTAAGACAACTCTATTGGAATGTAAAAGGCAAAAGGGCAAGCTTATTGGTTTGTGAATAAGATACCCGTTTAATAAATGCAGGCACAAGTGTGTGCACATTTACTTATTTCGAAAATAACTAAAAGCATAAATATCATGGAAAATGAAAGGATCGCATGGCATTTTATTCTATATGCAGGAAAAAGTGGAACAAGTGAAAGTTTGTATATTTGGGTTCTAAGTTTACAAGGGATGGAAAGTATGACTGTGATATTGAACGAAGAGTTTTGATAGGAAATCAAGTGAAAGGGGGCGTTGCATACCTTTATGAAAAGTCAGAAAGTGTCTAAAAAGTCACGACTGGCTGTCCATAGAGGGGTACTGATCCCTACACTTACGTATGGTAGTGAATGTTGGGTCTGGCAGAAGAAGCATGAAAGTAAGATTAATGCTGTGGAGATCCATCCAGAGTGACCTTGATGGACAAAATGAGGAATAGTGCGATAAGGGAACGCTGTGCCGTGTTAGAAGATGTAGTGACAAAGATAGAGAAAGGAATGCCGAGGTGGTTCGGGCATGTGTAGAGGATGGGTGAAAGGAGATTAACAAAAGAGATTTATAAGGCTAGTGTGAATGGTCAAGTCGGTAGCGGTCGACCTAGGCGTACTTTTCATGAACAAGTTGACGTTGTTCTTAGGAAAGGCCAAGTCAAAAGTACCTACAACCGACGAGCATGTATGAAAAATGTCATGAAATTGAACGAAGCGAAAGTTGTATGTCAGGATCGTAGCAGTGGAGGGAAATAGCCCCACCGGCAACAAGGCGTGACTGTATGTAGGGTAACCTATACAATCATTGGCACCTAATGGTGAAAGATGTCATTCAATATGGAATATTTTCAATTATGCGTTAATAGTGTTAAATACACTCATGTCATTTGATTTGTTGATTATTGGTGATAAATTAAATAAATAATTCCAGTTCGAATATTATTAATATGTATTCAAAATCGACATTTTTAGCAGCAGTGGTCAAAAAGTACAATCATTGGCACTCAAGTACAATCATTGGCACTCAAAAAAAGTACAATCATTGGCACTAAAAAATTTTTTTTTTTTGCTTTATTCTGATTATTTCCTCGTCTCTGATTGGATTTATGTCTGCAGATTTAAGAATTTGTCAATTATTATGGTATACAGGATGATTTTTTTACATAAACATAACATACATTCACGCCTTTTTGCCGAAGGGGTAGGCAGAGGTGTACCCAGGACTCAGTCCCATAGTAGATCATGTGGGATCATGTGGGTGTACCCACATGATGATTTTTTTAAATGGGTATTTAGGGCGTTCTCCGAAATTACTCAATAGTAACTAAAACATCATAATCAAAATTTTAAACGGTTTTATTAAACTTGATCTGTTTGTTGTGGCTTTTTGTTTGTTTCTAAATAATTCAATATTACCTCTTTTTACTGTTGACTGATTTATCTGATATTAAGTACACATTTTTAGTTCTAATTAGAAAACAATATATTCAAGATGGCGGCCGCCACAAAATGGCGGATTACTTACGTATTTCAAAGTCCCCGAAATACGGGTATTAAATGAAAGGCATTGACTTAGTTAATTAGAAAAACACTGAGTTAATTCACAAAATAAAAATAAACACTTCATCGCAGAATTCAATACAATCATCTAGTCAAAAAATATTTTTTTTAACTAGGTAGATAGGTGAATAATGGCTAGAGTAGAAGTGTAATAGAAAACACTACCCAGACGTAATAATTTACTAATCCGTATCCAAAACAAAAGCTTTTTTTACGGTAAGCTTGTAGTTGATAAACTGACCACGACCTATTTCATTGTACGGGGTCAACAGTTTTCGAACGGTATAATTAAAATTTGACCGTAAGGCTTCGCTTAGCTTCTACCGTGTTGACCCTTTTAAAAATCACATTAGATCCTGGCCTCGTTTCATTTTATTACATATAAGGTTCCATACCTCAAAGGAAAAAGGGGTATGGGTATGGGGTATGGGGTATGGGTATGGGGTATGGGTATGGGGTATGGGTATGGGGTATGGGTATGGGGTATGGGTATGGGGTATGGGTATGGGGTATGGGTATGGGGTATGGGTATGGGGTATGGGTATGGGGTATGGGTATGGGGTATGGGTATGGGGTATGGGTATGGGGTATGGGTATGGGTATGGGTATGGGGTATGGGTATGGGGTATGGTAAAGGGTATGAAGTGTCAATTAATATCTACATCTATACCTATACCTAGGTTGTCTGCAATTGCTGCCGTGTCTGCCTTGGAGCTAAGTAAAAATCTAATTTTGATATGTACGCAAACAAAGGTACGGCGATTAAATATAAAGTAGGATATGGGTTCTTCGATACTGAGCTAAATTTACTCATAACTTATTATTTCAGCTCGGTATTGAACCCTACATTAATCATAAATAGGTAGGCATGCCACCCTGACAATTAATATTTTATTAATTTATTATTTACGTATGCATTTGCGGTTTTTTTACCCTGAAATACTTTACATTAGATATCAATAAATCCTATTCCAACGAAAGAAATACACAAAAATGGCCAACATTATGCCAAGTTACAATCATTGGCACATGCCACGGTATAATCATTGGCACTGCCAATGATTGGATTTTATCGATAATATATGTTAAATCCATGCGATATAAATTCCATTACAATGTAAATGAAATTCAACACAAAATAAGTCGCATTTTAAAAAACATTTAAAAAGTACAATGATTGGCATTGGTGCCAATGACTACACCGTCATACAGTTCATAGTGCAATTATTGGCATACCAAAAACTGGCAAAGTAATCACTGAACTGCAAATCTTACACAAATTTCCCAAAATATGCACATTCTTTTACGTAAAAATTACAAACATTAAACAATACTTACATAAATATAATTAATTTAACGCAGTTTTCTTTTCTACTACTTTAACTTTTTTCAAATCATCGGCAGCAATGGCGCGCAAATTTATGAAAAAAATAAATCCCGCCAAGTTAACTGTCAATGTCACTTACAATTTGGTTTTGGCAGACGCTAAATTTAAAATACTATTTAGGAAAAAATATTAGAAATGGCTACAGTCGTGTTGTGTTATAATATTACAATTAAAAGTTGAAAGTGCCAATGATTGGGGGGGTGCTAACAATACTACCGGTTACCCTATGTATATATGAAAGCGAATGGCATGTTACCAATGAGATTATATTTTATTGGTGTCGCACGTATAGGATATTAACCAAGATGTTTTGATGAAATAATTAATTTTATTTTCTCACAATCGTAGTGAAAAGTATCGTGTAACACACGACGCTAAAACTCATTACAACTCGGTTTCTATTTACCACCTCGTACTCTACCTCGTATACAATGGGTCTTTTAAGTCCCTTGTCAATCTCCTATTAAATCATAATTCCTTCTGTTGCCGATGATATACTTTTAAAACAAAATGATTAAGGCACTGTCGAAAGCAAATTCGCCCTCTCGCTCACACGAATCCACATTTTTGAAGATATAAAATATACTACATGTACTTACGTAAAATAAAGACAACTAGGATCTAGAAAATAACAATACAAAGATTCAGTACAAAATCTGATTATATTATAGAATTACTACAATTCACGAGCTCGTTCGGGTACTATCGGCGTGTTTTCGGTACTGGATTAAAAATGATTATTTTTTATTTGATATAAATTTGTAATTATAGCGAATTAAAAAAAAACTAAAGCAGTTTCTTACGAATCTTACCTATATAATATGATCTTTCCATTTAACCAAAACAAAAATTAAAATACTCAACTAAAATTGCGCAACTGAATTTACTGGGCATGACGAGTTTCAACAACTAATATCGCACGGTGACAGGCGCAGTGCAGTGCCGCGCAGAATTTTGAATTTTAAAACACTGGTTGGCACTGCGTCTGATATGAGCAATCATGATGCTTACCATCAGGCACCTGATTAGCTCGTCTTGTCACTCACTAAATTAGAAAAACACTGTCATTAAACACTTACTTATAAAGTTTAACTCTAATCGCGGTTATAAACATTCCTTTTCTCGAGAAAGCACGAACCTAGGTACCTACCTAATAATGAATTAATTGAAAGCACAAGGCATCACTTAATAGTTACTGCTTCTAAAGAATCGCATTAATCGAGCTTTCTTAGAAATGGCGGCGTGAAAGAGTTTAGTTCATCGTTACTTTGTTTATAGGTTCTGAGATAGGTCATCTTAATATCCTGGCGACCACGCCGCTGTTCTGTAGGTTATACAGAAGGAATAAATAAAGGAGGCCTTGTAGGTATCTTGGCGACCTGAAACTCTGACAATATGGGTTGTCCACATAACCCTTATGAATTGACTCGAGCAGTGTAATTGGGGTAACCCGTTCTGTTAGAGTATAAATTCAAATTATTATTATTATTATACTTTAAACTACTTTAATGTCAAACTCAAACTCAAAAAGATTTATTCAAATAGGTCTGACACTTTTGCACGTCAATGAAGATAAACAGTACTGAGTCTACCGTGCGTTCGGAAAGATACCTCTACAAGAAGAATGTATAGGTATAACCTGTTTAAATTAGCTTGTTAAAAAATCCTACTTCCTAGTAATATTATAAATGCGAATGTTTGTGAGGAAGGACGGATGGATAGATGTTTGTTACTCTTTCACACCAAAACTTACTGATCCGATTAGGCTGAAATTTGGTATGTAGTGTTTAATTAAAATTTAATAAGTTTATTTATTATATTGCTACTTTAGTATCTTGTAAAAAGAAGTTATCTCAGCAGTTGTTACCTACTCGTCGAGACAAGTTTATAACATTACTAATGAGCTATATAGACAAGTAGGTAGATAACCTACCTCTGTACAATAAGCACAATACATCGATTAACCCTGCAATATCTCAAGTCGTGTAGGACTTTGTTTGCGACCTCTACATATTTATTCATTCAAGTACACATAGGTTCTTACCTATTTTCATGGCATAATCTTGTCTATAATATATAAGATAAGACCGCCAATTGTTACACTAGACATATTCCTATTGTTACATGTTTTAAGTTTTATAAGATGTGGTGTAATAATAAAGAATTTATTTATCTATCTATCTATGGTAAGCATCATGATTGCCCATATCAGACACAGTGCCACCTAGTGTTTTAAAGTTCAAAATTCTGCGCGGCACTGCACTGCGCCTGTCACCCTGAAATATGAGTTGTTGAATCTCGGTATGCCCGAGTAATTTCGCTGGTAACATTGCCCTTCAGACCGGACACAGTAATGTTTGTACATTACTGCTTGGCGGATGAATAACTGGCAAAGGTGTGTGAGTACTTCCCCAGGCAGCCCCCTGCAAGAGAGGCCTACCACTACTTGTTGTTTATTAACAATTGCGAGAGGATGCTTGTTGTTTATTAACAATTGCGAGAGGATGTGCACTTCAGGCTAGAGCTACTGAATCAATAGTAATAATTGGTAGGTACCTACTAGGTGCTTACGTTGAAATGTTTGGTTATAGCGTCGCAAAGAAACAAAACCAATTTGTTTAGTATTTTGTCCCCATGTGCCACACCGCGCGCCGGTTCGATCAGACACCAGTAGCTGCGAGTAAGATCATCAATCATCAAAAAACTTCAGCTCGCCGGGTTGGCGGCTGGATTCCCGCGCCATGTGCTGTAGCCTAGTAACTGCTACATCAACTGTGTTTACTGTGTCACACTGTACTGTTGTAACAGAATGGAAACTTCATACCGAATAGAGGAAGGTATACAACATAATATGTGGTTTCGGTATTAGATATACAACATAACACAAAAAGGTGTAGTAAGTAATACTTATAGAGCATCTTACTAATATTAATAATCTCAGTACAATGTAAAAAAGTTACGTGTTTATAAGATGTACAAAACGCTATCGAGTTCTAATTTAACTCTTGCGCCATCTAAATAACACGAAAAAACAGCGCTAGCACTGTTTTTTGTCTGTATGTTTTGGGCTAAAATTCGGTGTATAGATAGTTCAGACCCTGGAATAACATAAAAAGTACTTTTTATCCCGACATTCCAACGGGAATGAAGACTATGCGGGTGAAACCGCGGGGCACAACCAGTATACAATATACATCCGTCTGAAAAACTTTCAAAAGAAATAATTTCAAATTACGAAATGGATCAGCTGATCGGCTTTGTATGGAATGTAGAAAATTTCTGCTTATTTTTCAATTCTTTCTTTTACAAGTTGTTTAGGTTTAGATGCTCCTCTTAAGTTACCTATTTCATATTTTTGTAACATGTCCCCTTATATATATTTCCTAATATAAAAAGGTATCAGTAAGGTAATGTGCCATGATTTGTACAATATTTAATGGCGATTGAACGCGAATCACAACAGAATACTTATTATAGCGATAGTATCAGCTCAAGGGTGTCTTATTTTCTTATGCCCGCGACTATTCCGATATTTCTCAGCAGGTAGTTTTGCTAGTCATGTCGCTCTTAAGATACAGTTCATCTCTGGTCTTCATCTTTGGCATCTCTGGTATGGTTGCGGTCGCTAAACAGCATCTTGCAGCTGGTCCCGATCGTCTGGCGCAAAAAAAATATTAATTGAGCATAGGTACATTATTTCAAAGACAGAGAGACACATACACTTACAGACTACATACGGGTGCACGTTATTTCTCGAGCGACAAGCTGCAATGGTGGGGCGCGCGTCTCGAGAGTAGATCTTCCTCTTGTCCTAAATTGTGCGCGTGTGTGCGTTTAGATGCTGTTTTTAAATCTTTGTTGGCACATTACGTTCTGTTTGTATTTTATATGATGGTGCCGGCTTGCCCGGGCTTGCCGTCTGCCGGCAGTCGTGTTCGCGCCGCGCTCGCACCATGCTGCGCCTCCCGCTACTCCTGGTGCTATTTACGCACTCGATACGCACAGCAACCGTTACAAACACTCCTAACTTCGCTATGACTTTAGACCGACTTCACCGACTGCACGAAAAGCTCGAACAAGTGAACTCCCCAACCACGCAAGCACCCACAATCGTTGCTGAAAACTTTAAGAACAACTTGCAAAGGAAACTCGATGAGTTGAACGCTATCAACTTGGATACCGTATATTTGACTCAAGAAGACGAGGATCTGTTGAAAATGACGCAAACCTGGGGGAAGCTGACCCCGGAACAGATGGATGGGATGGCCAAGGAGCTGATGAAGATGAGGGAGGAGAAGGATGACAGGAGTTACTCTGCAGACCGGTTGGGGGCTGAGCAGGACTTGCTGCAGGCGGAGTACGATGACTTAGATGAGGTTGGTTCAATTTAGTTTAATCATTCACAAACAGTAAAAAACTATCCCACCAAAAACATTCTGTAAAAAACTAGCCAAGTCTCGATGGAGCTGCTTGTTTATCTCTAAAAAGTAATGAAATCTAGACATAGTCGTGCCAAGTCTAAGGTTCCTTACTGCGATTTCTTTATTATTATAGTTAATTAATGTTGTGTGACTTGGCCGTTGAACATTCTTTTTATACGTTAGTGGGTACAAGTCAATTTTGTTTACACGTAATGTTATATCTGTTGTTACTACATGTTTGTTAAGCGAGATAATAGCCCATACTGGTATTGGTAATTGGACGCTAGTGTCTCATTTTAGGCTGTTGTTAATTGTGCAACACATGCATTCAGCATTGATTGACAATGCTGACTTCTGCTCTCTTCTTTTTGGAGCGTCAAATCGACCACCGATCTAACATAAAATAGACGTACTGACGGACTTGATTAGAAGTATCCCTTTAACGGCCAAGTCACATAACATTAACTATAATAATAATGAAATCGCAGTAAGAAACCTTAAACTTGGCACGACTTTGTCTGGATTTCATTACTTTTTAGAGATAAACAAGCAGCTCCATCGAGACTTGGCTAGTTTTTTACAGAATGTTTTTGGTGGGATTTCACTTCTTTTTGAAAAAATAAAGTATTCAATTAAAAGTACTTTTAAATCTAATAATAATTAAGTAATAATCAGTAATCCGTCACTAATCATAAAATCCCTAACCTATTCAAATCTTCGCTAACCTCTAAAATTAATAAGCGAAATCAACGAAATGCAAATAATCGGAAAAACAAACGTAAGCGCGTTTTTAAATAAGTCAGCGCCATCTAGCGACGGGTGCGGGTATCACCGCCACTCTTAGTCCAATGAATTATATTTTGACCAAATTTTGATCTTCGATTATCCTAGTTTTTATAGTTTTCCCTTTATGTGGCCATTAAACCCTAACTCTGTACCAAATTTCAGCTCTCTGAGTTTATGGGAAGTACTAGTTCTTTTTGATGATCATGAGTGAGTGGCTGAGTGTCATAAATGCGAAACTTTGCATTCGCTTGACTTCGGAACTAAATGACCTACAGACTTGAAATTTTATTTTAAGTATGTGATTCTATAGCTTACTGGATGAATATATAGCTTACTGGAAATTTCTGCGTTCTGGTCTTATCCAGAGGTTCTCAAATAGGGGCCCGAAAATGCGGCGAAATGGTTCCAGTAAAGGATGGGACGGCAGTGTTTGCTTCGCGCTCGACTTGGCGGGGGCACTGCCGTGCCCCCCGATGCTCATTACAATATTTAGGAATTTTGAAAGAAACACTAATCTTTCATTAAACGAAAGTTTGTAGTTGAGGAAGTTTACCTCGCCTTTAAATCAAAGGACCGGCTTAACTGCGGGTTTGGGTGTAACATGCAGTTTTAATGTAGGGTTTAAGTTTTTAGGTAGAGGCCTAAACAAACTGGATAAAATTATGTTTAAAGTTTAAACTAAGAAAGTAAATTACAAACAAATTGTTTGTAATAATAATTTATCCTCTATTTTGCTTTCTCAACACAAAATTAAGCAAGCAAGAATGGCCATAAACCATTATAACTTCTAATAGAGTGTAATAAGTAGTTGACAGTTCCATTGTTCAGTCTAATAATTATTATATTATGTACGTGTTACAAAAAGGTATTGTAATAGTTAAGGGGGTGCGTCTAGCCGTCCAACTTGCAAAATAAATAACTGCGAATTGCTTATAAAACACCTGTAATATTATGTACCTATGTTCACAGAACTAATAAATCAATCAATCAATCAATCAATTTTTTTACAAAATAAATTTGTCTTTCCATACAAATTTTCTGATCAGCTGATCCATTTTTGACACATTGTATATTTTATGGCAAAAGGTGTACAGACCAAGGACTGCAACGTCACTTTCGTTTCTAAATGTAACTTTTCAAGTTTAATCTAAGTTTACTGCAAATTGGTCATTATATAAAAGGCGTGGCCGATTATATTAACTTCGTTAGGTGCGACTTTGGTGTCTTGTTAGTAGGTTATACAGACATACATATTTACTATATAAATATATATAACTAATTAAGCTTTCGTTGAAGTATATCTAGGTACTATATTATATGGGAATACCAATAATTTTGTAATCAATTTAAAAATTAAACACATTATAGTTGTAGGTAGGCCTTTTTTGCAGGGGGCCGTTTGGGGATTTTTTATTTTATATTTATTTACGATTTACGATATTTGGAAGTACCACACCTGTGCCAGTTATTCAACAGCTAAGCAGTAATGTGCAAACATTACTGTGTTCCGGTCATAAGGGCTATGTTACCAGCGAAATTACTGGATATGACGTGTTTCAACAACTTATATCTCAGGGTGACAGGCGCAGTGCAGTGCCGCGCAGAATTTTGAATTTTAAAACATTGAGTGGCACTGTGTCTGATAAGGGCAATCATGATGCTTACCATCAGGCACCTGATTTGCTCGTCTTGTTACTCACTATCATAAAAAATAATTATAATATGTTTACTCGTAGGTATAACATAACATACAATCACGTCTTTTTCCCGAAGGGGTAGCCAGAGGTGACCCAGGACTCAGTCTCATTATAGTAGGCACACACTTTATATTCCCTATTCAGTGGCACACCCGCATTTCACCAGTGTGTTATTGGTCCCATATGTAATAGGGGGCGAGCCTATTGCCATCTAACGGGCACAGTTCCAGACTCCAGGCAGTTATTGAGATAAATCTTAATGGAAAAATCTAATATTTAACACTTTGCCTGACCTGGGGATGGAACTCGGGACCTCCTGGTCAGCAGTATAAAGCAGCACCTGCCGATCACTGGAAACATCTTTCAGTAGCTAGAAAGAGCTGATAATCTTCAAACGGCTGAACTGATTTTCATGAGACATTGAAACAGAAAAACCACATCAAAATTGGCCCATTAATTTAGGACCTAGATGCCACAGACAGACACACAGGTTAAAAATAAATTATAATATATTTCTTTACTATTATGATACCCTTATAGTACCTTGAACGAATTAACCATTAAATAATTAGTTAAATCGTCCTAGCCTAGTTAGTACTCTCAATCCAAAAATAACCTATAAAACCAAATTATAGGTAAAATTAGTTGTTTTCTATGTTTCTATTAATGGTCACTAGAAAAAAGCCGCCTATGTGTGCCTCTGGGTGAACAGAGGACACTACTTTATTCCAATCAATTCATCCAGGTGAATGAATACCGAGGTGAATTGATGGGACTTTTTTTCCTACTTGTTCACCCAAGCAAATTCACCCAGGTGAATAAACCTTAAATAGTGACAGGTGCTGAGAGTGGAATAGCTCAGGTGATCAGGGTGCAGGTGCTCTCGAGCTGGGTGCTCAGAGTGAATACCTCTCATAATCTTCCTACCCTGAAATAACCTTTCATAAATAAATAAGCTTTCCAGCGAGTGAACCCCGGGGCACGCAGCTAATAGGTAAATTTATAATATTATTTACTGCCAACTTGTCAACTGTTTACCTACTTTGTACATACTTGTTAAATAGCCTACTGTTTACGCAGAAGATTGATTGATAGATAACCTGCGACCTAGTATGAGTATGCGCTGTCTATGACATCACCATCCGGTGTGTAGAGATTTAAACACTATATTTCTAAGGGCCAGAGGTAGGTATGCGAAAAGGTCTGGTAATCCCTTGGACTTTGCTGTGAACGAGTCAAAGTCTAATGGTCAAAATATGACTCTTTTGCACGACTGCCTCGGTAGCGTAGTCGGCGCAAGCTCGACTGCTGATCATGAGATCCCGGGTTCGATCCCCAGGTCAGGCAAAGTGTTAAATATTGGATTTTTTCGTCAGGAATTATATCAATAACTGCCTGGAGTCTGGAACTGTGCTCGGTAGATGGCAATAGGCTCGCCCTCTATTACTTGGGACCAATAACATACCGACGAAATGTGGGTGACTTGCGCACCCACATTTCGCCAGTAATGTGGGTGCAAGTAACCCAGGACTGAGATGGGACTGAGGCCTGGGTACACCTTTGACTTCAGGAAAAATATATAATGTTATGTTATGACACTTTTGCAAGTCAATGAAGGTAAAGAGTAATGAGTCCGTGCATTCGGAAAGATAAGTAAGTTCCTCTACAAGAAGAACGCACAAGAAAAGAACAAAGGAAGTACCCCTGACAATGGCAACTATCCTTTTAACTAATATTATAAAAAGTGTGGAGACTGGCCTCGATGGTGTAATGATCACAAGCTCTGCAGCCGATCATGAAGTCCTGGGTGCGATCATCATTTTAATTTGAAAAGCAAAATGCGTCAGACGAAAGTCAAATAACGAAAACAAATAAAGAAAACAAAATGACACAACATAGATAATATCTTATTAAGTTGGAATGTGACCCTGTTGGTTGTTTTGTTATTTATAAGCACGCTGTCTTCGCAGGTAGGTACGTATCTATATATCTCTGGTTTGCCTAAATATGCCTGGGATTTCCTCTCGTAACGTCAGTTTTGCAAAACATGACCATTTTTAATAAGAGTACACATGCATATGCTGAAAATAGACCTATGGTAAATTTAAGGGTAGAAAACTTGGTCTGATGTCCAACATACTTAAGATTACATTTGCATTTTGCTTGGAGATAGATAGATAGATAGATAAATTCTTTATATTACACCACATCTTAAAAAACTTAAAACTAAAATGGAACAATATGAATATGTCTAGTGTAACAATTGGCGGTCTTATCGCTAAAAGCGATCTCTTCCAGACAACCGAGCAAGGAGAGGAGAGTAAAGTAGTTCACATTTGGTCGGTGGTGTGACTGAAATAATGTCGAAATAACTACATACATACAACATACATACATAAAATACATTTTACTATACATATACATAACACGCACCAGAGTAGCTAGAACATTTTTTTGAGAACACAAAGAAAATCTGCTTACAACTGAATCAAGTTGAATTTCAGCAGTGCTGTGTATCTTACCGGTGATGACTGACGGCATTGAAAGCTATGGAGAGGGCTATAATCGGGTTTTTTGTACGAGACCGAATCAGAAATGAGGAGATCCCTGGACGAACGAAAGTTAGCGGCATAGTCATCGAAAGTTGGTTGCAAGGGGCTTACAACTGGTCTCGATAGAAATCTATGGCGGAGGCTTGTCCAGCAAATTTCCTACGGCTGAAATGATGATGAAGCTGATTTCAGCGCAAAAACGTAAATAAAGACATTGACCCTCTGCCACATTCAGCGTGAACACTCTGGCCAATAAACAGTTGAAGCTAAAGCGTCTGCAGATCCCTCTCGATCCCATTCTTCCAACTATACAATTGGACATGATTCAAAGCCAAAAACGTTTATTCAAGTACCTAGCCCTTTAAAAGACAAGTTAATAAAGCTTATTTTGTCCACCGTGTGTTTAGAAATATACCTCAACATGAAGAAAGCACCAGAAACTTCATTTCACTACTGCCGGATTTGCCTGTTTTCTTCTGCAATTTCTTGCAGATCTAAAATCTGATTTAGTTCAGAGTGAAAAGTGAGTAAAGTAAATGTCTCGTAAGTATTGAACGGACGTGCGTATCTTACAAAGATAACCCCGACGAGCATTGAATGGGCCATCGCAATAGATAACTCAGATTCATGCCGACTACCGAGTACATTACGATTACCTATACTGCAGACTTCTGGGCAAATTGGAAAAAGTTCAAGGTCTATTTACTTAGATTATTTTTATAAACTCTTTATTTTTAAATTTTTTCGGCCCAATCTGCCAGTTGCAATGTGAATTTCGCGACAACAAAAACAAGATTTATAACGTTTTTCTGATTGTTAGGTATATGTGTAGCAGTGGTGTACTAAGCGCAAGGCGCAAGGTGCATCAGGTTAAGTTCAAATCTCAAATTCTTGTATATATAAAATGGCTTGTACGTACAAATTTGCCAATGATTTGATTGTACAAATCCCGCACATAACCAAACCCCCGTTAGCAAATTGCCCCTCAATTCTTCATGAATCAGTTATGAGTAATACAAAGACCTATGGAATGCTTAATCTATACTATTATATAAAGAGAGAAAGTGATTCACTGACTGACTGACTCATCAACCCAGAGCCAAAACTACTGGACCGATTATGATGAAATTTAGACAATAGATTACTTTTACAGTCTAGACAAGTAATAAGAAAGGATTTTTCAAAATTTTACCCCTAAGTGTATTAAATAGGGGTTGAAAGTTTGTATAGAGTAGACTTCATTTTTCAGCCGATTTATTTCAAATTTTGTAAACATTCTAAAATGAAAATAATTAAACACGTGTTTCAGCGTTTTCAAAAATTTTAGCCCTTACGTGGAAAAATAAAGTTTAAATGTTTGATAGGAATATTTTAGTTCCAAAAATGCTCGCTAGATGGCGCTACAGCAAAAATTAGAATGCGCTGACAATATTTTCTTGCAAGATGTAAATAGGTACCCTAATGCAACATTTTAAGTAATTTATTTCCAACATGCATAATACGCATAATAGATAACGTTCTGCATATAATTTAAACGCGGTTTTGATTTCGCTTCTCTTTATCATAGCCCCTATAAATTGGCTTGCAACGACATCGAATTATCGATGCTCTTAGATGCTTTCAGTGTTTCCTTAATCCGTATGCCGTATTCGTTTCCAGATTATTAATATAATATACACTTAGTGACTTAGTGCTGCCGGCCTTTGTTTTTTTGAATTTTTGTTTGTAATGAATAGGCTCTGAAACTACTGAACCGATTTAAAAGAATTATTTCACTTATGGAAAGCTTAACTCAGTATGAGTGACATAGGCTATATGAGATTTTGAAAAAAAAAAGGGGTCCGTAAGAAAACTGCAATATATTGTGAACCAAGGTGTCACTTAATTACCTAATATATTCATTAATTTGCGTGCGCTGTGAAATCTATTGAAAAAATAATGTACGAGAGGTTTTTAGTACTTATCAATATCTACAAAATAGTCCACGGTCATTTATATCCATCTATTTTAGTTTAGTCACAATAATCGAAATAGTCATTATATGCATGCGCTGTAAAAAGTATTGGTGGTAGGTTTGTAGTACTTATCAATACCTACAAAATAGTCCACAGACATTATATCTACCTATACTTTGGTTTAATCACAATAATCGAAGAAGTCATTATTTATATGCGGCATGAAAACTATTGGTAGTAGAAATAATGTACTAGGGTTTTGTAGTAGTAGGTACTTATATATCTACAAAATATAAGTACGCGGTAAATTTGTACATCTGTTAAGGTTTGGTCACTGTAACAGAAATAGTCATTGATTTGTGCGCGCTGCGTAAACCATTAGAGTTATATCTATAAAAATACAATGTAACACGTATTTACTCCTGTTAAAACGTTCACTATATCTACTTCTGCTACCCGTGCGAAGCCGGGGCGGACCACTAGTATAAAATATTTTGAGAGATATTTGTTATTAAACAAAAGTAAATAGAATTTTACATTTAAGAGCTATAAAATTAATTTAAATTTTCTGTACATGATGAACACTTATTATAATCGGCTGGATTAATTAAATTAATCGAGCATTCGTATTAGAAAATGCAATATAGGTAGGTACTTAATCTAACTAATCCTCTTAGATAATTAGCATTAGGTAACAATATATCTACGAAGTTCTACCCAACTCATTAGACATGTCGAAATGATTGTTCGTTAAATGTTTGGCAACTGGCTGCGCATTCTCGCACTTTCATAACGCAACAAACAGCACAATAAATTATACTTCATGTATTAGTTTTCGTCTAGATCAAGATAGCTATAGGAACTTGGTAGTCATAATTTAGTTCCTTTAATTTTTTTGTTAATCAACACGAGTGTCCAGCTCTCCCTGCCCTTATGACAAGATAGGGGAGGCTGGGTACGGTTGAAGCAGAGATACTCTAGATATTATTGTAATAAAATAAACATAAAAATTAACTGAATTTACTGGTCGAAATTCGAAATAAGAGTATGCCGCTAGTACCTACTCATATATTCTACGCGAGGTCCACTAACTACTGTTACAATATGTTCGCACTCTCCGCACCGACTTGTGGTATCTATTCTCTATGAAACACGTCATGCTCCTTCTAACGGTCTGCTTATTGACGATATTTCAACCGTACACTGTTTCAATTGTACTCAGTCTACCCTATCCTGAAATGTTTAGAAATGGTTTTTCTACCGCTGCCTTAAACATAGTTTATAATAATGATCCCCTTAATTTCTTATGATATTTTTATGCCAATATTGTTAAGAACAATTTATTTATTCGATAGCCTCGTTGGCGCAGATGGTAGTAACTCTGCCTTCTGTGCCGCAGGCCCCGGGTTCGTCCCCGGCCAGGTCAAACATTTGTGTGCATGAACATGTCTGTTTGATCTGTGGTGGGTGTTATAAGCTTATATAAGTATGTATATCAGTCATCCGTTTACCATAGTACAGGCTTCTAGCCTAGTTTGGGACCAGATGACCGTGTGTAGAAGTTGTCCCATATTATTATTATTATTATTTATACACATTGCTGCAGACCACACAGCTCAGAGATCCTTCAAAACAAAGCCCTTACATAATTATATAGGTAAGTAGTACATACCTACCTCGTATAATTGAGGAGCATTGTCCGACTCTCTTTCGATCATTCAAAGAACCGTTGAAATCAGGTCTTCACTTCTTTTTCTGTAACCTTTAGTCACACAGAACCTTAACTTTCGCCAAAATTATCATGTACTTATAAGTAGGTATACAGTATTATGTGTACACTCTCTTAAGGTGGTTGTGCCGACATCATTTTCCCTGCAAACTTTGTGGAACCAATTACGATGATAGAAAAGATATAATTTCTTCCTTATGGTACTTTAAATACCTATTTTCAGTTTTAAAACTATTTTTTGTAGAATAACCAGATAAACACTATATAATAAAATAGTACTTGTAATAGTAATGGGACTTGTTTCTTAAAACACTACATAGTTTCACGTAATGAAGAACTTATATCTCATCTATCATCTATCATCTTTGGTTCTTTAAAGTTTGTAAAAGTTTGTGTTAATAGACAAAATTAACATAAAAATTAGTTTCTACTTACATTAATGTACGTATTCTAACCTAATGATGAGTACATATATACAGTGTTAATAAAAGTAACAGTGTCATTGTATAATATTATATTAAGTAAATGACGTTGTTGTGAATTGCTTTACTACTCTAAGTATTAAGTAAAAAAAAAATTTAAAGTAGGAATGGTGTGCGTCTTCTCATAAAACTAAAAGGGTCATTACAGAAATCCCCATTGACTATGAGTATCCCCGAATCGCCAAATTAGCAAAAACAATTATATGACACACGATAGAAATTTATTGATCATTTTATTCAATTTGTATGAGATTGTTTTATGCGATTTTCGTAATTCTTTATTTTGAAAGTTTTTCTATATGGTCGATAGATGCACCACCGGTAGGTCCTACATATATCTAACATACCACCATCACAAATCCATCCATCCCAATGCTACAGGCTCATTCCCATCGATACAAAAACATACGTTCAATTTAGGTCTATTATATCTATTATACTTAGTATGTTTACATAGTATATATATATACATATATATATATATGTAGGTATACATTAAATATGCTAAAAAAACTTTTAAATCAGACCATGTTCCACTAGGCAATTAACTTTAATTTAATCACAAACTCAATTGTCCATAAAACCCCCATCGCTCCAAACTCAAGATCAAAGCTGGGCCATAAAGCATCGCATAATCCGATCGATATTTTTATCGATACTTATCGAGTGAATCGTAAAATCAATCTTTGAAACTAACCAGATGCTGCAGCTCGCGTTATTAGCGAGTATAGTTCGGGAGCCCGCTGCAGTTTTTTTTACTGAGTGGAATATCTGAGAGCTGTGTTAAAAGAGAAAAAGACTTAGCAAATGTGTATATAATCCCATGTCTGATTGTCTACTTTCACAGAACGTAAAAATATTACCTACTTTGTAATTTCGTAAAGATTATCTTTCTTTTAGATTATGTCTCCATTGAGAAGTTTATTATTATAATGTTATTACATCATCATTATCATCTCAGTCGTAAAACATTCACTGCTGAATCTTCCCATAGATTTCCATCTTTTGCGGTTTAAAACGACTTGAATCCCGCATGTTCCTGCTGTCATTATTAAATCATCTGTCCACCTTGTGGATGGACGTCCTAAGTTGCGCTTGCCAGTCTGTCTCCATACAACCTTACAGCCCCGTCGGCCATCAGTTTTACGTTACCGATGTGCTTTAAATTTCTATTAACAAAAAATATAGCTATAATAGAGAAATATATAGGAAGGATATATATAGAAATATATACGATATTTATATAGGTATTAAAAGTTTTCCTTACATTGAAGGAAAAGGGAAAATTTAATAACTACTAACGATTGTATTTTAATAGGAAAACGAAATTTTTATGGATGAGGAAGATTATAATAATTTATATATATATATATATATTTAGTGTTAATACCTTTAAATTCCCAAAAAATATTTTGGCGACTAATTAAGTAGGTAGGTAGGTACCTAACTGGTATATACGTTTAGTAGACCTTCCATATTAGGGATTTCAAACATTCCAATATTAAATATAGACTCGAGATAATATAGGTGCTTGACTTACAAACAGCTATTGAGTTAATTAATTAAGAACAGCCTCGTTGGCTCAGATGGTAGTAACTCTGCTTTCTGTGCCGCAGGCCCCGGGTTCGATCCCCGGACAGGTCAAACATTTGTGTGCATGAACATGTCTGTTTGATCTGTGTCTGGGTGTTATAAGCGTATATAAGTATGTATATCAGTCATCTGGTTACCATAGTACAGGCTTCTAACCTAGTTTGGGACTAGATGACCGTGTGTGGAAATTGTCCCATATTATTATTATTATTATTAATTGTGTCACCATCGAATGAATACAGCCAAATATTGATATTGATGAGTCAAACCGTGCACTAGCTCCCGAACTAAATCTGTTTCTATTTATAGCACATTCCTTTACGAACGGTCAAAATGTTTATAATACACATTACACAGCCCTAACTAATCTTGGGCTTCTACCTACAAGTACCCACATACAAGCTACAAGTCAGGAAGTTACAACCGTGTAAATAAATAATACCTACCTACTTATTTGTGATGAAAACGTACTATTTCAAACTGATTCATCTGGTGTCTGGATTTTCCTCTTTCTTTTAAAATAAGTGTTTTTTCTTTGCCTTCCTCTTTTTTGTTGGCTGCCTCGGTGCCGTAGTGGGGACTGTCAAGTTGTTTCGATCGGGTTCGATCCCCAGGTCAGGCAAAGTGGATATTGGATTTTTCCATTAGGAATAATCTTGTCTTGGTTATTATTATAGCATTTTTTTAAGCGAAGAACTTTGAGACATTAAGCCACAATAGCATTTGTGGACCAGGGGACAACTGAAGCTAGAAAATATATTTTTTTTATTTGTACATTAGACATCTCCAAACAAGAACGTTTGGACCTTTTTTTACATAATTAATTGCATTTTTAGGCGTTTTTATTGGACTAACTTAGACTATCTTGAGGGAGTCCATAGCGTAATATTTTTATTTAATTTACCTATTATTATAACATAAATATAACAACATAACATACATTCACGCCTTTTTCCCGAAGGGGTAGGCAGAGGTGTAGCCAGGACTCAGTCCCATAGTAGATACACCCACATTTCGCCAGTATGTTATTGGTCCCATGTAATAGGGGGCGAGCCTATTGCCATCTACCGGGCACAGTTCCAGACTCCAGGCATTTATTGAGATAATTCCTAATGGAAAAATCCAATATTTAACTTTGCCTGACCTGGGGATCGAACCCGGGACCTCTTGATTGGCAGTCGAGCATGCGCCCTCTACGCCACCGAGGCACTCTCAACATAAATATATAAATACATAAATATATAATTATAATACTTATAAATTATTTACTTATAAATTAATTATATACATATAGATCTATTACACCACGGAACACCTGGCACAGACCAACCCCCGCTCGCAGCACCCGTTCACGAGTTGACGCACGTACCAGCGCCGTCCTCCTCAACCATAGTAGAGGGAGGAGGGCGGCCCACCACGCGACGCCGCCGCGAGCTTGAGCAGTTTAGTGAGCATGACTGTACCAAATGTTCCCCAGTGCATTACATCTAAAAGAGAAACAAACTTTTTCTTTCTAATGGCTGAAGTGGAGATTTACCCCGATGGCCGCTGTGAATATTCGAGCTGAAACGCTAGAGCGCTCTCCTCACAATAGCCATATCACGGTGAGACATGGCCATGGCGATATTATGCTCCTGTACCTGCTCTGAAGTCGCTGCCCTCGCCGCCTTCACGAATCGCCCTATCGCGTCGTCATCGTTGTCGGTGTAGTAGATACAGATGTTGGTGTGTCGCGACACTGCTACTACCGCGTGCGGGACGCTCTCGTGAAGGCGCAGGGGGGACGACTTGGTCTGGATGATATAGACCCGCTCGTAGGTAAGTCTCTGAGCTTCGTGGATTGTTAGGATACGAGACCCTGTACCCGAACCGAACCCTTGGGTGCCGAGGGTTCCCTTTTCTTCTTGAGTGTGCACAAGGTATAAGGTTTTCGGGAGCTCCATAAGGATATTCGCATCCGTATATCTGACCAGCTCAAGGGAACGTACTCTAGATGACGATGAATACATACCGGAGTAAACTTCTCTTAAGGCGTATGCGACGTCCATAGGGCACCGATGCGTGCAATACAGCTCCTTGCCGATACTGACCGTCTGATGAGGGCGATGATACTTCATCTCAAATAGATTCTCGCGATCAATATACGGCAGTTGGTTTACATCTCCGATGAGGACAACTTCTTCCGTTTGGGACAATCTGGCGGCCAAGATAATAAATAGCTCCAAAGTGGTTCATGAGAGCCTCATCTACCATCAAGCGTCCACATCTCTGAGGCTCCTTGAAACCGTTTGCAAGGATTGACGCCATAGTCCGCACTCCAATGAAGCCCCTCTTACCCAATCTGAGTGCTAACTTTGACCTCAAGTCCCTGGCCGCCTCTATGGTCGTTGTCACAAGTACATCATTGTTCTCATCGAAGGTGTCTACCAAGAACGTTGTCTTGCCACATCCGGGAACCCCATTAACCCATGTAAACTTCGGTACCGCCCAATTTTCCCATGCACTCCCAGCGGCAGCATCCCCAGATATGGCGTCCATAATTCCAAGGATTCTGTCGTCGAGCATAATACGAGTACAGTGGGCGGTAACTACGACGGGGTCTTCAGGTGGTGTATAAAACTTCAAATTTCCCGTCCGCCGAGTCTCCTCCTCGTCCAATGCTACAAAACCTCCCGTGGCGTTATAGGCAGCCATATATCTTCCCGACATCGTGCCCTTGATAACACGACATGTGTCATTGTTGTATATGGCCGCTTCGGCTTCCTTGAGCTTGGCGTCTAGCAGTGCCAGATTCAGACGACTCTGGTACGCTGGCTGCAGGATGTTCTTGCACGTGGCCAAGTTTACCTCTCTGGTAGCTCTGATAACGGCCTGAAACTCGAGGAATGCATTGATTGCGTGGTCTCTTGCGCTAGTAGCTTGGATCAGACTCGGCGAGCTGACCTGTCCTTTATCAGCTCTCGATCGAGCAGTCTGCGGTGTTTCTGGCTTACTATGGGATTTTTTTCAGTAACTTCTCAGTGGCCGCGGCCTGTCTGTCGGATCGTATGGGTTTAGAGAGTTGTGCCATTAGGGTGTTAAAAATTGTGTGGAGTTGAAGCTAGAAAATATTGTGAAGACTGTTGAATGAAGCCATTGCTACCTTTAGCAATGAGGCGTACCTATTGCCCTTGTTCTAAAATGCAATTTATTGTAATAGGTAGTACTTATTAGATTTCACACAAGTCGCGTGTAGACGCGACTTCTGTCCAAGTCTCAGATCAGGCCCACAGATAATTCAAAGAATGAATTGTTTGTGAAAATACCTCATGACCACAGAATACACCATGACACCATCAATTCATCTAAATGTTTCACATTTCAGTACCCAGCCGACTATGGTGACTACCACAATGACGCCAAGGAAGACGAAGACGATGAAGACGCCGAGCCATCATCCGAGCCTCCGTTCCGCGCACCCCCCGGCGTAACACCCTCGGCGTTCACCAGGGAGGAGCCTTACAAGCAGGTGGTGTCTGCAGTTGAGGCGATAGCCTTGACCAATGAAAGGCCACAGGTGCTTGAAGAATGTAAGGAATCGTCATCTATAATCTCATCTTACTTCTCACTATGACACTGATATTATAACTGCAAAAGTTTATGTTTGTGTTTGTTACATCTACACGCCAAAACTACTGAAATTGGTACAACAACCATCCCAACCAACAATAACACATCCAACGTGTTATTCTTGGGTGTAATCTAAGATCTGCATAAGTACCAAATTTCAGCCCAATACTACCCAAGAATAATACATATTATAGCGTGTGTTATTTTTTGGCACTACAACTTTCCATCCCAGGTCGAAGATCCAGGGGCAGACCCAAAGCACGATTAAAATATGTAGTGCAAAAGGACATGAGAGAGTGCGAAGTTTCGGAAAATGAAGTCGACGATAGAGTGTCGAGATAAGTGGAGACGTAAAATTAGAAAGGCTGACCCCACCACCATGTGGGACGCATAGCCAGGAAGAAAGAGATAGCGTGTGTTATTTTTGGGTAGGTTCTATAATAGGAGCTAAAGTATGTTTCAACTGGTGAAACCACGAAGCACAGCTATTTGAGTTGTCTGCAAAATAATTGTGGCGTTCAGTATAATGTCGCTCTTCACCAAGAGAACCAGAACGTGGATATAAAATGTAGTACTTGGATGGGTCACCAACTGAGTGATCCTGCCGTGTCTTGCCGAAGCAGTTCTTCGGAAAAATGCTCCAAATAGTCTTTATTATATATCCACGTTCTGGTTCTCTTGGATAAGAACGACAATATACTGAAGGCCACATTATTTATTTTGCAGAGATAGAGACAGACAGTTCTTCAGCATATTATAAAAACAATACATTACAAATATTACACAGGTTGTCAATCTTCTGTTTTAATAACAACATGGTATTTCCATTCCAGCATCTTTACCTCCAAGTGTCCGGTCGTCACTCCGGCAAGAGATCTTCGACAACATCCGCTACGTAATGAACCACGGCAAGTGCGAGACGCCTCAGCCGCGGTGGCTCACCGTGAGACAACTGGCGCCTGCAGCTGACACCATGTGAGTATTAACAACTTAGTACCTCCTCGTAGAACCTACAGGTTTTAGCTTAATAGTATGGGAGGTATGGGAGCGGCACGGGAGGGGTATAGCGAGACAGTTCACAAACGTCACTCCCTCCCGTGCCACTCTTATACCTCGACAGACTCATTTGTAAAATTTGTTCGTGGAACGTGTTGGACGGATTTTGCCTAAATGAAATTCCTAGTTTTCACTTATAAATATTCTTGATATTTCCTTTAAAGATCTTTTGTACTTCTGTGAATGGATTGATGGATAACTGTATCGACAGAAAATATGGCAGAACAAAGTTAAATTTATAACAATAATGAAAAAAGTCAGATATTATACTTATTTTTACGTTTCTTAGCACTAAGAAATAAGCAACTTGGCGTAGTAGATACTACCCAACGTGAAACGGTGACCATTTATTGCATGGGTGCTGATATACTACCATTCCTTCCAAACGGAAAAAACATACTATTGTCATCATGATCAGCCCATGATCATCCACTGCTGGACATAGGCCTCTCCTATGGCACGCCACTCAACTCGATCGTGTGTTATCACACATATTAATATTAGGTATATATAGCATTCCGTAGCCGGTAGCTGGTATGTAGTAGTTTCAAGCCATTTTTTTTCTCTACGTACTGAGTTTATAATAAGCCTTCTTTAGTAAAGTAGATTTTATATAGGTATAGGTTTAAATTTACTGTCTGAGATATTCGCATTGGTCCCTGCTATCATCATAGTCGTTAGACATGATGATAGCTGACATGACGTCAGAGGCCTTTGGGTGACCCGTAAACTCTAGCACCATGGACTAATTCGACAAGAAGTAGAAACCAAATGCGAGTTAATGCGTGCTATTTGTATTGCTTTTAAATTAAACCATGTTTCCGAAATGTACCTATATAATCGGAGCAAACACATGAAAAAGCCATAAAATAAATGAACCAAGAGTGCGGATGCTATAAACACCTAAAATGGTTTTACGAGATTTTTAATCACACCAAAACAATCTCGTTGAAAACTTATTATGCAAAGAATTTGGGGCACGACATGAAAACCAGTTACCTGCTAGCCGTTAACAATCACCAATGAACAGGGTTAGGTACAAGCTGCATAATATAGCGAGTGGCCATTCTTAATCAATAAAGTAGGTACTAAGGTACAGGAATTTATCTCGTACCTACCTCTTCTTTCTATACTGTATTTAGTCCATAATATTATAATGAAATGTTGAACTTCCAGCTACGTTCCTCCCTGTGTGAGACTGCATCGCTGCGCTCCTGACTCCGGGTGCTGCAACAACGACTCGGAGGTCTGCGCGCCTATTGAGGGGAAATATGTTGCTCTGCCTTTCTTTGTAAGTTCACATGACATCACGACTTGTTTGCAAGAAGGGTTCGACAGAGTTGAACCCTGATGTCACGATATAATCAGAGCAACTGAAATGACATTGACCAAGACCTACTAACCTAAATGAAATCTCTTGACTTTGCTCTTGAAAAGCAAATCTTGAAAATCATCACAACCTAATTCAACTTATTTCCGATTGTTTCGTTAAACATATGAAATGGTTAGATTTGATCATAGAGGTTAATTTTAACCTTAATATAGTTCAGCGAGGTAACAGTCTATTTCCTGATGATGCGTCGTGGTAGACGCGAATCACGTGTCGATATATGAATGGTGTCACTAAAAAAAATTATAACTAATAGTAATAGTAGTCTGCATGCAATTTGGCGGGCGGGAGGGCGGTGCATGTTGTTTTTGACACAAAAAAATCGGAACTAAAAACTAAAGATTCTTGTTCCGGAAGTCTACAATGTAGTTCCAAAAAGTAACGCCAAATTCAATCAATTATATAATATTTTGTCATTTTATTCCAGCTAACTAAACCAAACAACAACATGAGCCTATCACACATCAATTTCTACAACCACACAAAATGTGCGTGTGTATCGCGCGACACTCTCCGTACGACTGTAAAGACTCGCAGGCCGGAGCGACACCGGGAGCAGAAGGAAGAGAGGAGGATAGAGCTGAAGGAAGAGAGGAGGATGGAGCAGAAGGAGAAGGTCGAGCAGAGAGAGGAGAGGAGGGAAGAGAGGCAGAACGACTGGCATCCTACCGTGGCGCCCAGTGAGGATGTCACTTCACCGCCGCTTATGAGGAGGTAATATTTGCCGAATAACATTTAGAAACGATAGGTTATTGGGGAGTATAGCGCGGTATAATGTAACACTATACAACCTGCAAAAAAATTAATCGACTTCTCATACTTTGCTGAGTAGCTGATTCATTTTGTATAAGTCGACATTTTGTTGCTCGCTTTGAACGCTAACCCCAGTTGGGGTAAGAGTTCTGTTAGTGTTCTTGACTCGAGCAGTATAGCTACACTGCTCGAGTCAAGAAAAAACACGGGACCTACAGTTTAACATGCCATCCGATACACGGTACCGCCCGGGTGAAAAGTCCACATGATGAATTTCGTTCTAGGGACTCCGGATTTAGAGCATATTTCCGCTGGGCAAGGGTCGAGCAGTCATAAATTGTTTCGATAAACTTCCATGGGTAAATACAGCCTGGCCAAAATACAGCGTTATGCAACGTCAAGAAATCAGATTATATCGTTAATATTCCAGATGCACATGTCCAGCCCACTTCATGGCGTCCCTCCCCGCGAGCGGGCCGTGCTCCTGCGTGTGCGAGTGGACGGAGGCGCTGCGCCGGCGCACCTGCCTGTCCTTCTCCAGGGGGGAGGAGCACTTCGGCCTCCGCGACCGAGTGTGTGTCGAGAACGGTGACTGTACGCCGCCTGCTTGCAAGTACGGAGCATACGATACCAAGGTCGGCAAGTGTCCCGTCAGGAAGTATCGACGGCTGAGGTACCATCATGGGAGGCGGTACCAGCTTGAGAAGGCTGTTGTCGTATGAGAGAATGTCGTGTTGAATAGTGATAGGTTATATATGATAAGATACATATCTTTCGAGTCGAGCCATTAGGCAGAGAATACTACTATTATTAGGTACGTAAGGAAGTGACTCAAGTGAAATAATAAGTAGTATCTGTACTGTGTGTATACTCCGTCACCTTGTTTATCTAATATCATATTACTGTGCTGCCACTGTGCTGGTCTTCGATATATCCTATCCTACTAATATTATAAATGCGAAAGTTTATGAGGATGGATGGATGAATAGATGTTTGTTACTCTTTCACGCTGAATCTACTGAACCGAATGGGCTGAAATTTGGTATATAGGTAGCTAAGACCCTGGAATAACACATTTTTCGATATTCCCACGGGAACGATGTCTACGCGGGTAAAACCGTGGGACATATATAATAATAATAGGAAAGATAAGTATTCTTCCCTGTTATTATGGCCGGTTAGGTCGGACTATGTACCTACTATATATGTACTTACTAATAATACCAGATATAATTTACTATAGGTAATAGGTACCTTGCCCCTTGTACGGGAACAAGACGTGCCTTTTCACATGCATATGTAATATATTATGTAAAATGATGTACTTATGAGTTATTGAGCCGGGCCATGTGAAAGCTGCCTTTATGTTCATATACATACTGATAGTCAAGTTCAGTGTCTTTGAGATCACGATCATGAAAAGTAGTTCCTTAATGCAAGTAAAATTAATCGAAATCGTGACTCTCCGGGGTGGGGTTCCTGAGAAATGAGCCCATTTAATCTCGTTTAAAGTACTAAGTATTCCTACCTAATTAAAGATTTAAAATAATCGATTTGTGCCATATTTGCTGAAATAAAATTACCTATCTAGTACTTATAAGTTTATTTAATTAATTAATTTTTAGTTTTTATTTTTTAAGTTATCACTAGTTAATTTATTATTTTAGTAATGAGTGTTTTCAGTGTGCGTGCCGGAATAATAAGTTAAAATAGTAAATGGACATAATAATTATAATAATCTAATTCTTCAGACTTTTATTTTAATTAATTAAAATCGTTATTTTATACGAGTATTAATGTAATACTTACAAACATATTTAAATATTTTATAAGTTGTAAATAAATAAAATATTATTTTTATATCGTGGTCTTATCTTATATTTATAACTTATGAAACTTATAAAACTCCTAATAAATACTTAACTATATAAACTATATACTAAACTAATACTAAAATATGATTAAAATCCAAAATATAGGTATTTCCAAATATAACTCCAAGTTATAAGTATTTTGGACTAAAATATAATTAGGAACCTAGACAACTAGTGTCTCATTCCAAATAACGTCATTTGTTGGAAATATGCTCTGATTTCAAATTATTTATGACTATTACGTTTGAATTCTCCGGTCGCCGCCCGTTAATCTGCTACCTAAATCAAAGAATAATAACTATTATTACGTACCAAATGAACGTTTAGTACCTACTAAGAATGTGTCGATTAGCACGTACGTATTCATATATTTTGTACATAGGTAATGTAATCTTGTAACATAGCCCTGCAGTAATGAGAACATGTCCAGCTTTCAAAAGCAGAGTATGGTTCGAACCTCTGCAACTTCAGGAATCTGGACGCAACCGTCAAAGAATACTAAGTATAACTACTACAAGACAGTCACCTTCCCTCGACAGTAGCCCCCCGCCTGCGACTAGCAGCACATGCGTACGCGTGTGTGTACACACTGTTTTCTAAGTAGTAGTAGGAGTAGTACTAGGCTATTGCGCCGAGTGGCCGATTGTGTGAAATGACGGGGGCCTGCTGCAGTACTTCGGAAGGTACGCAAGGCCGTTGGTCCCGGCTTTCGTTAGATAATATAATAATAATAATAATGTGGAGCAACTTCCACATGGTCATCTGGCCCCAAACTAGGCTATAAGCCTGTACTATGGTAAATAGATGACTGATATACATACTTATATAAGCTTTTTTAACTTAAAATGTGAATATGTAACTTTAATAAAAATTAAACACAGGCAGATATTTGGACAACCAATGTATTACATTTTTAACTAAACAATAAAACTAATCCATAGCAAGTACAATCAACTAAGTAGCAAGAGTACATAGCAAAGCCGTGCCACGTTTGACCCAGAAATCTGACGACTCCTTGCCGGACGGCAGGTCTACCGCCACCACGAAGGCACCCATGCGAGCTGGGTAGTAGTAACACGGGCATATGTACCGATCTGTACGACATTTTGAAAATTTTAATATATCAGGCGACACGTACTACCAAACCCAAATTTATATAATTGGGGAAAATTTACTAAATAACTAGATACATAAGACAATGCCTCGTTAGCTTTTCTGTCGCAAAAGCGTGACAGACGACAGAAAAGCGCGGTGGTTCTCCACCTTCACCTAACAGACATATCTGTGTGTGACTGTGATATATTCATAAACATTACATAACAGCACGCCTTTTTCTCGAAGGTAGAGGTGTACCCATGACCAGGTTCAATGGAAGGTACACTAATATTTCACCAGCTATTGCCATTTACCGGGTTTAGCGGTAGCCGATCCCTGCACAGATGGAGTAGTCAAAAATGGTCGCAGGTCCTACTGCCGATCACCTCAATTGAAGCATGGAGTTTGGAACTGTGTCCGGTAGATGGCAATAGGCTCGCCCTCTATTACATGGGACCAATAATACACTGGCGAAATGTGGGTGTGCCATTATGGGACTGAGTCTTGGGTACACAAGTGCCTACTGATGTAAGAATCTACGAAAAGCTAAATAAATAAAACTTGGAAATGGGAGGAAGCAAAAGGTAAATAAATGAATGAATGATATATCTTTATTGGTAAGTACCGTAATAATACAGAATATAAGGAAGAAAACTTAAAACTAGCAATGGTAACAACTGGCAGCCTTATCGCTCAGAGCGTTCTCTTCCAGCCAACCATGCAGAGAAAAGAAAAACAGATACTGAAGGGACGGTGCGTTTAGTCCCGCTATGCTCTAGTTCCCCTATGCACGACTCGAAAAATACCTATGAAAAAGTTTCACTATGCACACAATTTTGAATATGCGTAAAGAATAGAAGGTACAGTTAAAAAGAAAAGTCTTTAAATTCATGTTTTAAATTTATATAGCTATTCGTAAGCGTTTGTAAGGAATAGTTCAAAACACAAATACTTAAATAAATAGGTACATACTTACCAAATAATAAAGATAAATAATTAATGAAGAAGCGTCCTGAATTAAAACGAAAAGAATAATAGTCAACGTCAAATCAGTAAATCTACATGTGCAATAAGTTCACAAACGAGTTACGTGTAAAATAAGTTAAGCACAGAGATAAGGTACTAACTTTTAAGCCGTTTCCCTGTAGCTCTAATAGGTTTGAAGTGAATGGGCGTCATGGGAAAGACGAGCTGCATAGGAAGCGGCTCCTGCAGGTGGCCATCCTTCTTGAACCAACTGGCGCCTTCCAAGTACTGCCCTCTGTGATGATTAGGGAAAAGTCATCATCATCATCATCTCAGCCGTCGGTAATCCACTACTGAACATAGGCCTTCCCCATAAAGAGGGGTTTTGCCAATACTCGACACGCTTGGCAGGCGGGTTGTCGAATTCAGTTAACCCTTAGCCGGCTCTTACGGCAATCACGGGTAGAGAGGGTGTGGCACTATTCTAAAGCCTATTTCTAAAGAGTATTAAATTTATTTGTAATTTAGCACAACGCTAGGCCTAATTTAATGCTAGAGTTAATATGTATGCTGCCAGTTATGCTGGGACTGTTAAGAATGCAGACTTATAGAAAAGTTTGAAATACCTAGTGGTATTGGAGTAGGTATCAAGCCAAATTCGAATTAATTTGAACGAATAGGTCTTAAAAATCATCCTTGCAAGGCAAGTTAATGATTTTACCGTCCATTCGGAATGAAGTGTAAGTAGAAGAAAAACTTTTGCAAAGTCAGAACCTTGGCTATTTATTTAGTAAACTAATTATCTTATTACTAATTATCTTTTTCTTCATGTAATTTAGCAGAAAATTTTCACTTCACTTTTCATAAAAATCCGGAAAAGGATTGAGGAATGATTGGGCCATTCTTGCATATTATGAACCCTAAATTGAATATAGCATAGATTTTGTTTTTTTGCACGGATGACTCATTCGATTATAAATACGAATCCGTTATAGCTTGCTCGCTCACACATACCAGGAGCAAGAAGGAAACATACAAATAAAGATAGCCACTATCTTTCGATAAATCGAATCAAAATATTATACATGCCCGATATGGAATGCAAAGCTAGTCTACGTGAGCTTGTTTACATTGCATGTTGTGTTAAAATATGGGCGTGGTGTGTCAAATACTGATCAACAGACCGCGGGATGGTGTGCACAGGGCCGGCACCTCGGTCAAAGGTACCTTAAAATATGTGATCGACGAGCCTACTGAATACAAGGATGTTATGCTGTCTTTCTTTGGCAAGGGGAAGTGCCAATGGACCGAGAGACAAGGAAAAAATAACGTTTGCTACAGTGGTTCGGAAAAATACGTTGTTGATCAAGTAAGCATTTGTAACAAAAAAACAGCTGAAGCGACGACACTGCACGGCGAGTACCATTTCTCCTTCGAGTTTTACCTTCCCGAACACATTCCCTGCTCGTTCAAGGACCAGATAGGCTCTATCACCTACGAAATAGAGGCCAAGTTTGTGAAACCTAGTTTCTTCAGTTTCAACAAAGTGTTCACTTCCGAGATACCGGTGCACAACTACGTAACTCCAAATGCATTAGAACCAGTTGTATTCGGTCTTGACAAAAAGTTGGTGTCTTTGTTCGCCGCAAAACCTCCCATCGTGAATTTGAAAGCAGAAATAGACAAAACCTGCTTAAGACCAGGTGAAAACGCTAAAATCTCATACACAGTTAACAACAACACCAATGTGAAGATCAATTCTGTAAAAGCTGAGATCTATTGCTACATCACATACACTGCTGATGGTGGTAAAACACAGGAAACATGTAATAAGGTGAAAGGGTGTGAGGTGGAGACCACGAGCATATCCGAGGGTTCAACGTTTGAATATTCGTGCATACTGCCGACGCTGCCTGAGCTGTACTCTATAGACAACTGTAGAGTTATAAAGAAAGAGTATAGAGTAAGAGTGACAGTGCAGTTACCGATGCCTCATAGAAATGCTTCAGTGGAGATGCCGGTGCTTATAGGGGCGCTGAAAGAAAATGTTGACACCGATGTCGAGGCAGTGGATGGAGGCGAAGAGCCACCGTCTTATTGGGAAGCTATGTGTGAGGGAAAAGAAGAAAAGTCAGACACGTGATTAAGACAACAAAATCTTCTCAGTGGTCTTTTCAGGGGGTGTAAGGCTTTTATCAATGATGTCACCCTAGCCAAATTATCAGTATAAACTTCAATTAACGATATAAATATTGCGAGCGCTCAGCTAAAACTTCGGAAAGTTACGAGCTATTCAAAAATATACATATATTATCTATGTGTCTAACTTTAAATATAAGTGTACTTATTTAGCGCTATTTATCATTATAACTACCTAATATAATAATAATAATATTAAGTATGATTGTATATTTATAGTTATTACTATAAATATACAATCATACTTAATATTATTATCTATTACTGGCGGTTTTCACAACACAATGTAAGATTTATATTTAAATCTTACATTGTGTTGTGAAAACCGCCAGTAATAGATGTTGTGTAGTTAATTAAGTAAAACATAAACATAAAAAAATTAAGATTTTTATGGTTTTAGTATTTTACTTTAATTACATTAATCTGGTGCCTTGAAGCGTTCATTTGTCGTATAATAAATACCTTATTACCTAAATTACTACCATCATTTAAATCAAGCGTTAATATTTTACTGTGCAATGACCTACCTTATGATAAGTATTTAAGCATAATATACCATAATATGCATATAATAAGCATAATATGCAATATATAATATTTATCTATATATAAAATTTCTTTAATTTTTTTTCTCTGTTAGAATACTTTTTTATTATTTATTATTTTCACCTAAGACAATTTTATTTTCATTTTTCATTCACAATCACCATACATACGTATAAGTATAATGCCTTTCCTTTCTTTTTAATAATGTTTAGCTTTTAATTAAGAGTATATCGCCATTAAAGGTTTTGTATTCCTTTGTCAAATATCTGTTATTTTTCTACAAAACCAAAATCTACAATGTAGTTTTTTAATATATAAGAATGATGTGAAATACTAAATAAATAAACCATAACTGTATTGAGTAACCATAACTGTGTGTATTGAGTTTCCTAAATATAAACATCTTGAGTCAGAATTTCGCAATTATTTTTTATTACTTGCAAGAAAGTATTTTGCAAGTAATAACATATTTTGAAAAATTGATTCTTAATAAGTACGAGTAGGTATAAACTAATCTTAATTACTTAGGAGCTTCCACTATTGAATCAGCATTAACGTACCTATATCAAAATAAAGAAAAGCAAACCGGCTGAGCGTTCCCCCTCACTCATAGATAAAACGAGTGAGTAGGATGCAAGATTACTCAACCTTGACACTTGGCGCTCGAAACAAACTGTATAATGAGGCGCCAGTCTACGCACGTCTCGGTTTGTTTACACCGCGTGTGTTAAAATGGGTGTTATATGCCAAATACTAATCAATAAAGCGAAGGAAGGCGTGCACAGAGCAGGCCAACCGGTCACAGGACTCGTGAAATATATGATCGACGAACCAACTGAATACAAGGAAGTCTCCTTATCTTTCCTTGGCAAAGGAAAATGCCACTGGACTGAGAAACACGGAAAAAGCACTCATCACTACACTGGCACAGAAGATTACATAGTACATCATGTCAACATTTGTAACATCAAACCAGAAGAAGTCATCACCTTGGACGGCGAGTACCAGTACCCATTTGAATTTTTCCTCCCTGAAGACATCCCCCGATCGTTCAAGGACAGAATAGGCTCTATCACTTACACAGTAGAGCTCAAGTTCGTAAAGCCGAATTTCTTCAGTTTCAATAAAGTGTTCACCGCCGAAATACCAGTATATAATTACGTTACTCCAAAAGTCGAGGGGCCGGTTATATTCGGCCTTGATAAGACGCTGTTCACGATGTTCGCCGCGAAACCTCCGACTATAAATTTAAAAGCAAAAATAAACAAAACTTGCTTGATGCCCGGTGAGAACGCACATATTACATACACAGTTATCAACGACACGGACGAAGAGATAATTTCTATAAAAACAGAACTCTTTTGCTACATGACCTATACTGCTAATTGTGAACGCACAAAGAGTTTGAATGATGAAGTTAAATCGTGCGAGGTGGAGTCTGGAAGCATAGCTGAGAGATCAAAGTTTGAGTATTCATGCGTGCTGCCGACGCTGCCAGAGTTGTACTCCATAGACAACTCTAAAGTTATAAAGAAAGAGTATAGAGTGAGAGCGACGGTGCGACTGCCCATGCCTCACAGAAACGCCACCGTGGAGATGCCGGTGCTTTTAGGAGAGCAGAAAGGAAGTGTTGAGCCCACGCTTGAAGTTGAAGAAGGTGAAGAACCTCCATCTTATTGGGAAGCAATGTGTGAGGAAAAAGAAGAAAAGTCTGAGAAATAAGCAAATGTATAATAAACATAAATTAGGTAGTAATCATAAACAGTCGAATTACGCCATAATAATAGAAAGAGAATTTTTTTAATACTTTTTTGTTTTAATTAGGTATTATCATCTTGTATTAATAGTTAATGTGTATAATATCTATATAATTATTGCTTTATGCTTCTATATTATTATTGCTTTTTTATATAATTATTAATTATGTGGACTATGGATGTAATGTCTGAGAATAAAACATTTTATTATTATTATTATTTATTATAACGTCGATCACGAATTGTACCTACTAAAATTTATCGAATTTGTATTCCTTACGTAGTGTTTGCAATTTGTTACGGAGGTTTCAAGAACTAGGTTACAAAAACTGTGCAATAATGTTTAATTAGCACGCCATAATATTGGCATTGGGATCTCTTTGATAAGCATAATTTAATTTGGCATAACGATTAAGGCATACTGATAGTAAAGCATGATATTGTTATTATAATTTGGCATAATGCTTCTATTGGCATAATGATCATTTGGAATAATTGTGTTTCGAATAATGTGATGTAGCATAATTTTTTACGCATAACGTATGTTACGCATATTTTGTTTCGGCATAACAATAATTATGCATACTGTAGTTTGACATAATATAAGCATAATGTTGTTTCGCATAATATCATAAGGCACACTCATTGTTAGGCATAAGTATCCAAATAGTTGAAAGTGTTTGTACCTATAGAAAAAGTATGCCATTAAAAATACTTATGCAAATAAAAATTATGCTAAAAAATTATGCCTTATGATAATTATGCTAAAAAATATTGTGGTAAAGAAAATAAAGAATTTAAGAATAGAAGATTTAAGAATTTAATATTATATAAATTATTCCTCATAAATGAAAATAAACACAGTTGAATAAAATAATAATATTACATTTATTCATTATAAATGCGTAGTAATTATATAAGAAATACAAGTAACATATTTTATTATTCTACATAGTATTGAGTATTCCTGGACAATATATTATATAATATAACTAGTGGCCCGCCCCGGCTTCGCACGGGAGAAGTAGAAGTGAACGTTTTAACAGGAGTAAATTCGTGATACATTGTATTTTTTTAGGTATAACCCTAATGGTTTACGCAGAGAATGCAAATTAATGACTATTTTTGTTACAATGACCAAACCTTAACAGATGGAAACAATTTCCGAAGCCTATTTTGATGATATATAAGTACTACAAACCCCTAATACGTACATTATTTCTACCACCATTAATTTTCATACCGCATAAAAATAATGACTTCTTCGATTATTGTGACTAAACCAAAACAGACTGATATAATGTCCGTGGACTATTTTTTGCAGATAGTGATAATTACTACAAACCCCTAGCCCTAGAACATTACTTTATTCTACCATGAATAGTTTTCACCGCATGCATACTCGTATAATGACTGTTCGATAATTGTGACTAAACCAAAATAGATGAATAGGTATAATGTCCGTTCACTATTTTGTAGATATTGGTAAATACTACAAACCCCTAGTACATTACTTTAATCTACCACCAATAGTTTTCACACTGCATGAAAAATAATGACTGCTTCGATTATTGTGACTAAACCAAAATAGATGGATATACTGTCCGTTCACTATTTTGTACATATTGGTAAGTACTCCAAACCCCTAGTACATTACTTTATTCTACCACCAATACTTTTCACAGCGCATGCATATAATGACTGTTTCGATTATTGTGACTAAACCAAAATAGATGGATATAATGTCCGTGGACTATTTTGTAAATATTAGTAAGTACCTACTACAAACCCCTAGTACACTAAATTATTCTACCATTAATAGATTTCACTGCGCACGCAAGTTAATGAATATATTTGGTAATTATGTGACACCTTAGTTAACAATATTGCAGATTTCTTGCGGATCCCTAATATTTTTCAAAACCTCGTAATATAGCCTATGTCACACTCACACTGAATTAAGCTCTCCATAAGTAAAAGATTTTTTAAATCGGTCCAGTAGTTTCGGAACCTATTCGTTGCAAATAAAAAACAAAGTTTCTCACTTTATACTATGATATTGGTAATAGATTGAATAATCTGGAGACATATACGGATTACGGAAACAGTGAAAACAGTAAGAAGAGCATTCATAATTCGATGTTGTTGGGTTGCAAGTTTAATAGAGCTATGATAAAGAGAAGCGAAATCATAAGCGACTGCCTCTATGGCGTAGAGGGCGCAAGCTCGATTGCCAATCAAGAGGTCCCGGGTTCGAAACCCAGGTCAGGTAAAGTGATAAATATTGAATTTTTCCATTAGGAATTATCTCAATAACTGCCTGGAGTCTGGAACTGTGCCCGGTAGATGGCAATAGGCTCGTCCTCTATTACATGGGACCAATAACATACTGGCGAAATGTGGGTGTATCTACTGTGGGACTGAGGCCTGGGTACACCTCTGCCTACCCCTTCGGGAAAAAGGGCGTGAATGTATGTTTTTCTTATATTTTTTTTTAAGTCATAAGCGCGTTTTAATTATTTACAGAACGCCATCTATTATGCAATGTTGGAACTAAATTACCTAAAAATGTTGCTTTAGGGTAGTTATGTCTTGCAAGAAAATATTGAAATTTTTCTGTAGCGCCATCTAGTAAGCATTGTTGGAACTAAAATATTCATAAGAAACTTTAAAACTGTATTTTTCCACAAAAGGGTTGAAATTTTTGAAAACGGTGAAACACGTGTTTAATTATTTTCATTTTAGAATGTTTCTACAAAATTTGAAATTAATCGGCTGAAAAATGAAGTCTACTCCATACAAACTTTCAACCCCTATTTAATACACTTAGGGGTAAAATTTTGAAAAATCCTTTCTTATTACTTGTCTAGACTGTAAAAATAATCTATTGTCAAAATTTCATCATCATCGGTCCAGTAGTTTTGGCTCTGGGTTGATGAGTCAGTCAGTGAATCACTTTCTCTCTTTATATAATAGTATAGATATGTTAATATATAATTAATTATTAAGTTTTAGTCAATTGGAATAAAGCATAGAGCTGCTTAAAATATTTAAACTCAGAAACTTTTCCCAGTAATATAGTTAAGAGCAATCAGACTTTTTGTTGGTTAGTATATGTTTGAACTGCATTCACAATGCGCTAGCCGAGCGTGCTACGGCAGCGGCCGACGAAGCGCCAGAACCAACTTTATCGTATTGTAGAGTTTAGATCATTTAGTCATCTGTAGGTATACCTAATACGTAATTATATCGAAAGTTTTCTAAAAACTAAAAATTATGCCATGTGATATTATTATGCCTAATATTTTATTTTATTTAAACCGAATATTAGATTTTATAAATATGAAGTAAAGGATAATATTAATATTATGAGAATAAAAGGCGGACGGAGTCTTATAAAACAAACAAAAAGGGAAGCACTGTAGTAAGCCAGCTCGTTAATACAAACATGACGGCACGCACACATACCCTGGCTTTTTTACATTTGTTAATGTCTACATTATACATGTTTTTTTATATTTCAAATTTAACATTTTTATTCAAATTCATTCGTCACAAGATGACCCTTTTGCAATTCAATGAATCTGAACAGTAATAAATCTAGCATGCGTTCAGAAAGATCTTCGAAACTTCTACACGAAGAACTCACAGGAAACTTGCTTGCCATCGGGCATCATTTTCTCGTCTTGTCACTCACTAGGTATATCATAATTTTTCAACTGATAGTTTTACAATATTTGGTTTGCCTACATTCGTTTGTTCGGAAGGTGCCGCGTAGTGGCTATAAAGAAGTTTCCAGGAATCTTTGTCCAGAACAGTATATTCAGCATTAATATTTGATCAAACATCATTGCAAGAAAATATCTTGCGATTTGCCCGATTATCATACGACTTATTATAATGAAATGACTCAAACATAAAAATAAACTACCTACCACTAAACCTATAAGTGTTTCAATTATTGTGTAAATAGTAAATACTATGATAAGCAATCAACACCTGCTATCAAATTTGAATGACTTATGGGCATCCCCTATTTTATCGAACTTTATTTATTTTATTTTATTTATTTTATCGAGAAGTGCGAACGAGACAACAATTAACTTTACTGACGTACGTAGACATAATGGGACCTAATTTGAGCTTGCCATTTTCGGGAAGTCAGTACCACATCTCCCCTTTTTTAAATCAATGCTTACGGCATACCTACCTTATCGCCCATCTTATTTTAGACAGAAAAATATTTTTATTTTTTATACGATTAATCTATAGATAAGAAGTCTATTTAAATTTCATATCAGATTTGAAGGTGCTTAAATCTAGGCAAGGGGAATTACCGGCTACAATTACATATTACTTTTTGGTTTCTCTTCCTCAAAAAGTCCATCATCATTGCGTCATCAGAGCAGGGCTAAAATAGCTTTTCAACCTCTAGAGTAAATTTATTTTAAATTGTTGTCTGTAACCGACGTCTGTAACGAGATTACATTTTTTTGGTGTCGTACGTATAGGATATTAGCCAAAATGTTTCGATCAAAATAATAATTTATTTTCTCACAATCGTAGTGAAAAGCAGAGTGTAACACACGGCGCTAAAACCCATTATAACTCGGTTTCTATTTACTGCTCGTATAAAATGGGTCTCTAAATGTAATAATAATATGTAATCTTTGGCCCCTAAATGTAACAATCTACTATTATATGAGCAAAATATAGCTATTGTTTAATTTACCTAAAATTATATATAAAAATTATATACCTAGTCTCTATAACCAAGTTTTAGCATAAGTATTTTTGTGAAATAAACAAATTTATTTATATTTATTATTTATTTATAAGTCGATCAAATACCCATGATTTTTCGTTTATATTTTCCATGTAAAATTATAATAATAATAAGGTATATAATAGTTTTGTAGACTATTTATTTATTAAAAAAATATTGCGAGGTAACACAAGTACACAAGGTACACAAGTTGTAGTGGTAGGCCTCTTTTGCAGGAGGCCGCCTGGGGAAGTACCACACCTTTGCCAGTTATTCATCCGCCAAGCAGTAATGTGCAAACATTACTGTGTTCCGGTCTGAAGGGCAATGTTACCAGCGAAATTACTGGGCATGACGAGATTCAACACCTGATATCTCAGGTTGACAGGCGCAGTGCAGTGCCACGCAAAATTTTTAATTTTAAAACACTGGGTGGCACTGTGTCTGATATGGGCAATCATGATGCTTAACCATCAGGCACTTGATTTGCTCGTCTTGTCACACACTATCACAAAAAAAAAACAAAGGTTGAGCTCAATGAAGATGTCCGATTTATTTTCTGACGAACACGAAAAATAGCGTTTTTATAAATTTCCAAAACAATTACGCGTATGCGAGAAAAACAGTTTGCAAGGAGTGCTAGTGAGCGTGAAAAATTGTGTTGCATAGTGTGCACGGGTACGCGAAGAATAAATAACAATAAGAATATGGGAAGAATTCACCCACGAGCGAGATTTGAAACGCATCTTCCGCACCAATCCGCGTGGCGGCACTCTTAGATAGATAGATAAATAGATAGATTAACTCTTTATTATTACACTACAAACATGAAACCTTAGATTTAAATATACAATTATAACAAATAATCAAATAATGTAACAATTGGCGGTCTTATCGCTAAGAGCCTCTTACCAATTGAGCTACCGTGGAGGTATTAGTTATCGGCGAAATTTTTCTATCCCACCTACCTACCGCCACACCCCGGACACTCGACTCAATCCCATACAAAAGCCGCGCTATAACTACCTACTACACAGACACTGCACACATGGAGTTTTGTACACGTGCAAGAGTGTGCGTGAGGTGATATCCCATAGAAGCTGGGCTCGTGTAGAGCTCAGTCTCGCTCGCGGGATGAGGAAGGCCCGATTGGTGGGCGGATCATCATCATCATCATCATCTCAGCTACAGGACGTCCACTGCTGAACATAGGCCTCCCCCATATAGATTTCCATTCAGTCCGGTTGTAAGCGGCCCGCCTCCATCGTGTTCCTGTTGGTGGGCGGATGACAGTGTCCATTCTATACGTATAGTATTATTATCTGTTCTGTGCTACCGCTTATAGGGGCGTCTGTGTTTATCTATAGGTGAGTCATTTCGCATTCTACTCACCTATAAGTCTAATGTTACAATTAGAATTCATATAATATCGAAATTGATAAACAGAACCCTTTTTCAAGTGAATAGACCTCTTAGTCTATAAATATATTAGTACATTACGATGCGTTTAGCACCCTCGCTTCGCTCGGGCGATAACTTCACGCTGTGCAATAATAGACTATTTAAGTCACAAGTATCGTATACTATTTTATAGCTCGTGTGACATAAACCTGCCATATTTTTAATTTATTGAAAAGATCAGATTGAATATAATAGTAAGGAATGAGGGAGGCAAATCATATATGTGTTGTACTTCGTAATGAAAAAACTATTCGATGGCGGGCTAACGGGGGTCCGGGCCGCCCCCCTAAGATAAAAGTATTTTTTAAAATAATTGATATAATGAAAAAACCAGAACCAAATACAGAATATGAGTAATACAAATTCAAATGACAACAATAGAATTACAATTAATGAATTTTTTACCACTTGAAATTTTTTTTAGACAAATTCCTAACCTACTCCACTTTTGACAAATGCCAAAAGAGCTGTCAGCTGCGAATTTCTAAGTGTCTTAAGACGGTTGAACATATCTTTTATTATTGATAATGCATCTGTGAAGTTAGTCGATTCATTTTCACACGATGTAAAAATCGACTATTTAAGTCACGGAGAAGTGTGACTTAAGTGCGGGTTTAGGTAACACAGTGCTATAAAAAATATTATGAAATATAATTTGCTGTCGCGGTTGACGAGAACGACGGCAGTGTCTCGTTGGAGCCCCCACGGATCCTTATCTATAATCTAAGATTTCATCAAATCTTTTCGTCAGGGACTCTCTTGTATGATCGTCAAAGGTTCCTCAAAGTTTGTAGGCTTGTTGTTGAACAAAGTTGTTGTTGTCATAAGAAGTTACTCAAGCCAGTTTAAAAAAAATAATGATTGGGGTTCCCTATGATGAATTAAAGCCCTTAAATTCCACGGGGACGGAGTCACGAGTCGCGGGTAACAGTTTGCGATAAATATGGTTATTGAAGCACACACTTGTAGATGAACAAACCTGACATAGATCCCTCCGTCTCGCGGCGGGCGGACGAAGGAGGCCTCCTCGAGCGGCATCACGGTGAACTCCCAGCACATGGTGTCTATGGGCCAACCCTCGCCGCGGGCCGTCGTCTGTATGGAGATCACATTTGAAGTTGTAAGTCTAAAGCTGATTGGATGAAGAGGCGACAGGTCTCTGGCACAATTTGCGATCCACGCATACCCCATAAACTTAGGGGGGTATCTGTCCTTTTTTTTTTTTTTTTTTTTTTTTTTTTTCCCAGGAAAAATGCTTTACGCATCGTCACCCTGCGCCGGGGGGCGGCAGGGCGGTACGTGGGACTCCCCCGCCAAGGTGTAACGGCGGGGTTTACCCACTAAAAAAACCTGGGGGTTATCCAGCGGGACGCCATGTGTCCGGACCACGGGTACGCCGAAGCACTCGTCCGCAGCCCGGACGGCGTTCGGTCCTCCGTAGAGGACCCCACCGCGGGGGGCGAGGAGAAGTTCTCGCCCCCGACACAAAAGGGGCGCGCGGGTCTAATCTATTCGGCAGTGGGTGCCCCCGCACTCACCGCCTAGACCCGTGTTATGGGGGATGGAGAAGGGCGTGGAAGAGCCTTCTTCGACGCCCTGGTCTCCGGGCGCGCATCGCGAGGTCGGTAGTGGCCTCGCGATCACGCTCCGCGGTCTCCTTCTGCGAGATGACAGTCTCGCAGAATTCGACCGCTGCCCTCCACGAGGTCTCGCTCTCAACCATGGTTCGAACCATGGTTGCTAACGAGAGCTCGGCCCCCATAACTGTGACGAGGGTACGACGCTCACTGGCCCATGCTGGGCACTCCTCCAGTGTGTGCTGCGCCGTATCCACGTCACATCCACAGTGGTGGCAAGCGGGGGTTGGTTCCCTACCGGCTATGTGGTGCAGGTACTTGCCGAAGCATCCGTGCCCCGTAAGCACCTGCACAAGCCGGTAGGTAAGCGACCCGTGCTGCCTTTCCGTCCACTCCTGGAGTAGTGGACGGACTGCCACCACTGTCCAGCTGCCTGCTCGAGGGTGGGCCAGGCGCGTCCTCCACCTCTCGAGCAATGCCTCGTTGGCCGCCTCCTTCCACTGGTTCACCTCCCTGGGGGCAGGGAATTCCCCACGGAGACGGAGTGCAGTGCGCCACTCATACCGAGCGGCGCACAGCTCCGCCTCCAAGTCCCAGGGAGGGGAACCAGCCAACAGGCATGCCGCCTCATAGGAGACGGTGCGGTATCCCCGTATTACCCCGACGGCCATCACCCTCTGAGGTTTCCTCAGGTGGGCGATGGTTTGCTCCGTCAGGGCGTCTACCCATACGGGGGCCCCATACAGGGCCATCGACCGCACCACCCCCATGTAGAGGCGGCGGCAGCTGGCCTTGGGTCCACCAAGGTTGGGCAGCAGCCGCTTGAGAGCGGCCGCAGCCCCCATCAGACGGGGAGACAACCGGGAGAAGTGCTCCCGGAAGTTCCACCGCCCGTCGAGGACGAGTCCAAGATATCGCATCGAGGACTCGACCCCGATGCGGACCCCTCCGATAGGGATGCTCGAACCCCCGGGTGGGGCTCTCCGAGGCCCGTGAAAACAAAGGGCCTCGGTTTTATTGAGCGCGACCCGGAGTCCCAACCTCCCTATCCGTCCCACCACCTCCCCCACCGCCACGGTGGCAAGGCGGGCAGCCTCCTCGAATGTCCCCCCCGGGGCCATGACGAGCGTGTCGTCAGCGTAGCACGTCACGCTGGCCCCAGGGGGGAGATCCCCGCGCAGCACCCAGTCGTACCCGATGTTCCACAGGAGCGGTCCTAAGACCGAACCCTGTGGAACACCGCACGACATCTCCCTTCTCAGCGACCGTCCCTCCGTCCCCGGATAGGTTATATACCTATCCGAGAGGTAGGCCCCGACAATTCGGCATAGGTAGGGAGGCACATTGTGGTATTTAAGTGCCTCCCTGATGACGGCCCACGGCATTGTGTTGAACGCGTTGGCGATGTCTAGGGACACCGCCAACATAACACCGCCGCGGGCAACTACCTCATCCGAGTGGGCCTTGACGCTCTTGATAGCGTCAATCGTCGACCGGCCCACCCGGAAGCCGAATTGTCGCTCCGACAAATCCGGGCCCACCCTTGACAAATGCTTGACGAGGCGGCAAGCCACCACCCGTTCAAACAGCTTGTCCGCCTCGTCAAGCAAGACGATGGGACGGTACGCTGAGGGGGAGTCTGCTGCGCGTCCCTCCTTCTTGAGGAGCACCAGGCTGCCCGTCTTCCACCTCGTGGGGAACCGCCCCGACTCCAGGCAGGCGTCCATGAGCCTCCTGAAGCGGTCCCCCAGGGCGTCTAACGCCAGGACCCATGCCACGCCGGGGATGCCGTCTGGTCCCGGTGCCTTGCGCTTCCCGCGCAGGCGGGACACGGCATACCCCAGCTCCACCTCCGACACCTGTGGCACCACCCCCTGGTCCTGGCTCGCCCTCTGCGGCGGCGCCATCTCCGGAGGCTCAAACTCCTCCCCGGAGGGAAAGAGCGTGGGGGGTATCTGTCCTGTCCTGACCTGTCGTCAATGACGTTCAATTTGGTATACTTACTCTAAACCTATCGTATTATATGGATCAGATTGTTGGGCTACGAAAGCAATGGATGAAAGAAGGATGCGTGCAGCAGTGATGCGGATAAAATTGATAAAATTATAAATGAGTATGTAAGGGGATGTCAGAAAGTAGCACCAGTGACTGAGAATGTAAAGAGTGGAAGACTAGCCTGGTGTGGACATGTTATGCGAGGATGAATTTAAGTGGTTATGTGAAGAGGGGGCGTCCTAAAAGACATGGATGAACTGTGTGAATGAGGATATTATGCATGTGGGCCGAGCGAGGGTGGAGATGACGGATGATAGACAGGAGGCGGGAGAAGACGTGCTGCCGTGGGATAAGGACAGGAAGATGATGCAGTCCACAGTAAATCATCTTGTCATTTTGAGTGTTTGACCAAATGCGTATTTGACCTTTATAGTATGATCCAGCTCGACATCCACTTGAGACAGCGCCTCGACCCGAGGTTGCCCAAGTAGGGACCGCGCCTCGAGACGAACACTCGAAGTGCTCGTTCAATGTAACCTGCATGACGGCGGTGAGGAAGCCGGTGGGGGCTCGGAGCGCGGGCAGCCAGCACAGGGTGGGCGGGGAGCGCGGGGCGTTGGCCCACGTGTGTACCTGCATGACGGCGGTGAGGAAGCCGGTGGGGGCT
Organism: Hemistola chrysoprasaria; assembly: GCA_947063395.1. Classification (NCBI taxonomy): domain Eukaryota; kingdom Metazoa; phylum Arthropoda; class Insecta; order Lepidoptera; family Geometridae; genus Hemistola; species Hemistola chrysoprasaria. The sequence continues at coordinate 15,637,964 of OX346716.1, read as the reverse complement.
CGGAGCGCGGGCAGCCAGCACAGGGTGGGCGGGGAGCGCGGGGCGTTGGCCCACGTGTGTACCTGCATGACGGCGGTGAGGAAGCCGGTGGGGGCTCGGAGCGCGGGCAGCCAGCACAGGGTGGGCGGGGAGCGCGGGGCGTTGGCCCACGTGTGTACCTGCATGACGGCGGTGAGGAAGCCGGTGGGGGCTCGGAGCGCGGGCAGCCAGCACAGGGTGGGCGGGGAGCGCGGGGCGTTGGCCCACGTGTGTACCTGCATGACGGCGGTGAGGAAGCCGGTGGGGGCTCGGAGCGCGGGCAGCCAGCACAGGGTGGGCGGGGAGCGCGGGGCGTTGGCCCACGTGTGTACCTGCATGACGGCGGTGAGGAAGCCGGTGGGGGCTCGGAGCGCGGGCAGCCAGCACAGGGTGGGCGGGGAGCGCGGGGCGTTGGCCCACGTGTGTACCTGCATGACGGCGGTGAGGAAGCCGGTGGGGGCTCGGAGCGCGGGCAGCCAGCACAGGGTGGGCGGGGAGCGCGGGGCGTTGGCCCACGTGTGTACCTGCATGACGGCGGTGAGGAAGCCGGTGGGGGCTCGGAGCGCGGGCAGCCAGCACAGGGTGGGCGGGGAGCGCGGGGCGTTGGCCCACGTGTGTACCTGCATGACGGCGGTGAGGAAGCCGGTGGGGGCTCGGAGCGCGGGCAGCCAGCACAGGGTGGGCGGGGAGCGCGGGGCGTTGGCCCACGTGTGTACCTGCATGACGGCGGTGAGGAAGCCGGTGGGGGCTCGGAGCGCGGGCAGCCAGCACAGGGTGGGCGGGGAGCGCGGGGCGTTGGCCCACGTGTGTACCTGCATGACGGCGGTGAGGAAGCCGGTGGGGGCTCGGAGCGCGGGCAGCCAGCACAGGGTGGGCGGGGAGCGCGGGGCGTTGGCCCACGTGTGTACCTGCATGACGGCGGTGAGGAAGCCGGTGGGGGCTCGGAGCGCGGGCAGCCAGCACAGGGTGGGCGGGGAGCGCGGGGCGTTGGCCCACGTGTGTACCTGCATGACGGCGGTGAGGAAGCCGGTGGGGGCTCGGAGCGCGGGCAGCCAGCACAGGGTGGGCGGGGAGCGCGGGGCGTTGGCCCACGTGTGTACCTGCATGACGGCGGTGAGGAAGCCGGTGGGGGCTCGGAGCGCGGGCAGCCAGCACAGGGTGGGCGGGGAGCGCGGGGCGTTGGCCCACGTGTGTACCTGCATGACGGCGGTGAGGAAGCCGGTGGGGGCTCGGAGCGCGGGCAGCCAGCACAGGGTGGGCGGGGAGCGCGGGGCGTTGGCCCACGCCGTGAGGTGTGCGCCGCGCAGGAACAGCTCGCGGCACCACGACCCCAGCGGCTTCATGGACGGACGACCTGCCAGGTTCAACCATTGCTCTACCACTACCTCTAACGACAAACCTCCACCGGTTCGACGAGACATTCGTTTGATGACTCGAGGTCGATCGCTTAACATGAATCAGTATCGTATTACCGCTAGATATGTATAACTTTGCCGTGGAGTGACCGGCTTTAGAAAAAGACCCCACCCACTCTACCCGCGATTGCCGTAAGAGCCAGTTAAGGGCTGTCAGATCCAGAGGACGGGCAGCAGCGTCCTCTGCGTAAAACTATATTTTTTTTTTACACCCACACGGATGTATTACCAGTGTCAAATTATATACATTTTCAAGTTAATATGGTCAATTAGTTAAATCAGAGTCAGGGCAAGCCCAGTCAAGTCACAGCTCTAGTAAAGTGGTGGTCTTTTCAAGAAGTTGTCGGAATTTTGGCGGGAACACGAATAATCACATTTCAACTCTCGCATCACTTGCCAAGAGACTGGTATATCTTCGAAAACACTAAACACGTAATATTCCACCATTATTACATGTTAAACACTCGAAAATGCACCGATAATTGATAAAGATACGGGAGCCAAACTGTACTCTTCGGCTTCCCCCCAAAACTCTGTAAATATATTTGAACCTGTGTGCGTAAAACTATCGAACTGCACTCGCCGATAAAGCGTGGCGAGTAATGGCCCCCCTCCCCCTTTATAAGGCCTTAGTCCAGCAGTGAACTTCCAACAGCTGAGATTGAGATGATATTGTTTTACTGGATGACCCTTAGACCTTAGATACGTATGAGTTTTCGTTGCCTGAGGAATTAAAATACTCTTAACGTAGTAACACTTGGCCTCCGGTCTGCGCAGTAAATTATAAAAAAAAACCGTAAAAACATCCCTAGAATACAATCTAAAATAACTGGACTTCTTTGTGATTTTGTTTGTTGCTTCAACAATAACTTGTGAACCTTCCATCTGATCTTCGTAAAACTTCTTAGGAATAATTTAGACTGATGTAAATGTATGAGTTCGAATAATGAGTCCAATCGGATTGTGAACTCTTTCTTACCTTTCTGCCAGAAAGAAGGCACCTTCCCCTCAAAGATGCAGGAGTACATGATCTCCAACATTTCGGACATCACCACCAGACCTTCTATGGCTCGACGTAGTTCCTAGTACAAGTTATTTTAAAATAACAACAAACGCGCCTCTTTCCCGAAGGAGTAGGCAGAGTAGGCAGAGTAACCAGGACTCAGTCTCATAGTAGGTACTACCGACATTTCGCCAGTATAAATATTCTATTGGTCCCATGTAATAGGGGGTGAGCCTATTGCCAACTACTGGCACAGTTCTAGGCTACAAGTTGTCATAGAGATAATTTTCATAATGGAAAAATACAATAGAGAGTTTTGCATCTCTCGAACAAGGTGATATAAGAACTTTCAATAAATGGTACTTCATAGATTTGCTGGGCTGCCGTAGTGCGTCTGGCATTATGACACGAGACCGACAACCGAACAATGTAAACCCAAAGAAAGTCTACTCATGAAACGGGAAGATTGGAAAGACTTGGGGAGGCCTTTCCTCAGCACCCTCGGAGAGGGTCCGTACACAGACAGTCGCTGAAGGGTCGCGATTGCGCTGATCCCGTCCCTTTCGGCAATCCGAGGTACACCCTAGGTTATAAAGTGCATCAGGAAGATCCCCTTCAGGGATGATACAAGCCGGCATTACTATGGCCCTGTCCTTGCAGGGCTCGGTATCTGTATGCAGATTTTTCCTGGGCGACAATAATTATAATAAAGGCCTTTCCTCAGTAGTGGGACACTATAGAGTTAAGAAAATAATCAGTACCTTAAGTCCAGCATTAATGCTCCCAATCAAGACGTTATAGTAGCCGATCTCTTGCAGTAAGGAGACGCACATCGGCATCACAATCTCTGGACCCATCATACGTTCTGTGGTCTCCATGTCTATCTTCAGAGGAAGCTTCACTATCATCTCTGCTGCTAATTCGTCCACCTACAAGTACAAATGCACTTAATATTATTTTTATTAATGTTCAGTAATCTTACGAATATACACAGAACCCTTCCCATTTTAAGATACATAGATAAACTAGTGTGAGCACAGCGGCTTTGCCCGCTAGCAATTGTGAAATATGGGAGTTTTATATCAAAACTTTTGGCGCCCTTATTGGACCCCTTACAATGTGAATTTTCAAAAATCCTTTCTTAGCACACGTCCAGATAACGAAAAGAACGTACATTCCAAATTTCAAGTCTCTAGCTAGGATCAGTGGTTTGGGCTCTGCGTTGCATATTAGTGAAATATTTCAACGGTAAAACTTCGAGGCACTGAATTACCTACACTCCAAAATTATTTATATTGAAAGGGTATTATTATCATCATCATCATAAGCTGGAAGACGTCCACTGCTGAACATAGGCCTCCTCCATCCATAGCACGCCATAAACTATATTCATATGGACACATTCAGCCTAGATGCTGACGTTTGTTGTGCGGCTTGGCTCACGCAGCAGTTGGAATACTTGGTGTCGGAGAGCGATGCTGCACACTCCTGCAATATGTGTCTCTAAAGGGTCTCACAGCTCCCACGGCAAGAGAAAGTCGGTTTAAAGAAATTTATTCTCAAAAAAGACTTAACGTCACTTACATGAGAACAATATTGGCTTATGTTAATTTTTACATAATCGTTCGGTAACAAATATAATATTAAACACGACCTCATCTAATTATTTATTATTACTACCTATCTAATTATTGATTACCGGTTAATCATAACATATTCGCTGAGTTTAGATTTAAATATATTAAATGAGGTAATGTTTTTAATAGCAGACGGTAGTTTATTATATAACTGTGCACCTTCGTATGTTATCGTTTTTTTGCCATAATTAGTCCGTGTCCGGGGTAGTACTAAAAAACTTGCTCGACGCGTACTTCGTTTCGTAATCTGGCTCTGTTTTGTGAAGGCTATGCTAGTATGGAGAGAATTATTTAGTATTTTTCTAATAAGAATACATGTGTTGTAAATATATAGTTGTTTGATATTCATTAATTTTGTTTCTGAGTAAATTTTCGACGTTGGTGTTAGGTAGTTATAATGAAATAATGTTTTTATAATTTTATTTTGTTGGATTTGTAGGTTGTTAAGTCTTGTTTTGGCCGCATTACCCCAAATTTCTATTAGGTATAGAATATGTGGTTTGACTAGGGAGTTATAGATTGTGTAGCGAATGCGACGTGGGATACACCGGACGATTTGTTTGAGTGATCCATTAAGAGACGAGAGCTAGTAGAGCTAGTAGAGAGAAAGTAATAAATAATATAAATAAATGTTATTATTTGCCAAAAGATTAAATACAGGAAACTATATATATAACTATGTATAACTTATGACCTAATTATATTAAAGCTACGATAAGTAATAGTAGGTTAGGTAGTATTATCAGTATACAACTAATATTCCCATGGAGGATTCTGTGGTCCCACACTAGGCTCAGGGCCCGTGTCGTGGAGACCTGAAAAGATTTCCCTAAAAATACATTTCCAGAGGGAGCCTACCGATAAATCTTTATGAACATTATAAAAATGAAAGGGGTGGCCACACTGCCTAATTGTTGAAAGGGTATAATATCTTTATATCGAAACGGAACTGACCTTTTGATCTTCCCCTCCGCCACCTCCCCCACCCCCGGTGGAAGCCAGGGCGAATAATGTCGAACACATTATTAGGGCATCCTATGAACACAAACCATTTATTATTGCCAGACGGTTGGGTCTGAATTGACATTATTGAAAGGCATTTATAACATTTTTTTTTTTTTTTTTTTTTTTTAAGTTTACATTAGTCGTTAGGATGTTGCAGCAACCCAAACCCAAATATTGAACTCCGATACAATTATATACAGTATGTATCCACTCCGTTGCTGTCTATTTCACACAGTTACTCATAAAAAAATGTTACATTCAAAATGTTTCATGCATTAATAGTTTCTAGCCCAGCCTTCCGGAATTAGTCTTGTTTAATGCTAACGTTAGGACTTTTATCTGGGGGATCTCCGGTTCAAAGAGCACTGAGCCAACTGGCTAGTCATTCAACCAGTAGAATCATAGATTTTATTAAATGATAGAGGAGGTATATGACAAACAAATGTAACCAAAGCGAATATTGTGTAACTGGCAATACAAAAAATTAAACCCTACAAGAAGAACGTACAAAAAGTGCGTTCTTCTTTCCGAACGAACTGTAGATTATTTAGTTATGCCTAGTTATTAGCTTCAATGTTTTTAAAAATGTCTTCTGGAGATTTAATTGAATAAACAACATTTGAGTTTGGAAATTCAAACTCAAGTGGCTGCCATCGCTCGGAATGAGGGATCGAAAATTGTCTATAGTACATATTTATAAAATGTATTACATACTGCACTTTAAGCGGGATCACTTAGACCTTTTCTAATTTTAAAATATATCATTATCTGCGTACCTCGCGTGAACAATTTCAGGCTCTCCAAAGTTTACAAATCCCCATTGACTTTCCCCACCAATTTCGGGCAAAACCTCTCCATTTGTTAGTCCATTGTTTTTTTTATCCAAGGGGTTAAGTTTCCAGGCTGCCATCGCTCGACATTGTGTCAGTGAGTACCTGTGCGAGTGTGGCGACGTCAGCGGATGCGTGTTGTCCCACAGACTCGGCGCGCTCGTACCCCGGCAGCAGGTCGAGGAAGTCGCGGTACGACTCCAGGCTGCCGTCGCGGGGGATGTGGTACGAGGGGATCGACGACAGTCTACAAACGAGGTCACACTGATAGCCTTAGACGACGAGTCGGTCAGAGCCGATATTCCTACGGGAATAGTGGGTGAAACTGCGGGGCACAGCTATTCTATACTAATATTATAAAGAGAGAGAGAACCTTTGTTTTATTGTTTCTAAGGAATAGGTTCCGAAACTACTGGACCGATTTGAAAAATGCTTTCACTTATGGAAAGCTTAATAATTCAGTCGTCTGTCCACTTTTATTTGAAAACTTTACAGCTGCATCGGCCATCAGTTCTACGTGCTTGCCAATGCGCTCTTCCATGTCGGTTCCAGTCTTCTGTGTAAGACGGAAGTCATCGAAACTACGACTGACACCATTCGTAAACATAAACATGGCACAGAATCGAGATGGGTCTATAATTCTTCAATAAGGTGTTATAAACTTTCTTGAAGAATCCACCCGCCCGCTTTCTACCCCCTTTCAGAGAGCTCTGATGTGATTCCGTCATCACCCGGTGCCTTGTTGTTTTTAAGTTATTTTAGGGCCTTTCTTATATCGTAAGGGTTGATTCGGGATGCCTTCGGTATAGCGCCGGGTCAGCTCTGCACTTGGGTCTTTGGCTACGATGCAGGCTTTGCAAACGAAGCGTATAGCTGTCCATATAACCTTTTTGACCATCTCTGCTTTGATTGACGCCATAACACAATATACTCAAGGAACCGCCATCTTCTTCCTTCAGCATTGTCAGATGGCGTTTATTTTTACTTGACGATTTAAACAACTAAACAGGTCTCACAGGAATACTAGATCACATAAAATTACTTTAAAATTTACATAAATTTTAATGAAATAGTGACCTCCATAATTTTAATACCAAGAATATAGACAAAATAGCTGTACCAATAACAATAAGAAAATAAATAAAAAGTCATTCTAAGGAAACAGTGTACGTTTCTTTAATAAAATCTCAATGAGATAACAGGGCTCTCAGAGGGTAAATTCAAAACCTATATAAAATATCCTAAAAAAGGCTTATTATAAAGTCAATCAGTACATAGAGGATAAAGACGCCTGGAAACTTCTGCATAGCCATCACGCGGCACCGACTCAAACAAACGAATGTAACTAAACCAAATATTGTAAAACTATCAGTTAAACCCTACATGTTTTTTGTGCGTACTTCTTGTAGGGTATCTTTCGGAACGCACGGTAGACTCATTACTGTTTATCTTCATTGACGGACAAAAGTGTCAGATTGTGAACTATTTGAATACTTAAATCATTTGACTTTGACTTGTGGTTTTGAAAATAGCCACACACTAGGTAAACATTTTTTTTTGTGTTATTTCATAGTTACAGAAACGAAATTGCAAGCGGGCGAAGCCGTTATGGATTTACACTAGTGATACTAATGTAGATGAAACTGCTATTTCCGAAACTACACGGAAATATCTGTATCATATTATGCCTATATACCTCTATAATACTGACCTATAGAACGGCACCTCAAGAGCGTCTTCATTAAAGAACTGGTTGATGTAAGCGATCAGCACTCGCTTGTCCCAGTCGTCGGTGATGTGGCCGCCGTAGTTTATGATAGCGAAGAGATAACGTAGCGCGTCCCATGGGACCTCGTCGTATTCTTCTAGATAGTTCGCTAGGAGATTGTCTGACACCTAGTGGGAATGGTTCAAGTTATATCAAGATGGCCGCCGTAGTTTATGATAGCGAAGAGATAACGTAGCGCGTCCCATGGGACCTCGTCGTATTCTTCTAGATAGTTCGCTAGGAGATTGTCTGACACCTAGTGGGAATGGTTCAAGTTATATCAAGATGGCCGCCGTAGTTTATGATAGCGAAGAGATAACGTAGCGCGTCCCATGGGACCTCGTCGTATTCTTCTAGATAGTTCGCTAGGAGATTGTCTGACACCTAGTGGGAATGGTTCAAGTTATATCAAGATGGCCGCCGTAGTTTATGATAGCGAAGAGATAACGTAGCGCGTCCCATGGGACCTCGTCGTATTCTTCTAGATAGTTCGCTAGGAGATTGTCTGACACCTAGTGGGAATGGTTCAAGTTATATCAAGATGGCCGCCGTAGTTTATGATAGCGAAGAGATAACGTAGCGCGTCCCATGGGACCTCGTCGTATTCTTCTAGATAGTTCGCTAGGAGATTGTCTGACACCTAGTGGGAATGGTTCAAGTTATATCAAGATGGCCGCCGTAGTTTATGATAGCGAAGAGATAACGTTTACTTTTTTACAAATATCCAACACAACATGTAATCAATGAGGCATCTCCGCTCTCCTATTCTCCCTATCTTCGACCTCGTTTTCAGAGACCTCTCACTGTATGTCTTTTAAAACTACGCCACGTAATATTATGTTATTTTTGTTGTAAAGTGTTAATTTCAGTGACGTCATCATCATCATCATCTCAGCTTTAGGACGTCCACTGCTGAACATAGGCCTCCACGATAGATTTCCATCCATTCCGGTTGTAAGCGGCCCACCTCCAGCGTGTTCCTGCCGTCCATATCAGTTCGCCTGTCCACCATGTGCTATGTCCCCTTCAATTTATTGCGTTAATTTCAGTATCGTGCAAAATTAAATCTTATTAGAATTAATTTGAATTAATTAATTCATCAGTAAAACTCACATCGAAATCAGCATCATTGAAGCTATAAACAGCATTGTACCCCAACTGTCGGAACCTCTTCCTGGCGATGAGCGTGCAATGGAAGAAGGACACACAGAACAATAGCCGGCGGTACATGGGGGTCGCCTCGTCGTACTTTTCCTCGTTGAGGTTCGCGAATATACGGACCAAGTTGCCTTTCAGACCCTGGGGAGATAAATTAATAGATAAATTATCATAATTGCGTGGAGTCTGGAACTGTGCCCGGTAGATGGCAATAGGCTCGCCCCCTATTACATGGGACCAATAACATACTGGCGAAATGTGGGTGTATCTACTATGGGACTGTGTCCTGGGTACACATCTGCCTACCCCTTCGGGAAAAAGGCGTGAATGTTATGTTATGATTTTAAATTATCATCATCATCTGAGCCACTGGAAGATCATTGCAGAACATAGGCCGCTCCCATGGGGGGAGGGGGTTTTCCAATACTCGACTCGCTTGCAGCGCTTGCAAGCGGGTTGGCGAGCGTAGTTTGATGGTTTTACGCAGAGGACGCTGCCTGTTCTCTGGACCTGATAACCCTTAGCCGGCTCTAAAGGGGGTGATCCATTGACGAGTAAAACCGTTGGAACATAAACCGTTTGGTATAAACCGTTAATGGAGCACCTTTAAAACCGCGGTCTTGTGGGTGCACCATTAACGGTTTAAAAACTTTGGCTCGCCGGCTCGTTGACGAACCAAAGGTTTATCTTGTCAATGGATCACCCTGTAACGACAACCACGGGTAGAGAGCTCCGAGTACCTACTACTTATTTTAAAGCCGGTAACCCCACGGCATCTAGGGTAACCTATACAATCATTGGCACCTAATCGTGACAGATGTCATTCAATATGGAATATTTTCAATAATGCGTTAATAGTGTTAAATACACTCATGTCATTTGATTTGTTGATTATTGGTGATAAATTAAATAAATAATTCCAGTTCGAATATTATTAATATGTATTCAAAATCGACATTTTTAGCAGCAGTGGTCAAAAAGTACAATCATTGGCACTCAAGTACAATCATTGGCACTCAAAAAAGTACAATCATTGGCACTAAAAAAAATTTTTTTTTTGCTTTATTCTGATTATTTCCTCGTCTCTGATTGGATTTATGTCTGCAGATTTAAGAATTTGTCAATTATTATGGTATTCAGGATGATTTTTTTAAATGGGTATTTAGGGCGTTCTCCGAAACTACCGGGAATTTCGAAAAAACAACTTACGTGACCGATTTCAATAGTAACTAAAACATCATAATCAACATTTTAAACGGTTTTAATAAACTTGATCTGTTTGTTGTGGCTTTTTTGTTTGTTTCTTAATAATTCAATTTTACCTCTTTTTACTGTTGACTTATTTATCTGATATTAAGTACACATCATCATCATCATCATCATCCAGCCGTTAAAAGTCCACTGCTGAACATAAGCCTCCCCCATAAGGGGGGTTGTTGCCAATACTCGCCACGCTTGGCAGGCGGGTTGGCGAGCGCAGATTGATGGTTTTACACAGAGGACGCTGCTGCCCGTCCTCTGGATCTCATAAATAACCCTTAGCCGGCTCTTACGGCAACCACAGGTAGAGAGGGTGAGGTACTATTCTAAAGCCGGTAACCCCACGGCAAAGTACACATATTTAGTTCTAATTAGAATACAATTGAATATATTTGGTATCATTACATATTCAAGATGGCGGCCGCCACAAAATAGCGGATTACTTACGTATTTCAAAGTCCCCAAAATACGGGTATTAAATGAAAGGCATTGACTAGAAAAACACTGAGAAACTAAAAATAAACACTTCATTGCAGATATTAAATACAATCATCTAGTCAAAAAATAATTTTTTAACTAGGTAGATAGGTGAATAATGGCTAGAGGTAGAAGTGTAATGGGAAACACTACCCAGACGTAATAATTTACTAATCCGTATCCAAAACAAAAGCTTTTTTTTACGGTAAGCTTGCAGTAGATAAACTGACCACGACCTATTTCATTGTATGGGGTCAACAGTTTTCGAACGGTATAATTAAAATTTGAACGTAAGGCTTCGCTTAGCTTCGACCGTGTCGACCCTTTTAAAAATCACATTAGATCCTGGCCCCGTTTCATTTTATTACATATAAGGTTCCATACCTCTAAGAAAAAAGGGGTAGGTATGGGTATGGGGTATGGTAAAGGGTATGAAGTGTCAATTAATATCTAATACCTAGGTTGTCTGCAATTGCTGCCGTGTCTGCCTTGGAGCTAAGCAAAAATCTAATTTTGATATGTACGCAAACAAAGGTACGGCGATTAAATATAAAGTATGGGTTCTTCGATACTGAGCTAAATTTACTCATAACTTATTATTTCAGCTCTGTATTGAACCCTACATTAATCATAAATAGGTAGGCATGCCACCCTGACAATTAATAATTTATTTATTTATTATTTACGTATGCATTTGCGGTTTTTTTACCCTGAAATACTTTACATTAGATATCAATAAATCCTATTCCAACGAAAGAAATACAAAAAAATGGCCAACATTATGCCAAGGTACAATCATTGGCACATGCCATGGTATAATCATTGGCACTGCCAATGATTGGATTTGATTGATAATATATGTTAAATCCATGCGATATAAATTCCATTACTATGTAAATGAATTTCAACACCAAATAAGTCGCATTTTAAAAAACATTTAATAAGTACAATGATTGGCATAGGTGCCAATGACTACACCGTCATAGAGTTCATAGTGCAATTATTGGCATATCAAAAACTGGCAAAGTAATCATTGAATTGCAAATCTTACACAAATGTCCCAAATTATGCACCTTCTCTTACGTAAAAATTACAAACATTAAACAAAACTTGCATAAATTTAATTATTTTAACGCAGTTTTCTTTTCTACTTCTCAAACTTTTTTCATATCATCAGCAGCAATGGCGCGCAAATTTATGAAAAAAATAAATCCCGCCAATTTAACTGTCAATGTCACTTACAATTTGGTTTTGGCAGACGCTAAATTTAAAATACTATTTAGGAAAAACTATTAGAAATGGCTGCAGTCGTGTTGTGTTATAATATTACGATTCAAAGTTGAAAGTGCCAATGATTGGGGGGGTGCTAACAATACTACCGGTTACCCTATTTCAAAGACGAATTATTCGACCTAATGGGGCTGGCAAATTATGACACCTGATCTCAGATAGCGCCACCACTACGAACCTTGGTCATGGGGGAGATTTAAACATAGACAGATAAATTTATTTTTGCGTTGTTATTTGACTCTTTTCCAATTAATTATTCAATGTTCTTTTCAACTCGTCACGCTGTCTCAACAGCTATTGGTGCTCCCGCGGAAGCGAATCCGAAGCTTTTTCAGACCCTAATGGTTTTTAAGAAACTTAGAAAAGAATCCCATTTTTAGATCTCTGGTTTCCCTGCGTTCACTTATAGATTATAGAGATTTGCTCTATGTCGAGTCTAGACCAAGACACATTCTTATTTTCCATATGACTACCATTAAAAATTCAGATAAATAATTATATTTATATTATATTATTATATTTACTTTTCTTTTTTACCTTATACCTAAGTTAATTTTTTTTTTGTATATTAGCCACATAATGGGAGAAGCCACTGGTCCCTGAAACACAGTTTTAACTAGTTCGGGGACCTATGGATTCACACAATAAATATGCTGTAACATTTACGTCAGTAAATAAATTTGAAATTGAAATTATTATTGTGGCTTGTTCATTCAAACTGAAATTATAGTACATTATTAGCGAGACTATTAAAATGAAATTTAATATTAGGGACTGAAAATACTGGGTACCTATAGGAATGACCTTATGGCTGAAAAACAATTTAGTAGGATTGACATAAAAGCCATGTAGCTAAATAATCATGAAAACAGAATGCCCACTTACCAGATAAAGCTGGACTACAATGCGCAAGTACCCAAAATGAGTAAATCCCATGTCAAAATGTTGTCCAAACAGTGACCAACCTGAGGTGGTTCCGTGGTCATCTTGATGCTCCTCTGCAGCACGCTCAGCGGGAACTTCTCATCGGGCATGGAGGACATCCAGAGCCTGAACCGCGGATGTATCTTGGGGTTGTCGAGTCCTCGCAGCGAGCCGAGCCACTCGCAGGCCAGGTGGCAGTTCGCCAGGAACACCCACCCGCCTTCCTTCATACCCGACGCTAACAACCTGCGGAAGAGATTGCATTCTATTTTAGGAGTTGAGGTTATTGCAGACAATTTGCCACTTGCTACTATCTTATTATATCGCTGGTGTAGTGGGTCAAGTGCTACTGCTGAGCATGAAATATTGGGTTCAATTCCCAGAACAGGCAAAATTTTGGATTGCAGGCAGAAATAGGAAACTAAAATCATCGCATACAATAAGTATCAAGTAACTTTAGATATAACGAGCTAATTGAAGAACTTATAAGACAACGAACCTCACGAACAAGCAACATCGAACTAAGTACGAATTAAATTGATAACATCGTACGAATTAAATTGATAACATCATACGAATTAATGAAAAACATCAAGCTTAATAATGAACCAGCAACAAAAACTTACTTGACAGCAACGAACCAACAAACTTGGAAACAACTAGCTATATGAAGTATTAACATACAACACAATTGGCTACAATAAGCTAAATGATGAACTATTAACAAATGACAAAATTGGCATTAATAACCTATATAACGAACTATTTACAAACCACAAACTTGGCAAGAACGAGCCAAGTAAACAAACAACAAGGAGCCAAGCAAACAAACCTGGTGGCAGTAGGCGCCTGCCCTTGCCCCAAGGACAGCGATTGGAACTTGTCAAACATCTTGACGTCGACCGCGAGCTGTATGAGCGAGGCGGTGGGGTCCACGCCCGGAGACAACACGAACAACAGGGACGTCTTCCAGCTCGACTCCTCCCAGGCCAGCTGATACCAGGTTATATGGCACTAGGTCACTTTGTGGACTATATTATGATGATTGATGAGGATGGACAGTATTACGAAGGACCGTGACCAACGGATTTGTTCCAACTTAACTATCTTAACCATTCGACTCCATAATGTTAATTCCATGCCGGTTGGCTCAGACGGTAGTGCTCCTGCCTTCTGAGCCGCAGATTCCGGGTTTGATCCCCGATCAGGTCAAACATTTGTGCGCATGAGCATGTCCGTTTGATCTGTGTCTGGGTGTTATAAACGTATGGTACAGGCTTTGCCTAGTTTGGGACCAGAAGACCGTGTGTGGAAGTTGTCCCGTATAATATATAAAAAATTGCGAACTGAAGTTTGTATTCTTTTTACCTTGGTTGTAATAAAGAGTATTGTATTGTATTGTATTGTAAAGTGTGGTTCCCAGCTATAAAATAGGGCCACCCGTTTCTCATCCCGTGGGAGCCGTGAGCCATATTACAGGAGTGGGCAGCAGCGCTCTCCGGCACCAAGTATTGCCATTGCTGCGATCACCAAGCCGAAGAATAGCGACAGCATCTAGGCTGAATGTGTCCATATGAATAGTTTATAGCGTTCTATGGAGGAGGCCTGTGTTCAGCAGTGAACGTCTTCCGGCTTCCGCTCATGAACGACACTCTCACTAAATACAGGACTAATGTAAATGGATAGAAAATACCTAGTTGATTCAGCTATGCATGTGAATTGTCGCTATTGAGACCCAGCTATTGAGAGACTTCCGAGTCGCTGGTGGTAAAGTGTCAGATTTTAAAATAGGTCATAAATAGTAGTGACCTTAATATCAAGCACGGGGGGCTCGACGTATCTAGGTCCGAGCACGGCCACTATGAAGGTGGTGACGCAGGCCGACACACGGTCCGCGCGGAGGGAACGGACGAACAGAATCTTCTGGAAGTCATTGCAGATTTCGTTCCATTCACCTGGGGTATTGTGGAAAACAGTACCTATTATAGGCGTCCATTACACAATAGGTTAGGCCAAGTCTGGGACACTTCACATTTAAGGTCTTTAAGGTGAGCTATTATGAAGAGGGCTATGCTCAGAATTTCTCTGCGAGATCGAATCAGAAATGAGGAGATCCGTAGACGAACGAGAGTTACCGACACAGCGCAGCGGATTAGCAAGTTGAAGTGGCAATGGGATTTTGGAAAGGCATAGAATTGAGAGACGTTAGTATTAGAGAATGAACACCTAAAAACTTAGAGCGACTAGTAAAATATGTCCTTACACAGATAATTATGTCCCTCCGTAATGACTCTAACAAGAAATAAAACTTAAAACTAGAAAAACAACAATTTGCGGCCTTATCGCTCAGATTACCAATCGAATACAATAATAATTATGCACAGAACAACAAGTGGCGGTCCTCATTTCGACTGTCAAATTTTTTTTACATCTCATAAGTTATTATTATTTTAGAAGGTAGTCAAGTAGTTTCTGCTGTGATCATAATCCGGCTATCACCCAAGGTTCATGCCGAAAACCAGCGTCACAGTTCTACTGTGACTTATGCTGAGCATGTACCCTATTCAGGCTATACACGTACCTAATTGAAGTTTTTGGCATTTGGTAATATGTAACACTAAGTTTTTTATCTAGCTGCTCAAAAACTGTAAATGCCTCAACTTTTTTAACTTAATAAAACCTTTCTATTCTATTCTATTTCTAAAATAATTGTTATTCATCTGTAATCGAATAAGCAGAACATTTGAACAATTCTATTGTTTTTTGATACATCAAAATCTATCAAAAATCTAACCGATTAACGGCTGCAATTCCGGCTCAGGGTTAAGGTACCATTCCTTCCACTCCTTTGAGAACACCTCGAAGGCGTCGATGACCCCGTGGAAGCCTGGCAGCTTGTCCAACTCCGTTATATTGTCCCAACACTCGTCTGGCATCCAATCTGTTATCATCACAATTGAATCAATTAATAATTATAATTAATAACTGATTAGTTTTGGCAGGAAGCCGAAAAGTACAGTTTGGCTCTCGTATCTTTATCAATTATCGGTGCATTTTCGAGTATTGAACGTGTAATAATGGTGGAATATTACGTGTTGAGTGTTTTCGGAGATACACAAGTCTCTTGGCAAGTGATGCGAGAGTTGAAATGTGATTTTTCGTGCCCCCGCCAAAATTCCGGCAGCTTCTTGTAAAGACCACCACTTTACTAGAGCTGTGACTTGACTGGGCTTGCCCTAACTCTGAATTGACTAATTAACCATATTAACTTGAAAATTTATATAACTTGACACTGGCAATACATTCGTGTGGGTCCATAAAGGAAGAAAAAAAATTACTGATCCATATTGGATTTAAATGACGTCAGTAAGCTTACCGTGCATTGTCATCCAATTCAAACGAAATTTAAGCTTTTGATGATATGAGATTTACAATTCAGTAGCAAGCTTGGACTCGAACAAACATACATAAAAACATTGCAAGTTAAAAGCTTGCATATGCAACGCAGTTATTATATAAAGTTTCGGTTAGATTGACGGCTGGATGGAAGTTTGTTACTCTTGCACACCAAAACTATTGAACACATTGGGCTGAAATTTGGTATATAGGTAGCTTAGACCCTGGAATAACACATATAGGGTTTAACACTTTTTCCCCGATATTCCCAGGGGAACGAAAACAACGCGAGTGAAACCGCAGGGCACAACTATTGTTTAATGATAATAGTAACTAGTAGGGTTCTCCGGCTGTTCGGAGCGGTCGAGCACGACTCCTCCCTTCAACAGGAACAGGTACTCGTGCGGAGACATCTTGCCCGCCTGGAACAGGATGCGGGACACCATGTGGAACGATAGCAGCAGCTTGTGGCGCTCGAACAACGCGCGACACGTGTTCCTAACATTATTATACACACTTTACTATGACACTAGTGTATGCACAGCGGCTTTGCCCGCTCGCAATTATGACATTTGGGAGTGTAAAACCAAAACTTTGACGCTCTTTTTGGACCCCTTAGAATTGTTTTTTATAAATATATTTTTAATAAATAATTTTTTTTTTGGAGTTTATGCTGTGTCTAAAGCGGGCTGTATCTCAAATGCAAATGTGTAGTATGCCAAAAGCATATATTAATTAAATTTATAAAATATATATAATTATATAAATTATTAATGTATAATACTTATGTAAACCAGGACAGACTGCCTCTGTGGCGTAGTGGGCACATGCTCGACTGCCAATCAAGAGGTCCCGGGTTCGATCCCCAGGTCAGGCATAGTGCTAAATATTGGATTTTTCCATTAGGAATTATCTCAATAGCTGCCTGGAGTCTGGAACTGTGCCCGGTATATGGCAATAGGCTCGCCCCCTATTACATGGGACCAATAACATACTGGCGAAATGTGGGTGTATCTACTATGGGACTGAGTCCTGGGTACACCTCTGCCTACCCCTTCGGGAAAAAGGCGTGAATGTATGTATGTAATACTTATGTAGAATAATCAATTGTATTAAGGTAAATCTGGGGCTCTGAGCTTGCGAATTGGGAAACTGTAATGCGAATCCAGATTCATGTTTAAATATAAAATAAATAAACAAAATTAAAATATATTGTTTTTCTGACTATGAATAAAGCAAACTTACTTATAAACAGCATAAGTGTGAAATTCGTTCAAATTGTTGATCCTGTCCTCCAGCTCGCCTCCCTTATGGCTCCGATCAATGGAGTAAGTGAAGAGGTCTGTGTAGGCGTCCAGAGAGAACTGGTACATCGGGTCTATTCGGGAGAGGTCGTTCAATGCGAAGAACAGGACCGATGCACGGACTGCTACAGGGACGTAGCCCTGGGGAGAAACGATTTGTTGTTACTAATTTCCTGGGACACTCCGCATTAGAGGTATGAAGCTACAAGAAGCTGAAGCGCAGTTCCATGGGCTAGACAGAGAGAACAGATAGAGAGACACGCGATAGAAAGAGAGGCAGCATGTACATTAATATAACGAAAATTAGTTGGGCGCTGTGCGACCTGAATTGCACTTTATTGCGTCGGAGCTAGAGTCGCTTTTTATTTAAATGATTTTGAGGAGTGTCCCTTCTGTCCTTTTAGTATTCTGTACTTGTTTAAGAATCAAATGGCCTCGATGGCGTAGAGGGCACATGCTCGACTGCCAATCAAGAGGTCCCGGGTTCGATCCCCAGGTCAGGCAGTGTTATAAATATTGGATTTTTCCATTAGGAATTATCTCAATAACTGCCTGGAGTCTGGAACTGTGTCCGGTAGATGGCAATAGGCTCGCCCCCTATTACATGGGACCAATAACATACTGGCCAAATGTGGGTGTATCTACTATGGGACTGAGTCCTGGGTACACCTCTGCCTACCCCTTCGGGAAAAAGGCGATTCACGCCTTTTTATGTTATGTGATATAATGAAAAAACCAAATATTTAGAGAAGATCAAACACTCGAAAATGCCATAGAAATTTGGTGTAGGGGAGTACCATACTTTTTTTTTATGCACATACGTTTATTAAGTAATGTACAAAACAACATAAATCAAATGAAGGATTGATTCATAACAATACAGAATATGATAAGACGATTGAACATATCTTTTCTTATTGCATCTGTGATAATATAATCTGTGATAATGCATCTGTGAAGTTAGTCGATTCATTTTCACACGATGTAAAAATCGACTATTTAAGTCACGGAGAAGTGTGACTTAAGTGCGGGTTTAGGTAACACAGTGCTATAAACGTCTTTTTAAGACTTATTCAAATAAATTGGAGTTCTTTGCTTTTATATGGCTATTTTAGGTCAAATAATCCAACCCACCTGTCTAGCTGTATCTATCTCTTTCTCGGTGACTTGCGAGGTGATGAGAGCTTCCTTCACCTCGAGCGAGGTTCGCTGCGAGGTCTGCAGAGTTATGAATAGTTCTTCGTTCTCTAGGAGAGGCACTTGAGACTCGTACATTATGCGGAGCAGATCGTTTTCTAAGTCCACCTGCAAATTATATGGACTGTTCTCAGGGTTCCGTACCCATAGGGTTTTGAAGGAATTCCATTACTAAGCCTATCCCGCCCAGGGCCTTATCTCAAAAACCGTCAAAGCTATACACTTGTTATTTTCACAAAATATGTATTCGCGTTGCCGCTCCAACAAATAAAAAAAATAAAAAGAGTTCATAATTATAGGCGCTCTGCATACAAGCACCGTGTTTTAAATGTCAAAATTCAAATTCTCTTTATTCAAATACGATTATTAATACAGCAAGGGCCTCTTTCACCATCGTCGAGTATAGTGTTGATTAACTACTCGCCTATTAGTGCTACTCGGCAAGTAGGGCAAGTAGAAGTCCAAAGTAACTTTTGACAGTTTCACAAAAAAAGGCCAGTTCATGTGCCGATTAGCATAACTCGGACATTATGAAATTAGCACTGCGAATAATTGTATAAAAATTGCTTTTTTTTAGGGAAGAGGCACCTATAGGTACGTATAATTGTATAAAAATTGCTTTTTTTTAGAGAAGAGGCACCTATAGGTACGTATATACACTATAGATGGTTCCTACCGGAACGAACGAAAAAAGCAGTGGCGCGTGTCACTAGACTAAACCAAGGGTGCAGATTAAACACAAAGATGTACTAACAAGAGTCTTCTTATTGTTAGCAATAGTCATGACCAGGTTATCCTTCATCTGTTCCAACTGAGGCCGTTCCTTGCGGACCACGATACCAAGCAGTTGTGAGGTCAGACCTTGTTCCTTTACCGCGAAGTTGACCATTGTGGTCTTCGTTAGGGTTTCGGGAGTGTACGATGGGTTGCCTGGAGAAGTTAGGTTACTGTGATATATGACCTACATATGTGTATATATCGACTGTTTTTCATTCTGGTAAGTATGAAA
Organism: Hemistola chrysoprasaria; assembly: GCA_947063395.1. Classification (NCBI taxonomy): domain Eukaryota; kingdom Metazoa; phylum Arthropoda; class Insecta; order Lepidoptera; family Geometridae; genus Hemistola; species Hemistola chrysoprasaria. The sequence continues at coordinate 15,618,273 of OX346716.1, read as the reverse complement.
TTTTACAAAAGCTCAAATTAATGATTGTGAATAATGTTATAATGTTATGTTATAATGTTATATCTAGAATATGGGGAAGGCGGCGACCGAAGAATTCTCCATACAAACGTAATAGTTAACTCATTTGAAATCAGAGCATATTTCCAACATTTTAATGACGTTATTCGCAATGAGACACTGGTTATCTAGATTCCTAATTTTATCTCAATCCAAAATAGAAGTACTTTGGACTAAAATATGATAAAAATCCAAAATATAGGTATTTTAACAAAATATGTATAATTTCAAATATTATTTCAAAATAGTATTTTAGACTAAAATATAATTAGGAACCTAGATAACTAGTGTCTCATTCCAAACAACGTCACTAAATGTTGGAAATATGCTCCGATTTGAAATGATTGAACTATTACGTTTGTATGGGGAATTCTCAGGTCGCCGCCCCGTTAACAGGATAGGACCTCGTAGCAGTTTGACACAATCCTATGGAATCGATGTTTTGTATTTCCCTGTTTGCTCCGACTACAGTAAACCTATTTGATATATTTATATCCTGATATTTTAAAGTTGAAGTAAAGTATGTGTTCCTGTAGGGACACAGCGGTGACTGTTGCAAATTGGAGTTAGTTGGAGTTAGCGCCACTCAAAGAAGCAGTTGCTTCCCGGCCCCGGTACCGTGCGTCCGTATTGTCAACCCATCCACCAGTGTATATATTACACAAGTGTTACAAGCAGGAACTTATTATAGGCAGGACAATATCAGACAATCTATTAGTAACGCCTAGCGAACTCTAACTACTACATAGTCCTACACACATACATAGCTGCATAATAACTGCTAATAATACACACATAAGATCCCGCAAATTCCTATCATTTTATTTTTCTTTATTATCTCTACATTTTTTGTAGTGAACGCGAGTAAAACTGCAATTTTTGGAAGTACACTATGACCAAGACAAAAGACCAAGGATTTATAAGAAAAAATAAAATGACAGGTACATAGGTTACTTCACTATAAAAAATATCAGGATATAAAATTATAGAATGGGTTAATTATATTCGGAGGAAACAGGGGAATACAAAATATCGATTTGGTAAATTTTTCATAGGAATGTGTCAATTCCTAGAAGGACATGTACGTTAAGAACGTACATGTCCTTCTATGAAACGTATGAAATGAAATGAAATGAAATAATTGATTAGCTAAAAATGTGGTAGGTGTACAGTTGTTGGGTTATTTTATATTTAGTTCAACACATTTTGCCAGTATGATCTCTAGCATGCAAAAATTTCTTAAGTAACTTATAAATAAATAGTGTCATAATTATATATATATTATGTTTATTTTATTGTAATCTGTTGTATAGTATATGTCCGTCACGTCCCCATGCAGTTCCAACAGAAGACCAGCGCTGGCCGTTCACAGCACCATGCTGGGTTGGAGCCGTGTCGGGACACGCTTTGTTTCTTCCTTCTTCTTGTGTTCATTAGTTTTTTCATATAAAATATATTTAAAATATTACTCACCCAGTTTTGTAGTGAGATACATCTTAAAGTTAGTATTATAGGGCACCATTTTCTCGTTGAACTTGATGACCATCGATGTGCCGATGCGGACTATTGCTTTATCCAGGATAGGAGCTATGGACGGGTCCAAAACCTAAGGAAATAAACATTTAATCTAATTAACTATCTATTATATATTTTTGTGTGGGAAATTATTTGAAATCTTGTAGGCACGTTATAAATTGGCCTACTAACTACTTCAGGTTGGTCATTTTTATTAAAAAATTGTAGAAAATTTGATCATAAGAGCGGTTTCGCACTAAGTCCGAAACCAATTCGATCCGAATCCGTGAAATACGATCCAAAGTGATCGTAGAACTATTTGTGTGGTAGTTAACGCACCAGATACGATTTCCCTCATCCAATTTCTCTCCGCCGTCCGTGGATCTTAATTTCGGAGACGATATTAACGGACCGAAGTAGCCATAGTTTTATTTGTATAGTTCGACACAAAAGAGTAGAAAATAATGGGGGCGCCACTGTCTATTACTAGAGTAAAAACAATTTAATCAACACATACACTTTGAATTAGTTCCGTTTCTACTCTTTTCTTGTCGAGCTATACGAACACACGCGGTTGCGTTCGAACCGAGTCAGATCTAAGTCCTTGATTATGGATTTAGATCGGAGGTAGTACGAAGAGCAATATCCAAATTCATTCAGTCTTAAGAAAAACGGTTTCGGATCGGATCGGGCTTTGATTGAATCTTGACGACCTGAAACTCTCGACATTTGATAAGGATCGGGGGTGGTATTACGAACATGCAATCGTGTAACAACAGTAGTAAATTTTGCTGTCAAACGTCATTTTTTGTATGCCGTTTGACAGCAGACATTAAGCAATTAAACGCTTTCCACACTTCTACTGCTGTTCGTAACAAGGGGGTTGACAACGCTATACTCATAATGTTACGATCAGTGTATTGAGATATGTCATAACAATAAAAATAACACTTGTTTTATGGTCAAATAGTAAATTTAGCAGTAATAAAGGTAACTTGACCTCGCCAACGTTCTGGACGATGACAGGAGTTCCCGCGGTCAGAGCCAACTCCATTATCTTCAAATAGTTCGGCTGACCGAAGTCTACTATCTGTAAAGAGAAGGCGGTATAACCTTAGAGCTAGGATATCAAAGATAACCATTCGTGCAAAAATCAGTTCCAAGCCGCGAGCCTGGTACCGCCACAATCCAAATTAGGCTTTAAAATAATCAGGTAAATAGAGTTTTAATTCAAATAACAGAAATTCGGTAGATGTCATAGCGCGTAATTGTCTGTGATGAACACTTTTTTTGAAGTTGACGAAGTGTGTCAGGATCGTAGCAAGTGGAGGGATAGGAACAAAGCGTGGTTGTATGTATGTACCTCAATCCCATTGTGTTCCTCGAGCCTGGAGATCCATATGAGCGCCTGTCCCTGTGGGTCCACGGCGAGCGGCCAGCGAGTCGCTCGCACCACTATTATATTATATAATGTACCTCAATCCCATTGTGTTCCTCGAGCCTGGAGATCCATATGAGCGCCTGTCCCTGTGGGTCCACGGCGAGCGGCCAGCGAGTCGCTCGCACCACTATTATATTATATAATGTACCTCAATCCCATTGTGTTCCTCGAGCCTGGAGATCCATATGAGCGCCTGTCCCTGTGGGTCCACGGCGAGCGGCCAGCGAGTCGCTCGCACCACTATTATATTATATAATGTACCTCAATCCCATTGTGTTCCTCGAGCCTGGAGATCCATATGAGCGCCTGTCCCTGTGGGTCCACGGCGAGCGGCCAGCGAGTCGCTCGCACCACTATTATACCGTTCTCTGCACTGAAGTTGTCATCTGAATAACAATCATTATAGGTACATTATACGAAAACTACGTATTTTTTCATATTTAAGAGCGTGTGAAGCCTTCTAGAATTTGACACAATCCTATGAAAAATTTACCAAATCGATGTTTTGTATTCCCCTGTTTCCTCCGAATATAATAAAACCCATTCTATAAATTTATATCCTGATATTTTTATAGTGAAGTAACCTAAGTCCCTGTCATTTTAATTTTTCCTTTAAACCCTTGCTTTTTCATAGTGAACTTCCAAAAATCCCAGTTTAACTCGCGTGATTGGACGTTCACTACAAAAAAATGTAGAGTTTATAAATAAAAATATTATAATGATAGACATACTTTTCTTCCTCTTTAAAATATCAAGATAATATATAATATCAAGATATGGAGTCTGGAACTGTGCCCGGTAGATGGCAATAGGCTCGCCTCCCATTACATGGGACCAATAACATACTGGCGAAATGTGGGTGTATCTACAATGTGACTGAGTCCTGGTCCTCCACCTCTGCCTAAGGGAAAAAAAGGCGTGAATGTATGTATATATAAAATAGGTTTACTATATTTGGAGGAAACAGGGGAGTACAAAACATCAAATTAATAAGCATAACCTGCGGCCAAGCAATACTCCAAGGAGGAGATAATAAACCTCTATACTCTATGGAGTAAAGAAGAAAAAAAAAAAAAAAAACATCAAATTCGTAAATTATCCATAGGATTGTGTCAAACTGCTAAGAGGACCTCTTTCCTATAAATAGGTCAATATTAAAAGTATCGACTATAAACCGAAATAATAAGTAGATTTGAAAAACAGTTCCCATTACTGTTATTATTGAAGTTGTACTCATTAACATGTAAAAGTTCCTGGAAGTCTTCCTTCATATCTTGCACATGTGTGAAGAAAGGAACTAGGACAATATGTCCTAGATGGACTAGACTGGGTACACCCAGGACGAGTGAACCCAGTTTAGTCCAGTTAGTCCCATTCAAATGTAGACAACTATAGTTGTTTCAAATTAGTCAATATAGATTAATACATATAGGATAATGTGAAAAATGCCAAAGTGACAAAGTGCGTAGTTAACTATCCTACAGATTGCGCCAGTTTACCTGGCAGCCCCATATAGTTCCAATCTCTCAAGATCGCGTCGTCGAGCAAGAAGGTCTTCATGCTCAGCTCCATCGTCACTGGCACCGTTTCGTTATATACCTAAACAAAAATATATCTCCTGAAAATAAAAACTCAGTTTCGACAGAAATTAAAACTATAGTTTAGGCCAAAACAGGACTTATACTAAAATTCTTTTCATTTATATACGGTGCGCTTGTTTTATATTGACGAGTCTGAACATAGGCTCTGCGAACTTTAGCGCATGAAAATATGTGAACAAAACTGTTATTGCCAAATAAAGACGTCGAAGTAAATATGTTTACAGCGCGTTAGTCGCGGGATGGATCAAAATTTTAAATGAGTATATAATATGGAACCTCAAAAATAGCACCAGTGACTGAGAAGTTAAAGAGAAGACTAGCCTGGTATGGACATTATGCAAAAAAATGAATGTCATGTGGTGAAAAAGACTATGACGATGAATTTAAGCGGTTAAGTCAGAAGGGGAGGACGTGGCAGCGGATGAGTGTTTCGGCGTGCCTGCAGCCTCGACACATGGCGTCTCGCAGGATAACCCCCAGGGAGTCAGTCGGGAAGATCCCCTTCAGGGACTTCCCATCCTGACATAACCCAGCCCTGTCCCCGCATGGCCGGGTATGCAGATTTCTCTGGGTCAAAAAAAAGGAGGGGGGATATCCTAAAAAGACATGGATGAACTGTGTGAATATGTGTGGAAAGGAGTGAGTGAGTGCAGGCGGGAGATGACGTGTTGTGCCGACCCTACCTAAGAGATAAGCGCGTTAGTCGCGTTCTGTAACTTCGAACTGCAATGTATTTGAATAGCATAAAACCTACTATCCACAAAAAACATGAGACATGAGAATTAAATGAGCCATTTACCTCCAGGAACCAGTCGTCCATGAGCTGTTCCCTATACTCGGAGACGAAGGGTCCCAAGTAGGCCACGAACCCGGTCGCTATGAGGCAGTCTCCGGGCAGGTTGTCGAACTCCTTGTCCAACCGCTCCACCGTCATCTCCCACCGCTCTCTCTCGCCTGCGGACAACAGACTATCTTGTTAGTAACCTTCTTCGGAGGGTTACATTATATACAACTCTACATTTAGGGGGTATGTTCAGGCAAGCCTGGGACACTCCGCAAAAAAGGTATGAAGCTACAAGTAGCCGGCCGGCCGGCCGGTCGTCCGTCTTGACGGGAAAATATCTATGGGCTAGACAGAGAGAACAGATAGAGAGATAGTTTAGCTAAGGTTATGCAGTAATACTGTAGCTGGTCTATCGATTGGTCACACAACCCATAATGGTTTATAAAAAAAAAAAAAAGCATACAAATATTATGGAATACAAATATTTCCACTCGTCGAAAATATTGTCAATATTGTTAGATATATACGTTGTTAGAATAAGAATTTCAAATTGACTGGTTATAAATAACTCTTTGTATAAATATATCTATATGTGTGTGTGTATATGTATGTATATATATATATATTGTATGTGTTATGTATGTATAAATATAAGTATGTATGTGTATATGTATATGTATATATGGTACGTTGCGTGCATGCGTAAAACTATTATAATAGACCAAAAAGGTCGGTATAAATAATTCTAATAGATCAAATATCAACAAATAGAAAATCAAGGACCCTAGCCACCACGCTAGGGGTAACTCAGCCATATCTGCCTCCACCACACATGAGTGTTGGACGCAGATACTATAAAAAAAAAAAAAGACCCATAATGGTTTGACGCAAGTAGTGTAATTTGGGAAAGCCCCTTAGTGTACATTGCGAATTTATTCGCAATACCTACTGACACCATATTATTAGATACTAGCTGCGCCCCGCGGTTTCACCAGCGTAGTCATCGTTAGTAGGATTAATAGTTAGAAGTAGTAGTATATAACAGTGTTTAACGAAATAAGTGTTTTTTTGAAAATCTGATATATGTCATCGACTTTCAATGCTGACCGTACTACAGGTAAAAGTATGGAAGTCCTCCAACCAGACAGTCCAGTAATAAGCGCCTCAGCTCTCTCCAACTTGAGCTGCAGCATCCTGGCCTTCCTCTCTAACTCTTCTTTCTGCGCCACCTTCTCATCGTATTCCTTCTGCAGTTTGGCGATCATCTCGCTGAGCTCCCGCAGCTTGGCGCGAGCTTCGGCCAGGATCTGCTGCTTCATGCGGAGGGATTCTAGGGCTTCTTCTAGACGCTCCTTTTTGGGTTTCACGATTCTGGAGACAGGTGTAAATTGTTAAAGATAGAATTTGTAGATAGAGAAATTTGTAGATAGATAGAGAATAGGATTTGTAGTGGTCTCCTTGCAGGGGGCCGCCTGGGGAAGTACCACACCTTTGCCAGTTATTCATCCGTCGAGTAGTAATGTACAAACATTACTGTGTTCCGGTTTGAAGGGCAATGCTACCACCGAAATTACTGGACATGATAATTGGGCGTGATAGGCGCAGTGCAATGCCGAATGCAAAATTTGCTTGTCTTGTTACTTACCAAACCTACCAAAAGACAAATTGCAACATTCTTTGACCATGTACACATTATCACGAGATACTATCAAATTAATACTTATTCAGCAATAATGTGATCAACGATGTTGGATAAAATATATCTGTATTGCGTACTTTGTATTGTCAAACACACATTGTTATAATATTTGCTTTAAATAAAAAAATACTTATAAAAATATTCTATAATACAGTAGGTTGTTCCTTACTTGTAAACCTTCCCATATTTCTCTATAGCTCTAACCCAGAGACACAGCGACTTGGCGGCCGAGGACACTGTTCCAACGATCTCCGGGTCGAAGTCAGGCTTGGCGGTGTACGTGCCTATCTTCTTCAACGTCTTGTCTGATATGTTGTCCTTGTCGAACTCGCGCAGTCTGTCCAAGAAGTATTGGTCGCCGAGCTGGCGTTTGGCTTCGGCCCAGGTTGGCTCTTTCTAAGTTTGGAAAGGTTTTCTAAAGTGCCACCAGCAACACTTTGCAACAATCACAATGATACTAAATTACACGATTTTTATTAAAACCCAACCTGGGTTTCAATAAAAAACCATCAATAATGAGCGATGCTGAGTGAAGGATGCTAATTTATGCCTTGATTGACGTCAATCATCACATTACACTACATAGGTTAACCATCAATCATAGCCGTGACTGTGGAAAAACTGACAGAAAACTTTTCGTGTAATGACCGCCTTATGGTCTATTCCAAACGTTAAGTTACAGGGAAAAGCGAGAGAGCTTGACGCACCTCATTCTGTTTTGTAGATACCATAAAATACAGTGAAAGGGTAGACGAGAAGAAAGCGTCATGTTCAGTAACTTAACACAACTAAATACATTCCAAGTTTCAAGTCCCTAGGATCAGTGGTTTGGACTCGGCGTTACATGTCAGCCAGTGAGTCGTATTGTGCCGACTACACCTAGCGACACATAAGAAGGATAGGAAGAATAAGAAGAAAATAAGAAGTTACCTGCAATAGAATGAGTACAGCTTCTAACACCATCTCCACCTTCTGCGGTGGTTTAGCGTAGGACTTCACTTCTGTAATGTCCTTCTTGTTCAACGCATCTAAAGCCTGGAGGGACAAGAAACGAACTTTATAGGCGCTCTGAAGTTAGCCGTTTTAGGTGAGCGTACGCACGACACTAATTTCAGAGGGCTTCATGGATTATAAGTGGAATTGGAATGATGAGCCGGCAATGGAATAGTACTCCACCCTTTCACCCGCGGTTGTCGTAAGATCCTGCTAAGTGTTGTAAGATTCAGAGGACGGGCAGCAGTGTCCTCTACGTACCATCAAACTGCGCTCGCCATCCCAAGCTCGCCTGCCAAGCGTAGCGAGTATTGGCAAATCCCCCGATGAGGCAGGTATAAGTCCTACAGTGGACTTCCAACGGCTGAGATGATGATGATAATGATTAGGATGTTTAAATATAAAATAAATAAAAAAGTAGTTTTAGCGTCCACAGAGACTGCTTCGGTAGCGTAGTGGGCGTAAGCTCAACCAACGATCAGGAGGTCCCGGATTGGATCCCCAGGTCAGGCAATGTTATTGGATTTTTTCATTAGAATTTATCGCTATGACAGCCTGGAGTTGCCCCGATGGCACAGAACAGATAATAATACCACGTATAGAATGGACACTGTCATCCGCCCACCAATCGTGCCTTTCTCACGCACACTCTTGCACGTGTACAAAACTCCATGTGTGCAGTGTCTGTGTAGTAGGTAGTTATAGCGCGGCTTTTGTATGTGATTGAATAGTGTCCGGGGTGTGCCAATGGGACCAATAAAATACTTTCGAAATGTGAGTGTGTACTATAGGATTGTGTCCTGGGTACACCTCTGCCTACCCCTTCGGGAAGAAGGTAGATTGTATCTATACGTTATGTATTTAAGTGGTTGAAGCTACATAAGGTTATGAGGTAACCTTGACAGCCTCTTCAAGCGCGGGCATGGCGCTGGCCAGGTCCCGCATGGCTGCGTCCGCCAGCTTCTTGCACTGGACCTCCTCCTCCATGGTCTTCTTACCTGACCACGTGCATCCACGTTACTTATGACACAGAATACTAATGGGACAGAATCGACACTCCTCAAAATCATTTAAATAAATATCGACTCTAGCTCAGACGCAATAAAGTGCAATTCAGGTCGCACAGCACCTATTTAATTATCGCGAGAGAACTTTTACTAGAGAGGAGACAACTTTCCACTTTATCATACAACTTTATATAAAACGCAAGTGCCGTTACTTTAAACTCCAAATTAACGCTAAGTTAAGTCTAATAGTTGAACTTATATTCCACCGGCTGATTACAGCGTATCATATCTAAGAAGTACCGTTTCACGATTCATCTTTTCAAAAGCAATTTTCAAGCCGAAATTATTTTGCATAGGCGTAACTCACACAATTCTCACAAATATAAATGTTCAATTATATCAGAAGACTAGTGTATGAACAGCACGTTGCCCGCTAGCAATTATGAAATATGGGCGTTTTATACCAAAACATTAACGTCCTTTTTGGACTCCATAGAGTTTGTATTTTTAAAATCCCTTTTTTAGCACATATCTAAACAACGAAAATCTACATTCTAAGTTGCAAGTCTCTATCTAGGATCAATGGTTTGGACTCTGCGTTGCATGTCAGTCAGTGAGTAATTTAGGATTTTATATAGTGATGTGTACAATTCTTATTTACTAAATTTAAATACAAATCCTATAAACAAAGAAATATAAGAACTATCAAACAGTACTTCTCAGATTTGATGTAGATATCATATATATTTATTATATGTCTAACTCCTGGCGGCGACGCTGCGTTGTTGTTCGTCTGCGTTCCGTTGCTGCACGTTGATGACGCCCATGTACTCTATACATTGCTCCGTGTACTCTGCCACTTGCACCTATGATATAAACATCATCCTCAACTTATAGTTCAATCCACTAACTATGCCCCCGCGGCTTCACCCATTGAAAGATTTATTATTAATTTTTCTTTTTTTAGTTTGAATCCACTAATAAATATGCCATTTTTACAATATATTTAGTAATGTTTGTATTGAGTACTATAAACTCCCCACAAACACCGGCCAAAAAAATACCCCACCACCCACAAAAGAATGCCCCACAAAAATATAGCACAGAAAGTATCACTTGGCATTTCTAGTGCTATATTACAATCTAAGGTATAAATGACAAAATCAAGTACCTGAGAAACAGCCAACTCCTCAGACATCTGTCCGACCAGTTTGGTTGTCTCCTCGACTTTCCCCAAACCGTTCCTGAGCTTGTTCGCTTGTAAGGCCACTTCGAAACGCTTCATTTTGAGCATTCTGTAACATATTGCTACGTTTGCGAATCCTGAACCTCCTGATAATGCACTTTACACGGACTTGTTCCGACTAAGCGGTTTATCCATTGCGAAATTGTCGGTAAATATTCATTAACTTCATTATGGATACAAAAATGATAAGGACAAGTTCCTAGCATTACAATTTACGAATCCTTATTATTCTTAGCCAGGAGCCTTATTATTCTCTGCCTTCAGACCAGTCTTCATGATTTAGTGCCCCATTTCAATAGTCAGTCCCGTCCTCATTTTGATTCGTGTTTTAAACGCAGCTTTAGACGCCCAAAATCGGCACCTCGAAATCCACCGACACAAGTTTTATTTCATATCAACGTTTCGTATTTACACATACGAGTACATACCTATCAGCCGTTAAAACACGACTGTATCACAATTTACCGCCGTAACTTGGCGAGTCTAGACATAGGCTCTGCGAACTTTAACGCTTGTAAACTCGTGAAAAAAAGGCAAAACTAAATTTGACTTCCATAGAAATTTGTCGATCAGCTGATCCATTCGCACCTCCTGAAGTATCATCATCATCTCAGCCGTTGGTAATCCACTACTGAACATAGGCCTCCCCCATTTTGTCAATACACGCCACGAACGCAGTTCGATGGTTTGTTGTAGAGGACGCTGCTGCCTCCTCTGGATCTGTTAACCCTTAGCCACCACGGGAACCACGGGTAGAGGGTGGAGCACTATTCTAAAGCCGGTATTTCCACGGCAATTATACTACACCTTTTTAAACACACTGTATTATATAAAATGAGATGTATTATATAAAATACGGCTGAAATGATGATTAGATTTTTCCATTAGGAATTATCTCAATAACTGCCTGGAGTCTGGAACTGTGCCCGGTAGATGGTAATAGGCTCGTCCTCTATTACATGGGACCAATAACATACTGAAAAAATGTGGGTGTATCTACTATGGGACTGAGTCCTGGGTACATCTTTACCTACCCCTTCGGGAAAAAGGCGAGAATGTATGTTATGAAATGATGATGATGATGATTATATAAAATGTTAACAAATACTTACTCCTTATACCCGGACAGCAGTTCCAAATAATTAGTAGGTGTGACATAGTTAGTCCTTCTCATTTCGTTCCACATCTTAACAGAGTACTTCCCCACGGATGAATGTATGAGAGACATTATGGAAGCCACGGACGCTCGCAACACATCTTCGCGACTCTCTACTAAGGACTCTTTGCGACGGACCTGACGATATTACATAACATCAACTTGTTTCCCCGAAAGGTTAGACACAGGTGTCACAGGGTTTTATTTTATGATAGTGAGTAACAAGACGAGCAACTAATATCTCAGGGTGACAGGCGCAGTGCAGTACCGCGCTGAATTTTGAATATTAAAACACTGGGTGGCACTGTGTCTGATATGGGCAATCATGATGCTTACCATCAGGCACCTGATTTGCTCGTCTTGTCACTCACTATCATAAAAAAAACCTCACCAAATCACAACATTTTGCAATACTTTGTATAAGATATACTTACCCTGGGTCCAGTAATAGAAGCCAACAACTCGACTCCATCAAGGAATTTATAAGCGACCTCGAGCAAGGCCTCGCGCGGCCATTCTAGGAACCAGTTGGTTGTTGTAGAGTTTATTAACGCGGGGTATTGTCGGATGCGGTTCCTATATTAAATTTACCTCATTAATTTTCAGCAAGTCTTTAATATAACTGCCTCGGTGGCGTAGAGGGCGCATGCTCGACTGCCAATCAAGAGGTCCCGGGTTCGATCCCCAGGTCAGGCAAGTGTTTTAAATGTTGGATTTTTTCATTAGGAATTGTCTCAATAACTGCCTGGAGTCTGGAACTGTGCCCGGTATATGGCAATAGGCTCGCCCCCTATTACATGGGACCAATAACATACTGGCGAAATGTGGGTGTATCTACTATGGGACTGAGTCCTGGGTACACCTCTGCCTACCCCTTCGGGAAAAAGGCGTGAATGTATGTATGTATGTTTAATATAACAAGGTACATTATATCATCGGTATTTATCTCATTCTCCATAGAATAGGATATATCTGCTGTCTCTTGCCTCGGTGGCGTAGTAGTGCTCGACTGCCAATCATGAGGTCCCGGGTTCGATCCCCAGGTCAGGCAAGGCATTAAGAGTTATTGCAATAACTGCCTCGAGTGTGGAACTGTGCCCAGTAGATGGCAACAGGCTCGCCCCCTATTACATGAGACCAATAACATATTGGCGAAATGTGGGTGTACCTCTGCCTACCCTTTTGGGAAAAAGGCGCGATTGTATGTTATGTAAAAAAAGACCTGGGTATCGAACCCGGGACCTCGTGATCGGCAGTCGAGCTGTAATAGCAACTAGCACATTGGCGACTCTTCGTCCCTCGTACAGATACCTTCCGTGAATAGAACTAAGAACGTAACAAGTACACGATAAACTCACCTAAAATCATCCCCAATAGGGCTGAAGCAGAGTACAATATGCAAGTTGGTCCGCACTCGGTCCACCAGGAACAGGTACACTGCTTCCGCTGTTTGCATTATATTGGCGTTCTTCATTGGCTTCTCTAAAGCTGACTTTATCTGATAACAACAAATGATAAACATAACATAAAAAAAAACATTATCAGACCCAGGTCACCATCTTGTTTTTTCTTTTATAGTGAGTGACAAGACGAGCAAATCAGGTGCCTGATGGTAAGCATCATGATTGCCCATATCAGACACAGTGCCACCCGGTGTTTAAAAATTCAAAATTCTATGCGGCGCTGCACTGCGCCTGTCACCCTGAGATATTAGTTGTTGAAACTCATGTTTATGTTTAGGTTTTTGAAACCGTCATGCCCAGTAATTTCGCTGGTAACATTGCCCTTCAGACCGGAACACAGTAATGCTGCACATAACTGCTTGGCGGATGAATAACTGGCAAAGGTGTGGTACTTCCCCAGACATCCTCCTGCAAGAGAGGCCTATCACTACTAAAATTTATCTGTAACATATTCATTGAGACGATTCCAACGAGCTGAAACACGATATATACTACTGATCCATCTGAACCTGATGCTGCAACATCAGGCCAAGGTTATCAAGACGTTTCCTATCAGCCGCTAGTAAAGAGCTGATAATCTTCAAAGGGCTGAATCGATATTCATGAGACATATCTAAGAACGCTCTCGTTCACGTCAGCTTTCAACCAAAAAACCGCATCAAAATCGGTCGTTTCGTTTTGGAGCTACGACCCACAGATAGACATTATTTGTGCCTGATTATTCACAGATACGATACAATCTTATAACACCCCTCTTCGGTCCTTCGATCGGGGGTTAAAAACATTTGGACATAACTTGTGTCAGAAGTATAAGTATCAGTTATCCTGATTTCAACCGCGATAAGGAATTTAAACCAGGTATTATTTAATTAATTGGTTTTATTTAATTGGTGATATATTTTTATTATTGATTTAATTATAATTTGTGATTATAATTTGTGATTTTAATTTGTGATTTTAATTTGGTTTATATTTTCTAATTCCTAATAATAATTTAATTCAATTTTTACATACAAATATTTAATTGTAATTTTAATAATGTTATTTCATGTTTTATGAATCCTCATGTATTGGATCTTATAGTGTCTGAATAAAGAATTATAATTGTGCCCTGCGGTTTCACCCGCGTAGTCATCATTCCCGTGGGAATATCGGCATAAAAGGTACCGGGGGTCTATTACGAATTTGCAATCGCATAACAACAGGAGTAAAATTTGCTGTCAAACGTCACTTTTTGTATGCCGTTTGACAGCCGACATAAAGCAATTAAACGCTTTCCACACTTCTACTGCTGTTCGTAATAAGCACGCTGGTGTGTAAGTCCAGTATCGGTTCAGTAGCGTGAAAGAGTAACAAACATCCATCCATCCATACAAACTTTCACCTTTATAGTATCAGTGTGAAGCGTGTTGTGATATAATGAGCCGTATACAAGTAACTAACATCCTCGAACTCGTCAGGTTTGAAGAGGTTGGTGACCTCCCCGCTGCTGAGCAAGTTGTTGATGATCTCGGTGAAGGTCTCCTCGACTATCTGCGTGTCGCAGAATATGAACGTCGTCAGCTTCGCGTCCACGCCGGTCGTGGTGTACAGGAGCTGGAGATATACAACACTCCTGGATTACAATGTCAAGTACAAGTGCCCACTACGCGGATTGGTGCGGAAGGTGCGGGTTCGAGTCCTGCTCGTGTGTGATATTGTTCTTCCCATATCCATATTTTATATCAAGCGAATAGATTGTAGTGGTAGGCCTCTTTTGCAGGGGACCGCCTGAGGAAGTACCACACCTTTGCCAGTTATTCATCCGCCAAGCAGTAATGTGCAAACGTGTTACTGTGTTCCGGTCTGAAGGGCAGTGTTACCAGCGAAATTACTGGGCATGACGAGTTTCAACAACTAATATCTCAGGGTGACAGGCGCAGTGCAGTGCCGCGTAGAATTTAGAATTATAAAACACTGGACGGCACTGTGTCTGATATGGAAAATCATGATGCTCAACATCAGGCACCTGATTTGCTCGTAAAAAAAATAGACTGGTCTATAAAAATATTAAATATTTTGGCTCATATTATCGTTGTCAAAAGCGGATATTACTGAAAATACTTTTTATTTTATCACTTTGATCTTTTGGCTGGTTACAAAAATATAAAATGAAAAACAGTTGGTTGAAAAGACAGATTTTTTGGTATAATTGTCTTTTTGCCGGCATGCATGGGTGGACATTGAGATTTATGGAAAAATAATATGCCGTGTAACAAGATTAAAGTATAAAGAAATCACATAAGATGGTTAAATACTAAACTAGTATCACACTAAACTAAACAAAAAAAAGCCCAATCGATCCAGTTGTTTTCAATTATCTCCTACCAGACATATCCAAATTATCACATTAATATTAGTAGAGATATATATTATGTAGATATACCTTGAGATCCTCCCTAAAGTCCTTGACTCCGTATGTCTTGGTGACTACAATTTGGAAGGAATTACATTCACAGATGTACGACGCCACCCGCGTCAAACTTTGACGACCAGATCCGCCTGAAAGAAACACAGTTTTCACTTCTCTTGCTCTAAAGTCCGTCATTGTTGCGTACCAGAGCGGGGCTAATACTATATTGTTACACAAGGAGCTAAACAGACCCATTGTATACGAGTTTATTTTTACTTCCGAGCTTTAGCGAGGGAATGAATAGAAACCGAGTTATAATGGGTTCTAGCGCCGTGTAAAATTCAAATTATCACTAAGTACGATTGTGAGAAAATAAAATTATTAATTTTATCAAAACATTTTGGATGATACTCGTATCCTATACGTGCTACACCAACAAAACTATAATCTTGTTGTCCACAGACAAAAATTAAAAAGAAATTTACTTTATCTCCTAGGGTCTAGAGACCTTTTTGCTGGCGTAATTCCCGCGACTACATTCCCGTTGGAATTTTGAAAATTCTTTGCCTACATCATAATAAAAATCAATACAAAATTTCAGCTCTCTAGGTCCAAGGGTTGAGGCTGAGCGTTAATGAGTGAGTGTGTAGTCAGGCAGAACTTTGGAAAATAATAAAGAAGATTATACAAAGTATAATATAGGTTGTTCGGAAGAGATTATTTGTTATAATTGTATTTGAAATTTAAGGTTTCTTGTTTGTAGTGTAATAATAAAGAGTTTATCTATCTATAGGTGTTCTTAGTACTTAGTAATACTCAAAGAGGCGGATCTACCCGTCAAACAGAACAACTTCACAAAGAAAGAGTTTTGAAATTAGACGATAGGAAATTTATACGGGATGTTGCAAAATTCTTTTGTAAAATTGTTCAGTTTAATGAGTAGATTCATCACCTTAAGAATTACCAAACCTTTTAGTAACACCTTGTATGTAATTAATATCCTCACCGATCCCAACACAGAGCAGGTTCCCCCTGGGCTGCGATATGACCCTGACGATCCTGCAGATGTGTTCTATGGCATCCTTGAACAGGACCAGGTCCATCTTGACCACGCCTGGGCAACTGTTGTATTCCTCCATCTGGTTCGCTATGTATCTAAGAGGTTTATTTTGTCAGTCAAATATGTCCCATATACATGGAAGGACGAATCTGTAAGATCGAATCGAATGAAAGTTATCGACATAGCGCAGAGGATTAGCAAGTTGAAGTGGCAATGGGCGGCACATAGCACGTACAACTGATGGTTGATGGGACTGTAAAGTTGGAGCATGGAGACCACGAACCGACAAGCGCAGCGTAGGACGTCCACCCACAAGGTGGACAAACAATCTGATAAAGACGGCAGGAACAGGCAGAATGCAGGCCGCTTACAATCGGACTGGATGGAAATCTATGGGGGAGGCCTATGTTTAGCAGTGGACGTCCTATGCCTGAGATGATGGTGACAAGGAAGGACATAAGAGTTTGACGCGAGAGCTGGAACACTTTACTATGTACCACAAAATGTTATCAACAGATAGACGACAGCAAAGTGATAGGTCGTTTAGTCTTGGTGTAAAAAGAATACATAGGATTCCGTCAGGTTTTTTATCTGCATTTGGAACATACTTCGGATACGACACCAGTTAGGACTGTTTTAAATAAAAATAGACAACATTGTAATTGTTATATTATGGACTAGCTGCTACCCTCTACTTCATCCGCGTGGAATTTAGTCAAGAAATGTTTGTTCAAATGGAAGAATTTAATTTTTTTATACGGAACTCTAATCAAAAATTTCTTTGGTTATTTCTTATAGCATCAGATATATCCCAGTAAAGGTCCTATCAAAATCGGTTCAGCCGTTTTGGATGTTAGCGGTAGCAAACAGGAAGATAGACAGACAAACTTCGAATTTGTTATTTTGTTATACACTTCCTTTTTATTTATTTTTATAGATCTTGCTTTTTCTCACAAAAATTACTAAATCGATTATGCTGCCATATCTTAGATCATAGACGCAGTACATAATAATATTAGGTATGTAATTCTAGAGTACATTACATCGGTTCAACCAGTCTAGACAATCTAGACGAAAACAAAGTGTCTCCACTTACTTCCTCAAAGCGTTCGGATCAACAATATCGTCGTAGACTTCGAATGGGTTCAAGAAGTGTCCGAATATGGGCGGAGTCTTGGAAGGACAGAGCGCGTGGAACGTCAGCTCGAAGTGTTTGCCCAACATGTCGCCCACTTGGTTGAAGAACCACTCGCGATCCCTGGAACAAATTATACTCTTACAAGCTTATATTCAAATAGGTACATTTATTCATCAATTTGATCACAATATGAAACTTATGTAGGTCAATGAAGATAAACAGTAATGAGTCTGCCGTGCGTTCGGACAGATACTTCTACAAGAAGAACGCACAAGAAACATGTAGGGCTTAATTTTGTCAATTGATTTTTTTACAATATTTGGTTTGGTTACATTCGTTTGTTTGTGTCGGTGCCGCGTGGTGGCTATGCAGAAGTTTCCAGGAATCTTTGTCCTCTATGTACTGATTGACTTTATAAAATAAACTTTTAATAAAGCAAATATGGGCTTAAATATAGTCTTACCTTCAGCGATGTCATTCCCGTTAATTTTGGTAAATTCCCTCCTTATTCCTTGTCTACATCGTAGTGAAAAACTATGATAATATAACCATTAGATTTACAGATTAATCACTTTGTACAAAATGTAGTGAACTAACTTCTCCTCAGTGAGTCGGTCGCAGAACACTCGGTAGCACTCGTGTATCCACAGCCTGAGGAACCGAGGCTTGGTGTTCGTGTAGTCCTTGTTACTCCGCAGCAGACCCTGAGGATTTACAAACATTTCATCAGAACTTATATTAATTAGGTTCTTTTAATGAAAATAATCTATACTAATATTATAAAGAGAGAAACTTTGTTTTTTTTTTTTTGTTTGTAACGAATAGGCTCCGAAACTACTGGACCGATTTTAAAAATTCTTTCACTTATGGATAGCTTAATTCAGTGTGAGTGCCATAGGCTATATGAGATTTTGAAAAAAAATGGGGATCCGTAAGAAAACTGCAATATTGTGAACCAAGGTGTTACATAATATAATTACCATATTCATAAATTTGCGTGCGCTGTGAAATGCATTGATGGTAGAATAATATAATGTACTAGGGGTTTGTAGTACTTATCAATACCTACAAAACAGTATACATAGATTATATCCATCTTTTTTGGTTTAGTCACAATAATCGAAAAAGTGATTATTTTCATGCGGTGTGAAAACTATTGGTGGTAGAGTAAAGTAATGTACTAGGGGTTTGTAGTACTTATCAATACCTACAAAACAGTATACATAGATTATATCCATCTTTTTTGGTTTTGTCACAATAATCGAAAAAGTGATTATTTTTCATGCGGTGTGAAAACTATTGGTGGTAGAGTAAAGTAATGTACTAGGGGTTTGTAGTACTTATCAATACCTACAAAACAGTATACATAGATTATATCCATCTTTTTTGGTTTAGTCACAATAATCGAAAAAGTGATTATTTTTCATGCGGTGTGAAAACTATTGGTGGTAGAGTAAAGTAATGTACTAGGGGTTTGTAGTACATATCAATACCTACAAAACAGTATACATAGATTATATCCATCTTTTTTGGTTTAGTCACAATAATCGAAAAAGTGATTATTTTTCATGCGGTGTGAAAACTATTGGTGGTAGAGTAAAGTAATGTACTAGGGGTTTGTAGTACTTATCAATACCTACAAAACAGTATACATAGATTATATCCATCTTTTTTGGTTTAGTCACAATAATCGAAAAAATGATTATAATTCATGCGGTGTGAAAACTATTGGTGGTAGATTAAAGTAATGTACGAGGGGATTGTATTAATTATCAATACCTACAAAACAGTATACATAGATTTTAACCATCTTTTTTGGTTTAGTCACAATAATCGAAAAAGTGATTATTTTTCATGCGGTGTGAAAACTATTGGTGGTAGAGTAAAGTAATGTACTAGGGGTTTGTAGTACTTATCAATACCTACAAAACAGTATACATAGATTCTATCCATCTTTTTTGGTTTAGTCACAATAATCGAAAAAGTGATTATTTTTCATGCGGTGTGAAAACTATTGGTGGTAGAGTAAAGTAATGTACTAGGGGTTTGTAGTACTTATCAATACCTACAAAACAGTATACATAGATTATATCCATCTATTTTGGTTTAGTCACAATAATTGAAGCAGTGATTATTTTTCATACGGTGTGAAAACTATTGGTGGTAGAGTAAAATAATGTACTAGGGGTTTGTAGTACTTATTAATACCTACAAAACAGTATACATAGATTATATCCATCTTTTTTGGTTTAGTCACAATAATCGAAGCAGTGATTATTTTTCATGCGGTGTGAAAACTATCGGTGGTAGATTAAAGTAATGTACTAGGGGATTGTATTAATTATCAATACCTACAAAACAGTATACATAGATTATATCCATCTTTTCTGGTTTAGTCACAATAATCGAAGCAGTGATTATTTTTCATGTGGTGTGAAAAGTATTGGTGGTAGAATAAAGTAATGTACTAGGGGTTTGTAGTACTCATCAATATCTTCAAAATAGCCCACGATAAATTATAACATGTGTTAAGGTTTGGTCATTGTAACAGAAATAGTCATTAATTTGCGTGCGCTGCGTAAACCATTAGGGTTATATTTATTAAAATACAATGTATCACGAATTTACTCCTGATAAACGTCCACTATACCTACTTCTGCTACCCGTGCGAAGCCGGGGCGGGTCGCTAGTAATAATATAATATGGGACAACTTCCACACACGGTCATCTGGTCCCAAACTAGGCTAGAAGCCTGTACTATGGTAACCAGATGACTGATATATATACTTATTTAAGCTTATAACACCCAGACACAGATCAAAACAGACATGTTCATGCACACAAATGTTTGACCTGGCCGGGGATCGAACCCGGGCCCTGCGGCACAGAAAGCAGAGTTGCTATCATTTGAGCCAACGAGGCTGTCAACAATATAATATATCAATATGCACATTTTCATACCTGGAATATCTTAGAGATGTCTCTCAAGTTGAAGAGATAGTGCATCTTGCTCGGAGTCGGCAGCAGTTTGGCAACAATGTTGTTGAACATGTCTATTGTTGCTATTAACACTATTTTGCCTGGAAAAGTTAAGGACATCCCAAATACGTGTTGTAATACTAACTTACAACTCGCAAGAGAATGAATTGAATAAAAAATCTACTTCCCGTACAAATAAGAAACCGTGTAGTTTCCGGCTATATAATAGGGCCACCTGTTTCACATCCCGTGGGAGCCGTGAGACCCTATAGAGACACATATTGCGGCAGTTGGCAGCATCTCTCTCCGACACCAAGTATTCCAACTGCTGCGTGAGCCAAGCTGCACAACAAGCGTCAGCATCTAGGCTGAATGTGTCCATATCAATAGCTTATGACGTTCTATGGAGGAGGCCTGTGTGCAGCAGTGGACGTCCTCCAGCTGATGATATGATACAAATTTGGCAATCAGCTAATCCATTTTGTATGGGAAGTCGAAATATTTTTTTGCTAATTTTGCGGTCCTTTCTTTTGTAAGTTGTTCAGTTTGATGGGTTGTTGTATATTAAACGAAATAATTGCGATAAACCTTGGATGATTAAACACTATACACTCAAGTTAAAATTTCACTTTCAGAGACTTGGTTCTTTCTACCTTTCGAAAACCCCATTCTACTACCACAATAGAAAATGTTTTCTACTTTTCCAAAATGAGGTTAAAAATTCTAACCGCAAGACTTAGTCTCCTCATCGAACTCCTGCAGATGCTGAGCCAGCATGGTGCCGAAGATCTTGACGAGTTGTTGGTGGGTGGGGGAGGTGAGGAAGAACGCGTGGAAACATGAGAGGAGGCGCGGGGGGAGGGGGGAGCGAGCCCCCCCGGGGGGACCCGCCGCCGCCGCTAGGACCATATCCTGTGGGGGGAAGTAATAGACTTTTAAAAGCTGTCTCGAATAAGTCACATTGCGAGAGCCTGATCACGCGGCATTCTTTTTCTTCTTCTTATCTGTTGTTGTATAGGTCCTCCCTAGTCCTATACCAGATCTCACCAGACCCATCTATTGAATGTAGGGTCTGTTAAGGAGCCCCACAATCACATTGCTCTAGACTAGCGCGATATCTGATATTTCAGCCAGTTCATGAATAAATTATTAAGACATACCTTGATAAGTATGCTTAGTGGAGGTTTCCGTGCCTAGATATTTAAACAAAACGTTACCACTTTATTTGAAAATTCATGAAACGTGACTTTTTTATTTTTTTTATGATAGTGTATCAAGACGAGCAAATCAGGTGCCTGATGGTAAGCATCATGATTGCCCATATCAGACACAGTGCCACCTAATGTTTTAAAATTCAAAATCGCGGTACTGCACTGCGTCCGTCACCCAGAGATATCAGTTGTTGAAACTCGTCATTTCCAATAATTTCGCTGGTAAAATTGCCCTTCAGACCGGAACACAGTAATGTTTGCACATTACTGCTTGGCGGATGAATAACTGGCAAAGATGTGGTACTTCCCCTGGCGGCCTCCTGCAAAAGAAGCCTACCACTACAACACTGTCGACAGATCGCAAAATCACAAATCAACCAACGTACACATACAACGCGGGAACGCTGCCAGCTAGACACAGGAGGAGAGGGCTGACTTATTGTAACTAAAATCTAATTATTGAGTTTTGTTGACAATTATTGTAGTGGTAGGCCTCTTTTGCAGGGGGCCGCCTGGGGAAGTACCACACCTTTGCCAGTTATTCATCCGCCAAGCAGTAATGTGCAAACATTACTGTGTTCCGGTATGAAGGGATGCTAACCATCAGGCACCTGATTAGCTCGTCTTGTCACTCACTATCATAAAATAAATAAAATAATTATAATACCTAGTTAGCAAAAAAAGCCAAGTATACCTTAACATTCTTCCTCCATTGCTTAGCCCGATCGTACCAGTATCCATAGTCGATCCACAGTCGGATGAGCTCTAACGGCGGCTGCGAACCGTACTCGTCTCGTACCGGCATGTTGATGTCGTCCAGAAACGATATCATACGCTTGCCTGATATACACATATTATGCTAGTGTTCAAAAACTATCAAAAAGTACAAAACATTCTGTAAATATTGTGACACTCATCAAATCAAATAACTAGTATACAGGGTTGAGTAGTATTTGAATTTTGCAAATCAAACTAATCTGATATATATATTACGTTGAATTTTGAGTATCGTACCTCCGGCAGGCACATAGTTTCCCTTAGTTCTCTTCTCAAGTCTAGCCTCTATAATGTCCTGAACGTTAGCAGCCGTGGTCTGGGCGGACATGTTGATCACTTGTAGACTATACCTGTTATACAAACCATTCATTTGCATATTTAAACTCATTTGAACCAATCAATATAAAGATTGAAACACTTGAACCACCCCGCAGAACCGAGCCGAATAAAATCTACACAATAGATAGATAGGTAAACTCTTTATAATAACACAAAAAAAAATCTTAAAACTAAACAGTAACAATAGGTATCTATTTATTGATTGATTTTGTGATGATGTTTAAAAACACCCATTCACCACCCATTCTCACTTATCAGATGTCGGGCCAGCCAAATGTCGGATGCTCTCGGACTTTGTCTGATGATATAAAGCTTTATTTAGAGTTTAGCCACTAGATCATCCGACATTCTCACAAAACCGACATCCGACAAGTGTAAAGAGATCAATTGAAACAGTCATCGATGAACGGATATGGGTAGAAGACATGAACTCAACAGTCATTGATGTTCACAAACCTGTCTCAAAGTCTTACTCCGTCCGTCCGTCTTTACTCCGTGTCTAACACTAACCAGGCACAGCTGAGATCGAGTCAATGACGTCTCCTTGTGTGCCCTAGTCTAGTGGCCGAAGAACTAATGTAAAGCATCAGGTTCTAGATTCGATTCCCCGACAGTGATGTTTATCAGATTTTTCTATTAAGACTTTTCTCAATAGCAGCCTGAAGTCTGGATTCGTGGTTGGTTGTTGACAATATGCTTATCGCCTATCACATGGGACTTAAATTGGCAGTATGGGTGTACTCACTATGGGAGTTGAGATAATGGCACAACTATTCCAAACCCTTCAAGTAAACAAGGAGATGTTGAGTTGTTACCTGTCAGAGTCTAGTCCAGCAAGTGCTCCCTGCACGAGACAAGTCTTCCCTGTCCCCGTGGGCCCCCCCACGATCACCCCCCGGCCTGCCTTCAGCGCTGATACTGCCACTGTCTGGACTCTAAGGAGCTCCACTGTTGGCACTAATATCGTGTGGAACCCAAGGCTGGGGGGAGAAAGACAATTTGACATTTTCCTGCACGAAGCCTTCCCAGTATCAGTGGAACTTCCACTATGACCCCCCGACCTGCCTTCAGAGCTAATACAGCCACTATGTGTACTCTAAGGAACTCCAGTGTTGGTACTAGGATCGTGTGAAACCCTAGGCTGGGGGAGAGCAACGGGGTTATTTACTAACTTTTCCAGAGCAGTAGTAAATGACAAGAAAAAGAATAGGAATCCAGATTTTCTATCAACCGCATGCTGGGCCTCGTATTTGCATTTACGTATACCTCGTATTTTTAAATAAGATTTGACGGCAGTTATTGCGCAAGTTACCGTTCCGGATTGAGTTAGCAACGACTCAACCCGGACCCACGGCACAACTACTGTGCCCATCTAGTTGAGCCGTAGGAAACTTAGGAACCACTCTGATTCCCCATAACACAACATTATGCTATGTTGTGTTATGGGGAATCAGAATAATTGATTTCTTTATTTATAACAGACCAATTAGTTGTGTAGAAGGGAATCAAATGTACCCCACAGCACAACCAGTTGAGCATAATAGTTGTGCCTTGGAACCGGAAGGCAAGTTACGCCTATCGCTCTTCTATCCCATTCCAATAGAAAAGTTCGTAATAATACTTTTGGATACATACTTCAAAGATTTTGACAGAATTTTGATGATTTCTATTACTGTGAAATCGGATGAAATTCATAAAATAGTAAAACGAAAATATCGTGCTTGTTCCAAAAAAGTTCATGGTTTCTAATTATTTCACTTCAGATCAATTTACATATTATAATGTGCAGAAGCTAGAGATAGATGCAACGTGGAAAATTGATTATTAGTGTAACAAAGTGATTAACAAATTTTTCTTTAACTCCTCGAACTTACCTCGAGTTGAATCTCCAGTTATCAGGCAGCTTCTCCTCCCAGGGTCTGAACTGCCTCAGCCGTTCATCCACGAAGTAGTCGTACACAGTGTCCTTCAAGGGGAATATACCCTCGTGCTCGCGGACCCAGTTGTCCAGCTTACGGCGAGACTCTTCTTCCAGGGTCGCGCACACTGACCAGATCATACTATAAACATAACATTATTGACTGGGTATGAGTTTATGTGTTCAAGAAACTGAGGAAGAATATTACTGACGTGATGGGAAGACGAAAAGAGAACCGCTGACTCAAACTGAATAGCACAAGACCACAGAGGAGATGAGCTCTTTCATCTGCTCTGTGCACAAAACCTAGAAAATGGGCTTCTTTGGACCATCACTCATTCACGGGTTTTTGCAGCAGAAGAATAAAAATAGGAATTTAATAAAGCAAGATATATAAATCCTTGATCTGTTTGTAGGTGCGTGGTTCAAATCCCGCCGGCAAGTGAAATGTTTTTCTCATATTCATATTGACATTGGGTACTATTTTCCTTATATTCCCACGGGTACGATGACTAAGCGGGTGAAACCGCGGGGCACAGCTAGTTTATTACAATTAATGGCGATGCTGAACCGTATTATTACAATGCACTTTTTAAAATCTTATTATAAGGCCTATCAAATAAAACCAATATTATAATGTAAGGTTGACGAGGTCTTGAGAGCAATAATTCCTTTATTATATATTTACTAGCGACCCGCCCCGGCTTCGCACGGGTAGCAGAAGTAGGTATAGTGGACGTTTAACAGGAGTAAATTCGTGATACATTGTATTTTAATAGATATAACCCTAATGGTTTACGCAGCGCACGCATATTAATGACTATTTCTGTTACAATGACCAAACCTTAACACATGTTATAATTTATCGTGGGCAATTTTGAAGATATTGATGAGTACTACAAACCCCTAGTACATTACTTTATTCTACCACCAATACTTTTCACACCGCATGAAAAATAATCACTGCTTCGATTATTGTGACTAAACCTGAAAAGATGGATATAATCTATGTATACTGTTTTGTAGGTATTGATAATTAATACAATCCCCTAGTACATTACTTTAATCTACCACCGATAGTTTTCACACCGCATGAAAAATAATCACTGCTTCGATTCAAACTCAAAACTCAAACTCAAACAGATTTATTCAAATAGGTCATAATCTGACACTTTTGTACGTCAATGAAGATACAGTACTGAGTCTACCGTGCGTTCGGAAAGATACCTCTACAAGAAGAACGCACAAGAAACTTGTAGGGCTTAATTTTTTCAACAGATAGTTTCACAATATTTGGTTTGCTTACATTCATTTTCTTTGAAGGTGCCGCGAGGCGACTATGCAGAAGTTTCCAGGCATCTTTGTCCTCTATGTACTGGTTGACTTTATAGTATGCCTTCTTTAGTAAAGTAGATTTTATATAGGTTTTGAATTTACCCTCTGAGAGCCCCGTTATCTCTTTTGGGATTTTATTATAGAAACGTACACTATTTCCTAAGAATGTCTTTTTATTTGTTTTAGATAATCTAAATCTAGGTACAGCTATTTTGTCTTTATTCCTAGTATTAAAATTATGAAGGTCACTATTTAATTTTAATTTATGTAAATTTTTACGCACATACATGATGTTCTCATAAATGTATAAGGATGGTAGGGTCAGTATGTTTATTTCTTTAAATAATTCCCTCAGGGATTCGCGTGGACGCATCTCATAGATGGCACGAATCGCACGTTTTTGTAACTAAACCAAAAAAGATGGATATAATCTATGTATACTGTTTTGTAGGTATTAATAAGTACTACAAACCCCTAGTACATTATTTTACTCTACCACCAATAGTTTTCACACCGCATGAAAAATAATCACTTTTTCGATTATTGTGACTAAACCAATAAAGATGGATATAATCTATGTATACTGTTTTGTAGGTATTGATAAGTACTACAAACCCCTAGTACATTACTTTACTCTACCACCAATAGTTTTCACACCGCATGAAAAATTATCACTTTTTCGATTATTGTGACTAAACCAAAAAAGATGGATATAATCTATGTATACTGTTTTGTAGGTATTGATAAGTACTACAAACCCCTAGTACATTACTTTATTCTACCACCAATACTTTTCACAGCGCATGCATATAATGTCTGTTTCGATTATTGTGCCTCGGTGGCGTAGTGGGCGGATGCTCGACTGCCAATCAAGAGGTCCCGGGTTCGATCCCCAGGTCAGGCATAGTGCTAAATATTGGATTTTTCCATTAGGAATTATCTCAATAGCTGCCTGGAGTCTGGAACTGTGCCCGGTATATGGCAATAGGCTCGCCCCCTATTACATGGGACCAATAACATACTGGCGAAATGTGGGTGTATCTACTATGGGACTGAGTCCTGGGTACACCTCTGCCTACCCCTTCGGGAAAAAGGCGTGAATGTATGTTATGTTATGTTATGTTCGATTATTGTGACTAAACCAAAATAGATGGATAAAATTTCCATGGACTATTTTGTAGAAATTGATAAGTACTACAAACCCCTAGTACATTATATTATTCTACCATCAATGCATTTCACAGCGCACGCTATGAATATGGTAATTATATTTATGTAACATTTATGTAACATTTATGTAACACCTTGGTTCACAATATTGCAGTTTTCTTACGGATCCCTATTTTTTTTCAAAATCTCATATAGCCTATGGCACTCACACTGAATTAAGCTATCCATAAGTGAGAGAATTTTTAAAATCGGTCCAGTAGTTTCGGAGCCTATTCGTTACAAACAAAAAAACAAAGTTTCTCTCTTTATAATATTAGTATCTAGGACGATTTAACCACTGGACGCGAATTGTACATAATGAAGTATGAAAACACGTTCAACCGATTTTTGCGGGGGGAGGAGGATTTCACACATTGCTGACTTTTACGAAGATATACACACACTACCGTAATATTCGTATCCATAATTGCGCGCATACAAAGATTTACCTTTGTGTATTATATTGTTGCACTATTCTCGCATGTAGCATTGTCACTGTCTAAGAGCAAAACAACTGACAATTGCGATTAAAATGACAGAGAGAAAAATTGGGTACTTCCCACTTGATCCCCATCTCCTTGCCCACCACTAGTGACAACTGCAATTTTTATTTCAGAATATGTATTCCACTCGTGACATGTGGGAATTGCCTATCATACATATATTGATTCTTACATCCTCAATTCAACCCTCACCTTATATAAATGTTGAACTTCCAGCTACCGTTAGAATAATTATAAGTAATTTACGCTAGCCATAGAAAAGAATACTAGACGGGGCCTGCTGGTGCATCCATTCATTCTGATTACGATATTATAATAATAGGTAGTATGTGTAATGTACATATTACGGTAGATGTGATTAATTGAAAATTATCAATAATTATCGATCAATAATTATTTTCAATAAAACACATTTACCGTAGCATATTACATATATATACGTACTTGACAAAATATTATAATGATGCAATTAATGACGTTATAATAATATTATGAATTTATAACGTATAATATTATGTGATTTATGAAACATATTCTAAAAATATTTTTTTATTATGTCCTACTTGCCACCATTAGTGACCTAGAAAAAAGTCCCAGTGTTGACCAAAAAGGTGTGGACAGCGAGAAGTACCCGTAAAATTATGTCACCTACACTAGTGCTTGACATAGTCGATAAATTGCTATCGAGGACGAATGAAAGAACAACGAGTTTATGATAGTCTGACAATAAATATTCAAATACGATTTTGAAAATACGGTTTTTTTTTATATGGGTTGGCCGAGCTGTTGATGAAACCAGATGATAGCTTGTCAGACGCGGATACTATTACTATTTAGTGCTACTAATAAGTTGCTGATAAGCTTATCCCCGCCATTCAGTAGGCTTGATTTTGCCTTTTAGTTAATATTAGGTCCTTACATAGGAAATTGGCATTTTGTACGGGAGGAATATATTATAGTAATTTTTTTTTTTGTAAATTATATTTAATTAATCAAAGTATGCACCGTTGTTATCTATGCATTTTGGCCATCTCATGGGTAGTTCATGAATCCCTTTAGTAAAAAAACCATGGGGGCGAGTATCAATAAACTCCTTGAAGGCGGTTTGGACTGCCACATCGGAGTTGAATTGTTTTCCTTGTAAGAAGTTGTACAAATACCGGAAAAAATGGTAATCTGTTGTAGCGAGGTCCGGAGAGTACGGTGGATGTCGCAGACATTCCAATTGTAGCTCATCTAACTTAGTGGTTGTTTGTTGTGCAGTGTGTGGTCTTGCGTTGTCGTGAAGCAGCAGTGGCCTAGAGCGTTTGACTAATCTCGGTTGTTTAGCAGCTAGTTCTTCCTTCATGGTTTGCAGTTGTTGATAATAGATATCTGCCGTAATCGTTTGGCCAGATTTTAGAAAGCTGTAGTGAACGACCAAACACGCACAAGTATCTTTTTCTGAGTCAATTTTCGTTTAGGAGAAGATTCGGCTGGGACTCCAGGGTTTAGCCATTGCGACAAGCGCTTCTGATTATCGTACAGTATCCACTTTTCATCACAAGTAATGATTCGATTTAAAATCCCTTCATTATTGTGTCGGTTGAGCTCAATTTATGCTCAATTTATGAGGTACACATCGTCAAATTTTTTTTACTTTCCCGGTTTGCTTCAAGTGTATTAATACAGTTTTATCGATATATGTCATTTATTTTTATCGATATTATTATACCTACCTAAAACATTGTCAAGCCCTAGTAAATTTGACTCTGATGTAAATAATACAGGTAATTTAGATAGGTGTTTTTTGTTCGTGGTGTATAATACTTCATGACCGTTTATTAAATATAGTCGGATTAAGTTGGATATATTTTTTCAATTAATATTAATTTTTGGTATAAATAGCTGTATTAATAAAGAAAAATTAAACTTACAAGTGAAAAGAAACATTAGTTGCTCGACCACTATAACTTTTACACCATTTAACTGCACGTTTCGTCATTTTTTTAATTATGTTTTTCTCCTGATGGTGTACGAACGACTGTGACAGTAAAACTACAACGATGTCCGATGTTTCATGGTATTAACCTGCGGGGTATTAGGCGAGAACGGAATGAAGGCGCGTCCAGTGGTTTATTCGTTCAAGATTAGTATAGATATAGACTAGCTGACCCGGTTAACGTTGGTTTGCCATAAAAATCATTTTATAAAATGTACAAAGAGTGAAAATTGAGGGTACTTTTTAATGCCAAATTCTTAAAAATTAAAACAAAAAATGTTTTTTTCTTTTCAATTTCCACACACTGTCATCTGGTCCCAAACTAGGCTAGAAGCCTGTACTATGGTGACCAGATGACCGATATACATACTTATATAACACCCAGACACAGATCAAACAGACATGTTTATGCACACAAATGTTTGACCTGACCGAGGATCTAATCCGGGGCTCGAGGCACAGAAAGCAGAGTTACTACTATCTGTGCCATCGAGGCCGTCCAAAAAATTTTTTGAGGTGGGCCACCCTTTTGGCCGTCCAAAAAATTGGTTACGACCTATTCTCAGACCTACCGAATATACAAAAGAAATTCATAAAAATCGGTGTAGACGTTTCGGAGGAATTTGGTTACAAACACTGTGATCCGAGAATTTTATATATTAGTATAGATGTATACTCACGCGAAGAGGAACCTCATCTTAGAGAAGGAGTCGTTGTCCTCCTGGTCGGGCGCGGGCGGCGCGGGCGCCGGCAGCAGCCCCAGCAGGCGGCACAGCGCGCGCGCGCCCGACAGCTCCTGACCGCGGACACCCGCGCCCTCCGCCAGCTGCAGCCGCTTCAACTCCAGCACCGGCGTGAGGATGGTCAGGAAGTGACGACGGAGCTGGAACCGTACCACGCACGACCTCACTAAACGTACACTAGTTCGACGGGTTGCGTGAGATGAGCCTGGGTACATATGAGCCAATAACAAATAGAAAGATATGAGGAGATCCGTAGACGAACGTATCTGTAGTACGAATTTGTAGTGGTAGGCCTCTTTTGCAAGGGGCCGCCTGGGTAAGTACCGCACCTCTGCCAGTTATTCATCCGCCGAGCAGTAATGTGCAAACATTACTGTGTTCCGGTATGAAGGGCAATGTTACCAGCGAAATTACTAGGCATGACGAGATTCAACAACTCATATCTCAGGATGACAGGCGCAGTGCAATGCCGCGCAGAATTTTGAGTTTTAAAACACTGGGAACTGTGTCTGATATGGGCAATCATGATGTAAGCATCATGATTGCCCATATCATATACATGATACATCATATACATGGTAAGCCATCAGGCACCTGATTTGCTCGTCTTGTCACTCATTATCATAAAAAAAAGGAAATGAGGAGATTTGTAGACGAACGAAAGTTACCGACAGCCCAGAGAATTAACAAGTTGAAGTGGCAATGGGCAGGGCACATAACACGTAGAACTGATGGCCGATGGGGCTGTCAAGTTGGAGAATGGAGACCACGGACCGGTAAGCGTAGCGTAGGACGTCTACCCACAAGGTGAACAATCTGATAAGGACGATAGAAACGCTGGATGCGAGCCTCTTACAACCAGACTGAATGGAAATCTATGGGGGAGGTATAGGCTCAGCAGTGGACGTCCTATGACTGGGGAAGATTTTTGTTATGATAGTGAGTAAACAAGACGAGCAAATCGGGTACCTGATGGTAAGCATCATAATTGCCCATATCAGACACAGTGCCACCCTGTGTTTTAAAATTCAAAATTCTGCGCAGCACTGCACTGCGCCAGTCGCCCTGAGATATTAGTTGTTGAAACTCGTCATGCCCAGTAATTTCACTGGCAACATTGCCCTTCAGACAGGAACACAGTAATGTTTGCACATTACTGCTTGGCGGATGAATAACTGGCAAAGATGTGGTACTTCCCCAGGCGGCCTCCTGCAAGAGAGGCCTACCACTACAAAATAATAATAATATGATGATGATGAGGAATATGAGACAATATTAATAATAATATGGGACAACTTCCACACACGGTCACGTGGTCCCAAACTAGGCTAGAAGCCTGTACTATGGTAACCAGATGACTGATATACATACTTATATACGCTTGTACTTATGTATGCACACAAATGTTTGACCTGGACTACCATCGGAGCCAACGAGGCTGTCAACATGAGACAACATTATGCTCACCATCTCCCTATATTCAGGATCGTCGACAGTATCGAGCCAGGAGTTGACGTAAGGCCACCAGCCCCAGTCCTTATAGTCGTTGTACACCATTCCGTTCCTAGACACGGTGGCCGGCGACGCCACGGCCAAGTCTAAAGTCTCTATTAGTAGGGACACCTGAAATTATCATTCTAATATTATAAATGCGAAAGTTTGGGAAGATGGATGTTTGTTACTCTTTCGAGCCAAAACTCCTAAACAAATTGGGCTGAAATTCAATATGTATAGATAATATTCCTGTATCACATCCTAATCCTAATACTATTATAAAGGCGAAAATTTGTAAGTATGGATGTATGTATGGATGTTTGTTACTCTTTCACGCCAAAACTACTGAACCGATTGGGCTGAAATTTGGTACGTAAGTAGCTTAGACCCTGGAATAACACATAGGGTACTTTTTATCCCGATATTCCCACGGGAACGAAGACTACGCGGGTGAAACCGCGGGTCACAGCTAGTAGTACATAAGCACGAAAAAATTTTGTGAGAGAAAATAAACTTTATTTTATTATTAATATTATTATAATTGCCTCTGTGGCGTAGTGGGCGCATGCTCGACTGCCAATCAAGAGGTCCCGGGTTCGATCCCCAGGTCAGGCAGTGTTAAATATTGGATTTTTCCATTAGGAATTATCTCAATAACTGCCTGGAGTCTGGAACTGTGCCCCGTAGATGGCAATAGGCTCGCCCCCTATTACATGGGACCAATAACATACTGGCGAAATGTGGGTGTATCTACTATGGGACTGAGTCCTGGGTACACCTCTGCCTACCCCTTCGGGAAAAAGGCGTGAATGTATGTATATGTTATGTTATTATAATTTAGACCCTGGAATAACACATAGGGTACTTGTTATCCCGATATTCCCTCGTGAACGAAGACTACGCGGGTGAAACCGCGGGGCACAGCTATTTGAATGTAATACTCCTTTTTGAAAACAAAATAAATAAGAATCCCATCAAAAACATAGATATAAAAAATGCATGTCTAGCCACACCTATGTAACATCGATAAATAGCATTGAGATCACAAGGTACCGAAAAATTATGCAAGTTTGATATAAAAATATTTGCATTCATAGGTATTGAACTTACAACTTAGCAAGTTAAAATAATTATAGGTTCCCAAACAATATACGAATGCAAAAAACACAAATATAAGTAAGACTGGGTGTAGAAATTTTTAAGGTAGACTGAAAAGTATGACCTACTTTACAAACAGCCCAATCAGTTCAGTTATTTGAGAGTGTAGAGGCAACAAACATGAACAACATGAACACAACAACTAAATTTCGCTTTTATAATATTTAGGATTAGCAATCAAACCGTCATAAGTAAATGTCCATAGAGTAGTGCTTTATTCCTACACTCATGCATGGCAGTGAATGTTGGGTCTGGTTGAAGAAGCATGAAAGTATTATTGGAATAGAATGGAAAAACTCTTTCTTGGTACACACAATTAGTACAGAAAACAACAAAAACACACATTAAAACTAGCAAACGTGTAACGATTGGCGGCCTTATCACTCAAAGCGATCTCTTCCAAGCAACCATATTAGTGCAATGATGACGTTTAAGAAGCATGACTGGAGTGACCTTGATTGGCAAAATGACGAATAGTGCGATAAGGGAACTGTGGCGTGTTAGAAGATGTACTGACAAAGATAGAGAAAGTATGTAGTTCGGACATGTAGAGAGGATGGACGAAAGACGAAAATGAAAAAACAAATATTGGCGATATAAATGGTCAAGTCGGTAGAGGTTCCTTTTATGAACAAGTTGATGTTATCTTAAGGAAAGGCCAGGCCAAAGGTACCAACCACCGACGAGCATGCATGAAGAATGTGATGAAAGTGGAAGAAGTGAAAATTGTATGTCAGGATCGTAGCAAGTGGAAAGATATAGTCTCTGCCTACCCCAAAGGGAACAATGTATGTGTATAAGTAAAAAACATCTTCCTGTCCTTATCCCAGACTGTGTTGTCAGTACAGGGTATAGTTGAATGGAAAAGTGTTTTAAAAAAGAAAGTGCTGGTCGAATTTTAAAACTCAAATACCAATCTAAGTTATTACATAAAATCCCAGGAGCATACGTCTAATAATTCTATTCGTCAGTACACAAAAAGGATTCCGTTGACTATTTGGTAGGTATTTTACGAGCAAGAGCAAAGCGGGACTAAACCTCACGATCCATTCTGGCCTTTTGAACAACATCAATTAAAATTACACTCAAATTTTAGAAAAAATAATATTTACCATAGGGGGCATAGAAATACGTTCGCTATTGACCAAAGTGAGCAGTTTATTGTCATCCATGACAGAGTTGAGGTTCTCGATCCATAAAGCATCCACGGGACCATCGAATATTATCCACTTTTGATTTGGGGACTCGTCTGAAAACAAATCAAATAGCCTAAATATTTATATCTAGTCCTTATGGGTACACCCGCGTAGGCATCTTTCCCATCGCAAATTCATGTTCCTAAATATACCAAAATTCATCAACATCGATCCAGCTGTTTTGGAAAACCCGCTCCTCCTCTGTTTTCGGCTCCATCATCAGACCCTGGTCACCATCTATCTGTAACATATTCATTGAGACGTTTCCAACGAGCCCAAACACGATATATATTTGACTATTGGTCCATCTGAACCTGATGCTGCAATATCAGGTCAGGTTTATCAAGTCTTTGCAATATTGATGAAGAGTCAGATACCATCGAATCGATCAGACCACTGGAAGTTGCTCATATCCCTTCAGCCACTACAAAAGAACTGATAATCTTGAATCAGCTGAACCAATTTTCATGAGCCAAAATCATAGTCGGTCACGTCGACTATAAAAAAAAATCGCATCAAAATCGGTCCATTCGTTTAGGAGCTACGATGCCACATACAGACACACATATATTGACTCGTTAAACTTATGACACTCCTTCTTTTTTCAGTCGGGGGGAAGATTAGTGGGATAATAAGATTGATACCTTGACAAGTAGTCCTCATAATACTGCTCAGCACGCCATCCTTCCACTCCCCCGTGGCCAAGTTATACTCTCCGTACAACTCCCCGAGGGTGAGCGCCTTAGGGTTCACAGGGAACAACTCGACGAACTCGAACCCTGGCACCTTCTCGTTATGGAGGCGAGTGAGGGTCGCAGCTAACATCTTCCATGAGACCGATTTAGCTGTGTTTGTGTCGCCTAGGAGGATGCTCGAGTGACGGGAGTTCTGGCATTTAAAACAAAGAGAAAGAAAATTAATTTATTGAGACACATTCCTGATAAGAATCACTGGAAACACACACTGGTCGAAGACCTTCGACTTAAGGCACTGAGGTACGTTGGACGACAAGACATTGCGTAGGTTTCCGAACGCTACCCAGCCTAGCTTATCAGTAAGCTCATAATAACGCAACGAGCTGTGGACAGGGCTATGCTCGGGATTTCTCTGCGAGATCAAATCAGGAATAAGGAGATGCGTAGACGAACGAAAGCTACCGACATAGTTCAGCGGTTAATCTTCTAAAAAAAACAGACTATCATGAAACATAGCTAAAGAACACACTCTCGATCAGATCAGCTTCAAAACCAATAAACCGCATCAATATCGGTCCACCTGTTTGCCTAATTCACAGACACGTGCACCCCTTCCTTGTCGGTCGCGGTTAAAAAGGAACTTCGAAACCGTGTGTACCCTCCAAATGACAGTTAACAGGTAAAAATGTCAAGTAAACTAACGTTAATTTAATATGACAAGCTTTATTCTAATTGATTACGGCTTACCTTAGTTTCATACGTCTGTATAACTTTATGTAACGCTGCTTTAGTGGGCTGCAAGCCAACGATCCTCATCTCGGCGGATATGGCGGTCTCTAACATTTCATAATCGAGCGTGGGCACCTCCACTTCAGGGAATATATCCTGCATGATGCCGTCGAATAAAGGGACGTCTTTAGCCGTCAGACGAGCGACGTTCATGTCGCGCATGGCTAAAATTACCATCTGGAAGACAGAAACTGGGTAACTTAAAGCCCACTACACTAAATCAGGGTCCCTAAGTGCTAAGGCTATGAGATTTTTCTGCCTCACTGTTATATAACACAACACTTTAAGGGATTAGGGGGCTTAATTTAGTGTCATGTAATAAGCCTTTGAATATTGGAGGACTGTTAGACCCACCAGGCACGGACTGCTCGAACAGTTAGCCATTGATCAACATACACGGACCGCGCTTGCAGACATAGTCAAGCTTGACTCTACGACCACCCGAAGCAGTTGCAACTGCTTGTAGATAGATAAATAGATAATAGTTTATTGTACACCACTTAAAGAACCAACAATACAGATAAACTATACTTAAATGTACAAGCGGCGGTCTTATCGCTAATAAGCGATTTCTTTCAGACAACCGATGGATGGAGGATTCATTTGCAGCAAAAAGACGGTGGGCGCATCTTTATAAATTAAATTAATGTGTACGTAGAAGACTGTAATTCAACATGCTGTCGCAGCTTGAAGCAGATCATCCCGACTACTTCCTGCTTGCTGCTGGCGGCCATAAATAACGGTATGCTAGATTACACAATCCTATTTTGCCCTTACATTTTAATTTCTCTTATAAACACTCGATTTTTACATAGTGAACTTCTAAAAATCTCAGTTTCAGTCGCGTGATCATGGAAATACAAAACATAATCATTATGTCAGCCATTGGACGTCAACTGCTGAACATAGGCCTTCCCCTTAGATTTCCATCCAGTCCCGGTGTAAGCGGCTAGCATTAAGCGTGTTCCTGCCGTCCTTATCAAATCGTCTGTCCACCATGTGGGTGGACGTTATTATTATTATATATGATTATTATTATACATTATTATTATTTTATGATGTTGAACTGACATAAAATTTAAAATAAACATTTGTTCGTATATTTGTTTATCTGGCAATAACAGTTTTCTTCACCAGTTTTCATCCGCTAAAGTTAGCAGAGCCTGTGTTCAGACTCGCCGAGATAAAACAAACGTACTGTACAAGTGCGCTGAAATGACCTTCTTTCCGCGCACTTATCGAGGAAGGAATCGCCTCTTTTCTAATGAATGGATGGGATTCTGATGGGATGAAAAATAAAAATACTGCCCATTTTTTTTTCAGTTGAACATAATTACCTCCCGAATGTACGAGTATACCTATCAGATTAAAAATTACTTCCCCTTTATTATTATGAATCACATCCCTACTATTATACCTTGTCTAATAGACAAAGCATAGTATAAAGTACGAGGAGGTCAAAAAGTTCGCGGAATGGAGGGTTTAGAGAGGGAAGGGGGTAGTTATTTTTACCTGTCGCTACTTGTTGACTCAATACAATTATAAATACTAAGTTTCAGCCCAATCGGTTCTTATACCTTTGAAATATCGCTGGATAAACAAGTCAATCGGGTAGAAAATATCAACTATGGAGAAAATTGAGTATCGTGCCGTGATTAAGTTTCTCACTAAGCAAGGAAAAACGCCTCAGAACATTATGGAAGAAATGTCATCAGTTTACGGGGTCCCTGGAAAAACAATGATTTACAAGTGGCATAGTCTTTTCAAGCAAGGCAGAGACTCAATTGAAGACGATCAGCGCTCAGGTCGGCCAATTGAAGCAACGTCCTCAGACATTGTTGAAAAAGTTGAAAAACTTGTTCTAGAAGATGCACGTCTGAAGAAGAAACAGATCGCAGAGATGACTGGAGTATCATCTACGACCATTTTGAATATTCTCCATGACCATCTTGGCATGTCTAAGGTCAGTGCAAGATGGGTACCGAGAATGCTCACAGCGCTTCAAAAACAGCAGCGCGTCGAGTGTTCGCGCGAGTTTTTGGAGCTGTGTAGTGAAAACAGGGATGAATTTCTGAACCGAATTGTGACTGGAGATGAAACTTGGGTTCATCATTATGAACCTGAGTCGAAGCAGGAGTCAACGCAGTGGCACAAAAAAGGCGCAGCACCGCCCAAGAAGTTTAAGGTGTCACAATCGGCCGGAAAGATTATGGCTACAGTTTTTTGGGATTCCAAGGGGATTTTATTTATCGATTATAAAGATAAAGGTGTCAATATCACGGGGAAGTACTACGCTACACTACTGGAAAAATTAAAAGTAGCAATTAAAGAAAAGAGAAGGGGAAAATGGTCTCGAGGTGTGCTCCTTTTGCACGACAACGCACCCGTTCACAAGTCATGTTGCGATGGCTGCCTTACACAAGAGCGGCTTCGAAACTTTAAACCATCCTCCCTATAGTCCAGATTTGGCCCCTTGTGATTATTATTTGTTCCCAAACATGAAAAAAGAGCTTCGTGGAAAGAAATTTACGGATGACGATGAAGTGAAGTCGGCAATATCTGCTTATTTTGAAGGCCTTGACGAATCATTTTATTTCGAAGGTATAAACAAGTTATTTGAAAGGTCTGAAAAGTGTATTAGAGTTAATGGAGAATATTATATTGAAAAGGAATAATAATTTCATGTTTAAATTCACCCCCCTTCCCTTTCATTCCGTGAACTTTTTGACCTCCCCTCGTATAATATCCGGAATATTTCCCACCCCCAACCTTGTCTAATTCATTTTGATGACTGCTGAACAAAAATCAATTTTTTTGGTCATATTTTCTTAAAAGTATACATATTATGTTATCTTATCGGGTGGGTAATAAATAAGCTATAACTGGCTAAGCGTAAGATTATATGGATTGTATCTAGAGGTGGTGGTTATATCAATAAACTGTTTTTATAAATAGCTTTATGTTCGTCAATGAATTAATTGTTAATCTTCAACGAAAAAACCTGTTGAAAGTATAAACCTAATAAAATCCATCAACGTTAACGTAACTTGCAATGCAACAGAAATTTAACCTGTTGAAAATAAAAACCTAATAAATTCCGTCAACAGCTACATTATATTAATTTAAAATCATTCAATGACACACATCTAAATATATCCACATACATTCAATTGTACAGGAACTAATAATTTGATATTGAATTATGTGGGCCGATCCCGGCGGCACTGCAATGCCGGGCCGACCCGTGACGGGAGTGGAGCGAGCCCCGAACATCCCGTCGAGTTAAAAAAATCAGTTTAATATACTGGTCCCTCAATGAGGGAACTTTCAGATATTAAGCTGAAAAGAACAGATACTACACTTTGATCTTAGCCAAAAGGCCGAGAAGCGATACTGAATTGGTGCCACTGAGAAACTCTCACTAATTCGCAGAGAATCTCATCACTGCGATTCAGATTTGAGGCATTCGTTTCGCAGCGCCATCTAGTTGTGATTATGGAACTAAAAGCGTGACGAACCGATGGCCT
Source organism: Hemistola chrysoprasaria (assembly GCA_947063395.1). Taxonomy (NCBI): domain Eukaryota; kingdom Metazoa; phylum Arthropoda; class Insecta; order Lepidoptera; family Geometridae; genus Hemistola; species Hemistola chrysoprasaria. Next base: position 15,578,867 of record OX346716.1, on the reverse strand, counting down.
TGTGACTCAAACATTTATTCAAGTCATGATTTCACTAAAATACATGGAAACTGGCTGCTGAAGTTCATGTTCGCTGGGGTTAAGCAACGTCCGAGGGAGCCTAACTTAGATGGGTGACCAAGAGACAGACTGAACGCATGAGTAAAATGTAGGTACCTATAACATCCGCAGGGAAAGAGAGATAAAACAGATGTGTTCTGGTCAGGCTCAAACGCAGAGAACCAATAATAATACTAAAAAAGAGGAGGGAAAAAATCCCTAGGTTCAATTATTGAACATAGGGTTATTTCCTGAGAATTCCCAGGTCAAGGCAGTGGAGTCAAAATGTGTGCCCAGTTGTTGGCAATAAGGCTCGTAAGGTTACGAGTACTTAACCTGTTACGATAACGGAGTAACTTGCACTTGATCACATCTGCAAAATATCACCTAAGCGCAAATGGTCACTTTCGCAGAACATTGCACAAATAGTCACATTGACAAAATAAATCAACTGAGCAAAAATTCAGACTCCAAGTTGGTATTGAGAAATTTACAATAAAAAAATGTTTTTATTAAGTATGGTTTTTAATTTTTAAGGCTTTTCACGGATCAGTATAACCTAGCAATGTCCCCCTATAAGTCTCTCTATTGATGAAAATCAAATTCCTGAGTGATGAACTGACACACTCGACCCCAGCCCCAAGCCCTTTGGGAGCCCCTTAAGATGTCTTTTATTATTTCAGTTCAATATAGATAGATAGATACATTCTTTATTATTACACCACATAATAAAAAACTTTAAACTAAAATGTAACAATAGGAATATATCTAGTGTAACAATTGGCGGTCTTAATAATTATATTCGCGACTGTACACTTGCGCCAAGCACCCCTCCATTTATTATGCTGAGCGCTATTTGACGCGACCGTCACGGTTAATATATACCTCTGTGCAATATTTCTTCAACTAGAACTCAAAACAAACTATTTATGTTCGTTTCATACAGTAAAAATATGCGAGAAATATGGCTTATAGCTACTTTAAATGCGAAATTTATTATCGTCATTATGCTATGCCTATTTAAATATATTATGCTACGAAGATCACACTTGAATAACTCACGTCATAAGCTGTGATTGGTGTTCAAGATATTATTTTAAAATCTTACGTGGTATGATTGACGCTCCCGATCTTCTTAATGAATTGGCTCGCTTATCTGCTCCGCAAAATTATTTCCGCGTTCGGAGACACAAATTATTTAATGTGCCTTTCAGTCGTACGGTAGCGCGCGCGAACTCCCCCATACCTCGCATTCTTACCGCTATCGGCACTCTCTTAGACGCAAATCCAGCCTTTGATGTGTTCGCTGATAAGTGGAATACCGTTATGACAACTTGTCAAATATTTTGTGACACGTGTTAATTTTTTGATGTTTTTGTGATATGACTGTAATTTTGGAATTTTTATTATTTTAATTTTTAATTTTATTTATCTTTTGACATTTTAATTTTTTTTTTTTTTTTTTACTACTTAAGAAATTGACTAATGTAATTTTATAATATAAATTTTTATTTTATGCAATGTTTTTATTATTATCAATGTGTTATTTAGTGTAAGTGGTATTTTGTAGTGCCGTACTAATTATCAATAAATAAATAAATAAATGGCGGATAGCTGTGATAGCTTTAACGTTTTTATTTTATCAAAATATATAATATTCCTGCTTAGAATAAAATAGTACAATTTTCCTAATCTATAACGATGATTTTACTAGACAAATACATAATGTTGGTGATTTTTAGTTACTGGCATCTTCCCCATTGCGGCCGAAGACAGGAAATAGTCCACTTACTAGAATTTACAACTAGATGGCGTTGTGAAACGAGCGCCGCAAAACTAAATCGCGGTGATGAGATTATCAGCGAATATCAGAGCGTTCTTTGGGGTTTAGGCGACAATTTGTCACAATAACTGAAATAGTTATGTTTTTGAAGAATGTCACGTTCGTAAGAAAGTCACATTTAATAATAAAATTTAGAAATTTAATATAATTTAAAGTGGACTAGACATGGGTCGTTACGTCATTTTCAATTTTCAAGAAACTTAACGTAACTAGCGATGGGTCGTCGACGCATTTCTCGTAGACGAAACTAGACCGTCCATTTTCGTTCATCGACGAGACGATCAACGCGTTGAATTTGTCGACGAGTCGACTCCACGACTCTAGTTTAACGCGTAGACCCCTAGACGGACAGTCTAAAGAACGACGCGACAGTCCAACGAACGACACGTTTGTCTCTTTCTTTTTTGGAAGTTATACTGTCGCCATCCCTTTTTTACATTGAAGTTTATCCGAATGCTTATCATGGCGTATATTCTCTGAGATGTGCATTCAAAAATTAACTTTGTCACAGACATATTAGAGTTCAAATTCGTTTATGACCGTCGATCGTTATTATGCGTCTAAGTTTAGACACGTTACTGTTCGTCCTTCGTCGATGAACGTCTCGCCGTAGAATTCTACGAACCGTAGCCGTCTACGAATTCAACTCGTCCATCAATGGACGGTGAACCGTCCATGCTTCGCGCATACGTGGACGGTTGATTTAACTAGTTCGTTCATTCAACGCTCACCGCTAAACGTAACCAGTAGTGTCCGACCGCAACGAGATTTTCAGTTCAAACCGTAATCGAATCTTCGGTATCTATTTCAGTTTCGGCCGAAACCGAAACTTTTTCAGACATGTTAAAAATCTATTAATTACTAAAATTTTGCTTATTTTTTACACTTGTGCAGACATTCAAAACGTGTTGAATGAAATACAAAACAATAATATATGTAACATTATGTGAAAAATAATTACTTATTTTCATTGACATTACTGTAAACTATAAAATAAACCAAATTAATAAACACTTCTTGGAACGAAAATTTTTGTTCTAATCAACACTTCGAGTTGATATAATCAACACTTCGATTTTATGACACACATTAACATTACACACCTGGAATAGATCGCTTAAAGCCATAAGGTCGCCCTTTGTTGACCAAACACTTTTTAGTTATTGCTCTGTTTTTAAGTTATTATGTTGTACTGTGTAATATATGAATAAAATTGTCAAATGCGTGTTGGGACGCTTATGTGAAGGGCTCCTCACTCTCCACCGTATGTACTGATAGAGCTATAGAAATCACGTCTTCTCATCAAATTAATGTACCTTACACAGCAAATTAATAAAAAAACAACTGTCGGTCAAGTAAGTCACATTATAAATTCTTTTCAAACGTCAATTTCTAAAGCAAGTATCATAAAAAATCTGCGGGTCTACTACCACTTTTATTGAAAAACACGTTCCTTGTACTTTTCGGACTATTCGGTGTTCCTCTTGAAACCAATCTTCACACATTGTTTGTTCATTTTTTTCTGTCCATTGAAGTGCCACTTGACGATGAACTATTTGTCCCAGACTCAATCTTAATGACCAGCTTCCAAAAAAACAAAGAACAGATGTTGTATTTTACTTTGTTTTAAAGAGGTAATTGATCGTTTTACAAAAATACCAATATGTGGATTAGATGTAATATTATGTTATGTATTCTTTATCTATTAATTTAACAGTTCCTACATAGGTTAACCTCACTGCTGCTGTTCAATAGGTACTCTGTTTATCTATGATTTTTTACGTATTGAAAATATTTAGAGATATGGTATTTTAAGGGTTGTTAGTTAAGGGAACGTAGGTGGCAATGATTTTTGTTAAAACTTGAAATAATAAGGAAGACTGTAAGTAACCGGCAGTCTCATCACATTAAGGAGTTTTTATACAGATAACCTGATGATGGTATGCAATAGATAGGTATCTAGATTATAAATATTACACAGGATACGGTATCTTACTCGTACAATATAAGGTAAATCATGATAATGTTATATGTGTATTGCCAAATATTGATTGAAATCTTCTTCGAAAACTCTAGTCAGAATTAGTCTTATTTGATTTTAATTAGTCGGAAAAGTGTCTTGTATGGGAAAGTCCTTGAATTTTTGAATTTATTTAATTTTTAGTATTTGTTGTTATAGCTATTATAGTTACCCATATTGTGTAAGATTTTCAAGTTGATAACTATTGCCATTAAGATGTTACAGCGTGAACGATGAAAAAAAATTGTGATTTGTATGAACGCTCCAGTTATTTATTAATTTTATTTAATCATAATTATTTCATATTATAGCAATCATAATCATTAACGTTCCGTGAAAAAATCAAATACCTAGCTGATGCCGTTTTCACGATACACGAACGAAATCGAGAAATAAATTTTGATCAAAATCACGTTGCTTGTATGGAGAGTACCTTTAATTATAAACTTTTTTTAAATTTTATTATTTGTAGTTGTAGCGGCATTAGGAATACATGTTTTGTGAAAATTACAAGTACCTAGCTATAATGGTTTATGAGATAGAGCCCTGTGACAGACGGACGGACGGACGGACGGACAGCGGAGGCTTAGTAATAGGGCTCCTTCGGCACCCTTTTAGGGTTCGGAGCCCTAAAAATGGTCAAAGAGTAATCTAATCTAATCTTATATTAATAATGTTTTCAGAAAAATTATGGTACGCAAATTGGTAGAGTTTCAACAATTGTGCCCATTTCCATATGTTTTTTTTATTAGAAATCTTTTGGTTACATTTTTTACTCAGACAGGTATGTCACGTTTAGATCGCTCCGCACATAATGCTACCCAAAAAAATCAAGTATCTATAGGTCACACACAGTTACATCATAGCTGGTAGTTCTGGTAATAATTAAAACCTCATTCAACAACAATTAAATTACTTAAAACAAATGTTTAATATAATAAACCCAGTCCATAGTAGGTACACACTTACCCACATATGTTTTTTTTAAGTCCTGTGTACTAGGGGCGAGCCTACTGCCATTAAGTAACTCATTGCTTATGCCTATTGCCTATTATCATTAAGAAAATCCGGTGGCTTCCTAACGGGTCACAGTAAATGAGTCACACTGTCACGTAGGAATTTTTTTCCCATCGCGTCACACTTTATTGTGACTTGAAGGGACTTTTTTAAAAACAAATGTTGCAACTGGTAACAGTGTCTCAATAGGAACTTATTTCTAAGCCATTATTGCAACGGGTAACAGCGACTTGACAGGAACTTGTTTCTAAACCAATATTGCAACGGGTAACAGTGTGACTTGACAGGAACTTGTTTCTAAACCAATATTGCAACAGGTAACAGTGGGACTTGAAAGGAACTTGTTTCTAAACTAATATTTTAACAAAACAAATGTTGCAACAAATAACAGAGTCAAACGATGGGAAAAAATAGTGTGACTCGTAATCAAAAACTCCACGCCCAGTAAGTACGTCACTGAGGCAGAGGTAATATGATGTAATATTACCTCTTGTTCAGGCAGATGAGGGTAGGCGCGCCGTTTGACCCCCGCGTATCTGAGCAAGGCCACCATAGACCTCAGACCGAAATCGTAGTGATCTTGTTTAGACAACTGTTGCATCGCCAACTGGTACAGGGTGAACACCTGCAATTATAAAGTCAAAAACTTAACTCAAAATCTTTATTTTACAGAATGCAGACCTAGAGGTACCTACAGAAGGGACACTCCTCAGATTCATGTATATAAATAACGACTCTGGCTGCAACGCAATAAAGTGCAATTCAGCTCGCACAACGCCATAAAAACCTACAGTTATAATCACCTACAATAAATTGCCTCTCTCTCTCACGTCTTTTTTTTTTTTTTTTTTTAATAATATGGGACAACTTCCACACACGGTCATCTGGTCCCAAACTAGGCTAGAAGCCTGTACTATGGTAACCAGATGACTGATATACATACTTATATAAGCTTATAACACCCAGACACAGATCAAACAGACATGTTCATGCACACAAATGTTTGACCTGACCGGGGATCGAACCCGGGCCCTGCGGCACAGAAAGCATAGTTACTACTATCTGAGCCATCGAGGCTGTATCTCTATAGCTTTTGTCTCCTTCGTCGCCTATTGTAATAGATAACATAACGTTTATTGATAAGTACATACAATTTTATCATACATACAATGGTCCCCAAACTGGGTAAACCTGTATCTCGGGGGCCTACTTCCCAAATGAACAATATAGTAGGTAATATTATTTGTAAGTATAGCATATCACTAAATATATATACATAGAATACATAGAACGATACATATAATTATTATGTATCGTCTGATCATTATCTAGCCCCGGCTTCTTATATCCATATATTTTTACTAGCTGACCCGGCGAACTTCGTACCGCCATATTTTATTTCTCTAATCGCAACTGAGGAAATAAAACCCTTCCGGTAAAATCGAATTACCTAAATTTAAAATAAAACTGGAGTACTCAATTGAAAAATTCATATTCTTGTTCAAAATGCGTGGTGATTTTACTGAGACTATCACTTTCCGGGAGATACCTAGTATTAATTCACTCGTTTAAAAAGGAATTGAACTGCGATGACACTCGGCGCCAGTATTTATACCTGAACCTTGAATTTCCCGAACGTTCTAGTTCGCATGCTTCGAGAAGAATCGATTGATCGATTGTTCGAAATAGTGGGTCTCGATGGTTCGAGAGGGAGCTTTGTTTACGCTCAGAGGAGGTCTCGAGAACGAATGAGATACCAAAGCTTTGGACATTCAAACCAGAGATGGCGACTCGATAGAATTTGATGGCCAGATCTTGAAACTTTGATTAAAATTTGGCGCCAAGACTTTAATAATTCTCTAACAAAAATAGTACAATTTTTTTTGTTATTAATGGTAATAATATTGTAGTAACATACGCAGTATAATTATAAAAATATCAGTCACAAACCATAAAAATAATACGGTTATATCGTGAGCATAAATAAATATAACGTGAATTAAAGTAATAGAATTTATATTCTAAGAAACAGAACACAGCGCCATCTATTGGGTGTATTTGCAACCTAGATGTCAAACAATATTGAAGAATTTTATCGATGAATCAACGTACACCGCCATCTATGAGAACTTCATAAAACTAAACAGTAAATAAACACTTGCTTAAGAATCAATTAATTGATACATTTTATTCGTTTACATTCACGACATAAGCGAATAATTGAGATGATAACTATCCTATCCAGTAAGTTAGACCAAAATACGGGTACATGTGAAATTTGATTGAAATCGGTTCAGTAGTTTTGGAGTTTATTTAAAGATTTGTATATATATAAGATAGTGAAGTAACCTATGTCCCTGTCATTTTAATTTTTCTTTTATCCCTTGGTTTTTTTCAGTGAACTTCTAAAAATTGCAGTTTTACTCGCATGATTGGACGTTCACTACAAAAAATTTAGAGTTTATAAACAAAAATAAAATGATAGGGACATACTTCACTTCAACTTTAAAATATCAGGATATAAATATATCAAATAGGTTTACTGCATTCGGAGGGAACAGGGGAATACAAAACATCGATTTAGTAAATTTTCCATAGGATTATGTTAAACTGCTAAGAGGTCCTGTATCCTGTTAATGGTCATTACCTTCTTAGCGTTAACTTTATAAGCAGTGAATCCATCAGAGAACAGCGTGTTCTCAGCTATGATGAGAGAATCCGGCACACACATTGCTATGGGTCGGAACATTGACTTCAGGTTATCTGGCAACTCTGTACGGCCTGCGTATCTGTAATCATTTTTTTTTATGTAAGTAACAAGACTACTCTCTTAAATTCTCTACAAAAATGTAGTGTAATATTTTCATAATATGTATTTTTAATGAATACATAAATGAGTTGCCATAGAAATTACAACAATAATATTAGCAGGATCTACAATGTTGACAGCCTTGTGGGCCCAGATGGTAGTACCTCTGCTTTCTGTGCCGCAGGGCACGGGTTCAATCCCCGGCCAGGTCAAACATTTGTGTGCATGAACATGTCTGTTTGATCTGTGTATGGGTGTTATAAGCGTATATAAGTACATAATATGTATATCAGTCATCTGGTTACCATAGTACAGGCTTCTAGCCTAGTTTGGGACCAGATGACCGTGTGTGGAACTTGTCCATTATTTTTTATTTTAATGTATAATTTCCTTACCCAGGGTTCATAGTGATGAAGATCCCACAGTTGGCATCGAGCTTGATCTCGGCGCCCTCGAACCAGAACCTCTTCAGCGCCTGAGCCAAGGCCGACAGCACGGCCAGGATCTGCTGCGCCACCACCGACAACACTTCTATGTTGATACGGTTGAACTCGTCGAAACATCCCCAACAACCGCTCTGGGCTATACCTGGAATATTAATACTAGATTCTTACACGAGGGGCTAAGAGACCCATTGAATACGATATTCTCTTCAAACGCTCTTCAAAAAGAGAGTGAATAGTCTTGAAGGGTCGGTACATACTGGCAATACCCCGCGAGTTGCAGGTATCCATAGGCGGCGGTAACCGCGAGCTGTCACCGCACACCGGTTGCTTGTTTGCCACCTATGGCATAAAAAAAAACGATAATATACCTAGTTTTAATGTCTAGATTTGCAAGGGTGAGATTTGCAAATAGAAACCTAGTCATAATGGGTTATACAGCGTCGTGTGCTACACTAGTTTTCACTACGATTATGAGAAAATAAAATCAAAACATTTTGGCTAATATCCTATTCGCGCGACACCAAAAAAAAACATAAGTTAGTAACAGACTGCCTCGGTGGCGCAATTATCAATTTTATTGTCTTTATCATTTGCATCGTCATAACATTATAATTATTATTTTAATTTATTTACTTTGACTGCCTCGGTGGCGTAGTGGGCGCATGCTCGACTGCCAATCAAGAGGTCCCGGGTTCGATCCCCAGGTCAGGCATAGTGTAAAATATTGGATTTTTCCATTGGGAATTATCTCAATAACTGCCTGGAGTCTGGAACTGTGCCCGGTAGATGGCAATAGGCCCGCCCCCTATTACATGGGACCAATAACATACTGGCGAAATGTGGGTGTATCTACTATGGGACTGAGTCCTGGGTACACCTCTGCCTACCCCTTCGGGAAAAAGGCGTGAATGTATGTATGTTATGTTTTAGTAACAGACAAAAATTAAAAAGAAATTTACTTTATCGCTAAAGGTTGCAAAGTTATTTTAGCTCCGCTCTGGTACGCAACAAAAATCAAATTTACATAAGGCGCAAGGCACTCTAGCCAAACACAACGCTTTACACGCTTTTCGCATAATCCGTTTTATAACATTAATAACGAATTTATGTCAATGCACCTCCAAGAATCCTCATTTATGTATTAAGGTGATTAACCGAATTTGTGTATGTTTATTTTATTACGATTTGATATACTTATAGGTATAAATAATATTAAAAATTATAATATACGCCTAATTAAACTTATACAGTTCATACTATAACAAAATATTGTCAATGATTTAATTATTGTTTTACTTTATTTTATTTTGACGATGTTACACATGCTATTACGGACTAGTGAATGAATAAAACTAACCAGCATAACATTTAGCCATGGACTTATAGTCCAGTCCATCGGAGCAGTTGGTAACGACCACCCATCTGGCGAGCGCTCGTCCCAGGTCCTTCGTGGTCTCAGTCTTGCCTGTTCCCGCGGGGCCTTGAGGGCTCCCACCTCGGAACAGGTGCAGCGCTGTTGTTAGGGTTATGTAGCAACTGGGAATAGATCGCGTACAAATTACTACTTCCATAATATTATATAAGTCACTCTTTTCTGGGGAAAAGTTGGTTAAGTCCTGAGGAAAGGCCAGGTGTACAGAAAATAAATCGACGCGCATGTATGAAGACTGATGAAATTGTAAGAAGCGAAAGTAGTGTCAGGATCGTAGCAAGTAGAGAGAAATAGTCCTTATCAACCACAAGAGGAACGAGGTTGGACTGTATGTGTAGATAAGTGAGAGCATAAGCAGACGGCACACCGCGTCTGCTTCTTAGTTGTAAGTCACACTTTGTGGTGAGCGGTTACCGCCGCCTACGGATACCTGCAACACGCGGGGTATTGCCAGCATGTTGCCGACCCGACCAACACTATTCACTCTCATTTTGAAGAGCCCCATGTTGTAGCTCAACGAGAAGACCGCAGCAGGAGATCATTCCACAGGTTGCACGTATGCGGCAGAAAAGACCAGGAAAATCGCACAATGTGTATAAGTATGTATATAGTATGTAGGTATATAAGTGTATGTCACCGTACTAATATCGTCGTAATAGTCCTAATATTCTGAGTCATAACCTACGAATAATATTATTATTCGTAGGTCATAACACAACAAAATACGGAACAGCTGGTTGATTCACGATTTCAGTTGTCTCCACAATGAGTTTTTTTTTTTTTTTATGGTAGTGAGTGACAAGAAGAGCACATCAGGTGCCTGATGATAAGCATCATGATTGCCCATATCAGACACAGTGCCACCCAGTGTTTTATAATTCCATATTCTGCGCGGCACTGCACTGCGCCTGTCACCCTGAGATATTAGTTGTTGAATCTCGTCATGCCCAGTAATTTCGCTGGTAACATTGCCCTTCAGACCGGAACACAGTAATGTTTGTACATTACTGCTTGGCGGATGAATAATTGGCAAAGGTGTGGTACTTCCTCAGGCGGCCCCCTACAAAAGAGGCCTACCACTACAAAAAAGTGGAGTTGAAGTTGTGAAATAAGCACGATACTACAAGGACCCTTTAAGAGGATGCCAATTGATTACCGCAACTACCTATACAGGAGTACCTTTTATATACGAAGAATAGTTTCACGAATTTTACTATTCACTTACTGACTCCATCATCAGATCAAGATTGTATGTAAGGACTACACACAACCGATCCTATTTATAATGAGTCAATAAATTAAATTATTAGGTAAGTACCATATTTTAAATTGAAACTATAAAACAACGTAGTTAAAATGTAAATGTAAACTAACCGATCAGTCAACGGCGTGATCACAAGCCGTCCAGAATTCCCGATATACTCATAAGTATATATAGAATTAGTGTTTGTCTGTCTGATGTAACAGTCCTCTTTTTCTCTATCCCAGTAGAACTTCAGCTGGGAGAACCATTCGAACGCAGTTACTGTCATACAACCTACAACATAACGTACATTAGGAAACATAGAGGAACGAAATCGGAGCCTTGCGGAACACCATTAAAATTCTATTTGAATATGCACAGAAACCAATTTCTCTTTCTGAATTTTAGTTCTTACGTTCCGCGCCTTACATTTCCGGGACAAATGTATGCACTTTCTGCATGCTTAAACCCTGGAAAAATGAATAAAGAAAGAATTCGAAACAAAAAGCTTTTAAATGATCTAGCATAGTAAAATTCGCATCTAGTCTTTGCACGCAGAGAATGTTTCTGGTACGGTAGACACTGTAACACAATGTAGATACTAGATACTAGAAATTGTATTATTATTAATGTTTACTTATTTGTTTTTCTAGGCTATATTTATCTAATTACAATCGTGATTTTGGAGTAAACAACAATCTATAATAGAAACACTAACCCATCTTATACATCCTATCGACAGTATCTCGTGAATGTATCTCAATAACGCACAAGGCGTTTACTTTACATCTGAGAATCTTCTTAATCTCCTTCCTTGACATCATTTGTAGCGTGCTCAATATTTGGTTCTGCTTTTTGCGTAGTTTCTTCAATGGTTTCTTTTCTTGCATTATTTCGCAGCGGCAAAGCGTGCGTGTGCAGTCTGATGTCCATTGCATCTGTAAAATATATTCGATCGGCGTTGTTCAAAATTTGGTGTGGTAGCTTTAATTGATCGACGTGGACTAAATACATTCTACCATCGCTCAATGGCGTGGTTGACACCAAAACTGATGGCTAAAGTAATGAACTGGTAAGTTTGTTTAATATGTAGCTTAGATTCTAAAATATCACACTTAATAGACGGTGAACTCGTTTTTTATAGATGGATGGATGTGTTCCATTCATTCATCTATAAAAACCTTAAAAATAATATCAACTGTATAGTGGGATGAGATCGATGGTCACGGGCATGAGCTAATGTCTCAGCTCATCATTGGCCTTTACTTCTATGTAAGATGATTAAAGTATTGATAACGCTGGACTCTGGTCTCAACTCTCACACTAGACTCGACTCTCATACTATTTGGTCCAGTGGCTGAAGACCTCTCCAAGTACGTTGCATCGCCTGGACTTAATTTCACGTAGATCATGCATACACAGAACCTACGCTACTCTCGAGCTCACGAGAAGGACACACAGGAATGACTGACATGAGGTATCGGATTGGATGCAGGTGCAAGTATTTAATTATATTATGTAAGTGATGAGAGATGAGCTAAGTATAAAAGTAGACTTCAGACATTAGGCAGTAACATGTTACAATGACTTATAAGTATCAGAAGAGATAATTAAAGACAGAGAGATAAAAGAAGATAGATACCTTACTGCAAGTGATACCCAACTGTCCGGGCCAGTCGTCGATCCACTGTTCTCGTTGGTAGCGACACTTTCTTAATGCAGCGCGCGTTAGAATTAATTGCTGGAATATATAAGAAAGTACTCCTTATAAGAACATTAGCGGCAAGTGCCAAGTGCGGTATCTCTCATTCCGGGCAGTGTTATTAGTTTTTTTCATTACGAATTTTCTCCTATAAGCATGGGTACACCACAGTCTAACCGTCCAACCCCTCAGAGAAACAAGGCTGTTATATGTTTCCGTTAGGATAGGCAGATACTATTTCCCTCCACTTGCATCGATCATGACATCTTCAAATTTTTGCTTCATACATGCTCGTCAATATTATGTGACACGTGACCGCTTCTAGAGATCGTTGACCTTTAGCATCATAAATCCTTACATCTCTAAGCACAACTCTCATGGTATGCTCAAGGCCCAGCAGCCACACTTCCGCTGGTCCATCCAGCACCAAGTTATACTTCCACTCGATGCACTCGCCGTCATCGGACATCATTGCTTTAGCTACCGGCAGACCGAGGGCATTCTGAAACATTGTACCAATCAATATAAGTCTACAATATGTATGTTTCTATTTGTTATTAACAATGTTGTTAATTTATGTTTTTTTTGTGTAGTATCAGGCCTGGGACACTCCGAATTATAGATAAAGCTTAAAGTATCCGGGACTTGCGACAAGACTAAGACAAAAGCTAGAGAGATACCCGATGGAAAGCGAGACAATTTGATGGTGAATAATAACTGTATAGGTTAATTAACAGCGTTGAGCGAACTGAAATGCACTTTATTGTGTCCAAGGCAGAGTCGCTAATAAAAAAATAGAAACGCGTAGATTTAGACGTATTTCAGTCACCTAATGAAAAACACCCTATTTGGATACAAGGATCTTAGAAACATCCTACGATGGATCCTATGGATGGATGGATGTTTGTTACACTTTCACGCCAAAACCACTGATCCGATTGGGCTGAAATTCGGTATGTAGACAGTAGTAAACCCTGGAATAACACATTGGGTACTTTTTATCCCGACGTTACCACGGGAAGGATTTATTATTTAGCAATTTAGGTGTATTCAAGCTTTATAGGGCGGTGCTAGGTGCACTAATTATAGTAGAAGAACTTAACACTCACCTGTTCTCAAATAGTTTCAGTATTACTTGAAACTTATATTAATTATAAACTATTGCAATCAAAATACGTAGGTAATAAACAAGTGTTTTAATTTTTAATCAAATTATTAGCATATTCTTACTAAAGTCAACCAATAAGACTATTTCTTACAGCTTATAGAATTAAAATAACAATATTATAGTTAACGTAAAACGCTACCTCTTAGCATCGACATGGAAAATTTTTCACAAGATTTTGTCAAATTTCACGTAGCTAGGACACACTTAAAATTCGCGTGATATTTATTGATAAATTTTTTTGTGCATACAAAGAGTGGGCGTGTGGGCACCATTCTAACTTGTTGTACTAAGCTTACAGACTATGTTAAGGCTGACGCACATATCAGTATTTTACTGCCACAGCATTATCATCTTGGAGTTGATGGATTGAAATAAATTAACACAATAAACGCCTGTTTAGTCCAACACATCAAAAACCAATAAATAATAAGATTTACCAAAAATCACAGCTATAACCAAACACCATCTAACCAAATTGAAAGCCTAACCTAGGTTTTGGACATGTTCGGTGTTCTTCACACATAAGTCCCAGGTATGTGAGTAAAGCCGTAATGTATAGTAAATATGGGTAACATAGTAGTTTCCAAAATATTTTTTTTTTTTGTTTTGAAATAAAATTATATTTTTTCAACCAGACATTGTTACTTTGATAGTGAAAAATGCTTCTCGATGCTCTCTGGTGTATGTGTGTGCCAACCCTAAGAGGAATACATTATCCCTTTTGTTCTCTGCTTTAAACTTAACACTCATTCAATCTGAATCAACATCCTTTTTGTCTTCGGCATAGGCTTTCAAAAACAGAGCGTAAGGTTTTAATAGTCTTTTCGGTAGAGTGAGTAGCACTTTCAGAATAGCCATTTTTTCTTCATCGCTGCGGCAACCCCAGGTCATGTGAAGGTATTCACAGAGCAGCCCCTGGGCTTGTGATGATGGATGATACATTAACAGGAGGGTTAGGGCCTGGAAGGTAGAAAAATAATACATTTTATATTATGATCATCATTATCTGCTTCGGTAGCGTAGTGGACGCGAGCGCTTTTGTCGATCATGAGTTCCCAGTTCAATTACCAAGTCAGGCAAAAATTTTTATTGGGTTTTTCATGAGGAAATTTCTGAATACATCCCAGGACCCAGACTCAGAGGTATTTGTCTGCCTACCCCTCCGGGAAAAAGGCGTGATGTTATGTGTTCATGTTCTTTTCCCGTTTGCGACCAGAAGACGGAGATTTGGAACCGAAAATTGTCCCATAATATTATTATTGTTATTAGCGTCATCATCTCAGCCATTTTAACTGTACTACTGGATATAAGCTCTTACATGTCAAGGAATTTTGCCAATACTCGCCACACTTGGCAAGCGGGTTGGCAAGCGCAGTTTGATGGTTTTTACGCAAAAGATGCTGCTGCCCATCCTTTATGGATCTGACTACCCTTAGTCGACTCCTACAGCAACCATGGGTAGAGATGGTGGGGAACTATTCTATAGCTGGTACCGTCATGGCCCATAACATTTTTACAACTGACCAAATGTGATTTACTGTACTCAAATGAAACACTTCCTGCACGGTTGTCTAGAAACTCAAACTCAAACAGATTTATTCAAATAGGTCATAATCTGACACTTTTGCACGTCAAGTAAGATAAACAGTACTGAGTCTACCGTGCGTTCGGAAAGATACCTCTACAAGAAGAACGCACAAGAAACTTGTAGGGCTTAATTTTTTCAACTGATAGTTTTACAATATTTGATTTGGTTACATTCGTTTTCTTTGAAGGTGCCGCGAGGCGGCTATGCAGAAGTTTCCAGGCATCTTTGTCCTCTATGTACTGGTTGACTTTATAATAAGCCTTCTTTAGTAAAGTAGATTTTATATAGGTTTTGAATTTACCCTCTGAGAGCCCAGTTATCTCTTTTGGGATTTTATTATAGAAACGTACACAAAAAAGAAGAGATCGCTCTTAGCGATAAGACTGCCAATTGTAACTTTATTTGTTAAAATTGTATTTTAAACATTAGGTTTCTCATTTGTTGTCTAATAATAAAGAGTTTATCTATTATTACAATCTAATCAAATCTCATAGGTCTCATTATGTTTTGCTGTCAGTCATGGCAATGATCAATCAATAACATATGTTTAATATGGAGATCAACATCATTCAATAAGAAATTAGTCCCCCATAACTCAGTAACAATCAAGACTTATGGCACTGGCCTAACATGTAATCATCATCATCTCAGCCAAAGGACGATCACTGCTGAACATAGGCCTACCCCACAAATTTCCATCTAGTCTGGTTGTAAGCGGCCTGCATCCAGCATGATCCTGCCATGCTTATCAGACAGTCTATCCACCATGTGGGTGGACGTCATACAGTGCACTTGCTGGTCCGTGGTCTACATTTGAGAACTTTACAGCCTCATCGGCCATCAGTTCTACGTACTATGCACCCTGCCCATTGCCAATTCAACTTGCTAATCCGCTGAGCTATGTCGGTAACTTTGGTTCGTCTACGGATCTCCTCATTTGTGATTCTAACTTGCAGAGAAATCAAGGGTAATGCATACATTCACGCCTTTTTTCCCGAAGGGGTAGGCAGAGGTTTACCCAGGACTCAGCCCCATAGTAGATACACCCACATTTCACCAGTATGTTATTGGTCCCATGTAATAGGGGGCGAGCCTATTGCCATCTACCGGGCACAGTCCAGACTCCAAGCAATTATTGAGATAATTCCTAATGCGCCCTCTACGCCACCGAGGCAGTCTCAAGGGTAATGAATGTCTTAAATATATAAAATTTGCCACTTACTCTAGTATAAAAATATTCAAATAATCCATAAACGATATCGGGAAACTTCCACCGAGGGAACTTCTTCAGCAAATAGGCAAGTTTGTCCCAATCATGGGCATATATTGCTTTATAACCAGCCACCGTAACTATTTCCAACCAATTCTTCTTGCACATCCTGTATCGGAGTGAGAAGATTGTATTGCATCTACGTTTTTGTAGTTGGTAGATATTTATGTCACACCTGTTCTTCTTTATAATGAATTTGTTTTTGTCTTCGAGAACTTTTAGCACCTCACGCTGAAATAATGAACTTACTTGATTAGATTGGTAACAAATATATTATGAAGTTGAATTTTGAGAAAAAATTGTTTGTAAGTGTATTTCTGTTATTTTATCAATAACAATCTATTAACAATGAACAAATTGATGTTGTTCTTAGGAAAGGCCAAGTTAAAAAAAGAACCTACAACCGACGAGCATGTATGAAAAATGTCATGAAAGTGAATGAATCGAAAGTTGTATGTCAGGATTGTAGCAAGTGGAGGGAAATAGTCTCTGCCTACCCCACCGGGAACAAGGCGTGACTGTATGTATGTATAACAATCTATTTCTTTGAAGCTCTCAAAATCTATTTTCATGACAACCAATATTGAGTTTCAGGTCCCTATGCTTCAACAAGCCCTCAGGTAAGGCCTCACGACTACTCTATACATATTTGATAGGGAACTGGGACCTACAGTTTAATATGCCATCTGGAACACCAGGTGCCCAGGTGGAAAGTACCATATTATGTGAGATTAGAACCGATGACACTAGATTTGTAGCCAGGCATACTTCCACTGGACCATGAATGCTACAAGCATAATTTGGATAGGAAATATGTATATTAATCGAAGTATATGTGATTCAAGCTGCCTACTAGACCAGAACGTTAAAGAACTATGTTAATGTATGATATGAAATGGTGTACCCTGTCCTTTATAACCTATTAACATCATAGGAAATTGTTGGAGGAATGCATGGCACGCCACGATCGCGAAGTTCTAGTGAGCATACAATTCAATACAAATATATTTTATGCTTACGGTCATGCTCCGTTCTGATATAGTCAACAGACGAGGGGCAACTTAAGTACGAAAAAAAATCCATTGGCGGCATATCCATCCCCATTTCAATATTTTATATTTTCCGTTATGAAATAACTAGCTGTGACCCGCGGTTTCACCCGCGTAGTCTTCGTTCCCGTGGGAATATCGGGATAAAAAGTACCCTATGTGTTATTCCAGGGTCTAAGCTACTTACGTACCAAATTTCAGCCCAATCGGTTCAGTAGTTTTGGCGTGAAAGAGTAACAAACATCCATACATACATCCATACTTACAAACTTTCGCCTTTATAATAGTATTAGGATAGGATTAGGATTAGGATAGGATTAGGATAAAACTTACCATGTGTTTCATAGGTACAAAATAAGTTTTGTCAAGAACATGCTTCTTGAGAGCCGGTGGTTTCTTTTTGGCACTGCTCATCTTCACAATAACACAGTAAATATTTCACAAATCTATTTGTATTTTAGTATTTTCTTTAGCCCCAAAGGCACTTATTTTAACAATCACACGTTTTCCGCGGTTTTCTTTTTCGAATAATCTTCCGCAGTCCGCGCTCCGCAACCCGCGACTTCTTATCTTTCTAGTCCTGACGCCTGACATTGACATTGAAACAAGTGTGAAAACTGTCAATGTCATTTTCGCACGATAATTTTTCCAAAATTAAAGATTACCATAACAAAAATATCAAAATCTAACATTTTACCATAAATGCATACCTTATCTATTCGTATCTTGTTTACGTTATCAAATAACTTTTTCAAATGCACTTGTATCAACTGAGGCCGCTTAGAATTCCCGAGGATTTCTAGCATATCATCATTAGATATAAAGTAGAACCTTGGGAATAGTTGACGTTTGGTCTCTAAATATTTCTCTAGAGCTCTTAAAATCCCATCTAAATTGTCCACCATGTCATTAAGTTTGTTGAAAACATACGGCGCTGGTTTGTAAAGACATGCTGCTACTGCGTTTGCACCGGCGTTCATGCTATAAAAAGATAAATATGTTGCGCCAAAATGTAGGTAGGTTTAATCCATCCTATCCTACTAATTCCTTTCTTATAGCTCGACACAAAAGAGTAGAAACGGAACTAATTTAAAGTGTATGAGTTGATAAAATTGTTTTTACTCTTGTAAAAGACAGTGGCGCCCCCATTATTTTCTACTCTTTTGTGTCGAGCTATACTAGGTAATTTTATAAATGTGAAAGTTTGTGAGGATGGATTATACTCTTTACTCTTTTACGCCAAGACTACTGAACCGATTGGGCTGAAATTTGGAATGTAGGTAGCTTAGACCTTGGAATAACATATGGGGTAGGTAGTAGGTACTTTTTTCCCAATATTCCCATAGGAACGATGTCTTCGCGGGTGAAATCGCAGGCCACAGTTAGTATTATTATAATGTTATCAAAACTACTCCAAAGTTTTTTGATAATCTCCTGAAGGTAAACTTTGGAAGTATAATATTTCAAGAGAAATCAGACTCAACTTACTTAAACGTAATATCAGTCCAGTCTTCAGTAAGTTTATCAAAAATCACCACTTCATTTGGTAACTGTTTTCTAATATCCTCACCACTAAATATAGTTTCCAAGTATAAATACCGTCTCTGTACTTGTAATGCAATCTAACAACAAAGAGTTACGTTCATTATCATCATCATCATCATCATCTCAACCATAGGACGTCCACTGCTGAACATACTTCTCCCATATTATGTATAATTTTATTATTATGAATGATGATATTATAACTTACTTCAATGCATTCTGCAATGTAACCTAAAGATTTTTCCCAATAGTCTACTTCCTTAATAAATGGTTCAACGTATTTGGTTGACTTCATAGACGATAGCTGCACTTGATGATCTTCCAAAAACTGTAGTAATAAAAAGGTGATAAAAATGTAGGTAAAATTATTTGTTTGAAATAATAATGTTTACTCATCATCATCATCTAGCCGTTGGAAGTCCACTGCTGAACATAAGCCTCCCCCATAAGGGGGATTTTGTTGCCAACACTCGCCACGCTTGGCAGGCGGGTTGGCGAGCGAAAAATTTTTGGTTTTACGCAGAGGACACTGCGAGAATTAGAGATCCAGAGAATGTTTCCACTATTCAATAGAATTACATTTACTTACAAGTAAAATATGATCTTTAATAAATATAGAAGTACGAAAAATAAATCTTGAATGAATAGGTACATTATAAAGTACCAAATGGGACCGACCACTGTCAAAGTAGCGCTAGTATCGAAGTCATCTATAACAAAGCCGTTTTTGTATGAAATTAGAGGTGAATTCATAATTTTGAAAAAAAAAATGCCTAATTGTTGTATACCAAATTGTAAAGAAGGAGGCCACAAGTTTTCAAGAGATGTAAAACTAAAAAAATGTGGCTCAAAGCAATAAAGAGGGTAAAATTTGAGCCCAAGGCGGGGCCAAAGTGTGTCATAAACATTTCAAGGAAAGTGATTTTGAAAAGAAAGGTAAATACTGAGGTAAGTATGTAACCGTATGAAACCATCAAAATGTTTATTTCCAGTTCCAGTTTCACTATGTCGTCAAACTCATGCCTCTTGTTTGTAAGTAGGTCTACCTCATCATTATTTTCCAACATGAATACATTAGTTTTATTTGAAAATACGATAAAAAATAATGCAAACAGAAAAAAACAATTACAAAATGTTTAAGCCTCCTTCAACATAACAAGGGTTAGTTCAGAGGTGGCGTCACCTGAGATCAGCTTTCACTTGCCAGCCCCATTAATTCTAATAATATTGAATTGAATGAAAAAGTTCCTATCTTGACTTGACTTTTTATTTAAGTTTTTTCAGTATAATGTTAATATTTTATTATACATCCAAATTACCTGCATAACTTCTTCTACGTTCTTAATTTTATACATATCTCCCTTATGATGTAACATTTCATAAGTTGTGTTTTTCCATACTTCTCGTATAGTTTTCAAACCGTTTTCAATATTTAGCTCCATTGTAGCAGCATTGGATATTTCTGAAATCTCATCCGCATACGCTTGGAAGTTGAGCCTCATTATCAACTCTAATTTAAAGTCTTCAGAGTTTTGGTCAAATTCACTGTATAATATTAATGGGGTTAATTTTTTAATAGGATAAAGGTATGAATAAATGTAAAGGGACTAATGATATGGGATTAATACAATAGAAGTATTGTTATGGACTACAAATAAAGGAGAACTAACTAATTTTGGGAATAGCTTTCTCTAGCTCTAGGACAACAGTAAATGTTGATAGACTAGACTTTATACGAAAGGTGACATCATGAAAAAAATACCGAATACCTATTTAATTTATGTATTTAATGAGTATCAAGTTACATTTCATACAAAGGTACAACTTACACTCCCATTAGTGTTTTAATTCTATCCCAATGCCGTTCTCTCATGCATGGGTTCTTCAAATCTCCAATAAGCGGTAGAGTCCTTCTGAAAGCATCTACCTTCACTCGCGTCGTGTCTATGATGTCCCATCCTTTGTCTTTTAGCTGACGAGACAGTCGGTTGAAATTCCTAAAATATTAAAATTTTAATACCGATAAAAATATTATGAATTTATTTATGATAACCCCAATTTAGTATTCAAAGATAAAAACCACTAATAAAACGTACGTGTACGTGTGCGTTACGCAACAATACAGGCCGGTCATTCTATCTTAGCGAGTCTGAACATAGGCTCTGCGAACTTTAGCGCATCTAAACTCTTAAAAAAAAACCTGTTATTACACGATAAACAAACATACCAACAAATTTGTATTGTAAAAGAAATGCTTAGTTTGGTTCAATCATAATAATAATAGTTTTGCTAAAGAGTTTACATGTGCTAAGTTCGCAGAGCCTATGTTCAGACTCAACAAGATAAAACGACCGTACTGTAAGTCATCTCATATTCTCATATTATATTAAGAGAAGTGGAGAAGACATAATTTTAGACATTATTTAAAATTACGATAATTTATTGCTATTTATGTAACTGACAATATTATGGCAAAGAAAATTAATATTACGTATTTAAGTCCTACAATAATTGTACCTAGGTATATAATATTGAGGGAAGAAGAGAATAATAATATCATTAGAAATACCGATACCTACTTTATAGATTACAATATTATTTTCACCTAAACAAAAACATGACGTTTTCTTCCATCTCGTCCGTCTCCATTTCCCAGAAGGTCTGGTTCTTGTATTTCTCCCACGATTCCTCCCACTGGAACACTAGACCCCACACCTCCTCCAACTTCTCCAACTCCTTCTCCATCTTCTGAAGATCTAGATTCACTGGTGTCCTGACAATAATAAATAACATGGGACAACTTCCACACGTGGTATTCCGGCTCCAAACTAGACAGAGTATTATATAAAAATGTTGTTGATTATGAGTTTAATTAGTAATATGGATATCGATCTATCTACAATCTACATATAGATTCACTAATAAAAATTAAAAACTTCACAGCAATATGCTTAATTTTAATAACCGCTATAATTATGTCAATACAAATAATGATAGTAAAAGTAGGTTAACTAGAATCGAGTCTATATTATAATAATATTATAGTTTATAATAATTATATATTTGGTACTAAATTTTGCAACTGAATCTATTATTATAGCTAACAAAATCAACACCGAAATAATTAAAGAGTTTGAGTCATGTATATTACGTCAAGTTAAAAACAGCAAGACCATCTCGGATATTCTGTTCTTGCGCTCTCAATGCCTCAAGTTGTTCTCTAAAAGCTTTCAGTTGTGACATTGCATCTTTTCCACTAACATCCGAACCACAAGGTGCCGTTTTATAGAAATCATCACAAAACTCTTTTGCCGCTTCTTTGAACACCTAGAAGTAACCGGTGGTGATAGACCTTTCTAAAGGATCAAAAAAGTTCCAAATTGCTTTTTTATGTTAAGTTTTTATGTTAAGAGTCAACGATACAAGCAACATGTACTGGCAAAATTATAAATATTAGTCCGATGTCCTACGCCTTACTGCACTGCGCACAGTTGATAATAATTATTTATTTCCATAACTTCTGCCGTTAGGTATATATTCGGTAGAATATTGGCTAAGTATCCACTTGCGTTGTTCGTGAATGGACTTAGATTATAATACATATTATACCTATAAAATCATCATCATCATCAATTGGCGTCAAACCACTATTAATTATTTTTACCTCAGCTTGCTCCAGCAACTCAGTTTTGAATTTATCCTTATTCGCTTCTAATGCTTTCTTGGCTTCTTCCAATAGAACCAAATATTCCGACCATTTAAGCGGGATTTCCTCATGCCGGGTCATCATATCTGATGAAACTTCCACTTCGAACTTAGCTATGATTAAAAACAACTTTAAGTAAGCCTGCATTCTATTCTATAATGGTCACCTTGGTTGACTCGCCCTAGGTTGCATTTCACAACTTCAATTGCCTGGCACACTACTGATATTCCACTTAAATCATATCGTCAATCGTCACAGTATCTCAATACAACATAACGCCTTAAAATTTACAGAATCACACCTCTTAACATAATAAACGGGCACACCTCTATCTAGTCTCCGTGAAGATGTACAACAACATAAAACGTACCCAAAGTGTTCATTTGGTCAGTAATGGGTGGAAAAGTCTTCTCTACATCACTCAACTCGGATATCAAACGCTCATACGTGGCTATGGCTTTTGCAAGTTCTTTCAAGTCTGCTGGCATCTGTCAATATACAAGTATTATAAATTAGGCCCCTATTTTTTATATTCATGACCAAGTATACATATATACCTACTGTTTGAAATGTGTATATGTGTGTGTGAATAAATAGTGGAAAAGTATATTGGTTATTTTAATAGAGAAAAAAAACTGTTTTCCAATATTGGATAGGTACCTTAAAACAGGGACTATGCGCTTAAGCTGAAATGAATATTATTTTCATAATTCGAGTGTAAAATATTTGTTTAATCACCCTCATAGCTTCTTCACTACTTTTCTCAACATAGGAGTAGACAACATCGATGTTATTTTCAGTAATTTTCCGTAACAACTCTCCGAGCTTTGTCTGCCATACGAGACAGTGTCCTATGATTGACTTCTTCAATTCACTTGAATTCAGGGTTACAAAGTGAATCTGCAGACACAATTTATCGTGAAAAATTAATAAGTAAGTATAGGTTAATGCATATGCGTATGAGTCATGAAGTTAAAAAAAACATTTGTACCTATAATATTGTAAGCTGCTTTCCAGTTGAAACTGGATGCTGCAGCATCACCTGGAATCTACAGGATACTAGATTCGTTTATGACATACAGTTATGGTATGGTGTTTGGCCTCATTGAAATAGCCCCAAAAAACTGTTTAATAATACATATTTTAATAATTCGATGTACCTAACCAATTTTCCATTACTAAGTAATGAGTCCTTGATCACCATTATCATGAGTCAAGATGTAACAAGAATGGAAAATGAGGATAGACTCTGAGATATAAAATAAAAAGTAGATAGTGATGGATGATCATAGTGATGATGGATGGATAGAAAGTGATGGGATACATGTATAGTAGTAGTAAAATGCGTTGTTTTATAGTTTAATGTTATAATAAAATTTAACCTGATTAACAGTCTCCTGAATCTGTACAGTATTAGCCAGATCACTGTAACTGATAATAAGCGCATCGAATTCTGCAGCCGTATGTTTCTCCTCGCGGTATTTCGTCATGAAAGCTGATTTGTCTACCTTCCATATGTGAGCATAAGGGTCCCACATACGAATGTGCTCATTGATTAGGTCGATATTGTATTCAATTTCTGAAATCAATAATTGATTAAGAAAAAAATATATAATTGTTAAATTATTATCAACTAAATAGTTGATTAGTCCCTAGATGAAGTACATCTATAGGGCGGGTAGAATGTCAGTAATGTGTGACAGTTACAAAATCGAGCATTATAGGGTAGCGACACAAATTATCACAAGACAACAGTAATCAGCAAACAGAGGTGAGACTGCGGCGGCGCACGAAAGGTGATGCGCGAGGCTTGCAAACAGCGGATAGGTACATCGTATCAAACTGATTATTAGTGAAGCAGTAGTTTTCTCAATTCCGTGCCCATACAACTAATGGCTACCCTATCGCATCAGTTAAAAATGTTATCTAACCCAACCTTCATCAATCAACGCTTGCAGTTTGTTAGAGTCCGGATCAATTTGTATGACTTCATAGAACCGTTTCAACCCAAGAGCTGGTAGAGCGAACTTCTCATACAGTCTGGGTACTGTGGTCATAATGTGCACTATTTCTTCTAGGATTGTTGTGAACGTGTCCTTAACTTCATGTTTATTCGGAATGAAGATTATGTCATTTTTTGCGAGATATAAGTTCATTTTGATGAGGGGTGATGGAGCCATTGTTCCTTAAATTAATCATGAAAATAGTTATATTAAAGAGTTAGCTGCTAGCTTCAATAACTTAACCCGACTACAAACTAGAAAATATACGCACCATCACCATGGACGCATTTGTACGTATTTTGCATAGTAGCTTTAATAGTAAGCCTCAGAGCATCTTCGAGAAGGCAATCAAATCTTCTCACGTATCTTACCCAATACTCAGCCATCTACAACAGTAAATATTATATTCATAGAAACAGGTACAGCTACGTACTAATAAAAATTGTATTATTTCACAGCCTCGTTGGCTCAGATGGTAGTAACTCTGCTTTCTGTGCCGCAGGGCCCAGGTTCGATCCCCGGCCAGGTCAAACATTTGTGTGCATGAACATGTCTGTTTGATCTGTGTCTGGGTGTTATAAGCATAAGTATATGTATGTCAGTCATCTGGTTACCATAGTACAGGCTTCTAGCCTAGTTTGGGACCAGATGATCGTGTGTGGCAGTTGTCCCATATTATATTATTATGTCGCTCGAAAACACGGGATATATCCGGTCTTTTGATAGGCGTGCATGGAGACCATTTTTTTTATAAGTCCATCGTGCAGAGGCCCCTTTGAGTTTTTAATCTAAAGGTAATGTATAGCACCTATCAGGATCCATCTCTGAAACCATCTACAGTTTTTTTTAAGATGAGCTCAAAGACAGCCTCCGCTAGGTACAAGGACTATTGTGAATGGACTATATTATTATTATTTACATAACATTTCATACAAAAATGTAATTAGTACAAAAAATATGGATAAAACCTTGATATCTGCATTATTTAGCTACGAACTTGGAAAAAAGGCGGACGGAATCTTGTAAAACAAAAATTAAAGCACCATAGTAAACCGGCTCGCTAATACAAGCATCACGACACGCATACATTCACACCATAGAAATAATACTGGGTCATGTATAAAAATCCAGAGGATGTATGCTTCAATTTTCGTTTTTCTCTATCCACCTATTTAGCAAACTGTGCCGCAGGCATCAAGCTTCTCCAGAACCATAGTGCCGGAACATAGGTATTACAGCAGAAGTACTATGTGTTATTCCAAGACATACAAAAGGTATATTAACTTTATATATATAGCATAATTTTATTATATAAAATACCTAATAAGATTATATATATGTAATGTTATTTGTAGGTTATTATGATAATTATTATTCATCATCATCATCATCATCATCATCATCAGCTGCTGGAAGACGTCCACTGCTGAACAAAGGCATATTATAGAACGCCATAAACTACTATATGGGGGGGATTTTGCCGTAATCACCACGCTTGACCGGCGGCTTGCTGATTGCAGTACTTAGTTGGTTGGAATACTTGGAAACGGTGAGCACTGCTCATTATTATTAACAAAGTATATTATATGTAGGTAAGTAGCGTAAGCGTGCGTGTGTGTAAAACTTTAAATGTGTCGCGAATATCAACCGCCAGAGCCGTACCTACCTATATTACTATCAGTACCAGACAGAGCATAGACGTAACATAAAACATACAATCACGCCTTTTTTTCTGAAGGTTAGGTAGAGGTGTACCCAAGACTCAGTCCCATAATAGGTACATCAAAATCTCCGTAGTATGTAATTGGACCCATGAAATAAGGGGCGAGTCTATTGCCATCTACCGGGCACAGTTCCAGACTCCTGAGTTGTCATTGAGATAATTCGTATCGTAAAATTCCAATAACGCTTTGTCTGACCAGGGGATTGAATCTGGGACCTCATGAGTGGCATTTGAGCTTGCGACCGCTACGTCCCCTAGGCCGTCCTCTTTGTAGCATAACATTAATTATAATCAATTAATAAGTAATTTTATTCGCTACAACCACTTACCTGACCTATGTAAGCTTCAAAGCCTTCATAAACGATGATCAAATACGTAATAATTTCCTTATACATATCCAATATAATTGCTATAGTCTTTTGCTCCATCACTCGAATATCTTCTCTAAGCACGTTTATTTCAAAGACGTTGTAGATATCAAATTCAATAAGCGGAGTGTCGCAAATTTTTTCCATTATCTTTACCATGTTTACGTTGCAATTTTTGTATGTTGTCAGAAAATCTTGAAGCTATAAAAATTAAATAATAATGATTCATCATCATCATCAGGCGGAAGACGTCCACTGCTGAACATAGACCTCCCTCATAGAACGCCATAAGCTATTCTTATGGGGGGATCACCACGCTAGGCAGGCAGCTTGGTGATCGCAGTAGTTGTACTTAATACTTGGAAACGGAGAGTGCTGCTGCCCACTGTCCGAATATGTCCCTCTGCCGGGTCCCCACAGCTCCCACGAGATGAGAAAGGTGTCCCAATTATATAGCCGGGATCCACACAGCCAAATTTAATAATAATTATGGTTTATAACTTATAAACGATACCTTTATTATTATAGGAAATTTAAAACTTTTTTACAGAATATAATATGATGTACCTCTCCAATCTGAGTAACGCAGTCAGCAATATAAGCGTCTGACATAGTGGAGGTCCAAGTTAGTTTTAATATTCCGGGTTGCACTTTCTTTTCGCAAGCCTGTAAAAGAAACAAAAATTACCATTTCATTAGCTTTTTTTTAAACTGGCCAACTCAATAGAGATAAGTAATTTGACTTTGTGTTACATAATGTTAGTGGTTTTGACTTTTGACATTGACAGCTAGTCTATTGTCAGTTTTCAGTTGTCAATGATTCTCTCATCAGTTCTCATGAAGAAATTCACTGAAATTCACGATTCGCCGTTCGCGATTTATTATTGTGATAAACCGTAAACCGGCAGTCAGTAGTTAAAAACTATGTTAAATTGTAAATTACCAAACAAAACTAATAATATAACAATTTGAACACTTATGGCGACTAGTAAAATGAATTTGGCAGACCCTGAACTAGAATTGGTCGACCCTACGCCAAACGTACACAGTTTGTTTGTGCATTTCGACTCTGTTTTCTTCTGGGCCGCTCTAGCAGGCCGGGCGCTTGTCAGGTGGAGTAAGAGGATGTACTCTTGCGCTGGTGTTTGCAGGTAACCATCGAGGATTTCTTATCCATATCCATGCATTTCTTTTACAACTCTTGTATTTATATGAATGGCTGGTTGGCTCAGCCGGTAGTGCCCCTGCCTTCTGAGCCACAGGTTGCGGGTTCGATCCTCGGCTAATTCAAACATTTGTGTGCATGAGCATGTCTGTTTGATCTGTGCCTGGGTGTTATAAGCGTACTTATGCATTTATATCAGTCATCTGTTTACCATAGTACAGACTTCTAGCCTATCAGGGACCAGATGACTGTGTGTGCATTTGGTCCCATATATTATTATTATTTATCAATGTTTTACGCTCTGCACTTCACTCATGGCATTATTATGCAATACGCAATCATTGTCAACTGGACCGCCACACGTTATCCTAACTTCGGTCTCACGTCGGCAAACCTCTAAGCTTTAGTTATATTATAAGGACAATATTTGTGGAACATAAAATAAATTTTTATATGATATCAAGCTGCTTTCATTTGCATAACCAAATAAAGTAATTAATGGAATTGAAAAGTTTCGATGTGTTTCATACTATTCCAGAAAAAAATATAGCTTGATTCGTGCAACAAAATGAAGTATTTATTTGTAGAAATATGTACAAACAAAATATCATACTTTATTATCAGTCAATGACCAAAAATGATATAGGTATGATGTGGCATCTTAACCATAGAATAAATTTATATAAAAATCTAATTTTAATCAAAATTTTCTCTATTATTGATTTATTTGTAGAGGTGTATACCTATTGGTATAAATAGGTTGAATACCTTGAATGTAATGTTTTTAATCTAAGTTATGAAACTTACTTATATTTAATTAGTCTCCTTGTAATTTTGTAAATATCTAAAATATTATATGAGCCTGGACACAACTTAATCTATGATATATGAAAGAGTAAGTTAAGCTATTACCTACTAGTTAAATTTATCTTAAAGGTTTATTTAAAAAAATTATTATTATTATTTTTTTTAAACTGTATGCTTCTTGCAATCTGCCTAATAGGCATTGAGCGAGAGTTTGGGTGTCTGCGGAGCATGTCGTGAGTGGTATGTGCCCAGTGGCCCATCCAACTAATATTTCTTAATCCTTTATTATATCTTGCGGAGCTCTTCTTCTAATTCTTGAGAATGTAACTGTGCTGGAATTCATTAGATCACTTGTCAGTTCGTTTGAATGGCGGTTCATGCGGTTGGCATATGATTTAAGCTTGGCTTTTATTTCTTCTCTGACAGTTGTTATAGAGAGGTCTCGGTGTAACTGGTCATTGGTGATATACCATGGTGCGTTTGTGATCATGCATAACATTTTTGATTGAAACCGTTGTATTATGTCGTTGTACCGTTGTATTAGGTTTGAGTTTGCCGCAGTACCCCAAAGTTCAGAGCCATACGACCATATGGGTTTTAAAAGAGATTTGTACCTATAACAGAAGTTTGTTGTTGAGGGATAATTTAGATTTGCAAGCTAGAAGCCATTGGAGATTGCGAAGTTGTGTGCTTAGAGCTTTCCTCTTTGTGAAAATATGTTTCCTCCACGTGAGACGCCTATCTAGGTATATGCCCAGGTAATGAACATCTTCTTGTTGAGGAATTTGAATATTATTGAGCTGGATTCCTATCCAGTCCTGTCCTCCTGGACAGGAGCCATGTTTGAGTGTGAAAGTAACCTGGACTGATATGCTCTCATTTGCTTTTATGCACCAGTCTTTCAGCCATTTGGATATAAGATCTAGGTTGTTTTGAAGCATACTAGATGCAACTGTAGCATTTGGGTGAGAAGCTATCAGTGCTGTATCATCGGCGAAGGTTCCCACTAGTATGTCATTTAGCGTCGGAAGGTCGTATGTGTAGATAAGGTACAGTACAGGGCCCATAACACTTGTTTTAGGGACACCTGTATAGGGCGTAGGCCGGTCCTGTCTTCACCGTGTTTGACATAGAAGTGTCGCTGGCTTAGCTAGGATTTTATTATCAGATAGTGATGTGGCAAAGCATTCAGGATCTTAAATAGTAAGCTCTTATGCCAGACGCGGTCGAACGCTTGGGATATATCCAGGAATGCCGCCGAACAGTAGCGTTTATGCTCAAAAGCGTTATTTATCTCTGTGACCAATCGGTGGACCTGTTCAATAGTACCGTGTGCTTCACTGAAGCCAAATTGATGGGATGGGATCAGCTCCGATTTCACAAGCTCGGGTGTTAGTCTTTTCATGAAAAGGATTTCAAAGACTTTCGATACTACTGGGAGAAGACTGTTCGGGCGGTAGGATGAAACGTTTTCTGGGTCTTTTCCTGGTTTGAGGACGAGTATGATCTCCGCTACTTTCCATTGCAGAGGAACGAATTCACGGCGCAAAATTGCATTAAATATAGATATTAAAAATAAATATTTGATTCAACATTATATACATAATATAGCTTTTTGGTGACTAATATATTGCTTTGTTTCTCTTATTTATAATTAAACTATAGAGTAACTTAGGTAATCAATAATTTTGGATCGATTAATTTGAGTCCATTCTCAACATTGTTCCCACCCTAGAATTACACTGTGATAGCTGTCACCCAAATCAATCTTCTTTCTAGTATGTTTTTATTGCTATGTCTCGTCATTAATTACATAAACTATAGTCTTTTTTGGTATGTAGGGAAAAGTAAATTCAATATAATTTACTTTTCTACTATGCAACTATTCTCCAGTCGGGAAAACCGTATGTTGCAGGATTCTTCTATAAAAATTAATGTTTATTTCAGCTACGAAGGCAGGAACGGCATTTGCGACATAGCTTTAAGCGAGCCACTCCTAAAACTGCGACCTCGCAAAGACCTCGTAGAAACACTACTCCATGAGATGATCCATGCATTCCTCTTCATCACAAGTAGAGACAATGACAGAGATGGCCATGGACCTAACTTTAAAGCGCACATGCACAGGATCAATAAGGCCGCTGGTCTAAATATCAGCATTTATCATGATTTCCATGATGAGGTAAGATTCCTTGAAAATATATTAACACACACCAGTAAAATGCAGATTTGGTACACAATAGGGTAGATTATAGGGTGTAATATAACAGTCTCTATCTCTTTAAGTGACAATAAGCCAGTAAGAGAAAGACAGTAATCCATTATGCCATGGAACTAGGCTTACCCACCTTTAGATAAAACCAAATTGAAACCAAGATTCTTGTAGAAGTTTTGCTAATATCTATACTGATGTGACAATTCCTAGGCATTTAATATTTTTTCAGAAGTTGTTCTTATGGGGTTTGGTGGAAAATGAACCTTTTTTTAATACCACAATTTACAAAACACACATTTTTCCCAAAGGGATAGGCAAAGGTGTACCCAGAACCCAGTCCCAATTTACTGCCGGGGTTCCAGATTTTTAAAAAAGTACTCAAAATTTCAGGTAGAACTATACTTGAGGCACTGGTGGAGGTGCAATGGACCATGTCAAACTAAGAAGCCATACTTTGGCGTAGTTCGACGCTATTTAAACAAGCCCCCAGGACCAAGTGACTACTGGTGGAATATGCATAGGAGAAGCTGTGGAGGTACTTTCATTAAGATTAAGGAACCAGAAAATGTTAAAAAACCAACCGTCAAAAAACCCAGAGCAAAGGAAAACCCCAAAGATGGCATGAAACAGAAAGTTCTAGATATTTATATAAACACAGGCAAAGAAATAACTACAACAATTGATAAAGACAAACAAATGAAAAAGGTGCCACCACTAACTATTCATAATGGTCAGACAAATAGGAAAAGTTTAGAAACTAATTCTGTTATAGAAAAAGTAAGAAATGTATGGATTAATAATCAATTACCTAAAGCAATTAATACACAAACTCGAACTGCAAATAAACACAAACTAAACTCTCATGTTGACTCTCCACCCAAGAAAATGAAAAAGATTGATGACTATTTCAAAAATGCTAGTTCCTTACTAAAAGATGTCTATGGCGATCAAATTGAAGTGCTTATATCGAGCAGCAGTAATAAATTGATTACAATTACTAATAAAGAACACATTAATGACAAAATAGACAAAGTCAATGTAGATTTAGTTGAATGTCCTAATTGTAACAGTAAAGTTAGTAACAAAGACATAAACAGACATCTTGACGAATGCCTAAACAAAGAAATTATTGAAAAACTGACCAAAGATGTACCAATCACTAGTCAAACTGATACAGGCAGAACAAAAGACTTAGTAGGCAAAATTCTAGATATAGCACCTCTCAACGATGAGACTGATAGAATTAAAACAGAAAGATCACCAACTTTTGAGAACAAAAAGGTGACTAAAAGACAAACCGACTTCATAATACCGAATACTGAATTTACAATTAAAGCTGAGCCTGGGACCAGTAAAGATATAAAACATGAACATATAGAGAATAAAGAATCTAATCAAAAAGATACAGAAATTGACCAAAAATGTCCATGTTGTGGTAACAAAGTGGACAAACCTATAGTGGAACATTTAGATGAATGCTTAGCTTTTGATAACACAACAATTCCTACCGAAGGTAATTCAGCTATAGAAACTATCATCATAGATGATGATGATGATAAATTTGATGAAACATTGACTTTCAATGCCACAGGGACTAAATCTCCTTGTCCTTGTTGCATGAAAATGATTGAAATTTCCAAAATGTATGACCATTTAGATGTATGTTTAAATACATGAAACTTTAGCTTTCTTTCACGGTTCGGATTTTTCTGGGAAGTTAAGTATATTATATATTATGATATGTATTTATAAACTAATATAATAATAATCGTCAAGTGCCTACAGGTGGATATGATCGTTTAAAATACAATGAGGCTGTTATTTGAATGTAAGTTTTTTTAATAACTCTATGATTTGATTGCAGTTATATTTTTTGTGTTATTTAATGATAATAGGCAGCATTAAGCCTCGTATTCACTAGAAGCAAATGTCGTTCAGTTGTGCCACAAAAGTTGTTTGTCCACATTCATTCAACAGACTATATAGATACAGTCTATGACTTGTGTATCTATCAATGACTTGAAGCGATTGAATTGAACCAACACGGCGATCACGGCGTGCCGCATGCGGCTGGCCGCATTATATACGATCTGCCGTAACCGCAACCCGGCTATCCGCGGTCTCAGTTCTATATAATAGTATTGTGTACCTCATGACGATTAAATCAACCGGTGTGGCTCAGTGCAGCCCATAGACCAACTGGAGCGTTTGACGGCTAGTTAGTGCATACGATACCATGTGATTTCATATACAAATCGAAGTGTGGTTAGCCGCATCCGGCACGCGGCATTTGCAATAGCGGTAAGCAAACCGCAAACCGCTCGACATGTCAAGAAACACGGTAGTTGGGGTAGATAGTAAGTAGGTAGCTCTATTGTTTAGTCTTTTTTCAGTGAAGGCCAGCTGCCCTATTTAAAAAGAAATCCATTCTACAGTTTAAGCTAAAATAGAGAAACACGTGTCGCGGGATATGTTTTTCCCATACTGAATACGAGGCTTAATATTTGTAATAATTGTTAATTTTTTTCGGTTTTAATTTAGTAATTATGTGATTAAACTTATGTGATATTAGTACTTACCTCTATGTTACTTAGCTTAATGATTATTAGGTTTATTTGATTGGGAATGAATGTTAAAGATTATAAACGAATTATAAATAATTAATGTCTTAATTAAATTGATTTTGTGAATTAAAATTTGTGGTTTCTGTTTCAGTTTTTATGAAATATCTTATTGCAATAATAGTAATTATAAAACGTATTAAGTTATTCTAAAGTAAAACTTTAGACTGCATTTTGAAATTAAATTTCACTGATATGTCACAGGAGAATCTGAAAAACAGAATAGTTGCGAAAAACCTAAGCTGATTAAAAATACCCTCCCAATCGTCCCCGTTGGAATATCGGGATAAAAATACCATATTATGTGTTATTCCAGAGTAAACTATTCACCACTTCCACGGTAGCTCAACTGGTAGAGTGCCCACCACGCGGAATGGTGCGGAGGGTGCGTGGTTCAAATCCCGCCCGTGGGTGAAATGTTTCTTCCCATTTTATATTGTATTTTCAAGCGAATAGACCGCTTAGTCAAAAAAATATAATATCTTTGTTTATAATAAACAATATAAAATGTTATGTAAGGCTGTGTACCTCCACTTGAGGTCGTCGGGACGAAACCCCCGCTGCAGAGGCTGCTTGAAGTTGATACGGCTTAAAAGTAGAAAAAGAGTCTTCTGCATATTCTAAAAATACTTACACTGATCAAAGGTTTGAATAGAAGCCGCTCCTCATCAGACAGCGAATCCAGGATCTTGTTATATCCCTTCACTACGGCCAATACGCTCTCATATACATATAATATCGTCTTACTCTTCATATAAACCTGTTATATAATTATCATTATCACAGTATGCTTATAACAGTAGTTCATCTAAGGCCGGTCGGCGAGTTAATAGCCTACTCTTAAAGCTAATGGTCGTCACTTTTATTTTTAGTTAAATATTATTTGCGTATTATAATACGCAATTTGCGTATTGTAAAACCTAGTGCAGCTTATAAGCAGCACTAGGTTTTACATAATGTAATGAAATGTTTTAGCAATTTATAAATGAGTTAAGTTTATAAAAGCCAATATTATTAACTTTTCTATTATTATTATTGTATTATTATTATAATGGTATTCCGAAGAATCATAAGTTTGAGGAGTCGTTATTGTTAAGCGCCACACACTTAAGACACTTAAATATTTTTAGCCTCTGTTCGAAGTCCTGATAAACATTTTTTTATTATTATAAAACTGCGTTAAATAATGTGGCTGGTGAGAGCAGGCAGAATGCGAGCGGGCGGGCGTGCAGCGTACATGGACGCGCGCGATCACTCTCACGGCACGGCCCCACAGAACACACACGGCCCTAACTGCCGCATACCGAATGCCGAATACCCAGTCCCCCTCAGATTGTGCTAATGTGTGTGTGTGACAGTGCGTGCGTACACGGCGCGCACACATTCAGACCGGCAGCGGCTAAAAACGAACTACTGTTACTGTTAGTATACTGTGTCATGTAGTTTGTGCCTTTGAGCATTCAGTACGGAAGTTGTCAAGTGTACGCCGTGAACGTTACATGAGCGGTTCTCTCATGAATCTTCTAGCACCTAAGGATGTACTTTTTGTCGGTCGAGCTGTGGCTGAGATAAACAGTTACATCACGCAAACTAATGCAGAAAATGAAGCGTTAAAATATAACAAATTGTTTCACAAAAATAGAGATACATTAACAAATTGTCTATTTACATAGGCAAAGGGAGGAATGCGTACGATTGACAACTTCCCGTTCACTGTGCTCTTTTTAGAGCACACTGAACTTAGAAGAAAAAACTTGTCTACTACCCATTATAATAAATTTTACATTGCCATAATGAATGGTCTAACTAAATAATACTTACCGCATACGCATGTTGGGGAATGTCTTGGCCTAGATTTTCCCAGTGGCTCGCCTCTTTACACAGGTCTAGGATATTACTGAAACATTATTATTATTATTCTTTCAAACTTGTGAGTTTACTAAACTCACAACTCGTTTATTTTTCAAATACTTAAGCATTAAAAAGGAAACGCGAGGAAATTTTGGCTATTTTATATCTATCTAATTTATCTAGCATGCGCTTGAAAATATACCTCTACAAGAACGCACAAGAAACTTGTACATAATTTAATCAATGAATGATACCCCAATAATACAGAAAATAACAAGAAGAAAATTTAAAGTTCGAAAGAGTAACAACTGGCGGCCTTATCGCTCGGAGCCCAAAACAACTATCTAATTTAAGACTGATACAAAGGTTTTATTGGCGCAGTCGGCAAGGATATCAAAATTATCTTTCCTTTGATTGACACTATATCATATCATCTTTTGGTAGAGGTATCTTTCCGAAGATTAAAATTAAATTAATTGGCTTCACTGAACACTGATGAGTTTTGAGTAATAAGCTCACTGTTAGTTTAAAAAATATTTTAGAGACTTTACTAATTTCAAGTCCTACGTGCTCCGGTTTCCGGTGAAATTTAAGGAGACTCTCCTGGCGCCAGAATTTTGGCCGGAAGGCATAGTGTTCCGGCGCTTTAGGGAGGCGAGACCGAAACATATCATCCCTAAAGCATACTTAGATATAGTTAATATAATATTATTATGTATGTTAGTCTGTAAGGTATTTATTAATATGGGCCTCTGGTGCGTATAATTTATTATACGCACTATTGCCTGAAATAAATGAATGTATTATTATTATTATTATTATTTACTGGAACCTGTATGGAAAATCCTATTATGTTGATAAACTTACACATCAATATTACACTCCATTAGTCCAGGGTTCTCAGCACTCTTGCGCATTAAAGTTCTGTTCAAACCGGCACCACATTTTTCGTCTAAGTTATGCTGAAAATATTCAAGAATTGACGATCATTACCTTTGTAAAAAGGATGCAGAGATAGATATAGAGATTGAAGTTAATATAGGTAGTATGATGAAGATTATTTTTGTACTAACGTAGAATCGTAATCTAAATAAATGTCAATGTAATTTTAGAATTACGAGTAAATGAGTGAGTTATCGCTATTTATAGTTAACCATTAGTAAAACTGACTACAGTTAAACTCCTGCCACATCGGTTAGGAGTTTAACTGTAGTAAACTTGTCGAAATTTAACTATAAGTCAAACATTTTTAACATAGGTGCTCTCCAGAGCCCAAGAAACCCAGCGTTAGAAATGAGAAACTAACCGTCCAAGATATGAACAGCTCTCTAATACCGACGTCAATGGCTCCCATCAGTCTGTTCACATGAATGATCACATCTTCAGAGTTGCTGCACGGCATCAGCCAGAACGATGCGTCTGTCATCACCTATGATTATTAACAAATTACAGTATGACACTAGTCAAATGTGTAAAACTATCAGTTGAAAAAATTAAGCCCTACAAGTATCTTGTGCGTTGTTCTTGTGAGGTTTCTTCCGAAAGATTCATTATCTTTATCTTCATTGACTTGCAAAAGTGTCATATTGTGACCAAATTAATAACTTTGACATTGAGTGTCAAGTTTCAAGGAACCATGTGCTGGGCAAAGCAAGCTAAGTAAACTCATTTGTGCTTTTTCTTGAATGTAGGCTGAACTGTAAACTTTAATGTGACCATATAAGTAGATGTCATTCATCATGGACATATTAGTATTAGAGATGTACCTAGTGGGATTGCTAAAATGTTAAGAAAATTATTAGACTCTCTTCTAGTCTTTCCTCGAGTACTGCTGGGGCTTTCAAAAGGTCCCTAGACACTGAGATCCAATATTCTCTTTAATTTCTGTCATTATTTCAAATATTGCTGTTCCATCCAGCTATATCTATCAAAACCTTATCCATGCAAAGTTGAAATTAGCAGCCTTAACGTTGGCCACGGTATTTGCGGATCTCGCTACATAGGATGTCCATTAAGTATCATCACACCTTTTTCAAATAAAGTAATCTATTCTTCCTCATTTTCAGCACGGCAGCGCGTCCCGAGAAGGAAGGCAGGTCGGCCGGGTGCTGACTGCGGGAGGACACCATGTCCTTCTTGGCTTCTTGGACCTCGTCACTGAACATCGCCCATACCTAGAGAACATTTTGGATTGCTGGTTAAAGCTAAACCTTTCTGGTAAAATCTTTTTATCTTTGGAAAGAGATTAGTACGAAGCTGGTGCGGTAGGTCCCCGCCACCCCAGCATGATCAAAAGTTTACAAACTCTGCATTTGAAATACCCATTATACTGACACTAGATACCTTCTAACTCTTAAAATCACTCGGTCTCTCAGTCTCAAACTAGGCTAGAATCCTGTACTATAAAAGGTAACCAGAAGACCTATTACTAAGTTACTGGATATCGTTTTTTACATGCGCAGCTGTGACAATAAGTTGTGCTCTGAGATAGAGTACCTAGTGCTATATTGTTGCTATATTATTTTAATAACTGCAAAGTTGCTAAGTCCATCCGTGTTATATCTTTGATTGCGTTACCAAATTGCAATAATCCCTGGAGATATCCCTCCAAGTTACGAAACCAAATTACGAGTCAAAATAGTAGATTAGTAGCCAAGGGCTGTAAGGCATCAATTGCAGCCCGAGATATTTAGGCGCACGAGCGCAGCGAGGGCGCCTATACTTCGAGGGTGCAATTGATGCTTACACCCGAGCTAACTACTCTGCTTTACATCTCGATTGTGAGGTAAGTAGAAAAAAATCCCAAAAACAAACAATATTTAAAGTAAAAGTTTTCTATTCCCGCCTTTTTTCATCTTTTTTTTAAATTATTTTTTTCAAGAACGAAAATGAGCTTCGTAGTTCGATATTTAAAATTGATGACTATTATACTTATACGAAGACAAGGCTGAATAGCGAAGCGACCTCTTTTGTCATTGGCCTGAATGCATGATGTCTATTGCCAGTGTAATGTACGCGAACTTTTTGAAAGAGTGAAGTTTTTTTTTAATTACTTACCGCCCTAGGGCTTTTCTAGCTACATTATTACCCTAGAGCGCTAATTGGTCACTTACAAGCCCCATTTGGGGGTAATAAGGACCTACTTACCGAATATGAGAGATGTAATAGTAGATTAGTAGCCAAGGGCTGTAAGGCATCAATTGCAGCCCGAGATATTTAGGCGCACGAGCGCAGCGAGGGCGCCTATACTTCGAGGGTGCAATTGATGCTTACACCCGAGCTAACTACTCTGCTTTACATCTCGATTGTGAGGTAAGTAGAAAAACACCGGCATTACAAGAATAAAACATTTTAAAGTAAAACTTTTCTATTCCCGCCTTTTTTCATCTCTTTTTTAAATTATTTTTTTCAAGAACGAAATTGAGCTTCGTAGTTCGATATTTAAAATTGATGACTATTATACTCATACGAAGACAAGGAATAGCGAAGCGACCTCTTTTGTCATTGGCCTGAATGCATGATGTCTATTGCCAGTATGATGGTTAGATGTACGCAAACTTTTTGAAAGAGTAAAGTTTTTTTTTAATTACTTACCGCCCTAGGGCTTTTCTAGCTACATTATTACCCTAGAGCGCTAATTGGTCACTTACAAGCCCCATTTGGGGGTAATAAGGACCTACTTACCGAATATGAGAGATGTAAAAACAATTTAATGTGACAAGTCCGCTGCTTGTTTATCTTGATATAATTTCTAGTAAAATATTATTATTCTATTATTACTTCAGCGGTCTTCTTCTTGAACACTCTCTTCAAATTTTTCCGTTTGGAGTAGTTGTTGAGTGAATAGAGCGCCACCACGGCTTCTTCCACGTGATTCACTCCTTCGAACACACACTCCACTAGGTTCTCTATTATTATCTGGAAAATAACAGAATAACATTTCGCTTTTTTCCCGAAGGGGTATAGGCGGAGATACCCATGTCCCAGGACTAAGTCCCATAGTAGATTTTAACCACACTTCGCATGTTATGTGTTTTCGGTCCGGGAGCGAGACTGTCACTGAGATAATTCGTAATAAAAAAGTCCAATAACAATTCGCCTGACTCGGGGATCGAACCCGGGACCTCATGAACGGCAGTAGAGATTGCGACCACTACGCCACGTGGGTAGTCAATTAAGCACTTAGTATGGTCTAGTCTTATTCTTTAATCACTCAAGTTAAGATTTCTTATATATTCGAGCAAACTCAACTTTTCTCCAGGATATACCCTGATATAATTTTACTCTTTCAGGATAACTTTTTTCGCGTTTTTCCCAGAAACGAGTAGGTATATAGAAAATTTTGTAGCTAAGCCACATTTTCTGATCTCGAATACTCATTATATCCTTATGGTCAGGATATAAAGAACTGTCACAAGTATAGCCCAGTCGTTTTAGGGGTTTCACCTCGGAATGAAAGATAATAAGCTGTAAATTGGTATAAACCTTTGTTTTGTCGTTCTAAATGTTGTCTCAAAAGTCACAAGTGCTATCGTGTCCGCGTCTTAAGATATTGAAGGTCAAAGGCCGTAAAAATTGGTTTTTCGTGAATATCTCGCTTTCTATTGCTTAAATGAGATTTGCACCTATTATAAAGTTGTAGAGTATAAAATTCTCTACAACTTTTGTTTGAACTTTTTTTTCATACGATCAACCGTTTTTGCGGTAGACCGCGAAGAGTGCGCCGCGTACAGTCATAAAAATGACAGGCCTAATGCAAGGTCAAGCGTGAGTTACGGTTATCAGTACGTTGTATAAAGTTAATTATTTACTACATTTATTGAAATGTATAATATACTATATTTAATGATAAATAAATATATGTATAAAATATATTCCCTTACTGTCTTTTTAACTTAAAATATAATTAAAATATGTAATCCAAAATTAATAATATACTATAGTTAAATATAAATAATTAAGTCACTTATTTTAATGACAGCCTCGGTGGCGTAGAGGGCGCATGCTTGACTGCCAATCAAGAGGTCCCGGGTTCGATCCCCAGGTCAGACAAAGTGTTTAAAATTGGATTTTTCCATTAGGAATTATCACAATAACTGCCTGGAGTCTGGAACTGTGCCTGGTAAATGGCAGTAGGCTCGCCCCCTATTACATGGGACCAATAAAATACTGGCGAAATGTGGGTGTATCTTCTATGGGACTGAGTCCTGGATACACCTCTGCCTACCCCTTCGGGAAAAAGGCGTGAATGTATGTTTTTTTTTATTTTAATGAAATATAAATAATTAATAATTAGTATATAAATAATGGTTATTATTTAATAATTATAATGTTTTAGTACATAATTAACTTTATACAACGTACTGATAACCGTAACTCATGCTTGACCTTGCATTAGGCCTGTCATTTATATGACTACGCGGCGCACTCTTCGCGATCTACCGCAAAAACGGTTGATCGTATGAAAAAAAAGTTCAAACAAAATTTGTAGAAAATTTTATACTATACAATTTTATAATAGATGCAAACCTCATTTAAGCAATAGAAAGCGAGATATTCACGAAAAACCGATTTTTACGGCCTTTGACCTTCAATATCTTAAGACGCGGACACGATAGCACTTGTGACTTTTGAGACAACATTTAGAACGACAAAACAAAGGTTTATACCAGTTTACAGCTTATTATCTTTCATTCCGAGGTTGACCCCTTTTTTTTACCTAAAATGACTGGGCCAGTATGGGTCTATTCAGTATTTCAATTCGAATTATACCCATGCCTATTAGATAAGATAATTGTGGATTGATACAACATTGAATACCTTGAACACCTTGAACTTAAGTATAAAAATCGATTGCATAACTTCATAATGGCTCTACACAACTCTTTTCTCTTACCTCAATATCCTTGATAATAGTCCTAAACTGAAGCACATCGTCGTACCACGAAGGCGCTTGCACGTCCAATATAGTGTGGGCGACGCTACGGACGTGGTCCAGACCATCATGGAACATGTGCTCGATTTGCTCGCATTTCTGCTCGAATTGCTCACCGCGAGCACCTCCGAACATCGGCTTGTTTATCACTTCCATTTCATCAATACTGAAGTATGAGAATACAGTGTTATGGTGATAGGGAGCTCCACTTCTTTTTCTTATGTTAATATTTTATACCTACTAGCATGGATTTAACTTTAGTATACAACATTTATTATAATTAAATTTCAACTATCGATAGTAAGTAGTCATCGCTAGTAATGATATTTTAAAGATATCGATACTATAGTAAATCCTACTTCTGATGTTGATCTTAATACGCTTGCGTCCCAATTTTACCCTTGAATTGTACCATAACTTGCATGGATTTTGTTATAGTACACTTACATATTAGTCAGTTGAGACGCATACGTAAGATGAATACAGGTTTGAGTGATCCGAAGATTCTCCAAGTCTTTGCAAGTAACCGAGTACATATATCAAACAAGAATTGTTTCATATTGTATTAGAGCTTCAGTTTGTTTCCAGCGCCTAGTTATTTAGTGACTCAACAATGGCAATTCGTGTTCATCTTTCGTGCAACATGGTAGATCCCTTACCGACTTACCGTCCAAAGATGACCATGCAATTGCAAACATCGAGCATATCAAAACATCTCTGCACAAACGAATCGATATAATTGAAGATCGAGCTGGTGTCCAGATCCCAACTCCCAGGTTTTATATCATTATGAGCTTCAGCCATCAGGTCATATATTTCCCTGTATTTCTTGCAACAATCTATGCACTTGCTGAACTCCCCCATGGCCCTTTTAGTCGCACCATCAAACAGACTCTCCATGTTAATGTAGTTTTTGCAAAGAATGATGATCTGATTGCTCAGAGCTTTGAACAAATTCGTAATACGTGCTTCGGAGTTGTAGTAAGGTGATTCCTGCCAAATGAATCTAAAGAGATTGCATATTTGGGGGATATGGTTGGCTATTTCGTCAGGGTCGACCACGCACTCTAAAACAGCGCACGGGTGCTTGATCACTTGGAGGTATTCTATATTCTTAGTAGCTTCATCAATTTTGCTGACTATTTCGTAGCATAGTGCTTGGAACTGGTGAATGAACGTCGAGTGCGTGGTCACCAAGATCTTGGTGATATGTCTGACTGCTGGATTCTTTAGTTGGTATAGAACTGCGTTCAAGTTTTCATCTGCAATTGGATGGAATTTGTTATTTTTGTTACAAATGGTACAACCAAGAAGGAGTTTTGTCTTCATATTATCGCTTTAGTATCAGCCAAGCGAAGCCTGTTTCTCGTGAAAGTGAATAGAATCTGTTCAAAAAAATCATCCAAGTCTATTTAGATCTATTTAGATATTATATTTAATGAGTGAACTTACGTCTGTATATCCAGAAGTCGTATTCATCACTCGGGCACAATAGTTCCTTCTCTGAAGCAACAAACGCGGTGTCTTCCAAGCAGGACTTAATCTGATGCGTCCAGTAGACCACCACGCCTTCAAGTCTCTTCACCAACTCTCGATCACCACTGGCTGCTTCAAATGAAAGCTGTTGACCTTCTCTTGGTATGTATAGAACAGTGAGGCCGAGCATTTTGTAGTACATGTCGGTTAGTTTGGCCAAGAACGTGTGAAGTTGAGAGCAGAATTCACTTTTTACACCTAGAATGAAGATAAGGTGACAGAAATGTTAACTTCGTGTTTGAAGAGTTATATACTAATACACACGGAAGTCGGAAGCTGTACTAAGTAAGATGTTGCAAGATCTAAGTTCTCCGAAAAACTGTCGCGTTTTTGCAATACTAGTGAGAAATTAATTTAACTTACTGTCAGGCCAAGTTTGTATAGCAAAGAAATAAGGAGCATAAACCAACTCCAGCATCTGTATCATGTTAGACTCCACAGAATCCACAAACGTGCCAAATATAACCTCATCGTGAAAGTTATCAGCTTTGAAGACCATTTCTGGTGTCCTCAGGAAGTATGTCAAGTCGTAAACTGGAGTTATGGGGATATCGTGGGCTGCTTTTAACTTGTCTCCTCTGAAATATACGCAGAGGATCAAGTCTCGTGGTTCTAGAAACCATTCCCTGATCTGATGTTTGACATCATCGGTCCAGTCATTGTCGCGGAGGTCGTAGAGGGTTGTCATCTTCATGACGTAAGAGACCAGTTTCTCTAGTTCCTCGGGATCGTAGACAGGCCTGCTGCCGGCCGCCTCGGCTGCTTCACGCTCGAGCTGAGCGATGCGTTCTCTCTCTGAAATCACATAATTTGTTGGAACGATGTTGGTTTCTACTTGGAGAATTCAGCATGGTAGGTCTATAGAGGTACCTACTTATTTATTTGTATGTAGCTTTGACTCGTTTTATAATATTGACGATACATTTTCTACACTAGTGTGTGCTACATTAAAAAGGCACAATGACACACTATGTTCCCATTGTAGGACGCATAGACGATTTTCGCTTCTCCTACTATCATCATACATAGGTACTCGTCGGTTATGGTGGTTGGAAATATGTACTATTGTTATTGCCAATCATTGTTTTATAGAAAAGGGGAGTAGGGTACGTTCTCTCAGCGCTTACTCAACAACTGGCATGTGCAATTTGAAAGAATTAAGATAGAAAGACGCATCTAAGACCGGAGTGAGGACGAGACAATTAACTTTACTGACGTCGTGGACCTCATGGGACCTAATTTGAGCTTTCCATTTTCGAGAAGCCGGCACCTCATCTCCCCTTTCTTTGAATCAATGTTGCCAAACTATTTATTTGTGAATACTAAGTATGTAATTATAATTTCATAGCTATACCTCTTTCTTCTTCCGAGTCATGGCTAAAATCGTCACTCCAAGCAACTTTAGGCCGTTTCACAACTCCCGACTCCGCCATCTTGACGGGCTAACTATCGTTAAGCA
Source organism: Hemistola chrysoprasaria (assembly GCA_947063395.1). Lineage (NCBI taxonomy): Eukaryota > Metazoa > Arthropoda > Insecta > Lepidoptera > Geometridae > Hemistola > Hemistola chrysoprasaria. The sequence goes on along the minus strand of OX346716.1, from coordinate 15,534,307 downwards.
CTTCTACTTAATTACAGCTTAATATAATTAAATTAACATTAAATCTCGTCATTTCTTAACAAATCAGTGGAATTTTTAGTTATACTGACAGCTCTTTACTGAAAACAAAAGAATTATGATTGCTGTTACAAATTACAAGGAGGTTTAATGCAAACTTACAAAGTAAGTTAGTTGGTTATTAAAGTTTTTGGTATTTTAATTAAAATATTGTTTTCTTGTTAAATTGGGTAATTTTTAACTAAGATATAAAAACTCTTTTAACCGTGTAACATAACAACCACAGCGTTTATAAACAACAATGTTGCTTAGTAGCCTCAGAGTAAGGATACCAAAGAGAACCAGTCGCACAAAAATCTGTTCCAAGCCGCGAGTCTGGTACCGCCGCAATATAGTCTGGTACTATGTGGTTAGTTGCATGGCAACCGTAGGCCGTGCGCGTGATGTCAGTGTTAGGTAAAAAGCTAACCGAATAACAACAGATACGTGCGTGAAAGCGATAGCTTTTCATAATTTAGGCATGTATTTTCAATAATTTTAGGAATTTATGTATCCACATTGCGTGTTTCTATTTTATTTTAATTTTTTAAACACAATAAAATGGACAACAGCGCTTTGTTCGAATGAAAAACTATGAAGTGGATTATATTTTAAATATTTTTGCATAATATTATCCGAACATAAATATATTTTTTTTACATAAATTAAGGTTTGGCATTAATTACCTAGTGAAATGAAAACATTTTTAACATTGAATTAAATATTTGTTTATTTTATCTCAATTACGTACTGTGCATTATAATATTATACATTTTGTTTCTAATTGGTTTACATTGCATAGTCCTCGTTAATTTTACATTTATGATAACATTTTTATATTTTTGTGACTTTCGACTATTTATTAAGAGTATAAAAGAATTCATATTACGTAACAATTTAGAATAATATCCTCAAAGGGCCTTTCTTCGTGCTAGAATCAGGCCCACGAACCTGACTCACTAATAAACCGAGATTCTATCATGTAACTTAATTGTCTTTACAAACATAAATACATTTTAATTTTAAACTCTTTGAAATTTTAATTCTTGTAATATATATTTATAAAAGTTAAAAAGTATAAGTGTGATTAATTTATTTAAAAAAATTAAATATTTAAATCACTAAATATTTTAGTGCATATAAGTCTACTCTAATGCTCCTATGTTCGCCCGCGTCGCTTAATGTCAAATTTAACATTGAACTTCATAGGGTGAAAAATCGTTCAATCCAAATTAGGCTTTAAACCAATCTTGTAAATAGAGTTTAAATTCAAATAATAGGAATTCAGTATATGTCAAAGCGCGTAATTGTCAGTGATGGACACGTTTTTGTGAAGCTTGTTCAGGGATTGTTCGTCTGTAGAAGAAAGCGATTCAACGTCATTGTTAGTAGCGTTAAATATCAATGAGAGTTGGATACTTGCTGCCTTTTTGGGGGAAGAGAGACCTCATTTTATTGATTAAAGCATTGACAGCGTCTCTCATTAGTCAAAATAAGCAAACCTAGCTTTCTGACAACTTCAATGAACTTACATAAATAAAAATAACTTTGAAGTGGTGTTTATCTGTTTTTTTCTGTTTATTTTACTTTGGAACGAGATTTGAGAATGAGATTTCATGAATAACTGTTGTTCAATTTCTCTACATAGAGGTTAGTCTTACATAATAACATTACATCACGTATTTTTCCCAAAGAGGTAGGCAGAGGTGTAACGGACACATCCAAACTTCGCCAGGTATTTGGCCAGGTTTTGTAGTGGTAGGCCTCTTTTGCAGGGGGCCGCCTGGGGAAGTACCACACCTTTGCCAGTTATTCATCCGACAAGCAGTAATGTGCAAACATTACTGTGTTCCGGTCTGAACGCAATGTTACCAGCGAAATTACTGGGCATGACGAGATTCAACAACTAATATCTCAGGGTGACAGGCGCAGTGCAGTGCCGCGCAGAATTTCGAGTATTAAAACACTGGGTGACACTGTGTCCGATATGGGCAATCATGATGCTTACCATCAGGCACCTGATTTGCTCGTCTTGTCACTCAGTATCATAAAAAAAAAAGGTATGTTATTGTAACCCATATGTAATAGGGGGCGAGCCTATTGCCGGTAGACGGCAATAGTCAATAGGGTCATAGTTCTAGGCTCCAGGCTGTCATTGAAATAATTTCTAATCTAAAGAAAAGGGGAGATGAGATACTGGCTTCTCGAAAATGGCAAGCTCAAATAAGGTCCCATTAGGTCTACATACGTCAGTAAAGTAAGGTCGTACGAGCGAATAATATTGTCTCGGTCGCACTTCGGTCTTACGTACGTCTTTCTATCTTTGTTGTTCATTATATGTCACTGTGCAAATTGCACGTGCCATTTGTTGAGTAAGCGCTGGGAGAACGTACCCTATGTCCCCTTTTCTTTAAATCAATGTTGGCACATGAATTCTTATTTAGAAGACCAATATCGTAGCAATAAATCTTTTCTTTGCCTGACCTGGGCAATAAACTCAGAAGGACATTATGAATTAAATGAATTAATAAATATTATCACCAGTGGCAGAAACAACGCCCCAACATGCGGGCTTATGGCGTGGGGCGTATTCACGTTCAGTAAGGAAGGGCGCGAGCGACTCGCCGTTCTCCTTCGAGCACTTCTCATCGGGCAACTTGTCGTCTCTCTAACTATGGTCATATTCTGCTATAACGTGTCTATGAAGGTTATGGTGCTGCTCGCTAATATACATCGGGTTTGTGGGTTTTGATTATTTTAGTTAGAGCATAAGGTTCTCATCGATCTCGGTCGTTCATCACAAGCTCGCGCAACTTCTAGTTTTTTTTTTTTTTTTTTTTATGGTAGTGAGTAACAAGACGAGCTAATCAGGTGCCTGATGGTAAGCATCATGATTGCCTATATCAGACACAGTGCCACCCAGTGTTTTAAAATTCAAAATTCTGCGCGGCACTGCACTGCGCCTGTCACCCTGAGATATGAGTTGTTGAATCTCATCATGCCCAGTAATTTCGCTGGTAACATTGCCCTTCATACCGGAACACAGTAATGTTTGCACATTACTGCTTGACGGATGAATAACTGGCAAAAGTGTGGTACTTCCCCAGGCGGCCCCCTGCAAAAGAGGCCTACCACTACAAACGAAACAAAACAAAGTCAAACGAATCCGCGTCAAACTCGTCAAATCATATAAACAATATTATTTATCGATTTTATTTTATTTGAATTGATGTCGCATAGGTGTCCTAAAAACGGCAACGCGGTAGGCCTAGGAGGAGATGGCGGGACGCGCTTGACTCACTTACGAATGGATGGCAGTAGATCGTGTCAGGTGGAAAGGCCAAATGTCTGTAGTTGGATCCTATAGACTGATGAATTTAATAATAATATTTTGTCCCATCAACAGTATAGAGATGTGTAAGCGTTGGGCGTAAGTATTATATAATATGTTATTGCGGATTATGATTAAAAATTCACGTGAAATTGCGATTTGCGATGATCGCTTAGTTGCGTTCTATTAAGATAATATGATGTTAACAGTAATAGTTAGTGCTACCCAGAATTTAAATTCAAAACACATTATCTCTATGTGTGTGCCTCTATGTGTGTAGAGAACGGATACGGGTTTTGTACTTAGTGTGTTGTTTTCCAAAAGTAAGTATACAAAAATGAAAGGAACTAGAAATGGTCATGGCCATCCAGTGCACTCCCCGTGAGTTAGATTTATCTACGTGTAAACTTTACAATGAGACAGAACGGCTTTTAAAAAGGAAGCACTTTAAAAATTCGAGGAATAGAAAACATTTTTTCACAGCTAATCAGTTTGAAAAGTCTAAAATCTTTTGACTCGAATCTGAAATTCTCTTTTCTATTATATACCTACCTATATTTACTTGTTTAGTGGTAATTTGTATACCATTCCGTACACAGGTAACAGTCATCCTCCTGTACGGTTTGATACTATTACAAGCATACGCGATGAAGCTACACTACACGGGCGGGCTGCGTCTGATTACCCTCATGTTGAAGTGTCCTTATTGGCCGAGGCTCGGGAATTTCACGCGCCTCTGGATGTTCAGCGGTTCAGTGCTGCCGGCTAATGGCTTGCTCGTTTATGCTGCTTGTAGGGCCACGCTTAAGGTTAGACCCTCACTGGTTTTAGAATTTAGACCCAAACGCAAACAGTTTTCACTCGCCTTAAAAATTGCCTTAAAAACAATACTGAACAGCTTGACGTCTTGCTTGATCTTTCGAATTGAAACTATCGTAATTGGCATATTTCCCTCTATCGCTTTTGTAATGTCACGCAATTAGAAATTGGATGGATTCAGTTCACGCAATGTGAAATTATTAATACAAGTTTTTCAAGATTATTAAATAACATACCTACCTATCCTATAACTAAATAGCTCCCTATTTATTGTAGGCCCTGACGAGAGAGCTGTCGGAGTCGCTTGGTAATGGAATATCGCAGTATCTGGTGGAGCCGTTCTGGAAGAGACTCATGGATACAATGCAGGTCTCTATTGAATTCAGATAATCACTGAAGGCCTTGTTTTGACGGACTTCTGTCATCATCATCATCATCTCAGCCACAGGACGTCCACTGCTGAACATAGGCCTCCCCCATAGATTTCCATTCAGTCCGGTCGCAAGCGGCCCGCCTCCATCGTGTTCCTGCCGCCTTTATCAGATCGTCTGTCCACCTTGTGGGTGGACGTCCTACGCTGCGCTTGCCGGTTCGTGGTCTCCATTCGAGAACTTTGCAGCCCCATCGGCCATCAGTTCTACGTGCTATGTGCCCTGCCCATTGCCACTTCAACTTACTAATCCGCTGGGCTATGTCGGTAACTTTCGTTCGTCTACGGATCTCCTCATTTCTGATTCGATCTCGCAGAGAGATTCCGAGCATAGCCCTCTCCATAGCTCGTTGCGCTATTTTGAGCCTGCTGATAAGGCCCACAGTCAGAGACCACGTTTCAGATCCGTAAGTCATCACTGGTAACACACACTGGTCAAAGACCTTCGACTTGAGGCACTGAGGTATTTTGGACGAGAAGACATTGCGTAGGTTTCCGAACGCTGCCCAGCCTAGTTGGATTCGACGATTGACCTCTTTCTCGAAGTTGGACTTACCGAGTTGGACTGCTTGTCCTAGGTAAACGTATGAGTCAACAACTTCTAGAATCGAGTTCCCAACCGATACTGGGGTCGGCACAACATGGGCATTACACATCACCTTCGTCTTCTCCATGTTCATTTTAAGACCGACCCGTTGAGAAACTCGATTGAGGTCTTCGAGCATCGTGCCGAGATCTTCCATCGAATCTGCCATGACTACGATGTCGTCGGCAAACCGAAGGTGAGTGATGTATTCGCCATTAATATTGATGCCGTGTCTTTGCCAATCCAGAAGCTTGAAGGCGTCCTCCATTGCGGCAGTAAACAGTTTCGGAGATATGACGTCTCCCTGTCTTACGCCTCTTTCCAACGGGATCGCCTTCGAACTCTGGTCCTGTACTCGAATCGACATAGTGGCGTTACTATACAAGCACTTCAACACTTCGATATACCGATAGTCAATATGGCATCGTTGGAGAGACTCGAGCACCGCCCATGTCTCGATCGAATCAAAGGCCTTCTCATAGTCCACGAACGCTAAACATAGTGGCAAGTTATACTCTTCGGTCTTCTGTATAACTTGACGCAGCGTGTGGATGTGGTCTATGGTACTGTAGCCTTTTCGGAAACCGGCTTGCTCGGACGGCTGGAAGTCATCGAACCTGCGACTGAGACGATTCGTAATGACCCTTGAAAACAACTTATAAACATGGCTCAGAAGCGAGATGGGTCTGTAATTCTTCAACATGGTGTTATCACCTTTTTTGAAGAATAGGACCACCACGCTTCTGTTCCATGCTTCTGGCGTCACACCTTTGAATATGACAGAGTTAAAGAGCCTCTGGAGGACTTTAAGTACCGGTGTTCCACCCGCTCTCAGAAGCTCTGTTGTAATGCCGTCGTCACCCGGCGCCTTGTTGTTTTTAAGTTGTTTCAGGGCCATCCTAATCTCGTACAGGCTGATGTCCGGGATATCTTCGGTATAGTGTCGGGTCAGCTTGGCTCTTGGATCTTTGGCCGTGCTGCTAACAGGCTTTGCGACCGAAGCGTATAGCTGCCCATAGAACCTCTCGATCTCCTCTAAGACCTCTGATTTTGTCGACGCTATGCTGCCATCTTCTCTCTTCAGCTTTGTCAGCTGGCTTTGCCCAATAGACATATCTCTTGCGAACACTTTGGAGCCCTTTTTCCGCTCTATTGTCTCTTTGATATTATTAGTATTAAAGAGACGGATGTCGTGCCGCAAGGATTTGGAAATTCGTCTATTGAGCTGCCTATATGACTTAGCATCATCGGGAGATTGCAGCCGTAGCGAGCGTCGTTCAGCCATGAGGTTTAGGGTGTGATCAGATAATTTTTGAGGTCTATTTGTACGGCGGGGTTTATAGAACTTAGAGCCCACCGTTTGGACAGTTTCTACAAGCCTGTTATTAATTTCGTCCACAGACGCATCAATATCCTCCAGGCAATCGAAGCGATTAGAGAGTTCGAGTTGAAAGCTTTCGGGGTTTTGTATATGGGCGCGAGTAGGTCGGAGCGTGGACTTCATCAGGCGTGACCTCTCATGTTTGACGTCAATATTCAATGTGCCTCTTACCAGTCTGTGATCACTACCGGTTTTCACCCTGTGAATCACAGAGACATCATTGAATATTTGCCTCTTGTTGGTCATGATGAAATCTATCTCGTTTCTCGTGGAACCATCGGGACTCAACCAGGTCCATTTCCTGTGAGGCGGCTTCTGAAAGAAAGAATTCATCATAAAGAGTCCCTCTTTCTCCAGGAAATCGGCCAGCCTCTGTCCCCTTGGGTTCCGTTGCCCATATCCAAATTGCCCCACTCTCAGCTCGTCATCGCTTTTCTTGCCTAGTTTTGCGTTAAAGTCCCCCATAACAACAGTGAAGTGGGTCTCGGACGTATGTATGGCCCTACTGACGTCCTCATACATAGTCTCCACCTCATCATCTGGGTGTGACGAGGTCGGTGCATATACCTGAATGACCTTCAGCGAATATCTTTTAGATATTCTGAGTATTAGGTATACGACCCTGCTCGACACACTTTCGATGGTAATAATGTTGTTAGTGAGGGACTTGTGGACGAGAAAGCCGACACCACCTTGGGACTGTTGGTCGCCCTCCCGGTAGTAGAGTAGGTTACCTGATCTTAGGGTTATCGTGTCCTCGCCCTCTCTACGGACTTCAGACAACCCCACAATATCCCAACGTAACCTATCTAATTCCTCTTCCAGCTCAATGATCTTCTCGTCGGTCCTCAAAGTGCGTATGTTGTGTGTTACCAGGGCCAGTCGTCGTCGTTGGGGTGGGTAGCCGGAAAACTTCCGGGGATTCTTAGCACCCCCTGCTCCGCCGATACCGTGACCGCTACCGGAGTCAGGAATAACGGAGCTGCCGGGTACTGGGGGCCTGGTCTGTATGGTGCTGTTCATTGGGGGGGTTTTGCCAATACTCGCCACGCTTGGCAGGCGGGTTGGCGAGAGCAGTTTGGTGGTCTTTACGCAGAGGACGCCGCTACTCGTCCTCTGGATACCTATCAGCCGGTTCCTATGGCAACCCAGGTAGAGAGGGTGAGGTACTATTCTAATGCCGGTACCCCACGGCAGACGGACTTCTGTGATTGGCTAAAATTATTCGATCAACCAATCACAGAAGCCAACTGTCGGTGCAATCGCACTTTTCCTTTGCGCCTGAGGGGAAGCTGTGTAAAGAGGTTTTCATCAATTCTAAATTTGTGCTTATTTATAATAAATCAAACGCAATAAATTACCTACCTACTGAATATTAATATAAGTATAGCAATACCACCACTATTCCAGGGTCTAAGCTATACTTACTGACTTTCCATTCCTTTTCCTGAGACTTTCCATTCTAAAATAAGTCTTTTTTTTGTGAATTAAGCTATTTATGTGTGATTAAGTATTGGGAATTAAGCTTTCTTTTGAAAGTTGTTCAGTTTGATTGGTTGATTGACCTCGTTAAGTATAATTGCACCTTTTTGTAACAACTTGTATAATTTCAAAGTGTAATTCCGAAACCTCCGGTAATAATTCATGGCCCTTATTTTTTTTCGTTCGTACGAATATTATTATCATATTGTCCTTCCAGATAGAGTTGAGTTGTTGCGGCGCCTTGTTGCCGAGCGACTGGCACGAGATACCCTGGATCAACATGAACTTCCTCAACGAACACTCCGACCTAGTGCTCAAGTAAGATATGATGATGTATATGCAGATAGAGTTGAGTTGTTGCGGCGCCATGTTGCCGAGCGACTGGCACAAGATACCCTGGATCAACATGAACTTCCACAACGAACACTCTCTGACCTTGTGCTCAAGTAAGATATGATGATCCAAGCTATTAATATACGCCTGCATTTTGACATATTGTTTACATACAGATATATACAGTCAAGCCTTCCCGTTGTGGTAGGCAGAGACTATTTCTCTCCGTTTGTGATCTTGTCATACGACACAAATTACTCATACTGATGTGGGGGTCGTATGTAACATTGGTATTAAGATACGAAGTAAAATATATATTTAACACCAGTGTTACACTGGTGTTAAATATGGGGGTAGTGTGTAACAACTCCGCGCTTGGGAACCCTACAGCCTATTCTGCCATCAGTTCTACTTGCAATGTGCCATGATCTTAATTTTCATTCTAGCATTAATCTTACTTCTTAGATAGTCTGATGTTTATAATTTTCGTATCTCGTGTACAGACTGGCAGGAAGCGACGGTAAAGTGTTACCGCCGGTGTCTCCCTACTCGTGCTGCTCACCGAGAGTGCTCGCCGTTTGCTATCATGATCCTTTTCAGCAGGTCAGTTTGTATAGTTTGTACATATTGTTTAACCCCCGACCAAGAAAGGAAGGGGTGTTATAAATTTGATATTATGAAGAAGAAAAAGCCGAAATAAATTCGATTTTTAGTGTGTTCTATGATGTTATTACAGAGTTGTTTTAATGTTTATAACTAATGTTATAAACTATGGCGTCATATCGCGTCTGTATCAATGCAGGTCTGTAGGTAGCAGGTATGTAGATTAAGGAGATGGCGGGAACAATGTTACACAAATAGAGAGGGGTCTTATGATTTAAGACGTTAGCGATTTCCAGTAGTTAGTGAGTTGCGTGACGGGGCAGGCACGATAACGTCTCGTTGTCCTCTACATCATTGTCCCCTCATTGTTGCCAGGAAGAGATCGCCGCCAGTTGTTACTTCTTTCTAGTTTTTCTTCTTTGTTATTTTCTGATATATTGTGGTGACAATAAAGAGTTTTCATTCGTTAATTCATACGTGGCAGCCGGAGTGGCGCTCCCTGTGGTCCCTCGGCGGCGCATCGCTGCACGCGCGCGGCTGCGTGGAGGCGGTGCGCGCGCCGCTCGCGCGAGCCTTGCTGGCGCTGCACTGCTTCTGTATGATTAACGTTATATTGCAGGTATATTTTGTTATTTATTTGGACAATATTCATCTCCAAACGTTTGGACCATCTTTAGGATTCCGAACCGCAAAAAAGGAACCCATATAGGATCACTTTGTTGTCAGTCTATCTGTCTGTCTTTCAAGACACTTTCACGGGAACGCGTGGAGGTATCAAATTGAAATTGATATCAACTACTCAGATCTGCGGTCTCTTGTGGCTAAAGGATCAAAATACCCAGTGATTACAAGTAACTCCGCATACTGTAACGTATTATTTCAGATGTTAATCCTCGTGCTCTCTCAGCTGCTGAGCTCCAGCGCGCGCGACGCCGTGCTGCGCGGCGAGCGCGCGGGGGCGGGCCGCGCCGCGCTGCTCGGGGCTTGTGTTGTTACACATGACCCACACGATAAGGTTAGCTGTTACATATCACCCCTGGTGTTCAACACCAGTGTTACACATCACCTCATGACTAAGTACTAATGTTACATACGACCCCATCATCTTAAGTACATGTTACAATATTACCTATATTATGATAAAGGAACGTTACGGCGCTCACGACCAAAAATGTTTTATTATTGTTTTGATGCTTTGAAAAAAGATCAACTTAGGATCGGAATCTTGTATTTTACATTTCAGTACTCATTTTATATTGCCTGACGAGCTTGGTGATTTTTTGATATACCTACTTACAATATGTTTAAAAAAAGTGTAAGAATACGTAAGGGGGTGCATCTACCAATCAAACTATAAAGCTTTCAAAACAAGGAATTGCGTATATCACAAAAAAAAAAATTCGACATCCGACACAAAACTTATCAGTTATCGGCAAATTTGTATGGGAAGTCGAATATTTTTTTGCGATCTGCTGACGTAAGTCAATAATTTTGTTGCGAAATTTGCAATTCTTTCTTTTGCTTAGGTTGATGGGCAAATAAACCAACTTAAATATTACTATTCTTTTTAGTGTAACGTTGTGTATCGCCGTTTCGTACTCGTAGGTAGCAAAGCCGTGTTCGAGTGCAGCCGAATGCTTGAACGAGTCGAGCGCGTACGCGATGTCCTTGCACCGACGGAAGCGCAGGAGAAAACTGCCCAAACGCAGTAGCTTACCTTACTTATCTTAACGGTAAGGAACTAAATAATACTTATTTACAAGTTGTCATCATAATCTTAGCCGTAGGAAGTCCTCTGCTAGACATAGGCCGCCCCCATAAAGGGTGTTATTGCCAATACTCGCCACGGTTGGCAGGCGGGTTGGCGAGTGCAGTTTGATAGTTTTTGCAAAGAGGAAACAGCTGCCCGTGCCGGGTGGAAAGGGTTGGAGTATTTTTCTAAAGCCGGCACTCCACGGTATGGCTTACAATATGTGCATCGCTGTTTCACCCGCTATAAAGGACTCTGTATGTGATTTATTTATCTAAAGGACCCACCTTTAGATAAATAACTGAGCGGTGTTACGGGGTGTAATGTAACACTCTCCATCTTTTAATATCTCGTTGTTAGTTCAAGAAATAGTGTTTACATTACGAGTTTTAGTAGTGGTAGGCCTCTCTTGCAGGGGGCCGCCTGCAACTAATAACTCAGGGTGACAGGCGCAGTGCAGTGCCGTGCAGAATTTTTGAATGTTAAAAAACTGGGTGGCACTGTATCTGATATGGGCAATCATGATGCTTACCATCAGGCACCTGATTCGCTCGTCTTGTTACTCACTACCATAAAAAAAACGCTTTTAAGGCGGTTGCTCTTCCATAAAAATTGAAATTTCCCAAATATGGAGAAAGAGAGCGTATTAAATTTTCCACTCAATTGTTTGTTGTTGGCTCTTAATCTGGACTTTTTTTGCGCAAACATATTATATTGGGTATAAGAAAACCTTTCTTCCTTTTAATATTTACAAAAAAAAAAAACATTAAAATAAGATCAATTTTTATTTTTATATATATGACAAAGCTGGTTTTCTTCAACCAAATATATTTTGGCGCAAATAAAGGTCAGATCAAAAACCGGAGTGGAAAATTATTCTCTCTTTCCCTATATCAATTTGGGCAATTTCATTTTGTATGGAAGAGCGACGCCCTTAACCGGTCAGTTAGTAACACCCACCTTTTGCTTTCTAAAGAAAGAACTGTGCGTAATGTAACACGTAATTGCATACGAGGATGCTGATTCTTAATTCAGATTACTGCAAAAATATTTTTTCTTTCATTCAACCGTTAGAAGTCCACTGCTGAACATAAGCCTCCCCCATAAGGGGGGTTGTTGCCAATACTCGCCACGCTTGGCAGGCGGGTTGGCGAGCGCAGTTTGATGGATTTACGCAGAGGACGCTGCTGCCCGCCCTCTGGATCCTATAACCCTTAGCCGGCTCTTACGGCAACCACGGGGAGAGAGGGTGAGGTACTATTCTAAAGCCGGTAACCCCACGGCAATTTTTTCTTTACAGATACATAATATTCCAAGTGGACTACACAAGTTTATATGTAAAAAAATGTAAATACATAATAAATAAGAATGTGAATAAAACGACAATGGAATCAATGCAAAGGCTTTATATTTCGATCATTATAAACATTTCTTACTATCTAATCAATTAAGTAACAATGCGAGAATGCCTAAACCGTTTGTGCGGCGTCGATTATATCATGAATGATGAGATTATTACCAAAAAAATAAATAAATAAATAAATATTTGTTCCGGCTCGGGCGACCGCCGCCGGGTGTCTTGATCGACGTCATATTAATATTAATATACAAAACGTTCATATATACAAAACGGCGCCCATGGAATGTTATAGCTCTCAAAAAGAGAAATCTCGTCGGGAATATTACGGGGGGCGAGAACCCGACGAGAATTTTTGACACAATTTTGCTCAATTGCAATTATCGATTCGGTATCGATCAGGAGGGGATCGATATGAAAGTACGTCAATGACGTTTTAAATTATATAGGCACGGTTACATCACTGCAATCTGAAAATAGAAAGGTTGATTGTCCGGAAGCAAAATCGGAAATGTAGACCTAAGTCTGATTCTCAAACATATTTGATAGAAATTTTGATGTTGAAAAGTGTTTGATATCATCAGAATTACTGTCAAAATGTCGTAAGGTTGGTAATTGGATCCCAAGCGCTCACCGGTGATCTCAAACCCAAACAGAAGGCAGCATAACATGTCCATACAATTTAAAACGTCACTTGTAACTGATGACACAATCAGCTGTGTTTAGCTGTTTTCTTGATAGATCATAGAGGTGGCGGTCCGTCCGGATACCTCAGTACAGGCTCGAAGCCCAGCCCCGGGGAACAGTTGCTTTGGGAATGTGGTGCTAAGGCCGCAGCTCCTAACAATAATAGAAGTAAAGCCTGGAAAGGGAGGGAAGCTCTAGCGACTCGGCTCACGAAGCGAAGGCCTCTCTGGAGTCGAGACATCTCCTGGTCTTCTGGCTCGTCACTTGCGACCACACTGTCAAACAAATATTATAGTTTTATTGGTTGTTTGAAGGTGGATTTTATTGCGTGAATCCATGAACCACTTTGGGGTGGTCTACTTTGAGTGGACGGAAAGAATTTTTGTACTAAAAGCTCTATCAGTAAACCCTAACTGTTAGTGTTCACGCACACATTCACACCTTTTTTCTAGATTCATAGGTGTGAATATGCCGTCATTTGTATTAGCGAGCTGGCTTACTATGGTGCTTCAAATTTTTTTAAGAAAACTCAGTCTGCCTTTTTTTCTAGATTCATGGCATGGATATAGTAATTTTTGTAGGTAAAGATGGCGCACAGGAGAAACAATGCACATAATTATAACGCTTTTAAACTTCTGCAAGGGGGAGTAGAGCAAGATCTGTGCACCATTTATTTGAGAGGGTACATAAAAGTTGTTTAGTGAAAAAAAATGTATGTCAGAAAAGTGATTTACTACAAAAACTCTACCAGTATAATAAGGCTATAAGAGAATAAGTATTTTTAAAAGAAAACGAGAAGAAAGTATGTTTCATGAGTTTATAAAAAAAATTCTTGAAAAACTTGAAAATTATACATTGATAAAGATTGCCACTCTTGAAGATCATGTTTGTGATGAATAAAGTAATAAATAAAGCAGCCAAAGATCAAACTAGCCAACCTACAGTCTCAAGTTATTGTGTCAGCGTGTTATTTCAACTATAAAACAAAGGTCAGTACACACTATGATAATATATAAGTAAAGGCACCAGTGTTGAGTACAGATGGATATTGGGAGCTTTACGCAGAGGTAAAGGGTAGAGCGAGACAGCTTGTAGCACCTCTCACTCTGTGCCACGAAAAGGATATACGACAAGAAACCGATACGTACGAGAATAGCACGTACTTATAATTAAAATGAAAATGACCATTACCATTAAATCTTTTTGCTCTATATAATACTAACATTACGGCAAAGTGACGGAACTGTAGTGCCGTCGTTCGGGCGTCGCTATAACTAGGCACAAACTGACTCAGTACTTCGATTGCGCCGTCTAATTGCTAATTGTACTCGACATTTCTTCTATGGGTGCGATCATAATAAATACCTAGGATCAATGACCGTCTTTCTCTGCATTTGAAGCATACTAAAACTGACACTAAGGGGCCATCCATAAATTACGTCACACGTTAAGGGGGAGGGAGGAGTTCGACGAAGTGTGACGTTGTGTGACAAGGGGCGGGGAGGGGTCCCAAATTTTATGACATCACATTTTTTTTTAAATATAATATTTTATATCTAAATATTACAACACTAAATTTCAATTTGTTTTGATTAATATATTTTAATGTTTATTATTTTTTATGTTTTGTTAAATTTCATGCCTATGTTTGATTTGATGTTGATTTTATTGAAAAATAATTTAAATGGAAATAATGGAAAATGGAAGCATTTTTAATTACATAAATTTCCAAATGTAAAATTGCAAAATATGTGACATTAGACTGCCTCGGTGGCGTAGAGAGCGCATGCTCGACTGCCAATCAAGAGGTCCCGGGTTCGATCCCCAGGTCAGGCATAGTGTTAAATATTGGATTTTTCCATTAGGAATTATATCAATAACTGCCTGGAGTCTGGAAGTGTGCCCGGTAGATGGCAATAGGCTCGCCCCCTATAACATGGGACCAATAACATACTGGCGAAATGTGGGTTTATCTACTATGGGACTGAGTCCTGCGGAAAAAGGCGTGAATGTATGTTATGTGACATTACACTAGGTGGGGGGAGGTCTCACAAACGTGTCCAGCTGTGACAAGGATGGGTAAAAAAAATCATAAAATTCGTGTGACGTAGTTAATGGATGGCCTAACTTTACAGCGACATAATCAGATGGCCAATTATAAGTAGTACTATAGTTCTGCGAGTAATAAAACATTCGGGGAGTCTCGCGGCCTTCCAATCTTCAAATGTACTCACACTAGTGTCGATATGTGTACGTGTAAGCAGTACTTACTCATTCTCGTCCAAGGGCAGTAGATGTATGGCCGACAGCTGTTCCTCGTCGTCGTTTAGCTACGGGGAGGAGAGGAGATATACGTCAAAATACTGTGCGAAGCGACTACTCGTGATTATAATACGGGGTTGTTAGTCTGGTTGCAAATATATGTATTAGGTACTTATAATACTGTCTCGTAATTAACTCTAAATAAACCAAATGCAACGCGTAACATAATACTGGAGGTAAAGTAATACTGAAGGGGGTGTTTCTATCTACCCACCTAAGCAGCTTGCAAAAGAAAGGATTACGAAATTTGCAAAAAACTTTCGACTTCTCATACGAATTTGCCCATTAACTGGACGATTATGTATGGGAAATCGAACATTGTTTTGCTAAAGCTGTTCAGTTCGATGAGCAGATGCACCTCTTTAAGTATTACTAAGAACATCTTTTTTAAACACGTTGTATTATTGAATTTACGCTGCGACAATTTTGTTTCGTTTGGGATACGAGTATGTCAAAAGAAAGTAACACGATTAAAGCTGGACATATCCGCTAGATGTAGGTAACTTGACAGGTTTAACTGCACAGCGAACTGCACAGGTGAAACTATCATGTATCTACGTACATTCTAGCGGGTATATAGCCTTAGCAATTTTTGCAATCAGACAATCAAAATACAAATTACATTTCAAATTCACAATTTGAACGCCAATCTCTACCTAACGAAAGTAGGTATGCGTACTAGTGTTTATAGACTGTAAATACTAGAAGTATTTAATAATTGAGTACTAGGAGCATCTTGTAGTACTAGGGTATCTTTACTAGTGTGTTTACAAAGCTGCCTAACGTTGGTACTTATTTTTTTGTGCTCTGTGACGGAAGCGGTGTGGCAAATTATAATGAACGCATTTCTAATGGGTCTACTGTTATTTAGTAGATATCAGTTAAATATTATGTTTGAATGTTGTCACGATTCGCGAAGATCATAATATTTGTTCTATAGGTAGGTTTAACTATCATTATTATAGTTATGGTTGTGTACAGATTTTTGTTGACCGCGAAATTTGAAAAATGCTAAATGGCTCACGAGACTGATTTTGATAAAAAAATAATTCGTCAATTTGTATGTTCAAGATGGAGATTTATTGAGCTAGTGCCGCGTATCTAGTGTATCTAGTGTCAATCTCAGTAATCGTAGGCGACACAATAAAAACGTTTCCATCCGAGCGCTCGGCACACATTGAGGCGTGTCCACACCGGCCGAGGAATCGAATCGCAAGGCTGTATAGAAAGCCATGCTGGGACTTTAGACATTACAATATCGAATATTATTTTACCAGTCTAAACAATATAACAGTTTCAATGTTTCAGATTTAACAATCAGTAATTATAGCATTTTATTAATAATTTTGACACATCATTCGTTCTATTTTCTAATACGATTGGTTGATTTATTATTCGTCAAGTTGTCTTTGAATATTATTAAATACAGTTGCCAACTTGTAAAGAAATGTTGCTATTCTAAATAATAAATGTGATAACTATTTCACTATTTTAAATTAAAGCTTTTAAATTCATAATCTAATATGGCTATTGATATTTCAGCGAGGCTGTATACGGTTTATTTAGAAGGCGAGTGTGAAGTGTACAGTATAAGTTAGTGATAGTTACCATGGTGGCAGAGGAAGCGACGGCCGCAGCGAGGGCTGAAGATCTGGCGGGTTGCAGGCGGGACAGCGCCGCGCCCAGCTTCAGGGCGTACACGCCGGACAACTTGCGGAGGGACTGGAGCCGGAGACGGAGCTCGCCCAGTCTGGACCGGGGAGATGAAGTATTCAATAGATAAATAATGTGAGTGGCCCCACGAAAAGGTTAGGGAAAATAAATTATTGCGAGAAAATCGAGATTAAAATTTTTGGTGTCGTGTACAGACGTTCTATGGTTTTGCGAGTTTTCTAGGTATAGACCTACCACTAAAAAAAACTGTTTGGTCCAAAACAAAGAGGCGAGTCTAAAGAACCAAAATCACCAATAATCATTTTCGATCCCTACAGACACCTTTTTGTATGACTAAAAAAAACTAAATAAAAACTCGTTTATTTGCCAGAATGATTGTACTAAACTTACAAAATAATATGAGAAATATTATATAGGTAGCTCACTGAACTGGAAGAGAAAAAACTATTTAAAACATTTTTAGCACCGTCACGTAATGTCACTTTATTCACCCTAATTAAAAAACCGAATATTACCACAGAATACTAAAGGGACAGAAGGATACTCTTTAAAATCATTTAAATAAATAGCGACTCTAGATCCGACGCAATAAGTGCAATTCAGGTCGCACAGTGCCTTACTAATTATCATTATATATAATATACAAGCTGCCTCTCTTTCTATCGCGTACGTCTCTATCTGTTCTCTCTGTCTAGCCCATAGAAATTGTACCGTAAAGACGGGCGCCCCGGCTACTTGTACACACCTCGGACACTCGACTCAATTCCTGTACTAAAAGTCAGGATATAACCTACCTACTACACAGACACTGCACACATAATTTTGTATACGCGTGTATTTTGTATAGAGCTCAATCGCTCGCGGGGTGAGGAAGGCCCGATTGGTGGGCGGATGACAGTGTCCATTCTATACGTAGTATAATATTATTATCTGTTCTGTGGTCTCAGGGCTGGTATAGCTCCCGAACTCCGAAGCTACACGGAGGGAACATACCTGCGACATATATCCTGTGCGTTCTGTCCCTCGGCCTGCCGCAGCAGCTGGGCAGCATCATAGAGCGCCAGCACGCGCGGCTCGGCGCGGCGCAGCTCGTCCCTGAGCTCGGAGAACCGGCGGAAGTCTCGCTGCAGCTCGGCCGCGGGCCGCGACAGGCGCAGCGGCTCCCGCGACCGCACGTTACGTTCCGCGCTCGCCAGCTGAGACACTAGCTCCACCACTGTTGGTAATATGACTACATTGATAACAGCACTCAGTAGATGGAATTATTTAATGTTACAACTTAAGGAGATTAATTACCCTACGGTTTTCTGTAACCGAATATTGTTCGCCTAAAGTTAACCTTCGTTCTCCTTCGTTAAAAGCCAGATCAAGAGCCGATCACAAACAATGGAGTGGAAAATTATTATCTTTACCTCCCCAACGGCGCGTTGAAAGTTCCACATTAAGGTTACGGTTTAGGAACCCAGGCTTCGGATTTGAAGCCGGACGGACTACCACTAGATGTAAATATGAAAATGGAGAGCAGTAGTGTTATACGTTGCCACGCGCCGGCCTGGACACACGCGGCGTCACTACACACTCGGGATCGACTCACCGATGTCGTGGAACTGGCGGTTGTGTACGAGCGCGGCCTGCAGCCTGCGTTGCCACGCGCCGGCCTGGACACACGCGGCGTCACTACACACTCGGGATCGACTCACCGATGTCGTGGAACTGGCGGTTGTGTACGAGCGCGGCCTGCAGCCTGCGTTGCCACGCGCCGGCCTGGACACACGCGGCGTCACTACACACTCGGGATCGACTCACCGATGTCGTGGAACTGGCGGTTGTGTACGAGCGCGGCCTGCAGCCTGCGTTGCCACGCGCCGGCCTGGACACACGCGGCGTCACTACACACTCGGGATCGACTCACCGATGTCGTGGAACTGGCGGTTGTGTACGAGCGCGGCCTGCAGCCTGCGTTGCCACGCGCCGGCCTGGACACACGCGGCGTCACTACACACTCGGGATCGACTCACCGATGTCGTGGAACTGGCGGTTGTGTACGAGCGCGGCCTGCAGCCTGCGTTGCCACGCGCCGGCCTGGACACACGCGGCGTCACTACACACTCGGGATCGACTCACCGATGTCGTGGAACTGGCGGTTGTGTACGAGCGCGGCCTGCAGCCTGCGTTGCCACGCGCCGGCCTGGACACACGCGGCGTCACTACACACTCGGGATCGACTCACCGATGTCGTGGAACTGGCGGTTGTGTACGAGCGCGGCCTGCAGCCTGCGTTGCCACGCGCCGGCCTGGACACACGCGGCGTCACTACACACTCGGGATCGACTCACCGATGTCGTGGAACTGGCGGTTGTGTACGAGCGCGGCCTGCAGCCTGCGTTGCCACGCGCCGGCCTGGACACACGCGGCGTCCCACCGCGCGTTGTCCTCGGCCAGTCGCGCGCGGACACGCTCGGCGTCGGCCGCGGACCGCGTGTGCGCCGCCACGTGGCTGCCCACCACGTTTAGGGACACCACTATTGACTTGTGCGAATCTAGGTCCAGTAAGAACTCGCGGTGATCCTAGGAAAAACAGATACAATACAAAGTTATAATCAACTTTCACACGGTTTTCTACATAAAACCCGCCCCCTTATTACGAACAGCAGTAGAAGTGTGGAATGCGTTTAATTGCTTAATGTCTAAAAATGACGTTTGACAGCAAAATTTACTGCTGTTGTTACGCGATTGCATGTTCGTAAAGTTGTTGTTGTCATGTTCCGGACGAGTTAACTTGACACCCCGCTGTTCCTTGTCATCCTTGTCCTTCTAGCGATCGCCCACACTACAGGATATATTTATCTTTCGTTTACATTCAGTCACGCCTTGTTCCCGTTGGAGTAGACAGACTATTTTTCTTTACTACGATCTTGACACGCTGATCTTGACACACGACTTTCACTTCTACTTTCATCATAAAAATATTACACCTACGTCACTACGTTCCTTTAACACACTATTCCTCGCACTTTATTCATAATGGTCACTCCAGTCGAACTTCTCATCTCCACAGCATTAATAAAAATTGTTAGAAAAATTGTGTACTACCTATCGATATGCCTCATCCATCTCAGTACCTGTATAGCATCTTCAAGTGCGTCATATTGTTCAGGAGGATCAGTTCTGGCGGCATCTGTAGCTTCAGCGAACTGCAGCCACTGCTCGAGGCGCCACAAGTCGTTGTCGAGTTGCTTCCAGTTGCGCTCCGAGCATAGAGGGCAGGTGAGGCGGCCTGGCTCACTGTGGGAACGTTGTCACTCAATTTATGGTAGTTTTCTTTCATTCTTTAATAAACTGGATTCTCGATTAAATTGGATTCTCGAATAAATTGAATTCTCAATTTAATTGGATTCTCGGATTAACTGGATTTTCAGAAAAATTGGATACTCTTAATAATTTGATTCATGTAATTAAATTGCCACCCATAGGATGGATTTTTAGATTAACTCCTTATGGAAAAAGTGTTTTGAAGGTGGAAAGTGTGGAAAAAACTTTGCCTGACCTGGGCATCGAACCCGCAACCTCATGTTCGGCAGTCGAGCTTGCGACCACTACGCACCGAGGCAGTCCAAATTAAGATTTTTTTAAACTTTATTACAGATGAAGATAAGAAATATCATAATACTTAATAATATTAACTACAATACTTATTTTGTACATCACGCCATTTCCCCGAAGGGTTAAGCAGAGTTCCATAGCCTACTAAACCCACACTTCTGTATAAAGTTGTAAAATATACCACAATACATAATAAACAATTAGACAAACTTTACAAATTACAATATATAAGCATCAAAGTGAGTCGTGCTGTGCAAATAACTTTGTAAATGGGAAGAAAGTGTGTTTTAATAAATATTAATATTGTGCTTACTACTCTACAAAATTATATAAATTAATCCATGCTCTCTGGTTTTTCTACTACACTACAGTAGTATATAAAATCATCAAAGATATGCTGATTATATAGATAGGATACACCAATTTATATCTAAAATTAACGACTAGATACCTACAAGCGTGCGCCATCACAGATGCAATCGTAAAACTAGATTTAATGCGACCAAAATTGTATAACTAAACGTTATAGATACCATAAAAAATAACTACATACTTCTAACTATTTATTAAATTCTACCCAATGTAATAGAAAAACCATAGACTAACTAAAATATTAGAGAAGCCAAGTACTCACTGTTCGCACGTGAGCGCGTATGATGCGGAGTGGGGCAACCTATTGGACCAGAAAACGCAGTGTTTAGAGCATGCCAGGTTAGGAAGCTAGTACACACTCCATCTTTTACTTATTTCTTTTTTTTTTTCAAACTACTAGTGATGCTGCGCCAAAGCCGGGAACGCGTACATAATTGTTGTAGACACTGGTGACCAGTCGGCATCGATAAGCCATAAACCATTATAATATGTGCAGCTTTATAGCACGTAACCTACAAAATGCGCAAGAAAAAGACAACTTTTTGTTAGCCCTCAATCAAAAACATCGGTCTGCGATGCTTTACTAAAACTCCATCTACTTATTGGTCTATCTATCAATGCCGAGTGCTCACGATTTATAACGATCCCGTTTAAAATCAGCGCGTAATATATTGGCCAAAAATACTTAATATTTATAGTAATTAAAGATTGTCCCAGCTGAAGCAGCAGCATCAAGCTTTATCCCGTAGGCAAAAAATACTTAAAGTTTAACTCATCTGTTTTCATAATCTTTGCACTCTTTTTGAACTACGAGTAGTGTTGGGTACTCTAAACATTGTCATTTTATAAGTTATTTTTTGATTGTGATTTGTGCTAATTTGGGTAAATTTTTGTGAGTGCAGTTGGTAATTATCTGTTTTTATTCTGATTTTTATATCGGCAATGCATATTTTATTCAGAATTTTTTCTATGACATTGCTCATATAAAATCGAAATGTGCTAACATCCCCAACAAATATTCAGCTGTTATTAATTTGTTTAATATAACAGCTCGAAGCCCCTTCACCAAACGCTAGTAGTGCCATGTGCTACCATAAAAATAACAACATCAAAAAACTGTTTAACATTTTCTTACGATTTCAGAAAACAAAAACTTTTTTCATCCAGTTTTTTGTAAATGTTTAGCACAAAATAAGAATATGTTAAACATCGTACAATTCAAATATTCACATACACGATTGAAAAACTCATTTCGAGTCTCAAGAAAGGTTCAAAACATTTGACTTCATGGTCCCAATCATTCCACGTACCTTAAATTATTGATCTGCAGTTCCCTTTTCTTCGCCTGCGCGAGTAGGTCTTCGTATCTCATGGAAAGTGATTCGACCTCCTTCAATAAGGCCTCTTCTTCTGTTGCATCACATTCAGTAAGAAGTAGTTCTGACAGATGTTTAGCTAACTCCAAGGTTTGACCAGGTTTGGCTCCGGCTTTGGCGATTTCCTTCGCAGCATTTGCCAGTTCTTCACTGTTAGCACCTTCTTTCGGTTGTTGGAGCAAGGAGTTCCTAAGCGCTTCTAAGGAGTCGGAGGTTTCTTTGACAGCTGATGCCAGTTCGGCTCTGTAAGTCTCCTTAGAAGTTAATGTGTCTACTTGCAGAGATGCGTCTGATACCCATTTGTAGGTGTCCACCTAAGAATACAAGAATCCAGTCAAATATTTACTGAATCAAAAAAGCTACTTTTCTATCAAAAAAATGTATGGAATTCACTTTTTCTATAATTAGCGAATTGCGTGGTCCAAATTATTACATAATATTATGCTACTTGCCCCTTATCTCAAATATCAATAATATTAGGTGAATCCTACAGTTTTTATGGATCTTAGTTACTCCTTCTGTAAATCTGCCTTAGAGTCATCTGCGCCAGTGGTATGGAAAGAGCATGCGTTCTCTATTTAGAGCTGCTGTGTCGAGGGTCCAAGTCGCCATGATGGTCGCCAACCTTCGTTAGAATATAGCACCCAAAGAAGAAGTAACCCCTCGACATCAAACTTAACCAATTGGGCTATTTTGATAATTTAGATTTTGGAATAATACAATACTTATACATCCAAATGAACCTGGCGATTCAAACATTCAAAGAGTTTAGAAGAGAAGGTTTAAGAAGAGTCTTACTGCTCTTAAAAATCTTCTCTTTTCTCAAGTTTCACAAGAGCAGTAAGCTCCGGTGTTCATCCTCCTCACCTGTACAGCAGCATCCCTCTCCCCGAGCACGTCAGCTCGCGCCAGCTCCAGTCTGGTCCTCACATCAGCGAACAGCGCTCTGTACTCTGACACCATGTCTGACACTCCTGACACAGTCGACACTGATGACGAGAGCCGGTCTGCTTCCTCCACCAGGATCTGACACTCTATCAGCTCTTGTTCTACACCCTGGTGTGAGAAAATAATGGTTATAAAGTTCATAGTGCAATGAAGAAATAGAAAACATCTCGGTAAAGGGTAAAATCAAACGTGATTCAGAGAAGAAAACGTTTTTAGGAAGAACTCTGAAGTTCAATGTGTAATTAAAAACATAGCAAAATAGTCGAGATAAGTCACAGAATCGTCCTCTAAGAAGAGTGGAACATTGCAGGGACATGATGAGAACACGTATTATAACTCAATGTCAATGTTTATGAAAAATACTCACGTCAAGTTCCTTCAAAGTGGCCTCCTTGTCGATGGGCGCGGGCGCGAGATGCAGCGCGCGCGTGAGCCGCACGTCGGTCTCGGCCAGCGCGAGCACCGCGCGGCCATGCGCCGCCACGAACTGCCTGTGCGCGTCCGCGCCGGCCGCGTCCACACGCGCCCGCAACAGTTGCCAGCGCCGCACCGCACCACGCAACCTCGCCGCGTCGTCCGCCCCCGCACCACGGAACTCCACCCCGCGACACGAAGCGATGCGACTGTACGCGTCCTCCAACCTCCTCACGTCCATTTCGACGGCTTCCAAGTCTTCGATCGCAGATTTGGACGCCGCCTCGTCTTCGGTCTCGCCGCGCCGCTTGCGAGTCTCGATCTTTTCCACGCGCCTCTCGATCCCGTCGAGTTTCTTCTCCGCCTTTGGCAGCACGGAGGTCGCCAGCTCGGCGGATTTGCGCATGTCCTTCAGGGTGTTCTTGCGCTGCTCGGACATCTCGCAGATGTTCTTCCACTTCTTCTCGACGATGTCGACTCCGGTGCGAAGGTTGCGCAGGTCGAAGTTGCCCTTGGCTATGTCGGAGTCGTTGAACACGAGCTCGCAGAGGTTGAGCGTCTTGTTCACGTCTCCGCTCTGCGTCTCGACGTTGCGGTGGATGTCATCGCGTTCTCTGAATTTCTCGTCGACGACCTTCGTCGTCAGCCGCTCGAAAACTACCGGCGACGATAGCTGGGATTCGATCGTGTGCAGTCTCAATCTGATTTCTGTCAGTCTCTCTTCCAGTTGAGAAATCGTCAGCAGTAACTCCTCGATCTTCATGATTCTCGACTTTCCGGTCTCCTGCAACTTGTGCCACCTCTCGAGTACGTCCTTCAGTTGTTTGGCGTTGTTCTTGCTGTACGATTTCTCGTCTTTCTTTGATATTTCGACTAGAGAGTTTCCGGTGGTGGTGATCCATTCGAATTCGCGCTCCTTCATGGCGGTCTCCGTTTGGACCTCCGAAGTTATTCTTCTGATCAGATCGTGAGGATCGAGAGCGATTTCGCTTTGGCTTGTGGTCTCGAGACGAGTTTCGACCGTAGTTATCCATTCGATGAACCGAGACAACCTCGATTCAAACATCGAGTATACTTCTAATCTTTCCTGCAATCGATGGATGATAATAGAGAGCTGGTGTTCTAGGTCCGCTCGCTGTTGTCTCAGTTGCCACACCTTTTGGTTAACTATCCTGATATCTTGAGGGCTGAGACATTCCTTCAGTTGTTCCTGGATGACGCTGAGAGTTTCTATTTGCGATTCAGTCTTCTCAATCTTTGTCCTCAGATCTGTGTACCTGTCTATAGCCTTCTTGAGCTGCGGTCTCGATAACCTTTCCTCGTCGGAATAGTTCATGATTTCATCTTGGGTCTTGGAGTAAAGTTTGTGTAAGTCGTTAGTAAGTTTCTCATATTCTCCGATGAGGCCGAGTATTCGAGAGAGGAAGTCCCTCCAAGTGTCGAGACTGGCCTGCAAATTGTCGACTCTCTTCACGATACCGGCGAACTCCATCCTCACAGATGCTCCGTACGCTTCTGCCGTGAATTCGAGAACTTTCTTAAGGTTGACTAGAAGTTTGTCCGTCTGCATGCGGCCTTCCGGCACTTTGTCAGCGAGATTCTGTATTTTAGCCAGTAGTATGTGTAGTCTCTTGATATGTACATATCTGAGCTGAAGTTTTTCCTTCTCTCGTTCCATTTCCTTCAGCCATCTGAGAAGCTCCGTGTACACTTCTCTATATTCGTCCCACGAGGCGATTCGTGTGCAAACTTCGTCATGTCTCTCGACTATCCTCGCCAATGTTTCATTGTGTAGATTCGTCAGCGTATCAAACTTGTCAGCTAGTTCTTTGTTCTTGGTGTCTCTGTTCTCATTCATGAGCACAGATCGTTGCGAGGTGAGAAGGTTTCTGTGAACTCTGCATAGACGTCGGTGTTCCGTTAAGTTTTCGTAGTCTGCTGGGACTGAACCTGATAGGAACGATTGCAGATCTATTAAGTACTCGTGCCAGAGTCTCAAGGCAGTCTGTGCATCTCCGGACCTGACTAGAGCTGTGGACAGCCTGTGGTAGTGTAGGAAGGTGTCTCTGAACATTGCCTGCCATAGTTCCAGTATTCTGACGATGGAATGTTCATCGGATACGTCTCGGTCGATCTCTGGCAGCTCCGCCTTGGCCGGGACGATGTCCGCTTCACTCTTGCCGAGAGCTATTAGGTTATCCCGAAGAGCAATCAATTTATCTTCTACTATTTCGCCGTCTTCATGCACTGGGGTCAGATCCTGAAATAAAATAAGAACAATTGTTAATACTTCTATTACATAGACAGAGTTTCCTCTTCCTTTACTAAGTAATTACTCTTATACCATACTAGGTACGTGTGGGCAAACCATAATACGAGTATGTTGGAGATACTGTTATCTCAAGGTAAAAGCGGCCAACATAAGTTGCAAACGGTTGCGGTTGGAGATGATTATTGTACAAAAAAAGGTCTCCAACATGAACTTACGCCTGCCCCTATATTATGTTCACGCATTAATCACTGCGTAAATCAGAACTTAGGCTTCAAAATCATAGAAAATATATTACGGAAATATATTACGGGTCAATCAATAAGCAGTTGCTGTCCGTTAGCCCTATTTATAATTCAAACTGACGATGCTATCCCTTAGGTGCATTGCTGAAAGACCTTTAGACTTTAGACACTTTACTTTCGATTTCTGACCCCAATTTTCTAGCAACAATGTGTTGAAAACACATAATCTAGGCGTCGATTCTGTTGCATTGTTTTTTTTGAATAGGTAAAGGTAATTGACCGCGCAGAGAATTTTTTTTTTCAATCTTCAGCATTATTTAACTTATGCAGTGTTACAAAATCGAGTCCCTGTAGGTACTATTGTCTCTAAAGGCGACAAATATGTTCAGTAAACCAACAACATTGCCGTCAGTTTTCCAATGTTTAGCATTTGACTTCCGTCATCCGTCGTGTGTGAGAAAGCCGCGTCGACGCCGGTGGTTTCACTGCACTGACCATGATCACTCTAATATCTCGCCACTCGAGGTTAACCGATGCTATTTATTTATTTATTTATTTATTTATTTATTCATTAATAAGACATAGAATGCTTACAGTATACACCAAACGCAAACTATGTTAGGAACGGCTTAGAAATAACCTTAAGTTAGTTATTAGAATGCTTATACTATCGTGAAATATGTCGACATGTTGGTTCTCGCTCAGAAACGCGGTCAAGAGAGATACGGCTCGGCGTGTCGGCGTATTGCTGGCATGACGCGTCCTAGGTGGCGGTGGACCCACCAGCAACCGGTGATGCCTACGTACGGAACGTAAATAGTTATCTGGCACATACAACCCAACACTAGACAGAATATTATGCGGATTGTGCAGCTCACCGCGCAATATCTTGCAGTAATGCACAATGAGCAGCAGTTTCCGCCTCAGTTCCAGTGTGTCGAGCCCTACCATCCCGGAGACAAATAGTGATGGGTACAAGAATGGATAGTACCCATAGCTACGTTTATACGCATAGCGAGCAAATTTACGCTGGAGCCGTTCCACCATGAGAGTGTATTTGGCTTCCCGCGGGTCCCACACTGTAGCGCCAAACTCTAATTTGCTGCGAACGAAGGCGTTGTACAGCAATACCGCCACTCTGATATCCGAAAACTGGGAGGCTGTACGCATTATGAATCCCAGCGTCTTATTAGCCGCCTTGCATGTCGAGATAACGTGCTCCCGGAAGTCAAGGCGGGAGTCCAATGTTAAACCTAGGTCACGGATAGAATTTACCTTCTCCAATGCAGAACCTTCCAAAATGTACGTCAACGATAAAGGCGCTTGTAATCTTGAGAAAGTAATAGTTTTACATTTATTTACGTTAAAACAGAGCTTATTTAGACGACTCCACCTTTCCACCGACTCTACATCATTCTGCAAGGCTACGCAGTCCGATAAATTATCTATCGATAGATATATTTTCAGGTCATCGGCAAACATTAAACAATGGGCTGTTCTCAACACCTTCGGGAGATCATTTATCATGATCAAGAACAAAGTCGGCCCCAGAGTGCTCCCTTGGCTGACACCCGACCTAGTATAGAACTCTCCGGATCTGTGCGATTGCAGCTGTACATATTGACGGCGGTCTTTTAGATAGCTAGCAAAAAATCTCAGCAGCCCTGGAGACGCTCCCATTAACGACAGCTTCATCAGCAGAATATTGTTGTCTACTACATCGAATGCACGCCTGGCATCTAGGAAGACAGTGTCTACTTGCCTACCGGCTATGTCCGGTATTGCAAATATCCATGAGAAGCGACCACTACTTTCTTGGAAACGGTGCCTTATTTTTTTAGGCATATGTATATGTAGGTACGTATACTAATACTTAATCCCACTAACTCTTAAAATATAGATATGAAAGTGTGTCGGTATGTGTTTATTATCTTTTCACGCCTAAATCACTGAACCTATCGATTAGGCTGATTGACCCTAACACGTGATACCTTTTAGAGGGTGAAAGCGCGGGGTATAATGAAGTGTCATATATAGGTGAAAGGTAACGTTCATTCATCATGAAACCCATTCAAGACGAAGTATATAACATAACATAACATACATTCACGCCTTTTTCCCGAAGGGGTAGGCAGAGGTGTACCCAGGACTCAGTCCTATAGTAGATACACCCACATTTCGCCAGTATGTTATTGGTCCCATGTAATAGGGGGCGAACCTATTGCCATCTACCGGGCACAGTTCCAGACTCCAGGCAGCTATTGAGATAATTCCTAATGGGAAAAAACAATATTTAACACTTTGCCTGACCTGGGGATCGAACCCGGGACCTCTTGATTGGCAGTCGAGCATGCGCCCACTACGCCACCGAGGCAGTCAACGAAGTATATACCTAGGTAAATGTTAAGAGTTTCTTCGATCTTTCACCTTTAGGGCGACCTTCGCAAATATTTACACTAGGTACTTATTTAGGTACGTCCCAAAAATGTTGATTTACATGTTTTTAACATAATTAAGTACGTTAACTTGATTTTGAACTAGATTTTAAAATGATTATTAATAAGATACTTTATTTTATTATGCTTAAACGTAGGTACTCAAAAGTTTTTAACATGTTTTTCCATATTATATATTTCTAATTAATTAATACTTTACAAATCTTATGGTAACAATAATATTGGTATCTACTCTTCAAATATTTATGCGTACTTACTCGTACATACTTGTAATGATACGTATCATAGCCACAAGACATTCCTTGCCACCCAATTAGGAGCGAAGTAATAAAGCCAGCAGCTCACCTGTCTCATATCGCAAATCATGTCCTTAGTATGGTTAGCCTTGGCCCGTGCGAGCTGCCTGGCTTCCCCCAGGTCAGCCAACGCCTGCACGGCGCCGGCCACGAGCTGCAACCTCCTCGCGAGAGCGTCCGCGTCGGCTTGCAGCGCTCGCGAGCCGGTCTCGGCTGCCACGCGCGCCGCTAGTGAACGCAGCTCCGCTACCCTAGCTTCTTGCTCGAGGCATGCCTGGTGGAGATAATAACATATACATACATGCATACAGTCACGCTTTGTTCCCGTTGGGGTAGGCAAAGACTATATCTTTCCACTTGCTACGATCCTGACATAAAACTTTCGCTTCTTTCACTTTCATCACATTCTTCATGCATGCTCGTCAGTTGTTGGTACTTTTGACCTGGCCTTTCCTAGGTCTCTAGGTCGACCCGTACTGACTTGACCATTCACACTAGCCTTATAAATCTCCTTTCGTCCATCTTCTCCACATATCCGAACCATATAAGCAATCCTATAATAACATATAACATTATAATACAGGTATATCACGCCTCGTTTCACCGAAGGGTAAAGAAGTGGTGTACCAATTTGAAGAAAATAGTTTAGTTATTCTTAATGCTGATCATGCGAACGAGTCATGAGAGTACGATTCACTACATTAAACTTGGGTGTGCGGTTAGATGTTTCGATGTTGAAATTAGTGGATTCATAATATTTAAGTATACTCATACTGGAATAATAAGAATTTTAATTCATTTTGCTCTGGCTACAGGTCGTCTAAGTAGACAGATGTACTTACACAAGTACGTTTTTATAAAAAATGGAATATGGATTTGAAAAGCTTTAATATAGACATCTGCGTAAGAGACTCGAGAAAAACTTTAAACATACTGACGTAATACTTTTTAATTACCAATTAATTTTTAGAAAAATTTGGTAAGAGTAAACTCGACAGAAGGGTCAAGAGGTAGAGGACGGCCAAGAAAAAAGTGGCAAAATGAAATAGTTTCTGTTGCAGGTTCTAAGACTAAACTAGCTAGAGAGAGAGAAAAGTGGGCTGCATTGGAGGAGGCTTTTACCCGGAGGGGGTCCATGCAATAATTATAAAGTCAAAAAAATAATTTAATATATTCAATATAATAGTAATGTTAATTCATAGTAATAATAAGAAATATAAATGTAATTAATAAATGAAATGTGCATGATAATTAAATTTATGTAAATGAAATGACTGACTGTCTGACTGTGGGCCATATCAGCAGGCTCAAAATAGCGCAACGAGCTATGGAGAGGGCTATGCTCGGAATCTCTCTGCGAGATCGAATCAGAAATGAGGAGATCCGTAGACGAACGAAAGTTATCGACATAGCCCAGCGGATTAGTAAGTTGAAGTGGCAATGGGCAGGGCACATAGCACGTAGAACTGATGGCCGATGGGGCTGCAAAGTTCTCGAATGGAGACCATGAACCGGCAAGCGCAGCGTAGGACGTCCACCCACAAGGTGGACAGACGATCTGATAAAGGCGGCAGGAACACGATGGAGGCGGGCCGCTTACGACCGGACTGAATGGAAATCTATGCGGGAGGCCTATGTTCAGCAGTGGACGTCCTGTGGCCGAGATGATGATGATGATGAAATGAAATGAATAATATTAAAATGTATGAAATATTGTATGGAATAACAATAAAGCTTTAATAATAATAATAATAATAATAAAAACTCGACTGCCTCGGTGGCGTAGAGGGCGCATGCCCGACTGCCAATCAAGAGGTCCCGGGTTCGATCCCCAGGTCAGGCAAAGTGTTATAAATATTGGGATTTTCCATTAGGAATTATCACAATAACTGCCTGGAGTCTGGAACTGTGCCCGGTAGATGGCAATAGGCTCGCCCCCTATTACATGGGACCAATAACATACTGGCGAAATGTGGGTTTATCTACTATGGGACTGGGTCCTGGGTACACCTCTGCCTACCCCTTCGGGAAAAAGGCGTGAATGTACTCGTATGTTATGTTATGTAAACTCGAAACAATGCCGATTTCATCCACAGGATAATTATATAATAGTCACAGATATGTATAGGCACTCAGCCTTAAAATACTTACCTATAATATGAAAACATATGTAAATTATAGATGTACCTATATATAAATTATTTATCTTCGCATGTTAAACGTACAAAAATAGTTCGGTATGCTTATTTGTGTTTGAAACAAACCATGATTAAGCCTAATGAAACCATTTGTATGTCATATTTCGCGACAACATTAATATTACGATTATGGGAAAACGTGAACGAGTTTTGATGTAGATAAGCTAAGGCCTTTGATGGACAACATGAACTGGACCAATTAATTTTATAAGTGATAAATTGTGCCGCAATATGCCCTATGGGGACGACCCAAGGTGCAAAATTAATGATGTTATGATTATTTTGTCTCTTTCTTTTTTCTACAACGTGTTACAAATAGGTAGGATCTACTCGTCTACCTAAACTACTTTACAAAAGAAATAATTTTAAGAAATTCGCAAAAAAAGAAGATTCGACTCTCCATACGAATTTTTTTTACATTTTAAATGGGAAGTAATTTTTTGCGAATTTCGCAATTTTGAAAGTTGTTTAGTTTGATGTGTAAATGCACCTCCTTAAGTATTACTACAGCTTCTACAGCTTTTTGGACCACGTTGTATATGAATGCAATACCTATGCATGGGTATTTCACGAGATAGCAAATGGACCATCGATAGGATATGCCGGACGAGTTTCATTCATTGTCCATTACCCCACATGAAATGTAACACAAATCATCAATAGATCGCCAATCCATTATAATGATTTGAGCAACATACGAGTAGTTAATAGAGAGAGCAATGTCCAATGGTTTGTGTCAAATGGAGCGCGACATCTACTCGAGAGTGACAGACTTGTCATCGATTACCTGCGGCTACTTCTTGGTGAAATAGGCATCGATTTATCATTGTGAAACTTCTTTAAGATGGCTGGATTTTTCTCAGTAACAGGAGTCTGGAACTGTGCCCAGTTCATGGTAGGTAAAATAGGCTCGCCCCTTATTACTGGTAGCATTTCCCATATAAGCTTTGAATCAAGAAAGGGAAGGCAGATAGATATACACGTTTGTATCTTGGCGATGTTATACTCCAATATTTAGGATGTGGATGTCAACTTTACAGGAGGTGCGGTCACACACACCCTTATGAGTTGTTTTGATTCGAGAAAACTACATTATACTTAATTGGGGAAACCTGTTTTGTTAAAGTAACTTAAATTACATATTTTTATCCCTGTGGCATACCAATAATAGACTGCAAGTTGCCCTAAAGCTATCTTTTTCTCGCACACCTATCGCTGTATTCTCAACCAATGTGATCGCTTTATATCTCGCGAGAGATGATGAATCTGTTTAGAAATAGACAGACGTTAGGTCCATTTGGGTGTAAGTATACTTAGTCGAAGTAGAACTTATCTAGTAGTTTCCATGAAACCGAGAAACTGGGTTAGTATCAATTCAAGGTTTAATTACGAAATCTGTTTATCGTTTCCTATAGCTGATAACAACTAACGTGGTTTATGACTTAGCATTGAACTAATGTTTTTAGTTTTTACGTTTGCCGTTTGTCCCTCAAACAAATCAAGATATGTGGGCCGGAAAATCGGGATAATCTAAGTTAGATTCGATATGACAAAACTTAAACCTCAAAATACTTAAGGTACCTACCTACCTACTTACCTGATTATATATATTGGCCTTGGCGTCATTGGCAGACGATTTAAACATGAAGTCTGTATGGAGCATTTAGAACACTCCACAATGTGTCGCCTGCGACGAGTTAAGGAAACGTAAGTTTGCCCAGAGCCTTCACCACCCTCTCGACCTCACTGGCTGAATCCGCAGGAACATGTCGATTCGTGCGGAGCCAGTTTGGTTATTACCTGAATATACCTATTATATTACACAGCTAGTGTAAACGAAGCGACTTGCTTTCGTAATTACGAAACGTAGGAGTTTTATACCAAAACTTTGACGCTCTTTTTGAACCCCTTAGAATGTGAATATTCTAAATCCTTTCTTAGCACACGTCCAGACAACGAAAAGAACCTACATTCCAAGTTTGAAGTCTTTAGGATCAGTGGTTTGGGCTCTGAATTGCATGTCAGTCAGTCAGTCATTTAGGATTTTATAATATGTGATTATTTAAAGAGGTACCTACACATTTTAAGTTATTTTATTCAAAGTGGTTTTGTGTATCACATCACCCAATTTCATGTCGTCAAACTTTTCATTCATTTTGAAGAATACCTACAGAGTATGGGCGCAGATCTTTGTTTTAAAGATGTAAGTTCTGCGTGTGCGCATGTTTGTGTTCAAAGACGCGAAGCAAATCTGGTATATCACCATAAAAATATCCAAGCGCGTCATATAAGTACTTAGTCATAGATTGAAATAATAAGGATGAGGTGTTATAGAAAAAGGTGAATTCGCTCGAAGTTATTTCGGTATGCGGCCGAGGCTAAGGAATGCGACGGCATGTGCGCACGCGCATACGTGGATTATTTACGCATATCCTGAATCCTGAATAAACCTTTAGTTTCCATGCTGTATTGACTAAAAATAAACCATATGAAAACTCTATTTTGTATTTAGCAAATAGCTACAAAGGCACTTGGCATCCGGAAATCCTTTTTTGGTGGCAGATCGTCCGAGTTCGTCAGACCTGTCTGAGCGTTATTGTTTTTATTATATTTTTATTTAGCTAAGGCCGCTATGTTACACTACCGCTATGACATTTATTTATAACATTAATTTATTACATTAATTAATTTATAACGTTTTTAATTTATTACGTTAAAAAATTTATAACATTAATTTTTTAAACCTGGCAATTTTTGGGTAAGTAATAAAATTTAGTTTTTGTAAAATCTACGCGTGGCAATGCTTACTTACCTACTTAACCTAAACCTACCTCAGCATGATATACATATACATTAGTCATAAGTTATACCTATATAGATTGCCTTATAGTAGCTAGCTATCTACATAACATTATCAATAAGTAAGTATTACATGTACCTACTTAGTAGGTACCTATTAATATGTAGGATATATAGGCCATGGTCATTGACAAAGTTTTATGTCCTACGTGGAAGATACATTGGTAAATAATAGATGCGTCGTAGAATTTCTGATGTGCAGATAAGTAGGCAGATAAGTAGGTACCTACTAACACAATAATAGGTATTACTTACCTATATGTAGGTATTATTTATTTTGTCGTAATGTGTATGAAACATATAAAAACCGAGATTTTTATCGTTATGTGTTTACATGTACCTTATTCTTTTTCCTTAGCTAAATGTTATACCTACTAAAATGTACCTACACCAGACCACCTTGCTATTATTTCTGTAGCAAAAATATATTATCGTGCGTAGCTCTTTAGCTTAATTAAAATCAACCCTTACATGGCCTCACCCTGAAACGACCTAGGCGTGGCAGACCGTAAACAAAACCACGGCATGGCGAATTACCTAAATACAAGTCACCTACAGCGGCCTTCCAGATATACCTTCTTATACTCCATAAATTCAGACCACTGCTGAACGAAACAACGGTTATATAACTATATCTAATTGACCAATTGACCTCATTTTAGGGTTAGAAATGTAAAAAAATGTAAAACTACGTTTTGTTCGTGGAAATTAAGTCATCTTGCGTAAGAAATTAGCACTAATTTTACGCTGCTTTTACAATTGGTTTAGTATTGGAAACTGGGGCATAATAATTAGTAGATTACATTAAAGTAGATTGCATTTTGACAGCCTCGTTGGTGCAGACGGTAGTAACTCTGCTTTCTGTGCCGCAGGCCCCGGGTTCGATCCCCGGCCAGGTCAAACATTTGTGTGCATGAACATGTCTGTTTGATCTGTGTCTGGGTGTTATAATCGTATTTAAGTATGTATATCAGTCATCTGGTTACCATAGTACAGGCTTCTAGCCTAGTTTGGGACCACGTGACCGTGTGTGGAAGTTGTCCCATATAAAAAAAAAAAAAAAAAAAAAAAAAAAGGGTATCTGTCCATAATGGTGAAATTCGATCCAGGTACTCCGGATTTAAAGCCAGGCATATAATCCCGCTGGTCCACGGACGAAAATTCTAAATTCTGCGCGGCCATCTTCATGACCATCACGAAGTACCTCTAAAATGTGAAAGTATGAATTATGAAAGTCAATCAATGTAATATTGTTCAATTTTTCCCTCTAGCTCCTAAAATGGAATGAGTTTTGTGTGTAACCGCAATGAACACTCGATCTAACTGTTCATGCTTACAAAAATAATGATACAGAGACACACCTTCGACCAAAAGATCGATAGAAAAGGGCGTGCAATTTTAACAGGCCACCACTAGACGGTTAGGTTGTAATTGAACGCTATTTTACATTTTAAATTTTTGACGCCACTTTTTCTGTGTATTTAACTTTAGGAAAGAAGGTTTACAGTTCGACTGTGTGTTGTTGATGCTGGTTTTTTATGGCTCCGAACCCTAAAAGGGTGCCGAAGGAGGCCTATTACCACAGTATTACAATATTTCTTACAGTAGCGCGACGAATGTACTTGCGCAGAGCAACGGAGGGGAACTCGCGGGGGGTCGGGCGGCGCGGGCCGCGTACCGCAAACACGCTTAGTTTGCGGTAACGAGCGCGAAGGGCAGACGCGGGCGTGTTTTTTGTTTAATAATTTTGTTATACTTACATATTCTATAATGGTGTGCACAAACTGCGTTGCGTAGATGAACACAAATGTTTATCAATGATTAACTACGCGTCAAATTATTCTGACGAACCAACAACAAGTAATTTTTACTTACGTAAACGTGCATACAATACTATGCATGATACCTCTGGTGGACTACAGGTACCTCCAGCTGATTTCGTTGAATACTGTACTAAACTGCAAGCCTGTTTTAGACAAAATTTCAACTCGTTTGTTGGAAACAATATTTTAGATAGATTATTTGAAATACTAAGTACTGTAGAATTTAAATCACAGCCATGTTCATGTTTTCCTCATTCTTTTCTTATCAGGTTGTTCATCCGAATGCGAATACATTACGTAGTTAAATTTTATAATAGACAATTAAGAACATCCAAAAATAAAGTGTCACGTAAATATTTAGCAGTGCAACATATGTAAATTTATATTTATGAATAAATAATTACCTTAGATATAATATACACAATTATTTTGAATGTACATATAAATAAATGATTACATCATAATAGTAATAATTACAATTTTATTTCTCATTTGGTGACAACCCTAGCATATTTGCAACTGACAGCGTAAGTACCTACACTGGCGGCGGCATCGCGCGACATCAAAGGCGTTGCGCTACTGTAAGAAATATTGTAATACTGTGCTATTACTAAGCCTCCGCTGTCCGTCCGTCCGTCCGTCCGTCCGTCCGTCCGTCTGTCACAGGGCTCTATCTCATAAACCATTATAGCTAGGTACTTGTAATTTTCGCAAAACATGTATTCCTAATGCCGCTACAACTACAAATAATAAAATTAAAAAAAAGTTTATAATTAAAGGTACTCTCCATACAAGCAACGTGTTTTTGCTCAAAATTTATTCCTCGATTTCGTTCGTGTATCGTGAAAACGGTATCAGCTAGGTATTTGATTTTTTCACGGAACGTTAATGATTATGATTGCTATAATATGAAATAATTATGACTAAATAAAATTTATAAATAACTGGAGCGTTCATACAAATCACAATTTTTTTTCAACGTTTCACGCTGTAACACCATACTGGCAATAGTTATCAACTTGAAAATCTTACACAATATGGGTAACTATAATATCTTTAACAACAAATACTAAAAATTAAATAAATTCAAAAATTCAAGGACTTTCCCATACAAGACACTTTTCCGACTAATTAAAATCAAATAAGACTAATTCTGACTAGAGTTTTCGAAGAAGATTTCAATCAATATTTGGCAATACACATATAACATTATCATGATTTACCTTATATTGTACGAGTAAGATACCGTATCCTGTGTAATATTTATAATCTAGATACCTATCTATTGCATACCATCATTAGGTTATCTGTATAAAAACTCCTTAATGTGATGAGACTGCCGGTTACTTACAGTCTTCTTTATTATTTCAAGTTTTAACAAAAATCTTTGCCACCTACGTTCCCTTAACTAACAACCCTTAAAATACCATATCTCAAATAAACTAAATAATTTCAATACGTACCTAAAAATCATAGATAAACAGAGTACCTATTGAACAGCAGCAGTAAGGTTAACCTATTTAGGAACTGTTAAATAAATAAATAAAGAATACATAACATAATATTACATCTAATCCACATATTGGTATTTTTGTAAAACGATCAGTTACCTCTTAAAAACAAAGTAAAATACTACAACATCTGTTCTTTGTTTTTTTTGGAAGCTGGTCATTAAGATTGAGTCTGGGACAAAAGTTCATCGTCAAGTGGCACTTCAATGGACAGAAAAAAATGGACAAACAATGTGTGAAGATTGGTTTCAAGAGGAACAATAGAGTCCGAATAGTACAAGGAACGTGTTTTTCAATAAAAGTGGTAGACCCGCAGATTTTTTATGATACTTGCTTTAGAAATTGACGTTTGAAAAGAATTTATTATGTGACTTACTTGACCGACAGTTGTTTTTTTATTAATTTGCTGTGTAAGGTACATTAATTTGATGAGGAGATGCGTGATTTCTATAGCTATGTCAGTACATACGGTGGAGAGTGAGGAGCCCTTCACATGCGCGTCCCAACACGCATTTGACAAGTTTATTTATGTTTGTAAAGCGATTGCTCCTTTAATTATGAACTAATTTGAATGATTACTTCGTTTGATAGGTCAGAAGTGGTCCCATACATATTTTACCGAAATTTTGAAAAAATTTACAAAACACTTTTTATTACTTTATGTTCGTGCTTACCTACCTACAAATAATGTATGTAGATATAATCTAGAAGTCATTTTATGACTTCTACAAAAATCTAAGTACCTAATTATTAAAACACCTAGTATATAATATATACCTATACTTTATTGGTAATTGGTACCCAGATAGGCAATATGTGCGATCGGCCATAAGCCTGAATTGAAGAGCATTGATTACACTAAGTGATTCCTTTGAACAATCCAACAACATTTGCCTAATGGTAGTCAATAACGATGTGAACCAGACGTTTTATATTTAACTCGAGTCAAAGGTGAGGAGTGAGAATAACAGATAAACTTATTGTTGGATGGTTTCTTGTGTATCAATGAATTAGATTACCTACCTACATACTTATATGTAAGTTAATATAAGGAATATGGTTTGTATTGAGAATTGGTTTTAGTACTCTATTAAATGAAGGCTGACGATTATCTTACAGTCAAGCCGCACCACGGTTAACATACTTAGCGCGCGGTTTTTAAACGTGTCTTCCATAAAGACGTCAATACAAGTGATCGCACTGGCGGCTTTTCCCGCGATTGATTTGCGGTTATAAAAACCGCACGCGCCAGCAAATCGGCTTTAGCCTTAGAGTATCTGTCCCACGATTTAATACATTGCCTTTCTACCTATCTTTGTAATGGGGCCGTTACGTTTGGACATGGTTTCGTTTGCCACAGCACTGTAACTGCAAGGGCTCCTCTACGC
Source organism: Hemistola chrysoprasaria (assembly GCA_947063395.1). Taxonomy (NCBI): domain Eukaryota; kingdom Metazoa; phylum Arthropoda; class Insecta; order Lepidoptera; family Geometridae; genus Hemistola; species Hemistola chrysoprasaria. The sequence continues at coordinate 15,495,758 of OX346716.1, read as the reverse complement.
CCTAAATACCTACATAAGTCGCAAACACGCCGACAAAACGCGGCGGATTTTTTGTCGACGTCTGACAGCGGTTTATATGAGTTGAGTTCTTTAAGTGTTAAAGCTTAAGAAATGCGTATCTTTTCAATGATTTGTATCAAAGTCCAAAGTTTAGCAGCCAGGTTATTGATTGTGGTCACAAGGTTAGGATTGTTTAGTTGTGTTCGTGGTTGGTCGGTAACGCAAGGGCGCTGTTTCACACCCCTCGCTACTACTCGCAATTAAGACGTTTTTGCTATTTTGAATGGACTTAGATCAGATAGATATGGCATGACAAAAAAGGTTTTTTTTTATCTTGGTATTATTAACTAATTAGATTATTATTAACTAATTAAGATGAAACGTTTCATACGACAATTTAACTTTGCGAGAACACTTATTTTTAATCTAAAATTTACCTGCCTTTGTAGTCGATTAAATAGTATTTATCTATGTATTTAAAACCTTTACTTAAAAACAAAATACCTAAAGGCAAAATAAAAAATATCTACTCGTGAAGGTACTAATAATAGGTACCAACTTCATGTTTTACAAAAATATGACATAGATTTCTTGCCGTGTCTGCAATGTTGTAGCTCTACATTTAATGGCAAAACTAGGAAAGTGTGCCCTTGAGTAGTCAGCAAGTTCTAATTATCTACGTTTGTATATAATTTGTATGTTAGTTTTAATTACGTTAGCTGTTTCCACTTTCTAATGTTTCTTAGTAAGTTAATTTAACGAGGAGAACGCAGAATCGCAAGTTTTGTCGCGTGATAAATTATAATAATTTTATTATTGTGTTCTTATTACGTATTTTAAAAATATCTAATAATAAGTGGACAATATAAAATAAAATAAATAATTAACAACAAATGAAAGCTAATGGTAGTTTGAGGTATATCCCATTATATTATATACCTCATGTATGTCCAAGGGGTAACGACTAAAATACCTATATACATAGGTATATATGTCGCCGTGAAAGTGTAAGAACCGTTAGTTTATAATTAATCTAGTGACATTATAAATTAAGGTTTAAGTTGTTTATTAACTAACTAAGCGAAATTATAAACTAACGGTTCTAACAATTTCACGGCGACATATAAAGTTTAAAACTATGTATAAGTATATCGAAAAAAATCCCTCCAAAAAAATAATTTATGGGGATATACTTTTTCTATTCTAACCATATGTAATTTTTATGTTCAAAATAGTGCTGGGACAAAACGTTTGTTACACATCGATATTCTTGCTCCAATCTTTAGGATTTTAAAATAAATTGCTAATGAATAAACATAAAACGTAGTGTCATAAATAAAATAAAATAAATAATAATACGATATCTCAATCGGACTTCACGTAAGATAAGATGTTATTGGGATTAAGATAACATAAGAAGTATGTCATTTTATATTTATTATAATTGTAGTTTAACATGAATATAGTACGCGCATAAGGAAAATATATAATTGTAATAAACTCAGAACACAGATTATAATATTTTTCAAAATAATATTTATTATGCTCATTAGTTACTGTGTAGGTAAATAAAATAATTGCTATTTCCTTGTTATAATCTTATCACTTTGATACCTAATAGGAAACATACTCACATAATAAACTCATATTAGGTTTTTTTTTTATTTGGTCCACTAAACTGGGCGTTACACAAATTTTACACTAATAAATATAATTTCTACAAGCATTGCGTAGGTGTACGTCCTTCTCGAAGTGGACACAACATGCGTATATTGTTGTGTACACAAAATTTTGAAATCATTTATTTATTGAGTATGTTAAATACATTATTTTTAAGAGAGCTAAAAGACGTACCAAATATATCAACATCTTGACAAATGTTGTTGTATGTATTGCACATACGGTAAAGCGAAGAGTGCCTAACATATTTAGTTCGACATGGAGGAAGATTGAATGTTTTTCTGTTGTGGAGACGGCTACATGCTCGCGGTATATTGATATTAATTCTATGCAGTAAGTCAGGGTTATCGATCTTACCGTTTATGATTTTAAAAAGAAACAATATATCAGTGACGTTTCGTCTCAGTTCTAATGGGACCATTATAATAATAAACACAAATATCTTCTATTCAAGTATAAAAAGTCGCCTTAATATTATGAACGCTTCTGTGTGATGCTTATAATAGGTTATATATATTGACGCATTTAAAAAATATAAACCATAAAATATTTTCACACATGGTTATATCCACGCCTACTTACATAATATTATTATGAACATAAAATATATAATGACTGTGAACCAAACCCTGACCTTGTCTTGCTATAAACAAACTAACTATGATTATGAATAAATCTATAATGGTCACGGCATGAGATACTGTAAATATAATTTTATAATTATGATGTCTATCATAGAAAATTTTAAGAAATTATATGATATTACAAAAATTTTATATGCACAAGAAATTGTTTTCTCTAATTAAGAATCGATTGTTATTTCTACAATATTTAAGTATATAACATTACTTACGTACAAGTAACTATAGTAAAAAAAACAATTAATGCCAATTCTTAGGAACATGAATAATAATAATAATAATTCTAATTTATACTCTAACAGAACGGGTTATCCCAATTACACTGCTCGAGTCAATTCGTATGGGTTATCTGAACAACCCATTCGTCAGAGTTTCAGGTCGCCAAGATTCCTACAAGGCCTCCGACATAACCTAACGACTACATATCTTTTAGGAAAATGCCGGGACCTACAGTTTAACGTGAAATAAAATAGTATTGCAAGCCATTATGCATTTTTATTGTAGTTGATTTTCCTTTTACTTAATTAAAGACACTGGCGTAAACTCGTAGATGATCTCATCCAGCAGGTATAACTAAGTTAGAAGTCTAATTTATGCACTAAGTACACCTACATACATTATATTTGACTGAGTATGTAAAAAACATGTCCTAGTTTTTACACTATCAGAAAAATACTGACAAAATTTTAATTATACCGTCATTTATAAAATTAATCACGTTATCTTACCTCTTGTAGTGACATTGTAATATTAATCTCTTATCCAACTGACATAATTATTATTTTTATCACATAAAACAAAATCACATTCACTATCCATTTTAAACAACAACCAGATTTACAAAACGGCTTAAAAACATTTACACTGTCATTTAATTAGAGCATCATAATATTAAAATTTATTATTTTTTAATACAAGGTTCCGTATAAAAGTTATCATTAATAAAAGGTAGCCGTTCGGTCGACAGGAGACCGCGTTTTGCACTGGGCAAGCTTTTCAATTGTAATGCGGAATCCAAATTTTCATTTAAGCATCGTACACAATAGATTCACGGTCCCAAGGTCGTATGCATTTCCACTATAATCGTGTAATGATCGAATAAAATTATGCATGCACTTGAGAAGTTTCTTGCATATAAATTCCACGTGTGCCACGACCTTTAGGGTTGCTTGCCTATCGATAATTTTGTCCCTTCGTTCTTTTTTCGTATTTATTCGAGTATGTTTCGAGTTTCGTTAATTCGCGTGTTAATTTTGTTCGCCCCAGACGTCCTAATCGTCGGACGCCCGCGGAACAACTGGGTGGGATTGGTCGAATGACTTGTTATCAATTTCTTATCAGCCGCCTCATTATGCCTCACGATTTTATTGCGAATTTTAACACATTTATGTTCATTAACCACACCTCTGTATATATATTTATTTGCAACCTTGTCTTAATTAAAACTATCGTAAAACGTTAATTAAAATTGATATCTTCAATACATATAAATTACTTAAATTAGGGCCTTTAAGTTTAGCGTCGAACGGCGAACGGTACTATTATAGAAAATAATTTGGGATCAATAAATGAAAACGGTTTCAACAAAATTAAAGAAATATACCTATGTCCTATTTTATTTGCGACTGACACGCAATGTGACGAGACTTCTGTCCAGTTAGGTTTTCAGTAGGTAGGTAATTATTTTTAGAGGAAAATACCGCAAACCAAGAAAGAAATAGAATAATGTATACGTAATCACCGCGCACTGCATATTAGATAGGTTACAGCTCAAAATTAGTAGCAGAATACAGAAAAGTAGATTTTTAGAAAGAAAACGCTAATTCAGCAACTAAACTAAATCATGACTAAGACATTTTAGATTCCGAGATTCACCTTGTTTAAAAACGTGAGGTAAGTTCTTTTTGCTGAAAACGTTTTTGCTAGTCAGCCACAATTCTCATCTCGAAAGCATATTATGAACTATACTATATCTACAATCATAAATTAATGTGGAAAACACGGTACTAACGTGCTAGTGCAAAGATACCAGCGCTTTCTCCCACATTCATTAAAATTATGATATTAGACAGTGTACAGTGCACATTTGTGTAGTGAGCTTAGTTGAACAAATAGGTAGATATTTATATTTGCACATAATATATATTGAGTGATGTATAGGTCAATATACTTTGTTGGCTAGCAGTTACGAGTAACGATAGTCTATCACGGGATGCGAGCGTCAATATTATTGACCTTTAGAATTGAAGTGTTTTGCACGTGCTTGCCGGACATTTTCAAGGAATTAGATTTATAATATAAGTAACAATAATTGAGATTAATTATAAGTTTTTGAGATTACGATGTGTATAGGTACATACCTGGACTATTGGTACATTCTGACTTCATGTCACCAGTGGCGACAATTTTATTTAAAAATTTCCAAATATCCCCAACGACAGACGAAGGTTTGGGGACCAGCGGCAATAACCCGCTCTATCAGTAAAAATTCCGTTGATTTAGCTTTTAGGTTTAGAAATTCTTAAGAGATAAACAAATAGAACTCCAAAGTTTGTTTTGCATAAATTATTTTACTGTTAGAAATAGAAATCTACAAAACCATAAAACCTACCTATTATTAAATTTAAAGTTAACAATGACTTTAGCACTGCTCAAAATTAGTTGCGATAATGTATATACTTATGTAGTACCCTCGAATAGTCATCAACAGTACAATGTCAGTTAAGAATACCGTATGACATCATACTATAACATTATGCGCTCCTTATTTTGTAAGCTACGGCCAATGATTGTTACATTTGTGGCCAGTTAGGCCAACTGTGGTGAAGTTTATTGGACTACGGGAGGTTGATTGGCACTATTGGGGTAATAAAGTTAAGTACAGCGAAGACTGGAGTATGTTGACATAGGATCTAGTCTAAAAATGCACATTATTACTTGATTAAAATCACAAAAGGCAAGGAAAAATCTCCTTGCAACCCCACTACGTACGCTTAGTGAATGGAAGTGCATTGAAATATTTTTTTAAAACAATAATTTTAGATAATCTAAAATATCAAAAGAGATGTATTTCGAAGGCGCATCATTGCTTCGTACGTATAGTAGATGTAGATATTTACTATCATGGCAAGGATCAAGATTTATTAAGTAATTTTGTCCAAAGTCAAAGCTTTTTAAGTTCGTACGTTCCTTTTAACATTACCGCAAGTGGCAAGTGCTAAGTAAAGAGCATCGACCGTGTGAGGTGCGGTCAGATCAGCCTGACTCATATATGTTTGAATATATTTTAATGGCAGACTGCAATGGTCAACGGTTTTGTGATTTTATTTTATTTGTATTTTTGTGCAACGGAAAAAATGTTTTGGACATGTTTGTGATTCTACTAATATTATAAATGCGAAAGTTGGTGAGAATGGATGCATGTTTGTAACTCTTTCACACCAAAACTACTGAACCATTTGGGCTGAAATTCGGTATGTAGATAGTTTAGACCCTGGAATAACACATAGTTACTGAATAAATGAGTTTATATAAATAAACTTCTTGTATTATACTAATAAATTGTTAAAAACATTTTTAAACCATCTTTTTACAATTGTTAATATTTTTAATAACAAATTATTTTATTCTAGAATATTTTATTATAGAATAAAATATAAAAATAATTTATTAGTATAATACAAGAAGTTTATATTTATAAACTCATTTATTAAGTAAAACCTACTTTGTAAGATAGCCATTTTTTATGCTCACAATATTTTTAATTATATCGATACATTTTATTTAGAAATTGTCACATCACTATTACTTTATAGTTTTTAATCGATAAGACAACATTAAACGATACAAGGTTAATTGAAAAATAAGATCCAAACACATTAAAGTGTCCTACATGGCAGACTACCATCAAGGCGAGAGTCCTAAAGCAGTTGTAAAGTAAGTCACGTAAGTGTGAATGTCCTGACATTCGACCGTTATTTTTACGCAGACGCTACATAGAGTTTTGTTGTAAGGTAAGTAACATACTTCCACATCAAATTAAAATCCTGTTTTTTATTTAAGATTTATGTTCTACCTACATAAAATGATGTTCCAGATTTCAGAGGAAGTCAATAATTTTTTATAAAAAATCTTTTCACGCCATCTTTGGCAACGTGCAACTACGAACGTTAACGTGATGAATACTTATCACTTATCTACAATATTTATTAATGAGGGCGTTAGTTTTGCTTTACATCTTTGAACATTAACAAGTGTGCATATTTTTTTGTATATCAATAGTTAAGTAATTTTGATAAAGTTGCTTTTTGGGAACATAGAATTTTAACACTATATCATAATTTAAATGGGTCTCTTTAGCATAACATCCCAAAATTTTGTTTTTGATGATTTAATTGAATTGATGAATAAATTGAATTGTTCATGAAAAGTACGCCCGCGGTCGACCGCTACCGTCTTGACCATTCACACTGGCCTTAGAAATCTCTTTTGTTAATCTCCTTTCACATCTCTATCAATCATCATCTCTATCAAGCCCCTCACTCTTGTTACCTTTTACATTGCAAATGCCCAACAGGGTTCTTAGTTAATCATAAGTTTTAAGATAGTTGCCGACCATCTGTAACGTGTAATATTAACTAAGAAATGCAAATAAAGTATTGAGTAAAGTATTGAGTATCATCCTCTCCACATGTCCGAACCACCTCAGCATTCCTTTCCTTATCTTTGTCACTACATCTTCTCGCCACAGCATTCCCTTATGTATAATAGGTAATTGACTATTGATCTCCTCCAAGAAGTGTCGAACCCTGAGAACACCTGAGCCCTGGTAGAAGAGCAACATACCTGAGCAGTACGAGGAGCGTCGTCAGGCCGCAGGGAGTGTAGCCTGCCCTCCTGGAACTCAGTGAAGGCGCGCACGGCGGCCGCCGCGTCGCGGTAACGCTTCCAAACCTCCACTGCCTTGTGGTACCTAGAGACAAACGTACATGTTGGTAATGAGTTACGTGGATTTTACTCTGAAATAATTGGGCTTAATCGTATGTAAAGTCCCACCATCTTATCAAATCTATTAATATGGTCAGTTAACAGAGTTGCTTGTAGAGAATATTTTACGGAAAATGAAGTTCCGTGAAATAAGTCAACTTTGCTACCGGGGGTATTTTTGCATTGCGGCAACATTACTAATTTAGGTAAGTAAAAAACTAAAGTATGTGAATGGTATCACTGTCTATTGCATTTGCAGCCATCTACATTCAGTATCGTGTTAAAAATTCCTGAGGTGCTTATTTTTGGAGGAAAATTTGCTGCCAAGCCTTAACAGTTTGCGTGGTGCCAATTTACAGCTTAGAACTGTCATTCCAAAATAAGAGGTCGTAATACAGCCGCGACGGCTGGCTGCGTGGAGGGCTCGAGAGGCCACGGTAATCTAGTTCTTAACTCTAGTGACAAAAGGTCGATACTCACTTATCACAGAGCTGCGTCAGATTGCTACAAGTATGTTCGTAGGCAGCTGCAGCGGCGTCCAGCTCTTGCCTCAACACAGCCGCGACGGCGGGCTCCGTGGAGGCCTCGAGAGGAGCCGCTGTCTCGCGCAGCTCGCCCACCAACTCGCCGCTGCGACGGCTTAGAGACTCGCTCAGCGTCTAGGAAATAAGTTGACAATTATTAGAGTATTCTCTAATACAGGTTTATTGCCAAAAGAGATTGAAGGACAGAAAGGCGTAGTGATCATTAAAAAGAAATATTATTATTAACAATGTACTTATCTGAAAATGTAGTAAAACCAAATTGCGGGTCTACGAATTTTTAAATAACGGAATCGTATTGATTTTGAGTTTTTATAAAAATGCGATACCTATTTAAATAATCATACTAGTTACGGTGTAAGGTAAGGGCGCACGAATTAAAACGGCTTGAAGTCGACACTTTTGATCGGTAAAGTTCGATATTAGGTGCCTCCTGCGGCTATTCATTTCTCCGCCATATATTCAAATAGAAAAATATTCTCTCACCTCAAGTTTCTCAGTAGCCTTCAGCAGTCTATCATAATCAACTTGTCCTTGCACAGTGAGCAGTTCCACCATATAGTCTGCCTCTCTTACCGCTCCCTGCACCATCTCCAGTTGTCTCTCAAACCGTTTCCATAGGTGGAGCTTGCTTCGTAACCGGGCGTTCAGGTCGCGACATGCCGCTTCCAACTCCGAGTGGGTTTCCTGGAGATAATATTTACGATAAGGTTCTTTGTGTTTTATGGTAAGGTTGTGTCAAAAATCAAAACTTTGTCATAGAAAATAAGTTATTTTAAACTTATTAAAATTAGATATGGGAAGGATGGATGTGAACGATTGTAAGCACTTTATGCCAAGGCTACCGATTAGCTTACCTACGATTTGGGACGTTGGTACCAAACTCATTTTTATGAATGTATATTATGTACCAACGCTAACACCAGAATAACATAATTATAGAATACTTTTCAGTGAGTGCAAACTGTCGGGTGCAGCTAATGTTCGATTATTATAATTAGGAAATGTAATTATGTACCTGTAATGCTGATATGTCTCGTTCGATGCCTGTAGGCGACACGACGACGCGCAGACTTATAGGCAACGTGTGGAGCGCCTGTCTCAAACTAAGGATATCCCTCCACTGAGACACCAGATCTTCCATCAACCTTTCGCAATTCTCAGTCGCTCGTTCAACCACGTCGCTGCCAAGGCGTTCTGCTGCCTCACACTCTTCTAAAGTCAGCCGCGCTTTACGCTGACTCTTCTGGCATCTCATTATACCAGCTTGCACTTGAACTATCTTCTCCTTCAACAATAAACTTCTCTCTAATTCTTCGGATATTTGATCGTCCAGGGTTCCAGACTGAGCCAGTAGAGCGCCCACGCGTTCAGATTCCGCCGTAGGCAGGAGACTCAGTCTTCCGAGCTCGTTCTGTATTCTGTCTATACGTCCAGTCATCACTTGCAATCTTTCTATGTACAAGTTTAGCTCGTCTTCACTTTTGATCACTCCTCTTAGTCCATCAAGAGCAGCACGCAGTTCCCTCATCTCCTCCTCGAGGATATTAAGCTTCTCACCAGAAGTCACGTCTCGGTCGGAGATGTTTTGTATAGCTGACGCGTGAACTTCTCCGATCTTGTTGGCCAAGTCTCGCCACTTATCCTCAACCTTAGAGAAGAACTGTCTTTGCACCATTTCGTCTGATATCGGTAAGATTTCTAAAGCCCGTTCGAATTGTACCCCAGATTCATTCTTGAGGTTGTTGTGAACTTCATGCTGAGCTTTCAACTCCCAAAATCTTCTCAAGTTTCCAGTGGTTGTGATATTCTCTGGGGTGATGAACTCGAGCTCTCTGTTTGCAATCGATATCCACCCTTCGATCCTATCGATAAGATGGTCGTATGTCAACCAGTTCTCTTTGAAAGCTGTTAGGCGCGTCAACCTCGAGTCGACATCTTCCTGCAGTCTTAACAACATATCAAGAGCTGTTGAGCATTCGTTTTCCAATCCAGCGCAAACAACTAAGTGCTGCAAGCTTTCAGTTATGGATAGAAGTCGTAGCAGCTTGGCGTAATGGTGAGACACGTCGAGACTGATGGACTGGTATAAGTTGATGTACTGTTCGTGATCTCTCGAGGTAACATTAGTAAGATCTGGTATTCTTTGATGAGCAACACTAAGCCACTGTTGTTCTTCCTTCATTCCTTGCTCAAGAAGCTTCCATCTCGAGGCAGCCAGGGTCATTTGTTGTGCACGACTAGCAGCTCTGTCTATTATTACTGTTGCTCTATCATGAAGAGAATTATGTAGAGAAGCATATTTTGCTTTTGTTTCACTATCGAGATTATCTTCAAGAGATTCAAGGATAGCTCTACAATGACTGAGGTTGACGAAGAATTTCCTGTGTTTCTGAATTTCTTCATGTAGGTGGTTCAAATCTGATACAATTATCTTTCCATCTAAAAGAGCTTCTGCAACGTCAGTGATCTGACCGAAGTCCTGTAGTGTCTGCTCGTACTCCTCAGCCAAGGACGCCATTTGCAAAAGTCGATCTCTTTCAGTGTTGATTGCGTTTTCTACTTGTTTCGTGTCGTCTTCACAACTGTATAATTTTACAGGACATTCCCTCTTAGGATTAACTTCCAGAAGAATACGGTATCGCTTCAGTAATTTTGTAATTGTTTCAAAGTTGTCAACATTATCTGACTCGACTTTATCCAGTTTATCCAGCTTTTGTTGGGTTGTTATGTTATCTGATAAGATTATATTATCTAAGTTAGATTTCACACGTTCAACAGACCGTGCCAAATTGTCAGTGTCCTCTTGGAACTTCTCCCATTCCTTTTCGACTTCTTTTACTTTGACTGGGCTTTGCTTACTCAAAGTATTAACTGCGTCCACTTGACGGGTTAATGTCTCAACCAAAGTAATTATTTCTTCATTGACTTCCACCACTTCTATAATTTCCTTTAAGTTTTTAACATAAGTCTTTAAAGATCTCAGTCTTTCAGTTTCTTCAGCCGTTGGTTTGATACCAGAAATCGTTTCTTGATGGATTTTGTACTGTATCTCTTCTAACCAGATCGAAATGGTTTCAATGACTATTATGACGCTTTTTTCCGTTCTTGTAGGATCATTGCTTCCTACTGCTTTCCTTACTTCGTCTAATTCCTTATTGATTACGAGATCATAGGATTTTTCAACAGACGGTTCCAATAAGGCGATTGTCATAGAATTATCTGGAATGTTTCTTTGCAACTCGGTAACAGACTGAGTCCTCTTTTCGAGAGCGTCAAGTAGTCTAGCCTTCTCTGACTTCTGAGGAATGGTCTTGCTAGGAGATGGAGATTTAGATTTCGACCTCTGAACGATATCCGAATAAGTCAGTTTAGGCTGAGGCATAGTTTGCTGTCTAGGAAGTAGAGGACTAGCTAGTTGTGAGATACCTTCGTCTAACGATGATTGATATCTGCTAGAGAGTTCTTCGCTAGTCGGTGTTATGGACAGTTCCGAGTTGATTGGATCTGAAAGACTTTCTTGAGACATTGGCGATTCTGCCTTCTTCTTCGATTTCCTCTTTCTTTGCTTCTGTTTGTCGCTGACAATAGTCTGTGGTTCCTGGAACTGGCGTTCGTTTTCTAAGAAGTCAATGGTCGATTCGGGAATGGTGATTCTCGCTCGCAAGTGTACTTCATAAGGTTCGTCCGTGGATGTTGAAATCGAGTCTTCAGAATATTCTCTAGGTGTTGTTTGTTGAGTGCTGTCTATAGTGATAACTTCTCTCTTCTCGTAATCGAGAATAGGTTGAGGTGATGGACCTCTGAAAGGCATTCTTGGAGAAGTCTGTTGTAGAGCATCCGTTGTATCAATTTCTGTTTTAGGTAGTTCAATTTCAAGTTCCTCTGGTCTTCGAGGGGTAGTTTGCTGAATACTGTCAATAGTGACAACTTCTGCCTTTAGTTTCTCCAGGTCAAGAGTAGGAACTACTTCAGGCTCTCTAGGAGTAGTTTGCTGAACACTATCTATGACTTCTGGTTTTAATTCTTCAGGCACGGCAATAACTTCTGGCTCTCGTGGCGTAGTCTGTTGAGTGCTGTCTACGTTTATAATATCAACCTTGCTAAGATCTAATTGAGGTACTTCTTCTTCTCTTGGTGATGTCTGTTGAGCACTCTCGGAAGTGATCACTTTAGGTTCCTTTATTTCATCAAAAGGTTCAGGTTCTTCAGACTGAGTGAAAGAGCTAACAAGAGGAATTTCTGGAGTTTGGATACTCATTTCCGCTAATTGCTTCTCTTTTACTGGTGTTGTCGAAGTTTCTTGATCGGTTTGTTCTTGTTGAACAGTTTGAATATCCATCTCGGTCGTTTCCAAAACGATTTCAGTACTCTTTTCATCTTTCTGAATTTCAGGTTCAGGCGACGTTTGTATTTCTCTGGCTTCTGTAATAATTTCTGGTTTCTCTGGTTGTTCCTTTTCTTCTTCTACTGGTGGGGATGTCTGCGAAAATTTCTCTTCAGGAGTGATAATATCGTGAGGGACTACCTGGGTTGTAATTTCAAACTGTTCCAATTTTTCAGGAGTTTCTGTTCTACTTGTTTGCATTTCCGTATCGGACCGTTCTATTTTCTCTAAAATAGTAACTTCTTCAATGGTTTGTGTTTGAGCATCCTTGTCTTCTACTGGCGTAGTCTGAATCACTGCCTCGCTAAGAGGAGTAGGTGAAGTCTGTAGTTCTGTATCTAACGTTTCTGGACGCGGTGCCTCTTCTACAGGCTCAACTGGCTCTGGCGATGTTTGGATAGAACCTTCCTGTATAGCGATTTCTTCAACTACAGGCACTGGGTAAGTAATTGTCGTATGCACTTCGGATTTGACAGTTTCTGGACTGCTCTGTACAGATTCTTCTACAATTTTGACAGTATCGATGTCTGATGTTTCGCTTATAGTGCGATAAGATTCATCTTTAGGTGAGGTAACTACGATCTCACTGCCCATCTTTGGACTTTCAGATTTGACTGGAGAAGGTTCTGGCTCAGGTTCAGGTTCACCTGTCTTCTTTTTACGTCTCCTGTCTTTTTTGTCTTTCTTAACACACAGAGGTTCTACAACCTCGACAGGAGTAGTTACAGAAGTGTCATCCGATTCAGTTGTAGATAATTTCGGATATGTTGTTTCTTCACTGACACCATGTGGTTTACGCTTTCTCTGTCTCTTCTTCTTTTCAGGTGTTGGTGCTGGTCCTAAAGACAGTTCCGCTTCATAGCCTTGTTCCTCGGTTATAGGCTCGGAATCAACAAATGAATCTAGTTCCTGAGCTTCTAAAACTTCTTCAGTGGGCTTAGGCGATTCAATCGGTGGTGAAGTGGGCAGTTCTACATAGTGGCCCAGGGATGAGCTGTCAGTATCCGCGATACTTTTTTCAGTGTCCTGTTGCGTTTCAATCGGTGTGGGCTCACTACTCTCTGAGCTTCCCTTATGCTTCTTTTTCTTTTTCCGTTTTTTCTCGGAACTCGATTCTTCAGGACTTATTTCAAGCGGCTGTTCCTTTTCAACAACATCAGCTGCAGAAACTTTAAATTCTTCTCTTGTGATTTTGATTTCGCTAGGAAGATTCACGTCGATATCTTTCTTGACAATCGTAGGCTCTTTAGTATCGAAACCTTCAACTTTTAGATCAACTCTAACTTTCGGCTCGCTTGTCTTTTTGACATCTGTTTTGGTAATTGACATAGATATGTCAATTGTTTGTTTAGGCTTGTCTGACTCAGTTGTTACTTTAGTTTTATCAGGCATGAATCCACGTAGATGACTGTCTTTGCGTTCAGCATCGAGAAGCATTGTAACATCATATTTAATAGGGTCTGGTTTATCAGTTCCCGTTTTAGTGGAAGTAAATTCAGTGGTTTGTGTTGGTATTTCTTTCTGGTCTGGTTGACCGAAGGCCGCTAGCAGCTGGTTAACACTGTCTGATGATCCTTGGACATTCGGTTCAAATTGTTGAATATAAGATAATTCTGGAGCTTTAAGTGCATCTGTTGTTTCCATTTCAGTGATAACCGTTCCTATTTTTAATGGTTCTACTTCTACTGACGATTGTGCAGGAGCCTTTTCAGTTACAGCTTGGCTTATCGTCGTTGAGGTAACGATAACTGGCAATTTAGTTCTAGAACCTTCTTGAACTATCCAATCTTTTGTCGACTCCTTTACATCTCGTTGAAGCTTAGTCTCAATTGAAGTTTGAAGCAGAACATCTTCACTTGGCTTAGTAGTAGTTTCAATTGCAATGGGGGTAGGCTTTTCCGGTTTTTCTGTTATGGCAGTTTGTTTGATATCTTCTTTTTCTTTTGGCTGTTCAGATAAAAGTATTTCTGGAAGAGGCGCAGGATCCTCAGGTTTCTCTGGCTTATCTGATGTAATTTCCGAGGTTTTTGTTACGGTCGTAATGAATTCTTTCACTTTTAAGTCCGCTGTTGGTGGTGTAGGCTTATCTTCGATCAAAAATGGTTTTTCAACTCCCTGTATTTCAGTCTGGACAGGTTCTTCAATTGGTTTTACGGGTGAATGAATACGACTAGCGTGAATGCTTTCTTTTTCCAACAATTCTTTGGTTAAGTCCAATACGCTTATATTTGGTTTCGACTCCTTGATCGTTGTTTGTTGCAATACTTGATCAACAGTGTCAAATTCTGGCATCTTGTCAGAAACAATTGGCTTTACCACCTCATCTGTTGCACGTGTAGGTGTTTTGTCCTTTAGTTTGTATGCATTTTCTATAGCTTCAATAGCAGTTTCTATAACTGGAGAAGGTTGTTCTACAATTTTCTCTCCCTTCATTACTGCTATATGTGTCGGTTGGTCTTTTTCTACTTCAGTAATTGTTTTTGTAGTAACTGTTTTAGTTTTAAGTACTTTAGGTTTTTCAGGAGCAGGAATGTCATCTTTTGTAATTTCACCCGTTTTCACTTCTGCTAATTTCACAGGTGATGTAGGCATTTTGGATACAGTTGTGTGATCAATCTCCCTTCCAATCAAACTCTTTGTTATGTCAATGATATTGGTGCCTTTTAACATTTCAGGAATATGACCAGTTTCAATAATTTCTACCGGAATTTTCTCTCCATATTCGGGTTTAGCTTCTTTGCCAATCCTTTCTACCTCTGGTCCTGTTTTTGTAGTTGTTTCATCTTTTGATTCGTGTTTAATAGGATCAGCCTGTATCAAATGTTGCTCTACTAACTGTGATTGTTCTGGAACGCTTTCTTTAGTAGTAAAAACTGTTGTTGTCTGTGAAGTTTTAGTCACTATATTTTCTGATGGTTTATCAATTGATTTATATTGTGGTACATCAGTTGTAGTGAAAGTCGAAATTATTACTTGGGTAGGTTTGTCTTGGGTTGTTTCAATTATCGTCGAACCGTCTTTAGTAACTGTCACAGGAGTAGTAACAATTTCAGTAGATTTTGTAGTTACAGTCACAATGTCTGGTTGATTTTCTGTAATATGTTCCTTAATAGTAACATCTCTGTCTTTTTTAGGTTGGTCTTCGGGTTTCTTCAGAATTTGTGACGCTAATGAGTGATCAATTTCACTTCCAATTAATGTCTTTGTCATATCGATAATTGAAGAATCTTTTGGTACAGTTGGTTCATAACCTACAAATTCTGTTGCCACAGGTATAGTAGTAACAGTAGTTATCGATATTTGTGGCTCAGTTGATTGGACTGTGTCTTGTAGTAATTGCATCACTTCCTCTGGTTTTGTGATTGAAGTTTCTTTAACGATCGTCGTCTCTAGTACGTCTTTTTGAGGTTCTACTGTTGTCATTTCGGAGATTGTGGTTGTAATTGTCTTTTCAGAAACAGGTTCAGTTGTAGTAATTTTCTTTGAAATAACAACTGGAGCATCCGGTTTTAAAACTTTTTCTACCGTTGTAATAGTTTCTTGCACGGGTTGCTTCGTTATTTCCTCAGTGGGCAACATTTTTTCTGAAGATTGCTTAATTGTTACAGTTTCTATGATTATAGGTCGAGTTACTTTAGTTACTGTTGAAGTGACTACTGCTTTGGGTTCACTAATGACCGTTTTTTTCACAATTTCTACACCACCAACATTAGGTTCTTCAGTGTCAGCTAATGGTTGTGATGGTTCAACTGTGATTTCCTGAGTTACTTTGATATCAGGCTTTTTAGTTGGCGTAAGAGACACATGAGAATGATCTTTCTCACTGCCAATCAAACTTTTTGTAATATCAACGATATTGGTCTCCATTTGGGCTGGGGCTAAAGCTTCTAAAAGAACATCACCTTTTTTGATTTCTCGTGGTTGCCTCGTTATGTCATTTTTGCTTAGTTGTACGTCAATTTCGGCAGTTATAGTCGAGTCTGGAACAAATTCGTCATCAGGTTCCCATACAATTTGTTCAGTGACATGTTCTTTTCCGTCGATTATTTGTACATGCTTAATGATTCTGATACGTTTTGTCTTAACGCCTTCAGTTTGAATATTATGCGTTACTTTTGGTTCGTCCTCAATAATTTCTACGTCGTCTGGTTCTTCAATTACTTCTTCAGTAATATGTTCTTTACCATCAATAATTTCTATATGTCGAATGATTCGTTTCCGCGTTCTTGTTATTTTTCTAGTCACTTTCTGAACTATAGTAGACACATTTGAGGAAGTCGTTTCAAAAGTAGAGTGTTGGACACCATGAGAAACTAATTTCATTTCTTCATCTTGCGGCTCCTGTATGTAATACTCCTCGACAGTTTGATCGGTATCAGATGGTATGACATCATGGGATTCAGAAAATGTCACAGTTTGAACTGGACTTCCTTGCTTTTCTTGAGACTTACGAACGACTGTTTCAGTTTTGGTGATATGTGTTTGAACCGGAGTACTTTCTCTCTCCTGAGACGTACGAACTATGGTTTCTGTCTTTGTGACATTTGTCATACCATGTTCACCTTCTTTTTTCATAAACTCTTCCATCAGTCTTTCTAATTCTTTTTCTTGACTGCTTCTATCGGAAGGCGATTTGAAATCTTTGTTTTTAGGTTCGTTTTTATCAAATTTGTCATCTTTTGGTGATTTATCGTCTCGAGGTGGTTTCGGCTCTTCTGGTTTTGACGTATCTTCTTTTCCAGTGCCTGGTGGTATAGCTGGTGGTGGTTGGTCACCTCGATCGCTTGGATCATCAATCTCTTCAAACTGAACTCCACCTTGATCCTTAACATTGATTGATACTCTGGGTATTTGCTCCTCAAAGACTTCTACATTATCAGGTTCGTCTACAATTTCTTCAGTTACATGTTCCTTGCCGTCAATAATGACAACTCTTCTTATGATACGTCTTCTGGTTTTAACTATCCTCTTGGTTACTTGCTGGACGACAGCTGTAACGCTTGACGATGAAGTCTGAACGTGCATTGGTGTTTCACCTTCTGCAAGCTGAAGAATCTCCTCAGGATTCATGCCTTTCTCCATTTTAATAATTGTTTGAGGCGTAGAAGTGAATTCTTGTATAGTGACCTCTCCTCCAGGTAGACTTGATACAACTTCACCTCCGTAAGTTTGGAACTGCATGTGTTCAACAGCACCGTCATCTAAAGCGGTTGACGTTGACCCTTTGTCTTCTTTTAGAGTGATTTGAGAGAACGAGTGTTCCGGCGGCCCTTCACTCGACAAGATCTGTTTCGTGTGTTGTTGAGTTTGTAGCAATTGCTGTCTTGTTACAAGAGTTTTCCTAACTTTTTTGATAATAATCCGCTTGGTGCCATCGGCATCGACTACCACTTCGGTAGTTGTTTCACCCGGTTCTACCATCACAGTTTCAAACGATTGAGGCAAACTGTGCGTTATATTTAGTTGAGAGTCTTGCTGGAAGTTGTCATCTGTGTAATTAGCGTCGACGAACAACGACTGCTCATCAATCTTCTGCTGCCTAACAACAGGCCGACTCGCTATTTCTATTATCTCATGGTAATCAGAAACGGTCTTCTTCACTTGAATATTTTCAAGAATTTCTTTTTCTGCGGAATGAGGCTCGCTAGTTTGAACCTCGACTTCATGGGGCGGTGCGCAGGTAATGGACACGTCATGGGTCGCTACCACTTCCGGTTGACATATCACAGATTTATCCGCGACAGATGGCGCGTCGGACATTAGACTCTTTCCGGTTTGGGTTTCCATAGCAACAGTAGGTTTCACCTCTTTACGTGCTTCGGTAAATTCGGGTTCTCTAGGAGTAGCGACTTCCTCGGGCATCGACGTGGAGTCGATAGTCCGGTCCGTCTGTGAAATGTCATCTTCCACTTCAGGTACAGCCTTCATTTGCAACACTTGCCTCAACCTCTCTATCTCAATAATGACTAGACGCCTTGTCTCTTCCAAAGCCTTCTGCATCGCCACCAGCTTCGCCCTTAGCGACTGACTAGATTCATCTTCACTTATCACAGTTATAGACTTGAGAATTAACTCATACTCTTCATATTCCCTTATATACCTTTCATATATTTCAATGTACCTAATGATATCTTCTTCAGTAATCTCAGTCTGTTGGACAGACTCCTTGAGACCGTTGTTGATGGTTTCTAACCATTGGTCAAGTTTGATAATCTTTTCCTTCTGTTCCTCGAGTTCTTTGGCTTGACGCGCAACCTCCACTTTGGCGTCCTGAAATAGCAAGTAGAAACCATTAACCATTATTTTAGTTTGACGTAACAATCTGAAGCCGGATTTAACCAAACTGAACGTTACTCTAGACTATAACTAACCTTTGTATAATTTTACTTGTCCTTGACCAGGGATACTCTTTAATTCTAAAATGTTTTCTTTTGAACTCTATAAATACTGTTTTCATTTCAACATAGAAGGTTACGGAACTGGCAAAAGATTGGTCAAATTAAGTCTAAGAACATAATAATCGGTAAGGTTACCTTTCTTACCTGGATGGTGACGAGCCCCCGTCGGGCTTGTATCAGCAATTTTGAGATTCGTGCCTTAACGGCGATGAGATCCTTTAGCAGAGCTTGCACCTCCGGCTCCTGGCGGTACTCCATGATCTTCTGCTCGAGCAGCACGGCTGCCTCCTCACACTTGACTAGAATATCTATACCCTCCTGGAAAACACAAACTTTTGGTTAATCATTAAGTATATGATTTATAGTTTTTGGGTTTATGCAAACGGCGGATTTTCGCAACAGTGTGTGACGGAACATGTTGATTTAAGATTGAATATGACAATTTTGTTTTAAAGGGTCAGATTATGATACGTAGTAAGTAAATCATATCAGTAGTAACAATCTATATTATAAATAATTTTAGTTATTATTTTAACTTGGGGCCATTTCTAAACTTTATTCTATCAGCCGTCCTATTCTATCAATCTCGGTAGAGATATATTATAAAATATTAGTCCCACTGCAATCGTGGGGCATAAACTATGAAACATGAACTATACCTTCGAAATAATAAAAAATCATTCAATTAAAAAAGTTATTTATTATTAAAATATCTTCATAAAATAAGGTGCCTTTCACAAGATATCAAAAAAGAAAACAACCATCCTATCTATCACCCGTCACCCGAGTGCATACTAATTGATAGCGATAAAACGAAAATAAACATCGCGACGCTGTTTCTGGGAAAATCTAAATATACCGGTGACCTAGTAGAGAAACAATCTCGTTTGCTCTAGTTAAAGTCCTTATGTCATACATTTGTTACCGAATTATCTCACTACCATTATCAATAATATTTAGGTAAGCGATTGGATCACGATTGGATGGAAAGTGGCATTAGCTTTTACAACTCTAACTCTACGCCTAAACTGCTCGGTCCTTTATTTTCCATAAAGTACACATAGAACGTCATTTAAAGTAGGTTGATTTCATCAAAATTGTTTAAGAGGCCGGCGACCGCAGAATTCCCTACACAAGCGTAATAACTAAATTATTTATAGACGGGGAGCCCATGATGGTAAACGTAGATTTGCTTGAGCGTCGCGGAAACCTATTGGTAGATTAGATGATAGTAAGAATAA
This sequence comes from Hemistola chrysoprasaria, assembly GCA_947063395.1. NCBI lineage: Eukaryota > Metazoa > Arthropoda > Insecta > Lepidoptera > Geometridae > Hemistola > Hemistola chrysoprasaria. The sequence goes on along the minus strand of OX346716.1, from coordinate 15,475,883 downwards.
ATGGTGTTGTAGTGTCTCACTTTTAGCGGTGGGGGAAGCGTCTACAGACTTTCAAAATTGTAAAAAAAAAACAGTGAGTTGGACATACTCAACCGTGTCAGATATTGATATTTTTCATGCTCCAACATGTCTCTGATAAGAATTATCTATTAATCTGACGATCTGCATGAAAATTTACTCGAATGCGTCACATTTTCAGAGGGGGTGTTCAGAGAACCCTACAGATGCTCCAATTTCTTAATCTGACGATTTGGAAATGATGCAAACTTGCAGCGATTTTTTGAAAATATAAAATAGAATCGCAATAGGCTCGCCCCCTATTACATGGGACCAATAACATACTGGCGAAATGTGGGTGTATGTACATGGGACTGAGTCCTGGGTACATCTCTGCCTACCCCTTCGGGAAAAAGGCGTGAACGTATGTTATGTTATGTTAAAATAGAATCGACATCTTGAAATACTCGAGCGCGTCATATTAGCATACTGAAGGTTCATCATGATGTCCTAGCCCCACTGACAAAAAATATGACAATAACTTAAGGGGTGTTGTTATTCTGACAATAAAAAAAAAATGTCTATTAATGTTATTATTAATTGAAAAAAAAAAACCCCAAACCGATTGAAGACCGATTTTTGATAGTCTATAGTTATTCGTTATGCTTGGCCCGTCACTAAGGTACAAGAGAACGTAGTACAAAAATGCGGAAACTATAATACAAAATTTTTGAGCTCTCAAAAACGCGCGTCAAGCTTTGATGTTAAATTACGATTTTGATTACTTTCGGCTTGCTCAAATCGTCAGATTAGCAAAATTGACGATCATTAGCGAGTAATTAACTCCCCTTATCTTAAACTGACGCGCTCGGGTATTTCAGATGATCGATTTTTTTACTAATCTGACGGGTTCCCCTGAGCTTACCTCCCTATATTAAGGGCTCATACTGGCTGGAGGTACTTAGTACTTATCATTATGTAAACTATCTCCCTTATATTGATCTGACGCGCTCGTGTAAATCCCAAAATCCCCTCTCGGGTCCCCGTACCATTACAATCAGAGCATGTTTACAACACACAATGATGTTATTCAGAATGAGATACCAGTTATCTAGGTTTTTTATTTATTTTATTTTATTTTGGATACATGATCAATACATTTCAAATCTTGAGGAGTTATGTAGGTTCCTAATTATATTTTAATCCGAAATTTAAGTACTTTGGACTTAAATATATTAAAAATACAAAATATTTAAAGTTATTTTGACCAAATAGGTATAGGTATTTTTAAATATAAAACCGAAATTGATGCCAAGACCAATATAAAATATATTTAAGATTAAAATATAATTAGGAAGCTATAGATCTTCCGAATAACATAACTGTATGTTGGAAATATGCTCTGATTGCAAATGATTTCTTACTTTTGAATGGTGACGGACGAATTTTCCGTCGGCCCTTTAAGTGAATGATTTGCTAAGGTGGCCTGGTGTGCAGATTGGGCTATTTAGCTTAGATCCAGGCATAGTAGGTGCAAAGAATACATTTTTATAAGGAAAGAACTGCGAGGCGTAGCTAATCTGAGCCTGAGGGCAGTAATCCCAGTTTTATAGTTCCACAAAAATCTTATTTCAACAGAATGTTTCTCGGATTGATGAACACATAATTTTCGTCAAATGTTAAACAATATTTCAACACATAAATGCTTGTTACATATAATCCATGGTGTAATTTAAATACGTTATTTGAATAAGCTCCGCTGTATAAGAAATAAGTATATGACCGTGTTATAATAGGTAGGTACCTACTACTATTTCTTTAGATTTGATGACGCGGTCTGCGCTAATATTTGGTTCCTAAGAGTAGCTTAATTTTTATGTGATTTTACCAACTAAGTGCTTACTCATGTAACCTATTCAAATAATGAATAAAAATTTATGTTTGATTCGGTTTCATTGCCTATAATAATAAGTAGGTAGTAATAATAGTCCAATAGTACCTACCTACCTAGGTCATTCACGAATTGAGCTTTTGTGTCCATTATCGATTCTCAGTACAGTGTATTTTCAATATATTGGAACTGCATTATGATTAGGTATTCTCGATGATGCCATTTCTGACTCATAACGAATTCTAATAAATTAAATATAGTGGTTTGTCACTAAATTAACATACAAGTGCCTAACTATTCTATCATCACTCATGTTATTGATATTTCTTGATATAATTTATATTTCACTTCATCTTATTAAAGAAATATAATAAATCCTGTTTTAATTATGATCAAGGGATATGAAAGGCGTTCCTAATAACAATATTATTATTATATTGATTATGCATGGCATCCCATATTACCAAAAATTGCCTATGGCTGTCACTATGACTCCGCACTGCAATCTTTATAAATTTAATTTAATAGTTCTATTCCAGGTCAGGAAAACTGTTAAATATTGGATTTTGCCACTAGTGATTATCTCAATAACTGCCTGGAGTCTGGAACTGTGCCCGGTAGATGGCAATAGGCTCGCCGCCTATTACATGGGACCAATAACATACTGGCAAAATATTGGTGTGCCTACTATGGGATTTAGTCCTGGGTTCACCTCTACCTACCCCTTCGGGAAATTTTATGTTATTTAATTTAAGAGTAGGTATGTGCTTTGTGATTTGAATTTAAAATTGCTCTCTAAAGGGTCAATATACTCGTACAAAAGGACAAACAAATATGTTCTGTCCTCGAAATACTTCAATGAAAAATAAGTAAATAGCCCTATTAAAGTGCTTTATGTTTTTTTTTATTACATCCTATAATATCTCGAGTTATAAAGATTATTACTGTCGCAGAGAGAACAAAATATTTTATTATATTTTCAAAACTATAAACTTCTCCAAATTTTCAAAAGAATTTAATTTTATTCAACTTTAATTTTCGGCTTTAACAATTTATTTATTTACGTAAGTACCTATTAGATGAATTAATTAAAACGATAATAAAATGCAATTAGTTTAGCGTAAACATCTAAAACAATAACCAATAATAAAGCTCTAATTCAACAATTAGTTACTAATTGGCAGGATAATCTACATCCGACTAGCGTAAACAAGTAAAGTTTCCCGCGTTAATTAAACTTACTTGGCAATAAGTTCCCTAACAAAACTTATCCAAAACAGTTCTTAAATTCACTATCACTTTCAACTCAAGTTATAACTTTTGTAAAACGGTTATAGTTCGTTTCGTTTCGTATTGTTTCGAAGTTTCGGAGAGCACCTCACCGCATTCGGTTTCGCGCACTAGTGCCCTAGAATGTGATGCCAAACACCCAACGTTATTTAAACTTGCATGTCGTAATAGGTATATTGTACGTATGACATCACCGTTTGTTAAAACATCTCTATGTTTGTGAACCAACTCATTGCCAAGGCTGAGAGTTGAGACCACAATAAAAATATTAATATTATGGTATATTATGGCCTCAAAGAAATAAAGGTGACGTAACAGGAACTACAAATTAAACTGGTAAAATACGATTAGGTCTCACATATGAAGGGATCCTTTATAAGTAGGTGGGACGAACGGACGGACGATGTACACGGTGCAGGCTTAATAAGTTTAACCTTTGGGTACGGATAAGTAGGTATTGGGCAAGTGAAATAACCCAGAATATTTTGGTTATTTAATTAGAATTATTTAATTAGTTGGTTGTGTATACATACTTTAAAAAAAACATTGAACCTCGTTATAACTTTGTAGGTTATTCAACTATAAAGGGTTATAACCCTTTGTATTTGAATGAGTGTTTTGATATCACAACTAATTCGATAAATTTGTGAGTTGGATGTATAACGATGTCTAATTATTAACTTATACAGACTGCCTCGGTGGCGTAGTGGGCGCATGCTCGACTGCCAATTAAGAGGTCCCGGGTTCGATCCCCAGGTCAGGCATAGTGTTAAATATTGGATTTTTCCATTATGAATTATCTCAATAGCAGCCTGGAGTCTGGAACTGTGCCCGATAGATGGCAATAGGCTCGCCCCCTATTACATGGGACCAATAACATCCTGGCGAAATGTGGGAGTATCTACTATGGGACTGAGTCCTGGGTACACGTCTGCCTACCCCTTAGGGAAAAAAGGCGTGAACATATGTTATGTTATGTATATATAAGCCGGAGGGGGACAAGGGCAACGTAGTGAAGTAAGACCCAGTACCAGAACGTATACAACGTTCTGAGTATAGGTACCTACTACTTCCGACTTCTATTATTGTTCTGTTATATTTGACCAAAGTCAAATAAGTATAAAAGAACAATAATCGCCAAACGTTGCTTCAGTCTATGTTTAAAAGTCTCAAAAGTAACTTACCCTATTCATGTCGATCTATTTAAAATTTGGTACTTTTGGGATTTGTACAGAAATAAAGTAACCATAATAAAATAAAGAGTTTCAAAGCATTATATGGGATTTGGGTAGTTACTGAACATGGAGTATGTACAATGAGACTCACCTTCAGACCGGCTTCCATAGCTTCGAGACTTTCATCAGGCAGGTCTGTCAGTCTTGTTTGAACATCACTTATCTCCGCGAGTAGAGTTTCTAAATCGTTAGATAACTCATCCTGAGAACACACGCACTGATTAGCTACACACACACTTTTGTACAATCTTGACGTCAGAAATTATAAAACAATAGAAATGGTTTAATTTGCATCAGTAATTTTTTTACATTGAATTGGTTTCTTAATGTTCATTAAAAGTATTTACGAACGTGAGCGAGTGAGAGTAATTTATTATCATTTCTATTTTTTTATATTTCTACGGCGCAGATATGGAGACAAACCATTTCATAGAACATTAATTTCAATCGATTGAATTTATGAGGCGAACATGTAGCGATGATATTAGCCAACTAAATCATTGAAACTAGGTACTGATTCTGTATTGGATGGGTTCCAAGCAGTAAATCAACAACAATGATGGTTTGACGCAACCCGCTGCAGTGAATGGCTTCCAAATGGAAGCGAGCTAATCTAATAAGCAAATTTTAAAATTGATTTTTAAATGTTTACTATTAAAATTGAGTCATCTATATATAAGGTGGTACATCTACCTCTTAAGCTGAACCGCCTGTAACAGAAACTCAGTTTCCCTTAAAAAGTATCAGCTAATCGGCCAGTTTGTACGTTTGTCGTATTATTAACTCTCGAATTTATAAAATCTTTTTAAATAAATGTAGTAGTTGTTGGGGTGGTTGGATGGATGTTTTAATTATTATTTATTAATTCCCCTTATTTCCCCTTATTTATTAATTCGCAATTTATATAACGATAAGTACAAATATTTCTCAATAAAGAAGTGAAATCGCGTTTATAAACCGTTTGTCTCCATATAAAACTAAAAATAAAACATTAAAACAAGTCCATGTTTTCATTCCAAATGCATGGACATATTAGCGACACAGACAACATCAATTTAAAATCAACCTTATTTATTAGTTGGTAATGTAGAATTTGGCATGACATGCGAACCTTGGATTAAACGACTAGCAATTCCGGACACATTCGTGTAAGTTTGGGATTTAAAACATCGAAAATAATAGGCAACGAAAGCAAAATACAAAGGTGGTTCGTACCGAATTAATGATATTATTATGTCAGACAGACTTGAAATATTTCTAATTATTTTGCCAATTAAAAGATGCGTTCGATACATAACTTTTCCTATATAGACATGCTAAAATTAAAACACTCAAAATGAGGAAACCAGACAAAAATAATTATCTTAGTGAAGTTATGTATCCAAAATATTTTAAATTTTGTTAGTTTTCTTCGATGAAGTGTCAGAGCGTGTACAAAGCGTGCCAGTTACACTGACAAGCAAAAATAATATAATTTTCGGTACAAAACACTAAGTAAAAAAATTGGGCATCCATAAGATCACACACTATGGGATATTTAATTCATACTTATACATAGTTTTGGTAAACTACGAAAAAGGGGACAAATAGCATACAAAAGAACTCTATTTGGATAAAACAGGACTAACCTGTTAAATAGTATAACTGAAATTATTCATATTGTATGATTATTAATCCTTCTGTTACTTATTGATGCGTCAGTGACGCCACGTCTAAGCTGCAAATCGTAAACTTCAAGCCCAAATATCTAGAAATAAGATTTTGAATAAAGCGACTTGGTGTCGATCGTCTCATAGTGGCCAAATCTTGACTACGTAATGTTAACCCACCATAAATAAAACAATCCTGAAGACATCATAATTTATTATAATAAAAAATAGCTCAATGACAAAGACTAGAAAAATTTCCGCTGTTCGACTAGACATGACTAGATTTGCAAACTATTAAATACAATAAAAATTAAGAATAAATTACACACTACCGTTTCGAAATGCGTGTTTCTTATGCTCGCTACGTACAGTGCTCGCCAAAACGTGGCCCTATAAGACGAACGGCAAATTTTGCGTTGCTACACATCTCACGATACAGAGCTTTATAATATGTGAAATTAAGAATTTAGTAAGTATATCATGCCAAACATAAAGTATAAAGTGTAAAATGGTACAATACGAGTCGACGTCAATCACCTTGGCGGTCCTCGGGGTGTGTTCGCTGCGCTGCGCCTGTGTGGGTGGGACGGGGGCAACTGGTGCGAGGGGCGAGGTTGTTAGTATATCCTCCCTAGTGTCGAGTGGCGCAGACATGACCGGCTCTAAGCTCAGGTACGACGACTGATCCGTCCAACTACAGATACCGCCGGGCAGGTCCATCGACATGTAGCTACTGTCGAAGGGCGAACCGGTCGCGTCTTTCGGACCTTCCTCACCTTCCGAGGAATGACCCGAACTACCGCCCTCATCTTTATCTTTACGATCGGGGATTTCTACCTCGGAATTGCTAACAGGTGCTTTTTTAGATTTACTAGCCATGATCAGGAAATATTGACATTCCGCGTCGTGGTACATATGCTTATCGGGCCAGAACGATTTGTCGTTAACAATGTTTTCCTCCACGCTTATGCCTTCATCTAGGTGAGGCTCTATGTCTAGAAGTTCCGATTTTAGTGGAATTATTTCGGGTTTTGGCGTTTCATGCAGTAAAAGTTCGGCATCATGCACAGAATCTTTGTCAGTCCAGAACGTATCAGCTTTGATATCAGATATATTAGTAAAGGAGTCAATGTTAGTGGATTTAGATTCAGATTGAGTTTGAATGACTGTAGTAATTTGCTTCACGACCGTGTCTTTATCTCCATCCCGGGGCGTAACGAGTAAATCATCTTGACTGTACGATGGCTCTTCAGTTTGTTCTAAAGAATATGGTTCAGTGAATGACATAGGCTCCGTGTCATCGAGTACAGAGTCGATAATGCTCAAACTTATGTGCTTTTCATCGATTTCTTCTGCAAGTTCATTGTGTGGTGGAATGACCACTGCAGAATCTTTAGAGAAGTCTTCTGGTTTAACTATGACAAATTCATCCTGCAAGACTCTTTCTAGTTCATCATCACGTGGCTTATCTTCATCGACCAACACAAGGTCTTTTACAGGCTTGTCTGATTCAGTAACAATATCGATTATTTCTGTAATATTGGTTGGAACAACTGCATCCAGTTCATCTTCATTTATCTTATCTGGTTCAGCGATAGGCGCAATAGGTTTTGTAGGCAACTGTAGTTGTTTGTCTTGACTTAGTGCGTCATCAGGTTCTGGTGAAGCCAGCGATGGTGTCATATTATCTAGCTCCTCATATTGATAGTCAATAGAAGTTTGAGTGTCAGTCAATTCTCTAGGTGACTCATCACTTTGTGAGGAATCTTCTGGAAGTAGCATTTCCTCAATTTCTCGCTGTAAGTCAGCCATTTTATTTTCAAGTGACTGTTCCTCTGTTATTTTGTCTTGTTGAACATTTTGAGTTTCAATTTCTTTGATTTCTTCAGCAATAAAATCATCTACGACCTCTTTCGTGTTATCAGGCATTATAACAGCATCACTAGCAATTAGCTTGACTTCCTCAACTTGAGACACTATATCTTCTTGAATATCATCACTTACTGGTTCCTCAACATTTACGCTTATAACTTCAGACAAATTCTCAAGTTCAGCAAGTGAAGACGGATCTACTTTCCAGTACTGTGCTTCGGAATAGAATCTTTCTTTTATTGGAGTTTGTATGGATTCCGGCGTTGAAACAGGACTATAAAACTTCTGCTTTGGGACTTGTATCTGAGTTTTAGGCTCTAAAATGTCTTGTTCAGAAGAAGTAATTTCTACAAGCGAGGAAGAACCTCCAACAGGTGAAGAATTCACTTCAGCCGGAGAGGAAGTTACAATATCAACGAGATGTAGTTGGGGCTTTTTGTCCTTCTTTTTCTTCTTATTTTTCTTTTTTGGTTCAGCTTCTGACTGAACAAGAGTTGGCTCTACAAGTTTATTTTCCTCCTTTACATGCGAGACATTTTCAACTTTAGATTCTTCCTCTTGTTTTTGACTTACATCTCTCGATTTCGACCCTCGTTTCTTTTTATCTTTTTTGGGTGGCAATTTATCTTCATCTGATGTGCTAGGAGCTAGTTGAACTTTAGGTTTTATTTCCTTTTCCCTAGATTTGGAAGAACGACTCTTTCTACTCTTTCGGACTTGTGGTTTCTCCTCGTCTGAAGGACTTTGTGTAGAATGGACGGATTCAAGATTTTCTGGTTTAAGAGTGCTTTCAAGTGCTTCGAATCTATTGAAAATGTCACGTTTTTTGTTTACATTAGAGCTTGACCTAGAACGGTTATCTCTTGATCTTGACCGTGATCTTCGACTCCTGTCTACTGTTATAAAACCTTCTGTATCAACTTCCATAGGTTGATGGTGTTCTGTTATAGCTTCTTCTACCAGAATTACAGGAGCAGCTGGTACATGTGTCAGATCTTGTTCTACGTGTACTTCAACTTTTGGTGCTCTTTCTGGTGACGAACATTTTATTGCTACAATTTGAGCCCAAGACCCAATGCCACTCTCAGCTGGTAGTACAGTATCTTCAAAACTATCTTGTTGCTCAATAGATTGAGTAAGCTTCGTGATATCCTCTGGGACTATCCTCTGTTCTTTCGGCTTTTCTATTGATTTATTACGTTTCTCTTTTACTTCGCGTATTTGAACAACTTCGTGAGGTACACCAAAGGCCATTTCCTCTTCTCTATGTTCCAAACCTTCCGACAAAACTTCAGCATATGACTTTCCATCATCAGCCGCTTTAGCCCATACATTTACAGGCTCTGGCAATATTGGAGCCTCAGAAATTAGTTCAACAGGTTTTGGCTCTGGCACATTTTGAACTGCATGTTTCTTTTCATCTTTCTTTTTCTTCTTTTTGTTGCGTTTAGATTTTGATTCAACATGTTCTTCTTGACCTTGCTCCATAGTTAATTCATTCTTTTTCGGAATGACTTCCTTATCAGATTCTGGTTTTGATTCATGCTTTAGTTCAGGTTCTGCTTCAGATTTTACAGGAGCTGTTTTGGTTTTTAATACAGTTGAATATGATATTACGTGCGGTTCAGTTACTGATGATTCTGTGGTTATTTCTAACACGTCCTCTGTATCTTCCTTCTTAGGTTCAAGCTCTAGAGTTAACTCGTGAGTCTCACTCAAGACAGGAACTACGTTTTCAGACACAGAAGTCGCGATTGTTTTATACATATAAGATGGTGTGAACTCTGGTGCATCAGCTGATAAATTCGAAAATAATACAGTGTTGTTATAAGAAGGTTTGAACTCAGGAATGGAATCAATTTCAGGAAGGAGATCATGCAGGCTGTGTATAGGAGATTTTTCAAGGCGAGGACTAGTAGTTTCAGTTTTAGATGTTTCTTGTACGTCTGTGGTTATGACTAAATCGTTAGGTTCTCCTACAGTGACTACAATTTCCTTATCAGAAATTTCAGTGGCTGGCAATATGTCACTCACTTTTGTTGTAATCAACGATTGCGCTATGTTAGTCGTGTGAGACGTTTCGCTTTCAATTAACTTTGTTGATATATCGGGTATAGTACTAACTGCTTCAGTTATAGATATAGGTTCCGAAGCTACTTCATCTACAGTTTCAAACGATAGAGACGTTTCAGGAATTGTGTTCTGTGTTTTTTCCTCAAAAGGTTTTGTTTCGAACTCTGTTAGTATGTCCGTACTTAAATCATCCAGAGATTTGAGCGTATCAGATAAATCGGGGTTAGTAGGAGTTTCAGGTTCATTTTGGTGTTTTGTATCTATTATTTCAGTTTGAATGAAATCTGCCGAGATAGTGCTAGGTGCAGCGTCCAGAGCTTCGGGGATTGCGGAAACAATATCTATTAGTTCATGTTCTCGCGTAATTTGGACGGGTTCGAGGTCTCCAGGCTCTGCATATGGTGGTTCCACTAGATCAAATGATTCAGCTTGAGTAGTCTTAGTGCTTATCTGTTCTTCAGGATCAACAGTATCAGCTTTTGCGGAAATATGAGCAAGTCTCCTTTCTTCGATGGATTTTTCTACATCTTTGACATCACCGAATACTAAAGGCACAAGGGAATTATTAAGGTCATCAATTTCAAATACTTTCGTTACTTTTGGTGACTCCACTTCTTTTGCTAATTTAATTTCTTCGTTAAGCTTAGAAGGTTCTTCTTTTTTTGTTGATTCTATAAGTTTCAAAATTTCGCTAGTGTCAATAATTTCAAATGTGTCTTCTATACCAGCAGTCTCTTCTTCTGTAGTGACTGCGGTAATTCCACTAGGCCCTTGACTTATTTGGTCTTGAGTAGGTACAGAAATAGTAATTCCACTTTCAGTGACAACTGGTGAAGCCAAGTCTCCATGGTCACCATAAACGACCGTTACTGGCGTATTAGTAAGATCATCAACTTCAAATGAATAATCAATTTTCTGGAAACTCTTGGGATCCATTGCAGACGCTTCGATATCAGTTTCTGAATTATCTTGTGCAACATCTACATTAATTGGCTTAGAATCCTGTGAAACGCTATCAACAAGAATTTCATTATTTATGAACTCGAGATTACTCGAGAGTTCAATAGCAGTTTTAGTAGCTATTTCATGTTCAGTGGCCGATTTGACTAACGCATCTTTATCAGGAATTAAAATAGGTTCTCGATCATCTTTATTTGGAACATTTTCAATTTCAGGTTTTTCTTCCTGCGTTTCAGCCGTTAGGTCACTGAATGTAGGTGTGCTTATTAGTGATGCGAGTATGCATTCTGCGTCTTTAAGTTCATGATAGCTATGAGGTAAGGGTTCATACACAGCTTGATGTTCTTCGATAACAGTCAGTGTTTGTTCGTCATTAAGATTTTCTATCACAGCTGCCTGGATATGTTCTTCGGTTGAAATAGATTCTACTATGATTGGTTCTTGCACCGATTCTTGTTCATGTACAATATGATCGCTTCTTTCATCTTGAGCAATAACTGGTATGTCAATAGATTGTCTAGTACCATATCTAATCTCAGCATCGATTATCTCATGATAGCTAAATCTAGGAATTTCATAAACAGCAATTTGAGGTTCTGTCGGTTCTGGTTCAGGCTCTGGCTCCACACCAATCACTGGTCCATTTGATTCTTGTATAAGTTCATTCGATATCGGTCTTTCATTATGTATGTTATTATTTGGTAACTCGATTTGCATTATAACAGTATTAGTACTATGAACAATATTCAAAGTATCTGCAGGATTAATAATTTTTTCATCAATTTCTTTGACTGGTGAAGGTTCCTTGCTAGCTTTCCTAGATTTTGTTATAATAGTTGCGAGTAAATTTTCTGCATCGACAAGTTCCTGATAACTTTGTCTTGGCTTTTCCATTATATTTTCGAAACTTTTGAATTCAGAAACCTTTTCTTGTAGAATCCTTTCTTTGATTTCTACCTCATCTTTCGAAGTCATTATCATGAGATTATCTGCATCGCTTACAAGGTTACTTTCCAAAGATGGTTCAGGCGAAACTTCCTTATTTTCTTCAGAAGCAACTTCCTGAATTTCATCTACATTGTGCTCATCTGCTTTATCAGTGGACACAGCTTCTACTTTAGAAGTAGCTAGAAGATCAGCATTTGATATTTCATAGCTTTCAGTTGAAACTTTATTTAAAATTTCAACATTTAAGGGAGTCTTGTCTTGAGATTCTGGAATTATTTCAGTTACAGGTAGAATTTCATTGGATTCTAACTTAACTGAAGATCTTAAAGCCAGAATTTTCTCAGCATCAGAAATTTCATGATAACTTTGACGAGGTGACTCTAGACGCAATATTTCATATTTGTCAACTTTTTCAGATAATGAAGGTGTTTGTATTTCAACTTCAACAGTTACTTGTTCTAAAGGAGTTACAGTCTCAACAGTGTCATTTTCTTTTAATTTTAGTTGTTCATCAATATGTTTCTTGGAATCCTGAATATTCTCAACAGATTTTAAAGAACTAGCTATAACTACTTTCTCTAACATTTCAAAATCTTTAGTCACGGAGTCTTCGTCAATCAGTGTTTCTTGTACTGGACTTGTTTCTTTAGATTTTTTGGATTTTTGTGAAGCTAACAAGAGTTCAGCGTCTTTTATTTCTTGATAGGCTGCCTTTGGAGCTTCTTCTTTTGGAGGAGATTCTCTTGCTATTAATGGTAAGTCGGCAGAAACATTTGTTATTGCTTTATCAACGTTACCGATTTTCAAAGCAATATTTTCTTTATTAACATGCGACTCCTTTGATCGTTGATTTTGCATAAGTTGGCAGTAATCATAGTCAAGTTGATATGTATCCAAGTCAACAGAATAAGTTTTCACCTCATTTATTAGTTCTTGGTAGGGAATACTAGTAACAGGTTTCACCTTTTTGTCTTTGGTCTTGTTTCTATCTTGTACAGAGCCAAATATGGCTTCTTCTACAATATTGGAGAAATCTTCTTCAGTGATCGTTTTTGTTTCACCTGTTTCATCTATTTTGATTTCAGGCTTTTGATATTCAGACTGTTCTTTACCGTCGGAAACGGGTTCGAGTAATTTCAAATCTATATGAGAGATCGCTATAGGATTTTCGATAATATTAGTTTCAGGTCTGGGCAATTTTTCTTGCTTGCTCTCACTACTAATAAATTGAAGAGATTCTTTAATAGGATCGATTGGATCTTTAATACTAGACGGAACTTTTTTAAATACTTCAAAATCTCGTCCATGACTTATTTCAAGCCCTTTGTCAGATATTTGTGCTATTTCTTCTTTTGTATCAGGCGTTTGATCGGTAACGTTCTTATTTACGATCGGTTCTTTTAAAGTATCAATCATTTCTGTCGTCAGAATATTTTGTTCGGTTTGTGGAACAATTGTAGTACTCAACACTTGATTGATTTCTTGAGTTATAAATTCAGTCACACTCCTGATTACAGTTTGTGATGAAATCACTGACTCATTTGTTTTCTCAAGAGATTGTGTTTCGTGCGGCACTTCTTTCGTATCAGGAATGATTTCTAATCTAGAATGTTCAGTATCAACACTGTTCTCAGTCATAACATCAGGTATAAAACTAACTTTTCTGTCCGTTTCATCTACGTTTTCATCCTTTGTTTCTACAGTAGCGGTCATTAACGATTCTGAATCATTATCTAAGCTAATGGAAGACTTTTCAATAGTGATTTTGTCGTCAATTTGTTCAGATACAGTGGTATCTTTTTCAGCAGATTCTAGAGAATTGCTCTTACTTCTCATTTTTACTGTCCTTATCGGTGGAAGTTTCTTTTCCTCGTGTGTTATCAAATATATAGTGCGTGTTTCGGCATCCTGTATTATAGGTTCATAATGAGTTATTTCTTGGACTATATTAATGGAACCTTCGTCTACTGGTTGCTTAGCGAAGAATTTGTCATTGTTGTTTTGCTCATTAGATGGAATAGAAGTGCTTGGTGTAACTTGTTCTTTATCGGTTGTTTTTAATACTTCTACTTCAATTTCTTTCGAAGATAAATCTGTTTCTTGGACCGAAGTATAAGCCGAGGAGTCCATTTCTGTATAAATCAAACTTTCCTCTAGAATATTTCGAGAAATAGTTACTTCAGTAGCTATTTGTGAAGTTTGTTTATTCCTGAAAGGGATAGGTTCAACAGCTGCAACTGGAACCCCTTCTTCTTCTTCTAATAGTGTATTCCAGTCGATATGTTCAACAGGTTTTAAACTCTCGGTAGCTTCTTCTATTTCCGCTGCTTTGAGAATTTCCTTGTCTTCCATGACTTTGGCCTTTTCAAGTTTGGTTTTTTCTGATGTCACTTTATGATCTTCTTTTGCTTTTGGAGCTTTATCTTTTGGTTTCTTCTTTGAACTCTCCGAACGTTCTATTTCCTTAAGCGCTTTTTCTATATCATCATCTTCAATTTTAGGTTTCTTTGACTTTGATTTCTTTTTGCTACTCTTAACTTCCTCAAAGTCTCCCTCTTCAACAGTAAGATCATCTTTATCAGTAATCATAGGAAATATTTTATTTGTAGCCGGTTCTACTACCCGCTCTTCACTTACATTCGTTTCTAATACCTGTTTAGATTCACTTGATGACCTTTGATGACCCTTTTTAGACTTCGATTTCTTCTTAATTGGTCTTTGTTCTTCAACTTGTTCCACCAAATTTGGTACCTCTTCAACGATAGGTTCAATTGTATTTAAATTTTCTATTGGTACATCGATAGTCTCAGTAGTTTCAAATAAAATCTGCTCAGGTAATTTTTCCTGTTTTTTATGCTTCTTTTTCTTTGATTTTGTAAATTCTGAATATGCTACATTTATTTTAGACATTTCAGTTTCAGAAACATCTTCACTGTGCACCTTTAAGCCACTGGACAAGTTTACTTCGCCAGTTGTTACTATTTTTGGATCAGATTCTAAAACTAAAGCAGTATCTACACCATCAGTGCTTACTATGTTTATGTCTACGGTCTCAGGTTTTTCCAGTAACCGAGCAGATTCATCTGCAGATGTGAATTTACTTGTTTTATCTAAAACATTCAATTTCACATCTCCGACGTTTTCTGAATAAGATTTCTTTTGCTTTTTCGCCTTCTTAGACGGTTTAGACTTTTTCTGCATTTCACTATCAGAGTCATTGAGATCTTTCATGAGTTTTGTTATATTTTCCTCAGCATAGTTTTCCCAAGACCCGAGCTCAACATCTTCAGAGCGAGTCTTGTTTTTAGCATATTCACTAGATTGAGTTTTAGTAAGGATCGGTGTTTGAACTGATATAAGACTATCATCATCTTTGACCACCTTAGGTTCAGGAACTGGGTCCTTTGAACCTTTCTTTTTCTTTTGTTTATTTTCTTTTTCTTTATTAATTGTAGCTGTCTCTAGTATTTCAGGAACTGACGCCGGAATCGTTTCAGTCTCAATCGGAGTCACCAATGGAACGATCGTCTCCTGAACAGATATATTATGACCTTTCTTTTTCTTGTTCTTGCTCTTTCCCTCTGATTTATCTGCAGCAGGTCTATTTTTCGTATCAGAATCCTCAGATTCATGTACGGTTTTAGATGTCTCTTCAGACGTAATATCAGGTTTTGACCTTTTTTTCTTTTTGATATCCAATTCGATCTCTTTTAGCGCCTTTTGTATTTCGTCCTCGCTAGATTTAGGCTTCTTGGGTTTGTGTTTCTTTTTGGGCTTTTTACTATCGTCGGTATCCTTCTGTGCATCGTCTTCGCTCAAGGTTTCGGGGACGGTCTCTATGACCGCACTTTCTAGAATAGGTTCCTTTTCCTTCGAGATTCTCTCTACCGGTTCCACATCGCGCACGACAGACGAAATTCGGATGGATTCAAATTCCACTCGGACTTCAGGTTCGGATACGTCATCGAAGTCCTGCACCTCGATGACCTTCTTGGTGGTCTTTTTGCGTTTGACGATCTGACCGTCGTGTGGTCTCGTCGGTCGCTTATCTACGGGTCGTCGTCGTCGCGGCACGTCTCTCGAGCGGCTGCGGGTCGGCGGGTCGGGCCGGGGCGGTCTCGACCTTGGCGCCTCGATCTTATCCGTTTCGGCTTCGACTCGAGTGGGCGATCGTTCGACACACTCGACGACTATCTCCTTCACGAGTTCAACTCGCGCCACCTGCGGCTGCGGCAGAGACATCACACTATGCGTCCGCGCTTGCCGTCGGAGGCCGAGTGCCAATATCTCCGCGTAGGATAGCTCGTGCGCCCGGGATGGACTCACAGCGCGCTCCTCGCGGTCCACAGGCCGCAGCTCTCTCACGGGGGAGTCTCGCGACTCTTCCTCTGCGTGGACCGCAATCGATATCGTTTCTATCCGTTCTTCTACATGCTGAACTTCGGGTTCGGATTCCTCGATCGTGATTTCCACTTGAGGGTTCACGTATTCCGCTCGAGGCGGTTCCATAGTTTCACTTTCGGATCGATCACTTTCACACGGCTCGCACACCGGCACGTCACGCTCACTCGGCACTGGGTCCTCGACCTCGCCCCTAGAGTCGGGGCTCGGGCTGCGCCCCCGTCCGTGTGCGCTGGGGGCGCGCGATCCCACGGAGCTCGACCTGGAGCCGGCGCCTTTCACTATCTCGGCGTAGGAGGTCCCGCCCGGCGCCCACGCGGGCGAGCGGGCGCGGCGCGGGGCCGCCGGCGCGCCCAGCGAGGGGCCCCGCGCGGCCTCCCACGAGGGGTCCCGCGCGGGGCCTCGCGCGGGGTCCCGCGGCCTGCGCGCGCGCGCCAAGGCCGCCGCTCGCAGCGCCAGGGCGGCGGAACTCTCGTCCCGTTCCCGGTAAGGGTCCAGCTCGTAGATCGCCGCGCTCAGCTCTTCGATCCGCCGGCCGATCTCCTGATACGCAAGTACGGACAGAGAGATGATATACGTGAGGTCGAGACACGCGAGGGGAAGGAAAACTACTCGGCTGCCGATTCGTGTATATTTATTATTAATTAACTTAGATTCGATAAAAAAAAATTAACACGGACGAGGAATATTCGACTTAAAGCTAGAGTCCGTCGGGCGGCTACGCGTCGGGCGCGCCGCGCTGGACGAGCAGCTTGATGCGCTCGCGTCGCGCCGCGATCTTGCTCTGCAGCGCCTTGACGCGCTCGCGACACTCCTAGCGAGGATACCGACCGACCGGGGGTTAGTGGCGGGGGGACGGGGGAGGAACAGAAAACAGAACAAAATGAATAACCGTGCCCACTGGCTATCTCTAACGGGGAACGCGTGAGGTGCGGAAGCGTAGTACGGCCTCGTGCGGCGACCTACCTGGTGGTGCGCGGCGTGCGGCGGCGCGGCGTGGCGCAGGCGCTGCTCCGCGTGCAGCAGCGCGTCCTGCAGGCGCGCCAGCTCCGCCGCTAGCGCCTCCACCTGCGCCAGCGCCGCGGCCAGCGCCTCGGCCTGCGAGCGCGCGCGCGCCGCCAGCGCCTCCAGCTGGCCGCGCGTGCTCGCCGCCGCGCTCTCCACGCTGGCGGGGAACGAGGACGCCGCCGCCACGCCCTCCGACCCGAAGTGCACCTGCGGAACGAGGCCGGTGAGTGCCGCGTCGAGCCCGAGGGTCGCTCGCCGGACGGAAACTCACGTTGAGCTTCTCGACCGCGTACGAGATCTTTGTCGTCTGCGTGGAGACGTCGTTGATTAGCTTCTCCCTGAAGGCGAGTCGGTCGCGGAGCGGCTTCTTGGCGGTCTGCGGCGCCTCGAGCGTCCGCGACGTCGCCTCGAGCCAGTGCCCGACGTCCTTCAGTTTCCGCTCGCATCGCTCCCACTCCTCGGCGAGCTCCTGCAGGAGACCGTTCTGAAAAGCGAAGATTCGGTCGGTCGTCGTCCTCGGAGTCGGAACGGACGCGTCGCGAACGATATACTGACGGTCTTGGCCAATTTCTTCTCGACGTCGACGGTCGCGTTCTCGGCCGCCTCGAGCCTCGACGGCAGGTCCCCGGGGCTCGTCACCTTCTCTATCGTCTCTATCTCCTTCGCCATATCGGTTAAGTTTTTGGCCTGCTGCTTGCAGCTCTTGAGCGCGTTCTGAAAGGAAAAACGAGCGATGAGAGAACCGAGAGACGAACGGACTCGCGAGAGACGTCGATCGAGAGACCTACCCCGTATTCGGTCTGTTTCTGCTGCACCTCCTGCAAGTCGGCCAACGGAAGCGGCCGCGCGAGGAATGCGCGTTGGGTCTCCACCCAGAGCAAAACTTTCTCGAGGAGCGCGAGGAACCTGGCGACGGCGTCACACGCGTCCTCCACGGCCGCCTGCCGCGCGTCCAGCTCCGCGCACACCGCCTCGAACTGGTCCGCGAGCGTCGTCACCGTGGACTGCACGAGCTGGCGCTCGGCGGCGTCGCGGCTGCCCTCCACGATGGCGCGAGCGTTCCGCGCGAGTCTCTCCACGCGGTCGGCCACGCTCGGAGCCTCGGCGCGCGTGGCCACGAGCCGCTCGCGGTAGGGCTCAGGCGGAAACGTGCGGTCGCGCGCGGCGAGCTCGGCCGCCCGCACCCAGCTCTGCACGTCGTCCACGTCCGTCGCGTACTCGAACCTCGCCGTCCGCGCGCGTTTCCACTCCCGCTCCTTCTCCTCCATGGCGGCCGCCAGCGCCTCGGCGGAGAGCTCGAGCGCGGATAGTTCCTGTGCGACGTCCGCCGGGGCGGAGCCGCCGTATCGCTTTCTGCTCTCCTCGGTGAATGCCTTCGTGCGCTCCGCCAGTTCCGAGACCTCCGTCTGAAGCGTCCGCACGTTCTCCTCCTCGTCCTCCCCGAACACGTAGAAAGTTTTTACTTTCGCGATGGAGACCTCTATCAGCTGCCGGAGTTCCTCTATTCTCTCCGACACCCGGTCGAATTCGGAAACTATGTCGTCGATCTCCGCGAGCCGCGCCGCCAGAGTCTGTCGCAATCTGCGAAGAGAGAAGATTTATTAAAAACGTTCGATGCGCGTGGTGCGGTGCGCGTCTATGGCGTCGGGGGCGCACGGGCGAGCGGTCGGTGCCAGAAGTCGACGAAAATAATCGTCGGCGTGACGCCGCGCCCGTGACGGTGCAAGGTCGCGCGGCGCCGCCTCGCCGTACCTTCTCGTTCGTGATCGGCCGCGCGCGGCGCTCCGCTCGCCTCGCCCGCCCGTCGCTCAATGAACCGACATCTCGATATGATCGCGGCCCGCGTCTAATTTTAATTTTCACGTTCTAATGTTTGCACGGTGACATCATAATGCGCGAGTTTTTCGGTGCATTCGCCGGCGAGTGTTTACGTTTTGCACACACACGCGCGGCCGTGGTTAGGTACCATAATCTGATAGGGTGACGTGACGGCGGCCTGACGGATGACCTTCGCTGCTTAGCGACCGTATGATAAGTGAAACGATCGAAACTTCGTTAGTCGTCGTATGCTCCGATTGTGTAGCTAAAGAGAGCGGACGAAACGTAAGTGGCGACGTAAAATAATTTAGGTACAAAAATGACAACCGCATTATACCTATCAGCTGTATCGCGTGCGGTTAGCGATGCGGCGTGACCGGCCCGGCCGGCCATCGCGCCGCCATGTGCATTTTGAATAAAAAGATAAAAGTAGAAATAAATAAGGTAAGGCGAGACTTGGCAATGTTCGCGAATCTTGCGAAATCCCAGTGTGTTTCCGACAACGTTCCTATTCCACATAATAAATATATTCGTACGATTAACGACGTGAGTCACCGGCACGCCGCGCCGCGGGTTACCGCAGTATAGGTACGCAGGCACTACTCACATTTGTTTCACATTATTTCAGTATCCGAACATCGTTCAACGATATAAACTTTATTTTTCGTCGCTCGACAGCGACGCAGGCACGTTCCAGTCTCGTGTTAGCGTAAAAGTCCGTTCGGCGATGGTTTATTTCTCGCCACCGATAATTTCAGGACCGGTCGTGTGGTATCCTCCCCCACCACGTTGTGTCACCTCTGAATGCTTGCACACGAGCTTTACTTTCATTTCGTGCTTTCGAAGCGTGTTCTCGTATTTTTCTCCGGTGTTCTTCTGTGTTAGTGCTAAGTATATTCCTGTAGTCGGGTTCTAGTGCAGACTGAGAAGCCCTGACCCATTAAGCGCTGCGTTCGCTCGCATGCGCACTAAGCTCGGAAATAGTAGGCAGCCAGTTTGAATAACGATTACACGTCTCTACGGTGCGCTGTCTCGTCTGGAACTCGCGTCGGATGAAAACGGGCCTTGTGTTCGAGAGTAGAGGCTTTACTTCGCCTCGCGGCAGGGCGGGACATAGGGCGTTTCCGCTTGTCGATACGGTTCGCCGATTGATTCTATTCTATAGCAGCTCTAGAAAGGGACCGCACAGCTGGTATCGATAATATTATAGAAGTCTGCACTTTCTAGGGCTTGAGAAAATTTAAGTCACTCGCATTTTTTAAGGTCCTATAAGCCAATTCAATGCATTCTAGACCTTGACCGAATATTTTTTTGAATTAATTTGTTGAATTATAAAACCCATAAGATTTGTCATCTCGTTACAATATAGTTTAATTTTAATTGAGGTTTAACTTTAACCGCTGCGTAATTTACGTAGCAGATAATAACCACGAGTAAAATGCTTAATCAGTATTGTTTTAGGATTAATATTAATGACCGGCATTGGTGATGTTACGATTGAATGGTTTTAATACGGGAATAACATGGTCGATTACACGCACTGTAGGCAGTAGGCAGGTATTGTGAGTTGTCACAATAGTACCTTACAACCGTAGCATGTTTCCTGGCTATTCATTTCAAAATTACGATGATAAAATATCTAATCATATTTTTATTGTGTATTTACGTATTAATATCGAGCGCTTGAGACAAAAATGGCATAACTGCAAAACCAGCTCTTTGTAAAATCGATACGAACTTATAATTTTAAGAAAGACATCAAAATCTTAAATTTTCAACATATTTTTAAAAATGTACAAATTTGTGTCTAGGGTAAATAATTAGGTGTTTTTGCAAATTTGATGACAGGATATCCCTTTGTTACAAAGGGTTTATATTTAAACGTAACCTAACCATAGGGACTGAGGGTTGTTGAGCCCTTGATTAAAGCTAAGTACAACTAATAAAAAGGGTTTTAAAGAGGGTAACTCTGGTAATAAGTCGCACTTTTTAGACAGCTTAATGAGATTATTCAATGACGTCTCAAAGGACGTCTATAAAGCTTTACTTTCATAAAATATGTATGTACCTTTTTTGTGGCATTGTGGCCTAATTTTTCAGTTGCTCAGATGTAAGAATATAACGTCTATTATATATTAACACTCTATTAAAACTTGAAAAACCATTGAAATGATGTTAAGTTACAAGAATCTAGTCCCAGGTTGTGTCATGTTATTTCATTTGTCAACTTTGTATTATTCAGGCAATATTTACAGAATCCGCTTGAAAAAACGCAAATCAGAAACTTATGACATCAGATTTGTGGCTAATTCTAAAACATGTCGGAGGCACTCTTCACCTCGCTTGTCAAGGCCAGCTCGCGGAAGTGGATTGTGCCATCTGTCATGACGGTAGTCACATTGGCATACTTATCATGGCTAGATTTGGAAACAACTAAATCGAGATTATAACAATACATTTGAAAAAAAAATGTGCAAAAGGAACAATGAACTTGATGTTTTTCGACCTTCCCGTTAGACCTAATTACAATATTTAGTTGTTGAAATTATATTTTTATTATAAATGATATTATTAAATAAGCATGGAAAATAGAGCATAATATGAGGTTATTTAGAAATCGCAATTAAAAAAAAAAAATTTTAAATTCAGGGAAATACAGAGTTCCAACTCTCTGTAACTCTGTTTATTTCTATAACGCGTAAGGAAAACTAATTTTAGATGGATATCATTTGTTATTTACAATTCAGAAGGTATTTCATTACATTTATTATCCTGTATGGTCACCAGCTACTGAAGGAGTAGTGATTCATTTTCAAAAATAAAATATTTACCTACAGCATTCGCTTCCTGCAAGCTTTTGCACTCTCTCTAAAAAAAAACGTGACGTTTACTTTAAATGACACGATCGTCCGCCGATGCTAAAATAATTTCCAAGCGATAATAATCTCTATTCCTCAAGCAATAAGATTTAATAATTGCAGGGCTTCTTCCAAATTCCAAGCATATGAGTGTCGCGACCATGACACCATGGTCTAGCTAACAAATCTCACATAATTTTTACACAATCTTATAGGCTTCATAAATAGAATATACCTAAGGTACTGTCTACGTTATGCGGCAAACTATTTTCATGCTTATCACGATATAATAAGATGATTTTTCTAATGCTTGTCTAAATTCTAATATTCATTGTTGTAGTTAAAATACCATGGCATTCCCATTAGTCACAATTTATCGTTTATTTTCTCACTACAATAATTCGAAGTTTCGTAGTCATCGTGGTGTCATTTTCATCAAAATAAGTATGCAGCCATACAGCTTATATATTTTAGGAGTCTATTCATAATAATTTTCTAAAACATCTGGAGCTCATGACAAATGCTTTTTGCAGCTGCCTAAATGCGTTGATATTTTAAGGAGACACATAATATTTAGAATTTAAGACAATTAGCTTAATCCCTATACCTACGATGTTTTTACTTTTAGCATAAAAAAATTCGTGAAAAAATCTACAGATTTTAAGTCCAAAACTTAAACGCTCGTATTTTAACAATAATTATTTTAAACTATGTTTGTCGTAACTCTCAACGCTGTTTAATAAAATATTGTATATTATCTAGAATCTAAAGTTACTGTTATATTATTTTCTTAGAAGAAAAACTGAGTACGTTTTATTGATTTTTGTCAGCAAATCGAGCAGGCTAGTTGCCAATTAAAGCCAGACCCAGACAGCCTGCCCTTGGCTAGCCTTACACGAGATAACCACTCTACAATGATTTACTGCATATTACTTATTGTCCTTTTACACATGTTGGTTGGTAAGGTTGTTGTTAGATATTCAGTAAAAATTACTTGTTATTAGAGCCTCGATAATCGTGATATTTATTTTTTATTTAATTATTTTAGTCAAATTCAGTGCAAGCCACAGATTAAGTAGTAGGCCCCTTTGCTCGTCTTGTCACTCATTATAATAAAAAAAGTGACCAGTATTTTTTTTAATCATTTGCCTGATGGTAGGCATCATGATTGCCCATATCAGACACAATGCCACCCAGTGTTTTAAAATACAAAATTCTGCGCGGCACTGCACTGAGCCTATGTCATCCTGAATCCTGAGATATTAGTTGTTGAAACTCGTCATGCCCAGTAATTTCGCTGGTAACATTGCCCTTCAGACCGGAACGCAGTAACGTTTGAACATTACACACAAGTGACAGTAAAGCAGTTCAGATGGTGTCTTTAGATCAAATTGTATGATCTTAGTAAATTATTGTAATTTGTTATCTATTATATAGTTTTTTTTGTCGATTCGGAGGACCGGATTTCCACTATAACCTACATGCAGCAAACGAGCCTCATGTTCCTTCCTTCTACATACAACTTGCCTCTATACCGAAAATACAAGACATCTTAATAATAATATGAACCAAGGATGTTAAAGTGCTAAATGAATTAGCATACAAATAAGCAGTAACAAGTTTCATAGTTTGTCTACATTTTATTATACCACCGAGAAATCTTTTAAAACATTTTAATTATAACATTCCTTGGGTTCGTTAAAATAAGTCCGCGTAACTTCACGTCTCTTTTATCTTGATTTAGTTATCATACTTTAGGACTACTTTAGGGTTTAGGACTGCCTCGGTGGCGTAGTGGGCGCATGCTCGACTGCCAATCAAGAGGTCCCGGGTTCGATCCCCAGGTCAGGCATAGCGTTAAATATTGGATTTTTCCATTAGGAATTATCTCAATAGCTGCCTGGAGTCTGGAACTGTGCCCGGTATATGGCAATAGGCTCGCCCCCTATTACATGGGACCAATAACATACTGGCGAAATGTGGGTGTATCTACTATGGGACTGAGTCCTGGGTACACCTCTGCCTACCCCTTCGGGAAAAAGGCGTGAATGTATGTTATGTTATGTAGTTATCATACCAATAAAATATATTTGAATACGTAGCCACCATGAAATTGCTTATTACCTTATTTTAAATTGAATGACTTTCTTATTTCAATGCCGCAGATGTCTCTGAACAATTTGAATTATGTACGGTATGCCATGTTTCCATTAAGACGGTTAGCAACTTTATTTACCCCATCCATCAAATACTCAACACGTAAACAAGTATTCTAAAGTCGCGGTTAAAATGAGCAATGAATTCGTAAACACAAGGCCCAACGAAACGAACAGTTTTTTGTAACTTTAATTCCGCTGATGACGAAATAGAGACTACGATAGTAATATATGTGGCCAATAACGGAACTAACGTGCCACCATAATCGATATAATATAATGTTTTATCTCAACTCCCATAACGCGTGTACATCAGCGCCGTCGCCCACATTCTTTAACATTGTAGAGTTTATGCGAATTTCAACTGCAACACTCGTGGATAATGTAAATAATGTATTGGTTTTTTTGTAGTTGTGAACCGGATTCTTAGCGCCGATCCGACAGCCAGTTGATGCTATGCCAGTTTCAGGTGTCTCGCTTCCGGACACATTTGGCAGGACGTTCTATGTTATGTCACGAGTTACGCTTATTTAGGTATTGTAAAGGAAAGTTTCGTTTTTGGATTTATGCACTTTGATTGTCTTTGTCGAATTTTCTGATACTTAGTAATTTTTTTGGGTTCAGAACCCCAACGGGGTGCCGAAGGAACCCTATTAATAAGTCTCCGCTCTCCGTCCGTCCGTCTGTTAAGTCGTCATCAGATTTTTTTTTAATCTAAGAAACGTTAGTATGAAATTATTCAGTATCGAAAATACTAGATAAAGCTGTCTTTAATCATTTTTTGTTGTTAATGATCCCTTTGTGTTTTTGTTGCGAAGGACAAGTGGAGTATTCAGACCTTCAAGTGGCATGTGTATATTTAAGAATAGAGACCAGATTTTTTTTGCAACAAATTTTTGGCGACGTTGGAAAAGAATTTGGGACTTACTCGGCCAACAATTTTATCATTTGCTTTTTTAATTAGGTAGTAGGTGGTGAGGGGAGGTGATATCTGCAGATATATACGAGTATACCTACTCGTACATGTGGCAGTTAGGAACCCTTTAAATGTGAGTCCCGCATTGACAAGTTTATTTTCTATGCCATAGGAGGCCGCACAAGCAGACGGGCGCCGAATGGTGAGCGGTTACCGCCGCCTACACAGGGGGCATTGCCAGTACTTTTATTTACTCTCTTTTTGTAGAGGCCCAAGTTGTAGCTCAACGGGAAGACCACCTAATAGTAATTTTAGGATAAGTGGAATTAACCAGATGCACCTACACTTTTATAACACTTATTTTAACACCCATAATATATAACATGGGACTTTTGTATAAAAGTTATACATACTCAGTTTTTCTAAGAATTTGATGAACATGCTTATGTACCTCTGTAAGTGAAAAACTTCAAATAGATAAATATTGTCCTAACAGACGAGTCCAACAGACGAGGTTTATTTTTAATATGTTTTTATGAATGTTTGTATTATCATGAAGGTCAAGATTATTGCAGTTTTTCGACAAATTGAAGTGTTATCAAAGCACAGTATTCACAATATTGATTTTTTATATCACGGCGAAATCTGACAAAGAAAACTTTAGAAAAATATCGTATTAAGGCGCTGTCCAAGGCAAATTCGCCCTCTCGCTCACACGTACCCACATTTTGGAAGATCTTAAAAATACTACATGTAATTTCGTAAAATAAAGACAACTAGGAACTAGAAAATTACAATACAAAGATTCAGTAAAAAATCCAATTTAATCCAAACAAGTTTTCAGTGGTTTTTTATTTTGCTAAGATTTTTTTTTTGTGCAGATTTTTATATGAGAACTCGTTTGGATTACATTAGATTTTTTACTGAATTTTTGTATTGTTATTTTCTAGAACCTAGTTCTCTTTATTTTACGTAATTACATGTTGTATTTTTCATCATCATCATCATCATCATCAGCCTGTGATCGTCCACTGCTGGACATAGGCCTCTCCTATGGCACGCCACTCAACTCGATCCTGTGTTCTCCTTCTCCAACCACTCCCAGCGACCTTGCGTATATCGTCGCTCCATCTAGCCCAAGGACGTCCCACACTACGCTTGCCAAGACGCGGTCTCCACTCTAGAACACGCTTACCCCACCGGTTGTCGGTTCTGCGGCAAATATGACCAGCCCATTGCCACTTCAGCTTGCTAATCCTCTCGGCTATGTCAGTGACTCTAGTTCTCTGTCGGATCACCTCATTTCTGATACGATCCTTCAGAGAAACTCCGAGCATAGCCCGCT
This sequence comes from Hemistola chrysoprasaria, assembly GCA_947063395.1. Taxonomy (NCBI): domain Eukaryota; kingdom Metazoa; phylum Arthropoda; class Insecta; order Lepidoptera; family Geometridae; genus Hemistola; species Hemistola chrysoprasaria. The sequence goes on along the minus strand of OX346716.1, from coordinate 15,449,466 downwards.
CCATAGCTCTCTGAGCGACTTTAAATTTGTGGATTAGTCTTACCGTCAGTGTCCACGTCTCGGCTCCGTATGTCATTACTGGTAGGACGCATTGGTTGAAGACTTTAGTCTTCAAACTTTGGGGGATGGGCGCCGAAAAGACATGTCGAAGTTTCCCAAATGCCGCCCAGCCCAACTGAATCCTCCTATTGGCCTCCCTCTCGAAGTTGTTTTTACCCACCTGCATTGTTTGCCCGAGGTAAACATATTCCTGAACAACTTCGAGAGGCAAGCCGCTAACGATAATCGGTTCCGGTGCGACCAGATCATTATACATAACTTTGGTCTTATCCAAATTCATTCGGAGACCGACTCGCTGAGAGGACTCACCTAGGCTGGTCAGCATTTGTTGTAAGTCTTGCAACGATTCTGCCATAATAACTATGTCATCCGCAAATCTCAAGTGTGAAATGTACTCGCCGTTGATATTGATGCCCCGTCCATTCCAATCCAGCGTCTTAAACACATCCTCTAAGGCGTTAGAGAACAATTTGGGGGAAATGACGTCCCCTTGTCTTACACCTCGTTTTAAAGGGATGTGTTTCGTCTGCTGGTTTTGAATTTGGACGGTCATTGTGGCGGTATCATACAAACTTTTCAGCACTTGGATATATCGCCAGTCGACTTGGCATCGTTGCAAAGACTCCAAAACAGACCAGGTCTCAATGGAGTCAAAGGCCTTCTCATAGTCCACAAAGGCAAGACACAGGGGCTGATTATACTCTTCGGTCTTCTGTATAATCTGCCGCACTGTGTGTATGTGGTCTACGGTGCTATATCCTCCTCGGAACCCGGCCTGTTCCGGGGGCTGAAACTCATCGAGTCTACGCGCAAGACGATTTGCGATAACCCTAGAGAACAGCTTATAGACGTGACTCAAAAGCGAGATGGGACGGTAGTTTTTCAAAAGAGATTTGTCACCTTTTTTGAAAAACAGCACCACGACGCTTTCGCTCCACGCCTTTGGAGTTCTCCCAGAGAATAGAACAAAATTGAAAATTCGCTGGAGCTCTTTCAACGCGGGCTCGCCTGCAGTTTTCAAAAGCTCCGAGGTTATTCCATCCTCTCCTGGGGCTTTTCCATTTTTAAGCTGTCTAAGGGCCATCGCAATTTCATCTACACTAATATCTGGAAGGTCCTCGGTGTAGTGTCTAATCAAAGTGGCTCTAGGATCCTCGGTACTTGAAGTACGCTGAGGTGCGTGCAAGGCATACAGCTGGCTATAAAAGTCTTCAACTTCCGCAAGAATCTCCGGCTTCGAAGTAACAACGTTTCCTCGTGATGTGGTCAACTTCGTCAAATGGCTCCTCCCCAATTTCTGCATAAACACCTTTGACCCCCGATTTTGCTCAATCGCCTCCGTTATGATACGTGTGTTGGAGTTTCGAAGGTCACGTCTTACTGCCTTGGAGATATCCTTATTTAGAGCCCGCTGTTCTGACAAAGTTGACGGTGGGTCTTCTCGTCGTTTCCTCATCAGCTGCAGAGATTCCTGCGAGAGTTTAGACCTTCTGCCTGTGCATCTAGTCTTGCTAAATTTGGCACCTTCTTCCCGTAGAATTCCCACCACTCTATTAAGATCCTGATCAATATCAACCTCAGCGTCAATAGTGCTTTCCAAGGCAGCAAATCGGTTCTCCAGTCTTATCTGGAACGCTTCAGATCCAGCATCGATTTGAAGCATATTAGGTCGGAGCGCGGACTTCATCAATCGAGCACGTTCGAGCCTGCAGTTGATATCCAAGGTGCCTCTGATGAGTCGGTGATCACTGCCGGTATTAAACTTGTTGATCACTGAGACATCCCTGAATATGCGCTTCTTGTCTGTTATGATGAAGTCAATCTCATTCTTAGTCATAGAGTCGGGGCTTTGCCACGTCCATTTCCGCTGAGGCTGTTTCTTAAAGAATGAGTTCATTAAGAAGAGCCCCTCTTTCTCTAGGAAATCGACGAGCATTTGCCCCCTATGATTTCTGCTTCCAATACCGTGTGGTCCTACTACCGATTCGCCACAAGTCTGTACTCCCACTTTAGCGTTGAAGTCGCCCATAACAACGTTGAAGTGGGCCTTAGAGGTGTTGTTTAAGGCCTTGGATATGTCTTCGTACATATTTTCCACATCCTCATCTGAGTATGTCGACGTTGGTGCATACACTTGTATAACTTTCAGACTATACCGGTTCGTTATTCTGAGGACAAGGTATGCCACCCTTGCCGACACACTGGAGATCTCAACAACGTTATTAGCGATGGCTTTGTTGACCATGAACCCGATGCCACCCTGGGATGGTTGGTCTCCTTCCCTGAAATACATAAGATGGCCCGAGTCTAGGGTAACCGTATCCTCACCCTCTCTTCGAACTTCGGACAATCCCAATACGTGCCACTTTATGCATTTCAGTTCCTCCTCGAGCTGTATTATATGATTTTGTAGCCGTAGCGTGCGTCCATTGTACGTTGCCAGGTTCAATTTTCGTAAATATTGGTGGCCTACCGTAGCCCGGGGATTCTTAGCACCCCCCGCCCTACCGTTACCATGGCCGCCACCTTGGCCAGGAATAGTAAAGCTGCCGGGAATTGGGGGCCTTACTGTTTTGTGACTTGCCATAAAATGAAATACCCATAATCGCCACGCTGGGCAGGCGGGTTGGCGATCGCAGGGCATAGCTTCTTGTACCGGTGTCGCTGCTGCCCGACACCGGCCTATCACACTTAGCTATGCCATTTCCGATGGTTATACCGCCATCATTCGGTCACCAGAGCCTCGTTTGTTAATCGGCAGGATGTACCGCGAGCAGGTGAGGTTGGCTTGGGACTTTTAGCTGTTAGTTTGTCCCCTTACATCCCTAATAGTTGTATTTTTATATCCTCTAAAATGTGGGTACGTGTGAGCGTGAAGGCGAATTTGTTTTGGACAGCGCTTTAATTTATAAAGCCACAAATGCGCCGTGTGTACATTTAAAGTACCAAATAATACATAATATAATGTTATCTGGAAGGTCTTGTGGGAGTCATTTTCGCCTCTAAAGATGAGCCTATAGAAAGGCAATAACCACAAGCAAGGGTTGTATATGCGCGAAATAACTCCCCATGTTTTAATGGCTGCGAGTCCCTCATAACATAATACCCCAAGCGGCTATCCCCGGGTAAAACAGACCTTTGCCCAGCAGTGGAACAGTGCAGAAAATAAATACATGAGATCATTTATCCATATACCTATAACCCTAACTGTTCTTACCTGTGTTCCACCATTCACCACTGTAGAACAAATCCTATGATATTGAAAGCGATGAGGCTAAAGCTACGATCCTAATGAATGCGAGGGCGCTAGTCTATGTGTAAGAGCGTGTTCACAGTCATTCATTATGGCAGAATTAGGTATAGTTAAATTTTTGTCCACATCCATTATGATCGTGGATGGAGAATCTTGAAGTAGTGAAGTAACGAAGCGAAAGCAGTTTTGTCAGGATCGTAGCAAGTAAAGAGAAATAGTCTTTGTCTACTACAACGGGAACAAGGCGTGACTGTAATATTATGTATAATATGTACTAACTGTGCTCCACGGTTTCACGCGTGTAGTGTTCGTTCCCGTGGGAATATCGAGATAAAAAGTGCCCTATGTGTTATTCCAGAGTCTAAGCTATCCACATACCTAATTTCAGCTCAATTGGTTCAGTAGTTTTTGCGTGAAAACGAAACAAACATACACACAAAAAAAAACGCTTGATGGCGCTGGAGTCGAGTAAGAACACGCTAGCGTTTTGTTTACTTATTACAAACGTAACTCGTAAAGTACTTTACATTGTACTGAAATTTGAGATTTATAATATTAGAAAGATTTGTTTGTAGTGGTAGGCCTTTTTTGCCCCTGCAAAAGAAGCCTGCCCAGGCGGCCCCCTGGCCGCCTGGGGAAGTACCACACCTTTGCCAGTTATTCATCCGCCAAGCAGTAATGTGCAAACATTACTGTGTTCCGGTATGAAGGGCAATGTTACCAGCGAAATTACTGGGCATGATGAGATTTAACAACTCATATCTCAGGGTGACAGGCGCAGTGCAGTGCCGCACAGAATTTTGAATTTTAAAACACTGGGTGGCACTGTGTCTGATATGGGCAATCATGATGCTTACCATCAGGCACCTGATTTGCTCGTCTTGTTACTCGCTATCATAAAAAAAAAAAAAAAAAAATCACATTCTTGCCCCACTTACTTGTCATAGTTTTCCACCAGCTCCCTGACGTTTCCTTCGGTTTCCTCGGCGGCTTCCTTGGACGTGGGCTTCAGGAGGTTCACCACGAACTCGACGTGTTCTAACAACTCGTCCTTACTCTCTTCTAGGCCTGATACTTCCGTTTGTAACTCCTGAGAACAAGAGACCATGGTTATAAGTGAACTTGTTTGAAGCGATTACATTTTATAACCCGCGTTTTATTGGAAAATTCTTTTTTGTCACTTTGACAGTGATGGGATAACTTTAGAAGTTTAGAATAGGTCAAGACATAATTTGGTTCTAACTTTCAATACTTATGAATGAACATTAAGGAATGGCCTAACGCTACTGCCAGTACTTATTTTTCCAGTCATTCTTTGCAACTTTCAAATAAACAGGTTATATGAAATAAAAATTATACCAAATATGTTTATATCAAATTTATTTTAAATGAACGTTATATCAAGTAAAATTATAACAATAATTTTTATACCAAATGATGCGCACCCCCAAGAGAAATCCTTGCGATGACAATTCTATATATATTCAAAGGGCTTTAAGGAGTAACCATTCTCATTCCCATATCGTTCTGTTTTATAAGTCTCATGTATTAGGAATTAGGGCCCCTTAACGATATCAATTTTCGTGGCCTTCTCGTGTCTTAGATAGACAGATAAACACTTTATTGGTACACCACAAAACAATAACTCTTAACAATTAAACAAACAGTACGTCAAATAGTGTAACAATTGGCGGTCTTATCGCAGCGATCTCTTCCAGACACTCAATAATAGTGAATGTAAAAATAACAAACCTGCAAGGCATGTCTGATATCCAGCGCCCGCCTCCTGGTGGGTGGGGTGGCGTCCAGTTGCCGCAGCCGGTCGGAGGCGGCCGTGACGGACGCGGCCAGGCTGCGCTGCACCGACATCAGCTGCGACCAGCGCTGCAGCTGCTGGTCGGCTACTGCTGCACGTTTCGATAGACCTGCCGACGACACGCTCTCATTTTAACTCTATTCAACCACGCACTACCAAAAGCGGTATGTCAGGATCGTAGCAAGTGGAGAGAAATAATCTCTGCCTGCCCCACCGGGAACAAGGTATAAGGTATGTATGTATATATAAAAGTAACATTACATGTAACGTACAATGTACCTAGGAGATATAGTATAGTAATTCTATACTATATATAGGACTGCCTCGGTGGCGTAGTGGGCGCATGCTCGACTGCCAAACAAGGGGTCCCGGGTTCGATCCCCAGGTCAGGCATAGTGTTAAATATTGGATTTTTCCATTAGGAATTATCTCAAAAGCTGCCTGGAGTCTGGAACTGTGCCCGGTATATGGCAATAGGCTCGCCCCCTATTACATGGGACCAATAACATACTGGCGAAATGTGGGTGTATCTACTATGGGACTGAGTCTTGAGTACACCTCTGCCTACCCCTTCGGGAAAAAGGCGTGAATATATGTTATGTTATTTTTATGTTAATTACTATTTAACGAAGTTGCACCAGTGACTGAGATATATAAAGTGAAAGACTAGCCTGGTATGGACATGTTATGCGGAGGGATGAAAGTCATGTGGCGAAAAAGACGATAAATGTAAGTGGTAAGTGAGAAAGGGGCGTCCAAATAGCCTGGATGAACTGTGTGAATGAAGATGTGAGTGAAAACATTAAATGAAGATGAGAGTGAAACATTAACAGGAAAGAGGACCTCTTAGCAGTTTGACAAAATCCTATGGAAAGTTTACTAAATCGATCTTTTGTATTCCTCTGATTCCTCCGAATACAGTAAACCTATTTGATATATTTATATCCTGTTATTTTAAAGATGAAGTATAGTATGTCCCTAACATTTTATTTTTATTTATAAACTCTACATTTGTTTATAGTGAACGTCCAATCACGCGAGTAAAACTGGGATTTTGGAAGGTCACTAAGAAAAGACCAAAGGTTTATAAGAAATTAATGTTTCTATGACAGGGACATAGGTTACTTCATTATATAAATATCAGAATATCCATTTATAGAATAGGTATATTATATTCGGAAGAAACAGGGGAATACAAAACATCGATTTGGTAAATATTAATTTTTTTGTTCGCTGTTATTTTTACAATATTTGGTATAGTATATTTGGTTACAGATATGTTACCCTATACCCCTCTATAGGCTAGACCACGTGTTTACCAAGAAAAGAGTACATAGAAAAGGTGGCATAGGAAAGGCAATGGAAACATTTTTGAGAGTGTTTACATACATATAGTTCAGGGATAGTAAACTGTGTCAGACAGATATGTGTTCTTATTCATTTGGAAAATAAAAATTAACCCAAAGGTAATCCTACGATTAGATAATCTGCACATTAACCTGTCGTATAAAATGTACCATTCAATTTGGAAACGAGCCCTTCAGGGCCCGTTGAACTCATTAAGTTTGTTTTTCATTAGTTCTTCAAACAATAGGCCGTAAATCCCCATAAGTCCTCTGCTTCCCCAACACCTGATCAATAAACTTTGTGATACTTAACAGGCCGTAGCATGTACAGTGCACGGTAAATACCAAACTAATGGTGCATTACATTATGCAGTCGACAGATTCTGATTACGAACGAGAATTTCCATCCAGGTGTGACGATTTGAAATTCATTGCAAATTAAGTTTGTAATACTATAGGTAGATTGACCTTACTAAAGAGATGCCTTAGATCAAGCGAAGTATGGCAGAACAATAGATCGAAGAATTATGGCCGGGATATTTAGTTTCGTATATTGTCCATAGGGGACTGATATGTCCTGCTTCAAATCCTGTGACCTGAGTTCAAATATCAACATGTGAAATTACATTAAATTACATCTCAACGCCACCATGTTTCGAAAACTAGGACGATTTTTCAAGTTCGAAAGACACACGTAAAGCCGTTGGTAAAGAGAGGCCTTTGAAAGCTCTCGTTTTGTCTCTTTCTCTATTTGAAATTTAAGTAACGAGGCGTGTTTTGTCTTTGTATTCAGACAGCTTTATTGCTCTACATGCGATAAAATATTTTAAAACTAAATTTGGCTCAACAAGCCATATGAGGGCACATGACCAGGATCAAAGGGTTCGCCATAATTGATTTTTAAGGTATAAGGTATAAGTAAGTACCTATGTATGCATAGTGTAGGGTTCCATACCTAGATACCTGAACACAACGCTTCCAATCCCAAAAACAATTCGCCTACTAAGAACATACAGCACCATATAGGTGCAAACTATAGAAAACATGGAAGAACAGCCTAGAGCTTTTAGTCCCTGGCGCAAAGTTTGGAAATATGCAGTAAAATGGCCATAACTTATGATTACGTTAATTTAGAAGTATGACTTTTTTACAGCCACGAGGGACCCCAGATCTGAGTAGTTGATATCAATTTCAACTTGATACCTCCACGCGTTCCCGTGAAAAAGTGTCTTGGCAGACGGACAGACATACCAGACAGTCGGACAAAATTATTTAAATTATTCCTTTTTTCCTTTTAGGTACGGAACCCAAAAAACGGTTAGGAGGACATTGTTCATACAAAGTATAATATAATATAATATATAATATGGGACAACTTCCACTCACGGTCATCTGGTCCCAAACTAGGCTAGAAGCCTGTACTATGGTAACCAAATGACTGATATACATACTTAAATACGCTTATAACACCCAGACACAGATCAAACAGTCATGTTCATGCACACAAATGTTTAACCTGGCCGGGGATCGAACCCGGGGCCTGCGGCACAGAAAGCAGAGTTACTACCGTCTGCGCCAACGAGGCTTTTTAAGTATAGACAGCAGATCTACATACCTTCGCATGCCAAGTTCCATGTGTCAGCTAGCTCCCTAGTGGTATGTTCTACTCGCTCTCCGCTGGCTGCGTCAGCCCCGGAGACCAGGTCGCGTGCGCGCTCCCGGACCACGTCCAGGAGCGGCTGCTGGTTCTGAAGATAACATTCATAACGTCCTTTAGTATTTTGGCGAAACTGTTTTTATGGAGAATTTCAAAAATACATTAAGGTGGGTACTGAGCGGTTTTACGGGAGGTAATGTTGCACTCTCTATTTCTTACTGGCTTGCAATTAGTTAAAGAGATAGTGTTATATTAGGTAACACTTGTCAGTACCCAACTTTATGAATATGTAACAACTTTTTTTCACGTGTGTATCTACTATGGGACTGAGTCCTGGGTACACCTCTGCCTACCCCTTCGGGAAAAAGGCGTGAATGTATGTTTATGTTTTTTTTTTTTTCACGATCTCAAAGTCGGATTCTTCGTGAAAGTTGTTCCAAAAGATGAACTCAATGACACTGTAAGAGGTAATATTATAGAATTTTATGTTTTAAGTTTAACAGGAAAGAGACCTCTTTCCTGTTAAACTTAAATCAGCAGTTTCACACAATCCTATTGAAAATTTACTAAATCGATGTTTTGTATTCCCCTGTTTCCTCCGAATACAATAAACCTATCCGATATTTTAAAGTTGAATTAAAGTATGTCCCTATCATATCGGAAACAGGGGAATACAAAACGTCGATTTCGTAAAATTTTCATGGGATTGTGACAAATTCCTAGGCCATGTACGCTCTTATTTACACTAAAATATAATTTAAAGAAAATATTTACCTAATACGTGGATAAATAAGATTTTGCAATAGATATTTCGATAAAATCAAGTGCAAAACAATACCCAGCAGTGAAGCAATAAAATGAGTAATCCTTGCCAATAAACGAGACACACTCGTAGGTTCCAATTGCAATGGTTCCCAGTGAAGTGCCACGAGTGATGTATCAGACGTTACAGTTCATAAACTGGACAATTATAGTCTGACCGGTCACAACATGTCCTAATGAACGAACTGAACAAAATAAGGAAACATCTAGTGATTGGTACAACGATTTTACGTAGTTCTGATAGGAAAATAATCAGATATCGTCGCAAATTTCGTTAAAATTAGTATTTATACACACCACACTTTAAGTTGGTATTTCAAAGGTGAATAGATTTCAAGTTCTGTTAAGTGGGGGCTAACCGTCGGCCGAATCGGTTTGTGTAAAATATTATCCACTGCTGGAGCGCCAAGCTTTTGCGTTGCGACTCGGCTGACATACTACCATGTGTCTATTAGGCGATAGTACATTGAAAATTAAATATCATTAACATGGTCAAAATTATATTAAATAAACAATTACTCATTTACTCAATTTATATAAATAGCTCGAATCGACGGAAGTAAGTCTGATAAAATGCTGCTACGACATGATGACAGAGAATACAAGTAAAATGTTGTGTTACTACTCGTATTAGTTGTTTCTTTCATTCGAGGGGCTAACTAAATAGTCGTTTATCACTATATTATAGCGTTTTTAATCTCAAAAACCAAAAGTCGTAACATTTCCACAAACTTGTCATGATAAGGTACTCGTAATATAATGTATACTAAAGTCATGCATGTTTTGCAAAAATAGAGGTATAAATGTAAAATAGGTAAATATAGATAGGTACTTTCTTGTAAGTGTTAAAAAAAAGGCAATATTTACTAAAGTAATGTGTCATGTACGAGTAAGTTCTATAGATTGTGTTCCTTGTTTACAATGTTATCAGTATGACTGATAACGATAATCTTGATATGCAGTATATTCGCCTTGTTCAGTTTTTTGCATTCTTTGTTTCAGAGCAAAAACAGAACTTTTGTTAAATAAAAAGTTTCCAATAATCTAAAACACGGACTTTTTAAAAATGGATAAGTGCCTAGGTATAACTTATAAATAGTATATAAAAGCATCATCAGCTTGGAAGGTCAAAAGTACCTACAACCGACGAGCAACAGATGACATTCTTCATACATATGAAGAATGTCATCAAAGTGGAAGAAGCGAAAGTATAACGGTATGTATACACTTTAAAGATAGTGTTGTTAATTCTCATAAAGAAGCCTTTTAATTTTTCAAACTTTAATTAATATTGAACTTATGTTGACATAGGTAGCTTAAACTTTACATCCAATATGTGAACGAATCCAATTATATTACCTCAAACAGTCTACTAGGTCAGTAAGTTCCATAAGCTATTGTTCGCATCTATGTCAAGTTGAATATCAAGGTCAGCTATTGTTAAACGTATTGATATGTTACGGAAATCTGATGTCTGATATGAATTTGATACAATTACGTTATTGAGTTCAAATTTTATGTACATATAAGTTCGTCAACATCATGATCAATGTTAGTCAACTGCTGGACCTATGTCCAGCATATACTTATCCTTATTTGCATCACTAAGCCCGGTCCCCAACCCTACTTATATATAGTTACTGCAGACTGTGTATGCTTTTGGGTCTGATTTATCAAAAATAATATTGAATTAGTCATACAAACGATACTAATTTGATACCTATGATTATGTGAATTAACAATTTTTTTATAAAGCCTCTAGAATACTTATGTGTCCCCAATAATATTAGGTTAAATAAAATAGTAGGTGAATATGCTATCAACTAGATAAAATTAGTAATGTCACAGGCCTTCTCATGATCTTAGGTGACCATGATCTCATATTATGACAAGACGATGACGATACATGATGACGTCATAAGTATCCTACTAGGCCCCACGTTGCTTACTCGTAACATGTGCTTAATGCAAATTTATCTTATAAACCGGATTACGACATATTCTGAGGTATTTTTGGAAATAGGATCTTCATCGATCGAGCCTCTGTTCTCGACAATTTGTAATTACTCAAAGTGGTCCTGACACGTTTGATTGACGTCACCGTATTGTATTTGTATCGTCGGTTTATCAAATCCTATATATTATTGACAATAATTTGATACGATTGCATTAAAAACTGCTGCTTCCGTGATAATACTTAACCCCGTCAAAATAGGAGCACTACCTGTATAGGCGTGTACATCTGTATTCTTTATCTATAGAAATAAGGGTCACGCCAGAAGGACTCAAACAGTGGTTGGGATCACTAACAGTTCTTCTGATTTGATAATCAAAGGTTACTCGTATTTCAACGTGAAAACAATAGACATTTTTATAGGTATTTTCGAGGCACGTAATGGATCAATTTATCACCATGCAAAAACTCAAGATAACCAACCCGAAGATTCAGATGTACGGCCCTGAACTCGCCACAAAAGGAACCGAGGTTCCAATAGCCAATAAAATTCAGTTCTTGTGACATTGAAAAACTTCGGAAGGAGTCAGTGAGTCAACCAATTACAGCTGCTGTTGCGAGTTGCCAGTCAGTTTTATACTTCCATTATACAAGAATTTACTGCACTTTAACGGTTCCCGAAACTGGTTAACGGTAAACTCGATCGTTGCCTTTTTGGTTCGTTTGAATTGAAAGTAATTAAGTAGCAAGATCTTCTTTAGTACCTAATTACGCTCTTCGGTCACTACCCTACCGTAACGTAAATAACAAACTAAGCCATCAAGGTACATAATATTACCAAATTTCAGCCTAAGCGTATCAGAAGTTTTGGCGTGGATCAGTAGAATCAAACCTTTGGCATGGATGGATACCAAACCCCATTTATAATAACACTAGCTGTGCCCCGCGGTTTCACTCGCGTAGTCTTCGTTCCCGTAGGAATATCGGAATAAAAAGTACCCAGGGTCTAAACAATTTAGCCCAATCGGTTCAGTAGTTTTGGCGTGAAAGAGTAACAAACATCCATCCATCCATAAAACCTTTCACATTTATAATATTATAGTAAGATAAGTGGTGGTAGTAAGCTGCACGTTCAACACTGAATTTATAAAACCCTTTTTAAAAATAACATTTCTGGAATCATAATTCGAGGTAGATTATAGGACTCTACTTATTCCTATTATATATCTTTAAACTAAGTGCTATCATGTAAATTCTTTCCTTTATGGTTGAGCATTGCTGCATTATAATCAGATTTAATCTAGACTTGGCACGCCATTTTCAATTCCACTCAGTCACTAAATAAAAAGAGAGTTTTATTATTGAGTAGGTAATGTTTAAAAAACAATTTCTATAATAAAATCCCAAAAGAGATAACGGAGGGTAAATTCAAAACCTCTCAGAGGGTAAATTCAAAACCTATATAAAATCTACTTTACTAAAGAAGGCTTATTATAAAGTCAACCAGTACATAGAGGACAAAGATGCCTGGAAACTTCTGCATAGCCGCCTCGCGGCACCTTCAAAGAAAACGAATGTAAGCCCTACAAGTTTCTTGTGCGTTCTTCTTGTAGAGGTATCTTTCCGAACGCACGGTATACTCAGTACTGTTTATCTTCATTGACGTACAAAAGTGTCAGATTATGACCTATTTGAATAAATCTGTTTGAGTTTGAGTTTTGAGTTTGAAAAATGAATGCTATACTACCTAAGTAGTTAGTTAGTTTAGCTAGTTAGTTTGACATTATACTAATAAAACATTTTTATGTTACTGTTAAACTGTAGGCTTTCACAATTTTAACTGTGTTTTTCTTGGCACAAGAAACAAATGAACAATGTTGTTGTGGTTTTAGAATCTAGAGCTGCGTTTGAATCCTAAATTGTATAAAAACAAGATGACTCAATAGTCATGTACTTTGTTTGTAACATAAAACACAGAAGGAACTGTAAATTTTCCGGAAAATTCATATTTTTCCGGAAACTTAAATTTTCATTCATTGAAAATAGAACGCAGAATAACGAATATTTGGATATACCTATTCGAGCTATTCCAAATCCTTCCGCCTAAAAGTTTTGCTCCTAACAACAAAAGCAATTAATTTTTAATAATTTAAATATAGATAGATAGATAAACTCTTTATTATTACACTACACAAACATGAAACCTTAATTTTTAATTAGAGAAGAGATATAATATGAGAGAATGACTCTACCTATGTTAGCATTAAAAAGAGTGTTCCAGAAGCTACAACAGACATTGCTTGAAAGAAATGTATCTCTATTGTTTCCAAACAATAAATATAAAGTAGAAAGTGTTAACCGGATCGTTACAATAACTGTCGCTATTCTTGTAATCGAGACGCGTAACCGTTTCCTACGGTTTGGTGAATATTACGTTACACATTGTTTGGAAATTTGGAAATATCTGGAAAGAATATAAGACAGGTGAAAAAGCTTTAAACTATGTTGTGTATTTTTTTTTTAATTCAATGAATAGGTAATGCAGGAAGTAGAGTACTCGGCAATTAAGAGTTGAATTTTAGGGTTGCTCTACCAATGGAGTTATCGTTATTTCTAAACCATTTCAAAAAGAAGGCTTTCTATGGGTATCGCGTATATTTTTTACACATGATTATATTTATCTATTGTGAAGCATTTTTCATATTTTTAAAGACAATTTAGATGATTCCTTTTTCACAAAGTTATGGTTTGATGAAGAAAAGGCGTAAATATCTTTGATATTGTATTGTTTCGTTTTTAAATATGGTAGGTACTCATACATTAATTTTTTATAAAAATTTATCTCCAAAATAAGCAAGTATAATTTAAAACACATCAATGTACTGTTATAATGCCTAATGATGACTCTTATATTACAATAGTGATTGTGCAATATCCTTTCAGGTATCTTCACAATCGTTATTTATTATCACAAACTGACTTTGATATTATGATTCGTTTAACACTTCTTACAACACGATGTTAAAAACATTTTTCATAACACTGGCCGTATTTAGCACACGATAAAAAGTAAACAAACGTAATTTGTTCACTCGCGATTAACACACAACTTACCTTCCTTTTGCGAGGAATTTTGGTAAATTAGATAACAAATAAAAATATAGTTTGATTTGGTTTAACTACTTAAGTGGGGATGTAAATATCACACTGGTATAGGATAATGCAATGAGGGGTGCGTTTGTAATGTGCTCTCATCGCGCTGGGTAGTGTGTGACTGACGGACGGGCCTTGAGCCGCAGTTGGTCGGATGACATCATGCGATGCCGGTTAAGGCGAAGGGCTCTGCCAATTAATGCACGAAAATGTTGTGTAATTTATCCATCTTTTTTTAAATTTCTTTCGTATCACACGTTAATTAATCCTGATTAGCCGGTAATTAATATCAAATATGCAACGATAAAATATTATGGGTGCATAATATTTTATTTTTCAATATGAAAATTTAATCATTGCCATTAGGCATATTAATGCTGTTAAAAAAATTATTAGGTAATTAAATTTATGTGAATGATTTATTCTAGCTAGGGATATGAGAACCTATTATTATCAGAATCTGTTCCCTGTAGGATGGTGTCTGTGACAGTTGTGTATTTTAAATATTTCGCGCGACTTATTACAGTTACAAATAATTTCTAAGTTACAACAGCCGTTCAACAGACATATTAGGTACATGATTGTTTTTGATAGAATTGTTTTTGATAGATCTTACGGTGAACAGAGGATAAGATAAAATCTTTTTTAGGTTTATAATATATACTTAGCTTACTATTACATACATTAGACCAAAAATGAAGTTGCCAAAATAGAGATCGTCAATACTAAGAAAGTCTCAGAAGAGAAAGATGTCGCTAAAGTAAAAAAAATATATTTATACAAAATGATTGAATAAAAAAATTACTCATCCCCTTAACACTGTAAATTCAAAGTCACCTCTCCAAATGCGAGTGTACTCAAGTGTGTTGTGAATTCAAAATGAATCGTCAAGTCATTACAGAGCGCTCGATAATTTAATAACTCGGTAGCCAATGATAGGCCTTAACTTGAGAACCTTGAGCCGAGGTGCATTAACCTAGTCACACTGTGTGCTGAAAATCAACTAGCCGGCGCCTTAGGTGGTAAATTAATCATGCTCTTGAAATGACTTCAGCATACCTACTTTGCCAGTTATTCATCCGCCAAGCAGTAATGTGCAAAAATTACTGTGTTCCGGTATGAAGGGCAATGTTTCCAGCGAAATTACTGGGCATGATGAGATTCAACAACTAATATCTCAAGGTGACAGGCGCAGTGCAGTGCCGCGCAGAATTTTGTATTTGAAAACACTGGGTGTCACTGTGTCTGATATGGGCAATCATGATGCTTACCATCAGGCACCTGATTTGCTCGTCTTGTCACTCACTACCATAAAAAAAAATACTATTTAAAAATATAAAAAATAACATAAAATCACGCCTTTTTTCCAAAGGGATGATGATATAGGACAACTTCCACACACGGTCATTTGGTCCCAAAGTAGGCTAGAAGCCTGTACTATGGTAAACAGATGACTGATATACATACTTATATATAAGCTTATAACACCCAGACACAGATCAAACAAACATTTTAATGCACACAAATGTTTGACATGGCCGGGGATCCAACCCGGGGCCTGCGGCACAGAAAGCAGAGTTACTACCATCTGAGCCAACGAGGCTGTCATTATTGTAACTACTGGATAATGGGTGTACCTACACACTACACACCCACATTTCGCAAGTATGTTATTGATTCCATGTAATAGGGGGCGAGCCTATTGCCATCTACCGGGCACAGTTCTAACTCCAGCCCATTGTGAAAATTCCTAACGGATGAATCAGAATCTAATAACACTTTAAAAAAATTAAACCTATAAATGAAGCTAATTATCAATTCAGTAGGTCGACTAATCATTCACACTTACATGTAGGTACTAGGTAGTTCGATTATAATACATTTCGTAATTATTTAGGTAGAAGTGGGCTTCGTGAAATTACCTTGTCTTGACGTAATATAATACCTTGTTTTTCGTATGAAAGTGGATATTTGTCAAGCAAGTTTTTTTTTTTTTATAGAAAAATAGTTTGTAGGTATGAAATTGATCGAGGTCCTCAGGTTCCCCAGTTCAGGCAGTGCTAATGACAACCTGGTGTCTGGAACAGTGATAGACAGGGGTGTGCCCAGGACTCAATCTCATAGTGGATACACCCTCATATCTCATAGTGGTCGAGATGAGACTGTTGCCAACTACCGGGCACAGTCTCCAGATTCCAGACAGCCTGGAGTCTAGAGTTCAGATAATTCCTAATGGAAAAATCCAACTACACCTTTTGCCTGACCTGGCAATCAAACCCGGGACCTCACGAATGGCTGTAGAACTTGCTAACCACTACGCCACTCAGGCAGTCCACTGACATTACCGTCCTTATTCTTTATAAATATCATGATAGACTGATTGTTAACTATTGGTGGGTATGTATTATTTATTCTGTAGAAGTTAGGGGACTTCCCCGTTCATAGAGAAAAGAACGGATGATATCATAGCAGTTAGTTGTTACTCGTACCTTAACACGTTCTTATCATAATTAACGGAAGTTGTAACCTACAAAGAAATTGGCAATTCACTGCTGGGCATTGTATCAAAATTTAGAATATTATAGTAGCTATAGAGGGCTCGAGACATGACCATATATTGACATTGTTAAGAGTTATTTAGTGAATAATTAACTAGGATGACGCAGTATTTCAAACTGAATCTTGACCTTTAAGGGTAAACGTCACCCATACAAAATGAAAAAGGGATTAATTTTCCACTCACACTATTTCTTGGCTGTGGATCTGGCCTTTACTAGCGCGAAAACATATTTTGTTAGAGAAAACCGTATGGTTTTTTGATATTTATTAACATAACCTTAAAACTATTTTTTTTACAAATTTCATTAATGCGAAGAAACTGCAAGGTTTTTTTTAACAAAATATGTTTATATCAACAATTGAGTGGAAAATTATTCCCTATTTCTTTATATCTATGTATTTTCATTTTGTATAGGTGACGATAAACCTTAAAAAACTTATGTTAATAAGTTTGTTAAGCCACGTTTCCAGTTGAGGTAGCCCTCGACTCGAAGCACAGTCTCTACTGTAGCCTCAGATCGAGTCAGCCTCTCGACCCTAGGTTTCGAGTGATTTGCATCCTTTATACGCAGTTACTTGCCAACTCAGTCCGCGAGAGCTTTCAAATCAGTGTTCACCTTTCGTGCCCTACAATAATTACAATTACTAAGACTCACCTCTAAATCATTCTTGGCGTGGTTGAGCTTCTCCAGGTGTAGTCTAAGCGCGTCCACCGAAGTAACAGCTTCCTCTGGAATGTTGTTCTTCTCCAGAATAGCCTTGATCTTGTCAACCAGTTGGCAGAAGTCTTTCCAGATCTCCAAGTCTTGTTCTAACTGCGCTTGACGCGACTTGGCAGAGTTTAGCGTGTTTTTGAGAAGTTGGTTATGTTTCTGATGGTCTTTAGATAGCTCATCCTGCTCCGAGGAAGCTAATGAAGCCCAGATCTTATCGACAATGTCCTGCATCTTCTTTCCGACTAAATCTTTCATCTCAGGTTCAGATGTGTTGAAGAAAATCTTATGTTCTTCTAAGTCGGCCTCAATGTTTTCAAAGTCCGTACCATTTTTGCCCATGTCTAATCGAATGTTGGACTCGTTCACCCAGATGTTCAACTTTTCGACCAATTGTAGGTACTGTTGGCGGTACTTCTTGTTATCTTGCAAGTACTTTTCGCGATCTTTCAACTCGTTTGGCAAAGAGTTCTTCAAGAATTGAGCGACTGAAACCATCTCCTGTAAGGATCCAGGGAAACCTTCGTCGCTCTTGATCAGGTCCATCAGGTTGGTCAGCTTGTCTAAATGCGAGTCGACGTTCTTGACTAGAGTGACGTGTTCGATTAGTTTCTTGTCGACACTAGCAACATCTCTGTTCAGTAATGGACGGGAGTGTACGACAGCTTCGTTATCGTGAAGCCAATTGATGATTTCACTAAGATCAGCGGCTAATTTCTTATGCTCTGCAGCAGCCTTTTCGTGTTCCTGTCTCTTAGATTCTACAGTCCTTCTTAAAGTCAAAAGCTGTTGTTTCAAAGACTGCAGTAGTTCTGTGATGTTGTTCCTGTCTATGACAGTGCCTTCAGCCGCAATCTGTTGTCCCTTATCAGTCGCTGTAGCTAACAAAGCTTCGCAACCTTGGATTTTCAATATGATGTCATCGTACCTCTTAATCTTTTCTTCGAGAGAATCGTTTGACCTCTCAATCTCAGATGTCAAATCTGTGTATTTGGAAATGAACTCTTCGATTTCTTTCACAATCGCAAAGAATTGCTCGCGGAGCAGCATTAAAGATTTGAGCTTGGAAATTTGATCTTCAATAGTGCTCATCAGCTCATCTTGTTTGGTCAAAATGTCCTGAAGATCGTGGAGGTTGCCTCCCTGCAGTTCTTTAAGCATAGCCTTGTTCTTCTTTAAGTCTGCAAGGATCGCTTCGTACGCTTGGATGATAGGTTGAACGTCCTCGACCTTGCTACCGATAGGCTTGTTAAGCGCCTTCAGCTTATTTTGAATTTCATTGAGGAATTCAAGAGCTGCAGCTATCTTGGCCGCTGCATCCTTGTACTCTTTGATATGTTTGAGTAGGATATTCTTCTTGTCGTTGATAATTGCGTTGATTCTTGCAAACCTATCGGACAAGATGTTCACTTGTTCCTTCAGCTGCAGTTTGTTAGAATCTGAAAGTGAGTCCATAATGTCTTTGGACTTGTCTTTGATTTTTTTGATGTTCTTATCCACATCCTCAGCTTCTTTGCTTAACTTCTCAAACTTGACTAACTGTTCCTCAAGGAGTTGTAAACTGGAAGTCCTGAGCTCAGGAGTAGCAGCTACTTCAGCTTCGTTCAACCAGCTCTGGCATTTAGCTACTTCTGATTCGAAATCATTCCTCCCCTGGAGTAGTTTGTTTAATGCTGCTAATTTATCATCGATATCTACTTTAGCAGATGTGTATGATTTATTGAGATCGTCTAAAACGGCCTGTAATTTGGCTCTATCTTCACTTGAACAGTCCTTGGAAACCGCATTGCCTTGACGCATCACTTCAGTTAGGGTATCGTTGTTAAAGTCTGATAGTTCACTTTGATGTTTCTTATGAACCACGACTTCCTTTTCTACTTTAGCTGCCTCTAGCGGCACCGGGCCTCCAAGTTTCTTGATCTCAGCAAGTTTAACTTTAAGCCAGTTTTTAGCTTTCTCTATATCGTTTTCTAATTTCTTTCTATCGTCTGTACTGGCTCCCAATCTTTCGATCTCCTGTTTAATTAAAGTTGCTAGTTGTTTTTGTTTAGATGATAGTTCAGATAATTCTGATTCTAATTGCATTTGTTCTGAAGGTTCTAATTCGGCTTGAATGTTGCTTACTTTCTTTTCTAGAGAATCGATAACAGTCTTTTTTCCGTCAGTGTCTTTAAGGAGATTGGCGATCTTCTTCTGTCGTTCTTTGACAGATTTGCTGTCGTAACCGAGAGGTTCGGGATGTTGAATATTGTCTATTTCCTTCTGCATCCATTCATTCTGAGCCTTGACTTCACTCTTAGTGCCGTCGATGGCTTTGTAAGTAATTTCGAGCATTTGTAGCTTGCGTTGGATGCGTTTTGCGATATCATTGTATCTTCTTTCCACGGATTTCATCTGAAGAAAAAATCAAAATATAATTTTGTAATTACATATGAAAATAAGCACTCAAAACAGTCTGTTGCGGAAATGTTTACTACAAATAAAGAAAGGCTTACCTGTTCTTCAACTTGCTGAGACTCCAAATTGCTCACAATGTTAATAACCTGAGAACCAACTGCCTTAATGTTGTCCACCTTCTCTTGCCCGGACTGACCGAACTCCGAAGTAAGTTCTTGCAACTTCGCAAGCTTCTGAGGGCAAGATAGCCCTGAGCCTTTGTCTGCGAGGCACATCTTCTTGAGAACAGCGTCAAACCAGTCGTGAATCTCTTGGCATTTGTGACGGAAATCATCGATAATGGATTGATTGCCCTTTTCACGCTCGATAGCTTTCATAATGGCCTCTTCTAGGTCGTCTAGCTCTTCCTCGAGATTGATTTCGTCTTCTAGACCTAAGAATAATTAAGGAAAATTACTAACGACAAAATGAAAACGAAATCTCCTGACACACATTTCTATTATAGGTCCACTTAAAGCATCACCAAAATATACTTTATGAATTGATAAGACTGGCTCCACCATTGATCTCAACTCTCAAAACGAGATTGCTCGCCTGCCTTAGCCCACATGCAATCCCGACAAGTTTCGTCGTATTCTGAAAAAACATAGGACTCACCCTCAGTAGGAATCTCAGTAAGCAGCCTGGTCCTCTTCTCTCCAAGGGAGGCGAGGGCATCATTCATCGCAGCTATGTCCTGCTTAGCTGCCTCGGGCCGCAGCTTAGATGGATTGGCGAGCCAGTCACGAGCCAGCGCGTTGTGGACGTTAATCCATTCCTGGATCTCTAGGACTTGCTTCATGGCTTCTTCCATGTCGTGGACCGCTTCGTTCAGTGTCTCTAGGTGACTTTGTACCTATGGGAGTTTGTATGATAATATTATTTAGGGCAAAGAAAACTTGGATATTTAATATTTGTATGGATTTTGAATATTTGTTTATGGTAGGACTGCCTCGGCGTGGCGTGTGGCTGTGGCGTAGAGGGCGCATGCTTGACTGCCAATCAAGAGGTCCCGGGTTCGATCCCCAGGTCAGGCAAAGTGTTAAATATTGGATTTTTCCATTAGGAATTATCTCAATAACTGCCTGGAGTCTGGAACTGTGCCCGGTAGATGGCAATAGGTTCGCCCCCTATTACATGGGACCAATAACATACTGGCGAAATGTGGGTGTATCTACTATGGGACTGAATCCTGGGTACACCTCTGCCTACCCCTTCGGGAAAAAGGCGTGAATGTATGTTATGTTATGTTTATGGTAGGTGAAGATCTATTCTTTAATGATTCTACTAATATGAAAGTAACTCTGTTTTGTTCGCCTTCGTATTTAGAACATACTCGTACCACAAACACACACTATGACAGTCTATAGGCATAAAATGCGTATTTTTGTTCGGACTCAAGAACTTTGAATTTTACTAAATCTGAGACCAGTCAGAGCCTGTAATTTGCAAAGATGTTAACAACATGCAAAGCCTTACCTTCCGCTCAAAGGAGATGAGTTTCTCATTAAACTCTGGCGCCTCGGCATTCTTTAGTATGGCCTGAATGCGCGGTGAACACACTTCCGTTACATGTTTCTATGGAAAGACATGCAAGGTAACACTGGGCACAACGTGCTGGTTAGTGCAGTGGATATGATTGGGTTCTTTGAGTTTAGAATAACTATGTTATATGGCAGAAGTGGTGCAACGGACGCGAAATGGACAAAACTGAAGGCTTAGCTGCGTGGACCAACATTTTGCAAGCCATAATTTTCAATAATTGAAAGAACAGCAGGATATCATTTTCTTAAAAACATTTAAGAAATAATTTCTAGGTATCATTTTTATTTATTAGCACAAAAATTAGCTCACTCAGAGTAGACTATTGCTATTGCCAAATATGTACTAATCGTAAACACCACCCTGCCATATATAAATATACAAGAATCTATTGTTTCTAATTTTATCACATTATTAACTTTTTAATTTTAACACCAATCTTATCCACAGTGGAAACGTGACTTAAAATTAAAAAAGCCGCCGTTTCCATGTAAATACAGTTAGAATAGGTAGTTAATTGATAGCATTTCGCGTGCTGGTCGGTTATAAGGGCATGTGCAAACTGACAAAAACTACAAGAAACAGAAAAAACTCATCAACGTTCGAACAATGACATATTTCAACACAAGTCCTAAGTCTCTTGTATTTTACAGTATTGTGATGATTTTTACAGTGTGTATGTCCCCTAACTAAGGGTGTGTGATGAAAACGTGCTAACAATTCTGTGGACTTATCCAAACGGTGTCTTTTACAGCTGTGCTTCAGAGATTATTCATTATTTTACGATTGTTTCTCAATAAGGCATTTCGAGGAATCGATAGGAACACGACACACCTGCGACGTATTCCTTTATTGTTACATTACATTTATTGTGAAAAGACCTAGAATGTTCATTTGTTTCTTATCGTAGACAATTTCACCGAATATTTATTTCGCAACTTTACTGGAGATAGATTTTCACTTAACTGCAAAATAGGCTTGCTTATTAATTTAGAAACTACACGATATTATCATTCTAATATATGCTTAAATTTAGGTATATGAATGCCTAATATATAAAGTTGAAAATAACGGAGAAAATGGAAATCCGAGCCTTTTCAAAATAAGTACGCCTCACTTCGAATACATCCCCAAATAATGCATAAAGTCAAAGTATGCTGATTCCTATTCAAACCTCATGCAATTCATTCATAGGTACCTTGTAGGTACGACAATATTATTAAAACGAATCATATGCAGAAAATCCATTAACAAAAAAATTTTTAAGATTTATATTACTTACCTACTGCCTACTGGCTTTTAAATTGGATCAAGGATTATTGGATAAGATGGAAGATAAATTAATCGAAAAACACTATTACAAACGAATACTTCCCGCTAATATCAACTTCCTTGGTCACCACTGGTAGGTAACAACTGGGTTTTCTTTAGTTATTTGTCTCACCTGTCACCAATGGTGAAAAGGAGGAATTTTAATTGTGAATGCGTCCCGCTTATTCGCCACTGGTGCTATCCACCGGTGACATGTAGGAATTACGTTTCAAACGGTTCCAAAGTCTACCTCTACGAAAGTAGGAAATATTAAATTCGCACGCTGGCGGTACTACATACAACTTTTTTTAAAGTTATTTTAGAGATTTATTGTTTTATTTAATTTCTACAATTTGATCTAACCAAATTTAATTTAAGTCATATAAAATAACGAATAATCTCGAAAAAAGGACCAGGTGCACAAAAATGACATAGCCAACGATATATGAAGCTTTTACATTGATTATTCGCCTAACTACTCTACCTAAGGGTAATTAATATGTAAAACTATAGGTTTATTACATTAAATACTTGTAAATATCTTACTCCACGTAGTTATAATAAAAAAACGTTGGTTCTGTCCGTTTTTGTCGACCTGGCGGACTTGTAAGGCAATCTCATTAATAAATAAGGCATTCCAGATTAAGGCACTGGTATTTAAACATTTTATATTGTTAAAATTCTAACTTTAATACAGTCTTCAAATTACTCAAGAAAATTCACAGAATTTCTGTTTAATTTTATCTGCATTTTATCTGCAATGTTCGATTTTATGACCTTTGTTTTACCTTCAATAAAATATTGGAGAACAAAGGGCGTTGGAAAATGAATAACATAATTTTTATAGCATTGCAACGTTTGTTATATGCTTATGTCCATCTCCTGATTTAATTTGAAGACTGTTATAAAAACATAGTTGCACGTCAAACTCATAAGCACACAACATCCATGGGTTAAATCGCTTCAAACACAACAAGAATAAGATGCTCTATTCACTCAAGTGATCAAGTGATTTGTTACCAGCGTAAGTACCAGCAGTGTATTTACGCATTTGTTTATACCTAATCAATAATAATGTCTACCCGAAAAGTTATTAAGATTTAATGAGACTTGTAAACTTTATCCTTTTGGTTTAATAGTTTTAAAAAGGTGCTCCTAGCCTGTAAAACAACTTAAATTAAGTAGATATAACTTAGCATTATCGCTGAGTTGTATATTTACGTTTTTAAGTTTTTATGACAATAATGAATTTTAAAAATCAAATCAATCACTCAAGTGATCAAACATTTTAAGAGCACAAAAGCAAATTCAAATATCACATTCATACACAAAAACCATCCACATATTCAGTCAACTAGCTTGCCTTCTCATAGCCTCTTCAATTATAAGTCTGTAAGGGCTTTAGAGGCAAGTATTTCCCCACTGGCCTTCATTACCTGGTCGATAAGGTCTTCCAACCGAGCCCTGACGTGAAGTTCTCTCGGCGGTATGGGCAGTGGTGCGGTGTCTGCTGGAGACGAGGGTCTGGAGACGGAAGCTGCTGCAGCGGAGCAGGCAGCCACTGCTGCTGAGAGGCGACCTTTTTCCGTTTGTAGACGGTTGTGGAGAGCCTGATGGATGATTATTGTATTGTCATCGGCAGGAATAATCTTTTGGAGTGGTAGGGCTCTTTTGCAGGGGGCCGCCTCGGAAAGTACCACACCTTTGCCAGTTATTCATCCGCCAAGCAGTAATGTGCATTACTGTGTTCCGGCCTGAAGGGCAATGTTACCAGCGAAATTACTGGGCATGGCGAGATTCAACAACTAATATCTCAGCGCAGTGCAGTGCCGAACAGAATTTTGTATTTTAAAACACTGGGTGGCACTGTGATATGGGAAATCATGATGCTTACCATCAGGCACCTGATTTGCTCGTCTTGTTACTCAAAATCATATAAAAAAAAAATATTTTAGCCCCGCTGTACTTCGCAACAATAACGGACTTTTTGAGCAAGAGGAGTGAAAAATATTGTTATCCTAACTTACCCTAGCCTTATCCAGTAGTTCACGTCCATGTGATAAACCATCCACAGGAACATCTAACTCGGTGATCGCCGGCTCACATTCATCCAAATTGTTCAGTATACTTTCAAGAGTGTCTTCATATTCCTTGAACTTCGCCAATCCTTCCCTCAATCTCCTTTCGATTTGTAAAGCGGTAGCTAGAAGAGATTTGTGACTGTCGTTGACATTTTTCAATTGCTTTCCGACAGTTTCACGAATGTTCGGGGTTGTAGCTTCATATCGCTCGATCTGAGCTCTACCTTTCCCTTCTAATTCATCCAATGTAGTTCTATACTTCTGGATATCGTCTAGCAGAACTGCGTGTTGGGCTAATTGCTCCTCAGTCTGTTCCCTATTCGATATGTACAGGGAATTATGTGCCATGAGCTGGAAGGAAATCTGCAGCAGCCATTTTTCGGTGTCTTGCAGAGATTGGTGGTATTGGTTGTAGTGTTTAATTTCATTTTCGACTTCGGCTTTCTTTGCGGCGCATTTTTCGCGAAGATCTTTGATTTTCCTCTCAATTTCTGTTACAGCTTCCTTAACGGCCGGTTTGCGAGCCCAGCCACTCAGTTCTGCAGCTTCATCCTTCAATCTTTCGAGTTCCGGTTTCTTATTATCAATTGAATCTTCAATGTGCTTGTATTTCTCCAGCAAAGTCTTCATTTCACCTAGCTCTCCGCCAGTAGTTGGCACCTTATCCAGGTTCTGTTCGGTGTCTTTGATCCATTGGTTCATCTTATTCTTGGATTCTTCGAAGTCCTCCCATTTGCCAATAGCCGCTTTGAGCTGTGCGGTGATGGAGTTAAGGTCGATTTTCAATTGGTCCCAACTTTCCTGCAAAACTTGGACATCGTTGCGAAGACCGTCTTGTTCCTCAGGTGGCGTGTTGTTCAAGGCTTTCTTAAAAGCTTCCTGTAGAACAACTAAGAGATGGTGACCTTCAGTCATTCTGTTGCTTACTAATTTCACAGTCTCAAGTTTATCTTTAGTAGCATCGATGTCACCGACTCCAATGGAATCTTGTACAGTTCCGTGAGCGGTTTCCAGCCACTGCGTAAGATCTTCCTTAGCTTTAATGAACTCGGTGTGGTCTGAAAGGTTCTTCTCACCATTGGAAACAAGACCTTGTATCTTGGTAAGTAAGGTCGTGTATTCGGTTTGGAGGTTGACGGTCTTCTCGCGAACCCAGGAACAAGCGCTGAGTTCCATCAGGTTCTCACATCTGTCGTTAAGTTCTTCTAAGACGTGCTTGTGACCCAGGGCTTCAGCCAGTAGTTCCTGTGAATCGACAAAAAGTTGTACCATAAACAATAATAACAACAATTTTAAACCGCGTATCTACTTGTGCAGCCTCGGGTCGGGAAAGCCGCTTGACCCAAAACGGCATCTAGTGGTTACGAGGCTTTGTTTACTACAAGCGCAGTGCATTATTGGAATCTAGCTGTGCACTGCGGTTCCACCAGAGACCTGCGTAGGCATCGTTCCCGTGGGAATATCGAGAAAAAGGTACCCTATGTGTTATTTCAAGGTCTAAGCATTCATACCAAGTTTCAGCCCAATGGTTCAGTAGTTTTGGGGTGAAAGAGTAACAAACATCCATCCATCTATCCTCACAAACTTTCGCATTTATAATATTAGTATGACTTACTCGGCATTTATCTAGATGCTCAGGAGTGATCTTGTCGACTTTTTGCACAGTCTTCAATTTGTTATCGAATTCTTTCACCCATTTGCTCATCTTATCCGAAGTCTCGATAAAGTCGGACCAAGCAGACAGACATTTCTCTAGAAGTTTCTTAGTGTCCTTGCAGATCTGCTGAAGGTTCTCCCATTCCATCTTCAACTGTTTGATTTCCTGGTTAATATTATCTTTGCCTTCATTACCAGTGGTTTCAAGAACAGCATCACTAAGTTTGACAGCTTTCTCGAGAAGGGCCTGTCCTTTTGGTAGAGAACCGATGATTTTGTTAACGCTCTTGAGTTTTTTCTGGACTTCTTCCTTTTCACCGTGAGAGTCTGAGCACTCTTGGATCTCGATCTTGCAGTTTCGGATCCAGTCGTAAAAACTGTCGTAGGATTCTTTGTATTGAATGTGGGAGTTCACGTAGTCGTCCAGTTTCTGGAAAGAAATGACAATTATTGAAAAAACATAGTAAGTAATTGATAGAAGGAACCAATTCAATTAATCAACCAAGTTATCCCGAAGTATTCTGATATAAATTTACTCCTTGTTATTGTAGCGTCTGTCATCCAGTGAGTATTTGAATCCGGATTTGGTTTTGAATCCGGAGCACTTGATTCTAGTTTCGAGGACGTTGGTCCCGGCTTTACTGATCTAGTGCGACTTAAGAACACTACGGTTTTGGCCCAACTCTACATTAAGCAGATTTTACTCTTACGATTAGATGGCAATAGGCTCGCCTTCTATTACATGGGACCAATAAAATACTGGCGACATGTGGGTGCATAAATAATTTGAATTTTTTCCCCAATTACACTGATAGAGTAAATTCATATGGATTATGTGGACAACCCATATGGTCAGTTTCAGGTCGCCAAGATTCCTACAAGGCCTCCGACCTGACGACTGCCCCCTACATATCTTATATAAAACAGCCGGGACCTACAGTTTAATGTGACATCCGAAACACGGAAGCGCCCAGGCGAAAAGTCCACATGGTGAGATTCGATCCAGGGCCTCCGGGTTTTAAGACGGGCATATGCCCGCTAGACCACGGGCGCTACTCTGCCTACCCCTTCGGGAAAAAGGCGTGATTGTGTGTTGTGTTATGTAACATGTGTTTTACCTATTATAGAATTTAGTAAAATGCAAAGTTCTCAGAAAATTATCTGCAAAATAAGACCTGTCATGAATTTGGACAAATACAGCGTTATTTAAAAAAAATAGCAATTCAGAAAAATACTTACAGAAATCATTTCATTCACAGTTTTCTTGATGTCATCATAACGCTTCAAAGTATCTTCAATATCTTTGGACTTTAACGAAGCATCTTCTTGTATCTTCTCATTCAGTTTCTTGACTAAATCACTGTGGGAGTCAATGTCCCGGCTGAAGGTTTTGAACTTCTCCAACTTGGCCTTCTTTTCCGACAAGTCGTTAAGAAGGGAATCGTCCGATTGGATTTTCTGGTCGATGTCATCCAACCATTCTACCAGGAGTTTGTGAATCTAGAAGGAAGAATCAAGAAAAGGTAAAGGAAGGGTTGCAATTATAAAAACCCAGTTAAGTCGTTCTCATTTTCACTTAACCAAGGCAAAGGTTAGTTACAATTGTTGGAGTCTACATATGCGTCCACTTTTGCCCGTAAACTACTGGTACGATTTTGATTAGTGATAATGTAAAAGTCGAATCGTACATCGTTTTAATTATGGTGAGTGTCCTAATGGGCTTTCGTTTTTAGGATTTTATGTAAATCTGGCAGTAGTTCATAATGCCTAGTACACAAACACAAAACATGCCTTAAAAATCATCCGGTGATAAAAAAAAATCGGTTTATGGCTTTAATTTTGTGTCTTACCTTAGAAATATCATCAAACTGCGATGCCCTGCTGGTAAGCTTGTTCCTTACATCCTGCAAGTCTGCGATCAGCTTGTCAAACTCTTGCTTCAAATTATCCGTATCTTCTTGAATCTTCGCAGCTCCAGTTTGCTCCGTATTCATAATCACCTTCTCTTTCAACTCTAAAAGGTATCTAAGTTTATTCTGACCCTGTTCTAAGGATTGACGGAGGAGTTTGACTGTGTTAAGTTTGCTGTTTACTTCTGGCAGGGTGTTGGGTATTTCGGCGCATTGGTTAAGCTTATCGCGGGTTCTGTCGAGCCAATCTTGGCACTCACCGTATAAGGCATTGTGTTGTTGGTGTTCCTAATTAAAAATTAAAAAAATTAAAAATGATTAGGCTACCTAGACAACGATCGGTGGGTAAGACAAATTACTAATCTATACTAATATTATAAAGAGAGAAACTTTGTTTTTTTGTTTTTTTGATTTTTTGTTTTTTTGTTTTTTTGTTTTTTTTGTTTGTAACGAATAGGCTCCGAAACTACTGGACCGATTTTAAAAATTCTTTCACTTATGGATAGCTTAATTCAGTGTGAGTGACATAGGCTATATGAGATTTTGAAAAAAAATAGGGATCCGTAAGAAAACTGCAATATTGTGAACCAAGGTGTCACATAATATAATTACCATATTCATAAATTTGCGTGCGCTGTGAAATCCATTGATGGTAGAATAATATAATGTACTAGGGGTTTGTAGTACTTATCAATATCTACAAAATGGTCCACGGAAATTTTATCCATCTATTTTGGTTTAGTCACAATAATCGAAACAGACATTATATGCATGCGCTGTGAAAAGTATTTGGTAGAATACTAATATTATAAAGAGAGAAACTTTGTTTTTTTGTTTTTTTGTTTTTTTGTTTGTAACGAATAGGCTCCGAAACTACTGGACCGATTTTAAAAATTCTTTCACTTATGGATAGCTTAATTCAGTGTGAGTGACATAGGCTATATGAGATTTTGAAAAAAAATAGGGATCCGTAAGAAAACTGCAATATTGTGAACCAAGGTGTCACATAATATAATTACCATATTCATAAATTTGCGTGCGCTGTGAAATCCATTGATGGTAGAATAATATAATGTACTAGGGGTTTGTAGTACTTATCAATATCTACAAAATGGTCCACGGAAATTTTATCCATCTATTTTGGTTTAGTCACAATAATCGAAACAGACATTATATGCATGCGCTGTGAAAAGTATTTGGTAGAATAAAGTAATGTACTAGGGGTTTGTAGTAATTATCAATGCCTACAAAACGGTATACATACATTATATCCATCTTTTTTGGTTTAGTCAAAATAATCGAAGCAGTGATTATTTTTCATGCGGTGTGAAAACTATTGGTGGTAGAGTAAAGTAATGTACTAGGGGTTTGTAGTACTTATCAATACCTACAAAACAGTATACATAGATTATATCCATCTTTTTTGGTTTAGTCACAATAATCGAAGCAATGATTATTTTTCATGCGGTGTGAAAACTATTGGTGGTAGAGTAAAGTAATGTACTAGGGGTTTGTAGTAATTATCAATACCTACAAAACAGTACCTATACATAGATTATATCCATCTTTTTTGGTTTAGTCACAATAATCGAAGCAGTGATTATTTTTCATGCGGTGTGAAAACTATTGGTGGTAGAGTAAAGTAATGTACTAGGGGTTTGTAGTACTTATCAATACCTACAAAACAGTATACATAGATTTATATCCATCTTTTTTGGTTTAGTCACAATAATCGAAGCAATAATTATTTTTCATGCGGTGTGAAAACTATTGGTGGTAGAGTAAAGTAATATACTAGGGGTTTGTAGTACTTATCAATACCTACAAAACAGTATACATAGATTATATCCATCTTTTTTGGTTTGGTCACAATAATCGAAGCAGTGATTATTTTTCATGCGGTGTGAAAACTATTGGTGGTAGAGTAAAGTAATGTACTAGGAGATTGTAGTACTTATCAATACCTACAAAACAGTATACATAGATTATATCCATCTTTTCTGGTTTAGTCACAATAATCGAAGCAGTGATTATTTTTCATGCGGTGTGAAAACTATTGGTGGTAGAATAAAGTAATGTACTAGGGGTTTGTAGTACTTATCAATATCTTCAAAATAGCCCACGATTAATTTATACATGTGTTAAGGTTTGATCATTGTAACAGAAATAGTCCTAAATTTGCGTGCGCTGCGTAAACCATTAGGGTTATATCTATTAAAATACAATGTATCACGAATTTACTCCTGTTAAACGTTCACTATACCTACTTCTGCTACCGTGCGAAGCCGGGGCGGGCCGCTAGTGAATAGATATTTTTCCCATTCACCAACATTCCTGATCGACGATGATACATTTTGTTAACTTTTTCGAATCCGACTGCCAGGAATGTTAGCGACTAAAATTACTTTCAGTTTTTCTGGCTTTTTTAATTAAAAACCTTCTGCGAAAAAATTGAGAAACAATCTTCTGCTAACTAGAATTCGATAAACATAAACATGAGAAAAACTCATTATACAGAATTTTGTAATTAATATCATCCTCAACTAACCTGATAATGGAGCTCCAGCCGTTTCATTACTTCCTTGGCCAAGGACAGTAGGGCATTATACTTGGTGGTGAGCTGGGTAATGCCATTGGATATCCTTGTGTCAGCACAGGTTTCCAATAGGGTTTGCGCGCGGACGTTGAGTTTGTCCAGTTCTGCTTGCCAGTCGAATAGGGTTTGCAGGTGACCCTGATCAAGGTAAAACATGATATAACTTGGGAGATGATTGGTGAATTGTGGATCTTTGACTAGATGTGTGAGGTAAAGTATCTATATAATGGCATACCTTATCCGGCCGTTTTTGAGTAATCGCTAAGTTAAACCGCGTCCGGTCCCTACGTAGATGCGTGAACATTTGCATAACACATTTAACAGTTACAACGCTTCAGAGGGTGCGTAAAACTGTCAATCCTGTGTCGTCTTATACAATAGCAATGTCGGTCCTATTAGAGGTTTTTCGGTGACCAGAAAACACGACGGTTTACTACACACGCACTGACTCGCTAAGATGATAGGCAAAGAACTTAAGAAGAAAGAAATCACTTAGTTTATAAGGCTTATTTTAGCTCACCTGGAATTCCTCGAGTACGACCTTCTTCTGTTCCAGATCATTTTGCAGTTTGTTGAAAGATTGCACTAATTTTTCAGTCTTTGACAACCAATCTAAGGCTTCCTTGTACTGCTCTTCGTATTCAGTCCACTTGACGATACCACCCTCGACCAGAGCTTTGGTGTTGTTAAGCTGTTCACTGTACAAACAAATAACAACTTTAGGTAATTGAAAATTGAGTTTGATTTGCAGTAAATTTGAAAAATATACTTACACATAGGTATCGTACTCCTCTTGCATAAGAGCCACTTCTTCTTCTATTTCTTCCCTGTCTTCATCATCAGCTAAGCCGCAGGATATCTCTCCCTGCTCAAGGGCTTTCTGCAATTTAGCTTGGCCGTCCGGCAGTTCGCTCTCCAGCACTTTGAGCTGCGATATTTTACTGCTCAATGATTCTTTATCACCGGTAGCGTCGGAACACTTGCCAAGTTTTTCTTTCGCGGCTCTAATCCATTGGACGAAGTCTGAGCCAGCATCTATGAATACTTGGTGTTGTTCTACTGTCTCTCTTTGCTTCTCGTACAAATCTTTGGCTTGTTTGGACAACGTTTCATATTTGCTAGTGATCTCAGACGCCGGAGCCTGTTGCATAAGTTCTGAAGCCTTAGAAGTTACAGACTGAATCATGGGTTCAAACGAAACGATATCTTGTACAATATTGTTTGTTTGACGGAGTGTGGCTTTCCTTTCGCCGAGGCTAAGACCAGTTGTGAGACCAGCGAGCCGATCCTGGCCCTTCTTTGATTTGGCGACTTTCAGCTCGCACACTTCTTGTAATTTAGCTTCTCTATCAGAGATCCATTGTTGGAGTTGTGAATAACTGGAACTGTAGTCGGCCCATTGGAGCAATGATGTCTCGAGGTGTACCTTGGCCGTAGTCATCTTTTTAACCAGACGATCCCACTCGTTCTGAAGTTCTTTGAGTTCAGTATTGATCTTATCTTTACCATCAGATCTTGTGTTTCTGAGGACCTTTTCCCCACTGTTGACAGTGGCATGGACTAGGTTCTGGCCTTCTTCTCGTCGTTTGAGTAAGTCTTCAATTTGTTCAAGACGCTTTTGAAGAGCCTCCTTGCTGCTGTTGGTGCCTGCATCGCTTCCACTGCGTGTGATCTCCCAGGCGTCATCAATCCATTTCTTGGTTTTGGAGTAGTTGTCATCATAGGTAGCATGTTGTTCATAGTTCGTTTCTACCTTCTTGAGGACATCATTGGCCATGTTCACAAGAACCTGGTACCTGGAGTTGAGATGTCTCAGTTGGTTATTTACATAAGTATCGAGGTGCGAGGAAAGCAGCCCAGCAGCAGAGGCGTTGAAGTTGTCAATATCCTTTTTACCCTTATTCAGTTGATCAACTATTTCCTGAACTTGATTGACTTGTGCCCCTTTCTCTTTTGCGGTTCCAAGAAGAGCGATCTTGTGGTTTTTAATAAGTACCTCTTTCTGTTGTAACCAATCAGACAGCCTTTCATACTCATCTTTGTACTCTCGCCATTGACTTACGGTCTCTTCCAATTGTCTCTTCTGTTGTTTAATTTCATTAAATAAGTCATCAAAGCTTTCTTTTAAGGCCTTCATCTCATTTTTGATAACTACTTGTCCATCAGGTGCTGTACTAGCGAGTAACACCTCTCCTGTATGCTGCAAATGTTCAAGTAACAGTTCTCCTTGAGCCTGCTTGTTGATTAGGGCATCAAGAGGTGCTACAGAATTTTCAATGGCCAACTTGTCACTGAGTGGCTTCGATTTCAAAGAAGGTACCTTTTCTCTTGCTCTGCTCAACCACTGAATAAGATCGTCATGAGCTTCTTTGTACAATCTGTGATCCTTGTATTGTTCTTCACGGTCGGCGAGGAGTTTCTTAATTTTGTCGTAGAGATTATCAAACTTGTTCAAAGTTTCCTGTGCTTTAGAAGCAGACTGGTTTTGCTGTCCGCTAGCAATCATCTCGGCCGCTTTAGCCTTTAGTGTATCAACATCAATGCGGTCGCAGCGGGCTTTTTCCTCTACCTCTTTAAGTTTCTCAAGCTGCGCTCGCTTGTCTGACATCGAAGATTCAAACGGCGTTAAATCAGCGAGCATATTTTCTAACCAAGCGTTGCTCTTCTCAATAAGCTGAATCTGTTCCAAAAATCCAGCCCATTTGGTCACTGAATCATCCAACATGTTCTTGGTCTCGATCATTCTGGAAAGCAAAGCAGACCACTGTTCTTGTAACGCGACTAAAGAGTTGTTGATCGCTTCGTGGCCAGCTTGGGCTGTGTTGGCCATAACATTCTGTGCCAGTTCAACCAATGACTGGACCTTAGTGAATCCTTCGTCTTTGGTTAGCAACAAGTTCTGGATTAGAACCAGCTTAGTTTCTAAATCATCTTGAGAGCTGGAACTCAAATCGGCACAGAAGTCCAACTTATCTCTCAGTTCTTCGATCCATTGAGAACATTCGGTTACATTACTGGCGAATTCTTGATGGGTCTTAACGTACTGTTGCCACCTATTTGTAAGGTCTTTAACCTTTTGTGACAAAGACTGATATCTTACAGATAGATCAGATATTTGTGAACCACGTGGACCAAGCACGCCAGTGTACAGAGCTTGAGCTTTTTCAGTGATGTTATCAATTTCAAGCTCTTTAGCGCGTACTTCCCCTTGTAGTTCTTGGAATTTCTTGAACTGCTCCTGTTTCTCTGGCAAAGTAGCCTTTAAGTCAACAGCGTGTATCTGGTTATCGGTGTTCCTTATCCAAGCTAAACATTGATCTTTCATGTTTTCATATTCGTTCCATTGTTGTATCTTGTTCTCCAGAGACTCGATTGTCTTGTTAATGAAAGAGACCAGACCTTCCCATTCTTGATGGGAGGCATCAATCTGGTTTCTAATATTAGCTTGGCCGTTGCTTATTGTTCCTGGCAAAACCTTCTCTCCTAGGTTGCGTATATTATCAATGCGTTTCTTCTCTTCGGGTAGACTTATTTGAAGTGACTTCAGTTTTTCGCAGTTGCTGCTCATTGCCACGCGTTCTAGATTGACATCACCCCACAGTTGAGCAGTGTTGTGAGTTGCTTCCACCCATTCTTCGAGATCCTTAACGGCCTTGGTGTATTGCGTATGGTTGTTAACAATCGCTTCATATTGTTCTACAAAAGATTTTGCTCTCTTGAGTATCGCCTCGTGTCTTTGTTTGAGATGAGATATTTCCTTGGTGATGGCGTTATCCGCATCGGGCAAGCTTTGAGCCCTTATATCCAAATCAGCGATATCCTGTTGATGAGCGATAGCATCTTGCAAGAAAGTACGGTATACGCTCAGCTGGTTACGCTTTTCGTCCAAAGTTGCTTTCAGTTCAATATCCTTCGGAAGGTTCTTTTCAGCCGCTGCTAGCCATTGCTTTACTGTCTTGAGGTTATCTTCAAATGAAGACCACTTATTGAGTTCTGAATCTAAGTTCCGTTCGGCCTTTGTAATGTTATCGTAGAGGTTGTCGATGGCTTGCTGGATATCCTGCAGTTGTTGTTCGATCAGTTCCTTTCCTTCCGGCGATGTTGAAGGGTACAACTTCTCGCCCAGCTCATAAGTATTATTGACGAGAAGAGTAGCGTTTCTCCGCTGACTCAACAGCTCGTTGAGGCTCTCGCGTTTGGCGCTGATGCCTTCAGGAGTATTTGCAAGGTTCTCTTGGCATTCGTCAAACTTAAGTTGTGCCGCTTGAAGCCAATCTGTACATTGGTTGTATTTATCTTGGTAAGCCTTATGGTCGTGAACGGCTTGTTCACATTTTTTCACAAGCTCTTTTGCAGTAGATTGTACCGATTGGAAGCGTGACGTCATTTGTTGTAAGTTCATGGTAATTCTTGTGTCGTTGCAATTTTCAATGAGGTCACTGAATTCATCTGACAACTTGTCTACATCGTTCTCAGTCTTCTTCAAATTAGCCAATATCGCCTGAAAATGTGTCTTTATTAGTAAATGTGCTGTAACAAAATCTATTATATTATTTAAAAATGTTTAAACTGATCTACGACAACTACAATTAGTATTCTCATTTAGAAAATTAGAGATTTATAAGTTTTGCCTACACTAGAAGTACCAAAAAACCGATGACTTATAGTTAGTTAAGTATTCCTGCTGTAAAAACATTGAATTAATAAAAATCAAGATTATTTAAATATCCTCCCTGTTAGATGCTAAAACATTATATAATATGTGAAATTAAGGTTTCTACTGAAAATTAGACTACGTCCTACAGTGCTGATTGTAAGAATCAGTCTTTTCAAAATCTTACTTGTTCCAAGGCCCCGCCCAAAGCAACTGCCGCACTCAACTCATTTTCGTGATTATCAATCGCTCTACATAAATCCTGTTCAAAAAGTACTTGTAAATATAAAATTACATAATTATTACCTTAATAAGAGTAATGAAAACTTACCTGATACTTGTTTAGTTGATCAATCTTCTCATCCAAGGTAGCTTTAGGAGTGTAAGTCTTTAGACTCATCTCAGTATCAGTCAACCAATGCTGCAGGCGGTCGTTAGCACTATCAAATTCAATCCATTGTTGAATCTTATCCTCAATGGTTCGTTTCACGTCATGAACTGTAGCGGTGAACTTTTCTAGATCAGCTCTTAGGAGACCCAGTTCTCTGGACATAGCTTCCTTGCCCCTGGGAGACAACTTGGGTCCGTTACTCTCGATTAGATCAGAAAGAATCTTTAGTTTGTTATTGCCCGTAGGAATAGCATCCAAAAGTTCTTGGATTTTAGCCAATTTGCTTTGGAGAGCGGCTTTGTTTCCACTGTAGTCTGATAATAAGTGAAGACGATCCCACAAGTGCTTTTGATAATCTTGTAGTGACTTCTGTTGGTCGGAAAATTGTTGGTAGATTTCGAAGGTGCTTTCATGTTTGTTGATAATGCTAGTAAGTCGGTTAGTTAGAGCGTTGTACCTGTCCCAAACAGATTGAATTATAGCAGACATTTCATCACTCTCGCCCTTTCCAGAGTTAAGATTAGCTGCTACGCTCTTTGCTTTCTCCGTAACCGTCTCAATAACTCTTTTGTGAGAGCCTATTTCTTGGAGTAAAGTTTTATTTTTCAAGAGCTTCGACTTGATTTCTTGAGCTGAGTTTAGGACAGCCTTTTCTTCAGCACCGACATTTTTTTCTTTTTCGTCCAACCATGACAAAGTTTGTTGAAGTACATCCTGGTAGCTAGACCATTGCAGGGTCTGGGATTCAAATTCTTTCTGTTGTTGAACAATGGTGTCATTAAGTTTGTCCCATCTTTCTCTTAGATCTCTAATTTCTGCTCGAATGCTTTCTCGGCCATTGGCAGCCGTCTCAGGAAGTACTTTGTCCCCTGCGTTAGTCAATATTCCAATCTTGTGTTCGCCGTTGTCTTTTTCCATCAAAAACACTTGGAGTTTATTGCCTTTACTTTCAATGCTTAGTTTATCTTCCTTGGTGATCATCTGTGTTAGCTGTTCCTCCAGAGGTCGCAGCCAAGCGTCAAATTCATTACGTAGTTGCTCGTATTTCTTATGATCAGCGACAAGTTCTGACCAATGGTTGACAATTTCCTTGGAAATGAGGTGCAACTGTTGGTACCTGCTGCTAACTTGAGTCACCAGAGGCTTAAGGCGCTCTACACCACTTAGCTGAATAAGACTGTGCGACTCGTCTACAAACGCATCGATCTCCTTCTCCTTTACGTTGATAGCGTTTCGGACATCAACACATCTCTTAAGTTGAGCTTCTTTTTCTTGAAGAGTAGAACATAAACTTTGGTCACGGCATTTAGATTCCATGGTCTTCAACCACTCTGTGATAGATTCGATAGACAAATCGAATCTATTCCAGATGTCAAGCGTGTGCTTTAATTTATGTTCTGATGTTTCGATGTCATCAATAGCGGTTCTTAGCTGTTCGTGTAAATTGTCAATTTCAGCCTTGATAGCGACACAGCCGGCTTCTGATGTACTTTTGCTTACAGCAGCGAATACTGCTCTGATCTCGTCGAGTTTACTAGAACCAATTTTTTCAATATCTTTTAGTGCTATTGCTGACTGTAGTTTTCTGACAATCTCAGGTTTTTCACCTGTAGCGTTTTCGATGTCGAGAATTTTCTCAGACTGCGAGCCTAGCCACTCTCGGTATTGTTGAACGAGGCGTACCAAATCTTCGTGCCTTTTCACGCAGTCTTCCAAGTTATCCTGAAGGTTTTGAGACTTTGTAACGATATTTTGGAATAATTGCTTAATCGACTGTAAGTAAACATTCAAAGAAGCATCATGTGTTTGATCAACCAACTGTTGTGCCTTATCACATACTGATTCGACCAATTGCTGATGAGTCATTATCTCCTGGTGCATGATTTTGTGATTTTGTAATTGAGCTTTCTTTTCTTCCAACGATGCTTTCAGTTCAGTGTGTCGCTGCATTGCTCTCTCGACATCTTTCAGCCACTTGGTAAGTTGTTCTTGGGCCAGCGAAAAGTCAGAGAACTGGAGCAAGCACTGGTCTAATTTGTTGACGGTTTCTTGGAAGCTATCTCCAAAACTATCCCATAAAGTCCTTATTTTGCGGATTTTCTGGCGGATGACTTCTCTACCGTCGGGACTTGTATGCGTGTATAATTTCTCACCAAGACTCAAGAACTCTTCGAAAACGGGAGTTTTCTTGTTCCTAGTCTCATAAAGTTCCTTAGCTTTATTCTGTTTCTCTTGCAGAACTGCGTAATCTCCGACAATTTCATTTAGGTCTTGGAGTTCGCCAAGCATACCGTTAAGCCAATTCTCCATGTTTTTATATCCACTTTCAAATTCTTGATGTTCAGAAACAAAAACTTCGTATTTGGAAATTATTTCATTGACGAGGTTATTAAGAGTGTGGTATCTTGTGGCCAGTTTTGATGTCTTGCTGGTAATCTCAGACTCGCTTGCAACAGATGGTTTATTCTCAGTAAGTGCGGTGAAATCAGCACTTCTATATGCCAATTCACTCTGAATTTCCTTCACCTTTTGCAGATGGGCAATCTTTGCCTCAAGGTTACTCTTCAAACTTTGGTCCCTTACTTGACTTTCTTTGACTTTCAACCATTCTTCAAGTTCATCCAAAGTCTTCTGACTTTCATTCCATTGTTGTAATGTGTCCTTAAGTTTTTTGTCTTGCTCCTTGCATTGAGTAGCGAATTGTGTCCAAGTATGTTTTAGTTGCTCATATTCATTGATCAGAACTGGATGACCATTAGCACTTGTACTTTCTAGAACTGTATTCAATTGAGACTTTAATCCAGCAAGAACATTTTCGATATCGTTAGCCTTCGATGTTACCTTCTCAATAGCGGCAAGTTTAACATCAACATCTTCTTTTTGACTGACAACTACATAGCTCAGCATACTGTTCTCAGCCAATAAGTGGTTGAGGCGATCCCGAACATCTTCGAACATTTGTACGTACTTTTCATGTTCTGCGACTTGAGATTCAGAGGTTGAAATTCTCTTTTCAAGTTCTTTTGACATATTCTTGTACCTGTCGATTGTTTTCGATAAGCTCTTTTCTGCTTCATCGTCGGGCATAAGCTTTATCTTTTCGGTTAGCTGCGTTAGCATTGACTGATGCAATTCCACTTCCTGGTGCAATATCTTGTTTGCGTGTAGTTGCGCTTTCTTTTCCGGCAGAGATGGACACAGTTTGAATTCTCCTAACTCCGCCTCTTTATCACTGATCCATTTTTGTACTTGGTTGAAAGTGTCATCGAAGGAAGATCTCTTGTTAATTGTAGTCTCAATATCCTTGATTACATTGTTTAAGGAGTCAACAGAATCTTCAAAAGAATCTCTTAGAGCTCTCAACTCATTTCTTAGTTCCTCGCGACCTTCTGGAGTTATCCCGCTGAATAGAGCTTCACCTGATTCAATAGCATTGTTAAGTAAGCGTTGTCCAATTTCTTTGTTTTCATTCATCTTCTTTACTTGAGCCAAATCAGCAGGAGATGGTTTAGCGTGTTTGCTCATAACAGCTAGATCTTTGATCTTAGCATTGGCATCTTGAAGCCAATTCTTGAAATCTGCAATAGACTTGTCATATTTTCCTTTATTTCCTTTCAAGTCTTTTAGTCTGTTTAGATGATGATCAACAAACTTTCCTATCGTCTGATACCTGCTCACAAGATGATTAATGTATTGAAGTACACGAGAATCAGGGTTACGAGATAAGATTTTCTCACCAACGTCATTTAATTTCTTAATTTCACTTTCGTATTCCTTGATTTCTTGGTCAAGTCTTTCTATTTCAGTTATCTTGTCATCGATCTGGTTAACGTTTAGTAAGTTGGCAGCTTCTTGCCTTACTCTATTTTCCTTCTCTTTTAGCCACTCCGAGACATTCTCTTGTAGTACTTCACATTCTTGCCAAGCGTCAATATTTTCTTTGAGTCTGTTTTTAATTTCCTCATAGTTCGCTGTAAGAACATCAAGGTTCTTTTTTGCTTTCTCTGTTTGCACGGCAGCTTCTTGAGCGCTTGCAGGCTCAGCAACAATTTTAAGGATTTCACTGGCTTCTTTGAGTTCCTTGACTTTGCTATTGCATTCAGCTATGCCGTTTTCAACATCAGCTAAAGCTGCACATTTAACTTCTAAATTATACTTGTCACTGGTCACGTCGGGCATACACCATCTCGTTTTATCATCTAATATCTTCAAGTTTCTATTGAACATTGCCAGTTTATCTGTAAAAAGTTTTTGCAAAAAGGTCAGTAAAGTGATTTCTGTCTTATTTGCATGAACTAGGACACTTTCAAACCTTTTCTGTAATGTACTGAGTTCTTTAGGAACTAAAGATTCGTAGAAACCTGGATAATTATCGTTCATTTCTGATACATTTTGAGTAAGATTGTCAATTTCCTCGTTCAAATTCTGAAGTTCAGCTTTGCAAGCTTGACATTTTTTCAAACGATCCAATATCTTAGCGTTATCTCCGGTCATATCATCGCATTGTATGATATCATCACGCACTTTACTAACGTTGTCTGAAAGGCGCTTAATGCGGTCTTTGAGTTTGTTTTCCTTTGATTCCAGGCCCGATACTGCATCTTCTAAGTTTTGTGATAACTGTTCAAGTGCTTGGAACTCATTGTCTAAATAATCGACGATGGAAGTAACTTGCCCAGATGGAATGCTCTTATTCAAGTTCATGATTTGTTCGCATTTCGCTTGTATGCTATTCCTCAGTCCTTGGTAAATAGGCAGTTCCTCTTTATACTTATTCAGATGACTCTGACCGAATCTAATCTCAAGGTTATCACATGCATTTGATAAGTTCTGGCCAGTTTCACTAAGCCAAGTGACGACCTGGTTCTTTGTATCATCAATCTGTCGCCAGACTATTAATTGCTGATCGAGATCTTGTAGCCTGTTGATAATTCCGTCATTTATTTTCTCCCACCGGGTTTGTGACGTGATAAACGCCTCCTCCAAGGGAGCCGTATCGAAACCTCCGAGTGTAGATGCCTGACTGAGGACGGACTGTTTGATAACTTCCATTTGATCAAGTAGTCCTTTGGACCTCTTTAGGATTTCATAAGCCTTTTTCGCCCTTTCAAGAGACTGGGCAGTTTGAATGTAATCATTAGGGGCATCAGTAGTTTCGTTGAACAGCTGTTCAGATCTGTTCATCTCTCTGTCAAAAGCTATAGTAAAGTTCTTCAATTCTTGTAAAGTGGAAGATAAAAGGATATATTTGTTTTTTGTGTCTCGGACGACATTAACTACTTGGTCCCAATTGTTGTCTGCAACAGTAAGAGCGTTTTGTATTGTACCCATGTTAGGCTGATCTTCCCTCATTAAATGTAGACCTTCTTCTCTCAGTTCCTTCCTGATGATTTGTTTTTCTTTCATGTCTGCGTCGAGTTTGTCAAGTTGTTCTGTCATGTCCTGAATAGTAGCTTCTGTTAGAGGCACAGGTTTATGTGCCATGTCACTGAGCACAGATTGAACATTTTGTAAAACTTGCACGAGAGCGTTGTGCTGAATATTGAATTTGTCCCATCGAGCTCCTACTTTTTCAACAAGATCTCTCCTTGTAGTTACTTGGTTGAACAAACCTTCAGCTTTTACTTCGATTTCTTTCACCAAGCTCGTGGGAGACATAATTCTGCCTGTGTTTTGATCGGTCACTTTAACCCTTGAAGGTCCATCAAGCAGAGCAACGTTGCTCTTCCATTCCGGTATTTTAGTGATAATGTTGACGAGCTCCTGTCGAAGGACCTCATAGCTCTCCGGTGTCAGTTTGGGGCCGTCAGTCTGGTACTGAACATGTTCCAGCTGTTGCTTAGTATTGTCGTACCAATTCAACAAGTCTGACCATTTCTTCAGTACACCCTTGTTTTGTTGGATGTTATTTTCGATGATTTGGTAATGTTCCGCGATATTGGAGTATGTGTCACTCAGTGATCGCGACTCATCTGGATGTGAGGAGAGGGTCATGTTCTTGATTTCATTGTAGATATCCGTGAATTCAGGAGCTTTAGCGGCGTGCTCTTGTAACAATACGTGCATCGATTGTAACGTTGGCTCCACTTTGTCGGCTCCTACTTGATCGAAGCTCTCGGTCTTTCTCCTGAAGTCAGTGATCCAGTTGTCGAAATTGTGAAGTTTAGTTACGAACTCTTGCCTCACAATGATTTTATCCGATAGTTCGTTGACCTTAGTTCTGACGGTCTCTGCAAGATCATTAGTGCGCTGCTTGATATCAGCAACTTTATTTTTCAGAACTGTTTGGCCTTCAGGTTGGATATTGTGGCAAATGTTATCACATGTTTGGGAAAGACTGATGATCTTGGCTTGTTGCTGAGATATTTCGTTTCCAAAAGATTTGAGTTTGTTCAGTTCTCTATCTAGTTTTTCAATTTGAGGCGAATCAACAGAGACACTTCGGCTGAGCAATTTCTCGCCATGTTCGA
Organism: Hemistola chrysoprasaria; assembly: GCA_947063395.1. Classification (NCBI taxonomy): domain Eukaryota; kingdom Metazoa; phylum Arthropoda; class Insecta; order Lepidoptera; family Geometridae; genus Hemistola; species Hemistola chrysoprasaria. The sequence continues at coordinate 15,407,086 of OX346716.1, read as the reverse complement.
TCCAGCCTTCCAACTTTTCCGCGTCACGTTCGAAGTTCTCCCAGTTAATAACGAGTTTGTCAAGTTTATTGTTCCACTGGTCGGCCAAATCGTGAACAACAGCCCATCTGGAATGAATAGCGTCCACTTCATCTGGTGCACTGGTCTTACCAGTCAGTTGATGACTCACGCTCGACAGAATCTGAAGGTTCATAAGCTGCTTATCGCAATCTGTGACTAAAGCTTTCGATTGCTGTTGTAACTGTTGCGCTTCAGGCAAAGTTGTCGGTTTAGGAACAGTGCCCAATTTGATTTCAGCTTCTTCGATCCAGGGTTTGATCTCTGCTACACCTTGCTGGTACTTCTGCCAGCTGGCGAGGTCATGCTCGACCACTTTAGTTTGGTGTTCCGTCGATCTCTGCAGGTCAGCCATCATTTTCTCCAGTAATGCGACGTCTCCCTTAAGTCTGGTAGCGTCTTGGACTCGGTGTTCTACCGCTAATTTGGCTCCTTGGTCGGCGACTCCTCGAATGACTACCAATTTTTCACCGATCACCTTTTGTAACGCTTGTGATTTCTCTACTCTTTCCTCTGGCGTAATATTCTCAGCTCGTATCTGAGATATCAAAACGGGGCTTTCTTTCTTGATCCATTCCCTAACGTGCTCCAACTTGTGTTCAATTTTGACCCATTCCTGATTGAACTTCTCGAGGTGCACGACCTTGGTCTGAACTTCATCTTGGACCTTGCCCAGCTTGGACTCGATCGCATGCAGGTCTTTCTCGATGACGGGTTTTGGTTTGTTGGCGGTGAGAGTGCGGAGCTCAGAATAGGCCTGCTGCAGCTGCGGTAACCTCTCAGCCTTGGCCTTCTCCAAGTCGTGACTGAGGACCTTTGTCTCCTGGAGTTCTCGGGCGATGTTTGTGACGCCGAGTTCGAGTCCAGGGTGAGCGACGTAGCTCTCGATTTTATCGAGATCCGACAGTAATTCTTCCTTCTGGTACTCGTAATTAGACCAGACTTTTTGCGTATCACGTAATTTGTGGAGACGATCGGTTGAACTCTCGTAGGCTGTATTCCAACCGGTTTCGAGAGTCTTGACGTCTTCTCTAACGAAAGCAGGAGCGTTAGCATCCTTGATAAGCTCCTTGCCTCTTTGGAGCATGGACATAACAGAAGGTCTGTGTCGGTCCAGTTTCTGCACAGCAGCTTGCTGTTCTAGAACAAGCTGTTCCACTTGCTGTAAGGATTGAGGTTCCGGTTCCACCATAGCTTGCTTCTTAGCACCTTCTAGAACGCAGATAACTTCGTGTACTTCTCTGCGGTACGTATAACATCTCGTGTAGGTTTCCGTCTTGATCATCGTTATTTCGATGGTGGGAATAAGGTTTTTGTATCTAGCAATTAGGTTCTCAAGTTTGACTTGTTCTTCTTGAGCTTCCACCTCGGAGCAGTGGTTCGTGAGCATATCCAGAGTTTGGACCAACCATTTCATATCCTCGCGCTTTTTGTCGGCTTCGCGGCAGATGTTCTACAAAAGGTTACAAAATTGTTATATAACATTAAACAAATTAAAAGAGTTGGTAGTATGATATAGCCAAATAGATAATTACCATGAGTTCCCTCAACTGCAGCCAAAGAAAGCAAATTGAAGAAGAAAAGGTTAGATCAACTTTTACACAAGCTTTTATTTTTAATGAATAAAAGAAATGCTTATGGTAAAAGCTTACAAGAAAAGAGAAAAGTTAATTTATTCCAAGCAAAAGAAACGATGAATGGCCGCTTAAACCAACTTTTAAACATATTTTAAAGTCAAGTATTTGTAGATAAAATCATCATAATAAAACAGGCAAGAAGTAGACATAAAGCTTTTGCTATTAAGGTTAAAAATCGCACATACCTGGAAGATAGTCTTCTCCCGTTCAAACGCCTCAGCGGAATCGACTTCCCTAACAATGCTGTCCATAGTTTTGTCTACGTGGTCCATCCATCGTTCCATTTCCTTAAACTTCTGCCTGTACGAGTCCCATTTGGCTGGAATCCTTTGCAACTGCTGCCTGAAGTTTTCCACTCTATGGACCGTAGACTCCCATTGCTGTTCGCATTTTCTCAGTGAGTCTTCTAATGTGGTATCATTGGTTTGGTGTGTGTAGCTGGTGGCTATTTTCTTGAGGTTCTGAAGGCATTGTTCGACTTGCATCACCTTGCCTTGGTTGCGGAAGTATTCCTCGTTTCTGATGAGAATGCCGTCGGCGTCGTCGCTTTGGTTGTATGCCTAGAGAGACAGACAATATTAAGTGGCAGTAATACTTAAGAGGTATGTAGTATTATATAAATAACACTACACTACACTTCAAATATTATGTTCATCAAAAGGTAACCAATGAAATAACCAAAAGACAATACTATTTAGCGATAACCAAATGTAAATCAACCAGGATATATGTAAGTGGTTATCTATTGAGGGCCTCTTAGAAACACTTGGATGAACTGTGTGAAGTCACTTGAAGAGAAAACATATAAGGGAGTGAAGTGCAGAGATAACGGATGGAATGTCGGACGAAGACGTACGCAAAACTCACTTTGTGTGGGATAAGGACAGGAATATAAGGCTTGAAAACTGACCGACCTTGCCGACATATCATAACAAGCTCGTCTAGGCTTGCAAGAGCGAGATAGCACATTATATCTTCCACAAGTAACGTTAATATAATACAATAAAGGTATCATGTCATACCTGCTCCTCATAGACCAGTTCTCTCTCTATGTCCTTGATACAGTGCGAGAAGACAGCCTCGTCCAGCCTGAACTCCAGCCGCATGAGATGAGGAGGCGCTCGCTCCAGTAAGGATCTCCAGCGAGCCTGGAGCTGTTCCACTGTTGATACTATGCTGGGACGCTCCGGTGGGTTCACCAACTATGGAATTCAGTATAAAAATTGTAGTATACTGGAAATTTTACATAGAATTTTTCTAATAAGTTAACTATCGTTAACTAAGCGTTAATATCGAGAATATCTTAATAGATATTTTCGATGATTTGAAATTGGATGAGCATTCAAAGTTTTGGACAAAAATTCTTAACTATTTCCGCAAACAAACTGTGATCTTAGCTTGCGCCATTTCTTATTAATATTTAAGAAAACCAAAATACTGTACCGAAATCTGTTTTTTTTTTTTTTTTTTTTTTTTAATTTAAAATAGGCTTACATTTGACCTCAATCTCGCTTGATGGAAGGCGAAGATGAGGCGTAAGATGGTACACGTTTGCCTAGAAGGTGTCTGTTCACTTTGGCCTTAAAGATGTCCAGATTATAGCGTTCCGACCTCGGCAGAGAGTTCCACTCCTTAGCCGTCCGCATAATGAAGGAAGAAGCAAATCGCTTCGTGCGATTAGGAGATTTACTCACAGCTGACAGAATTTTACTGACAGTTTTACGCAATAACAGCTTAGAATCTTTGAACAGTATATGTAGCAAGCAGTAATGTGCAAACATTACTGTGTTCCGGTCTGAAGGGCAATGTTACCAGCGAAATTACTGGGCATGATGAGATTCAACAACTAATATCTCAGGGTGACAGGCGCAGTGCAGTGCCGCGCAGAATTTGACAGCCTCGTTGGCTCAGATGGTAGTAATTCTGCTTTCTGTGCCGCAGGCCCCGGGTTCGATCCCCGGCCAGGTCAAACATTTGTGTGCATGAACATGTCTGTTTGATCTGTGTCTGGGTGTTATAAGCTTATATAAGTATGTATATCAGTCATCTGGTTACCATAGTACAGGCTTCTAGCCTAGTTTGGGACCAGATGACCGTGTGTGGAAGTTGTCCCATAATATTATTATTATTAATATTATATTATTAATTTTGAATTTTAAAACTCTGGGTGGCACTGTGTCTGATATGGGCAATCATGATGCTTACCATCAGGCACCTGATTTGCTCGTCTTGTCATTCATTATCATAAAAAAAAATATCTAAAATATCTTATTGACTCCAGATGAAAAATACCTGGCAATTATAATAAATTTTAATACAAAACCAACCTCAATAAGCTCCCGCCCTGCCCTGACCAGGTCAGCCACGGCCCTCTCATCAGCCCCCTGGAAGAACCTCTTATGGAAGTCAACCGCCTGTTTATTTTCCACCCTCGTATCGGCCAGTAAGGCGTCAGCTCGGCTCGCCCACTCGTCCACTTCTCGCCTGGCTGTCTCGAACTCATCCCACGCTTGGACGAGTCGACGTAATGACGCTTCTCGACGTGACGCTTCTGAGGATACTGCTGCGAATCTAGGGGCGAGATGGACCATTTGATAGGATACATCATTCTGGTTGAGTGGTGAATAGAAAAGTAAGTTCTTATCAGTATCATGAGCGTACGCCGCCTTCTAGGAATTTGGCAAAATCCTATGAAAAATTTAAATGTTTTGTATTTCCCTGTTTCCTCCGAATATAATAAACCCATTCTATAAATTTATATCCTGATATTTTTATAGTGAAGTAACCTATGTCCTAGTCATTTTAATTTTTCTTATAAACCCTTGGTTTCTTCATAGTGAACTTACAAATATCCCAGTTTTACTCGCGTGATTGGACGTTTACTACAAAAAAATGTAGAGTTTATAAACAAAAATAAAATGATACCTAGGGACATACTTTACTTCATCTTTAAATTATCAAGATATAAATATATCAAATAGGTTTACTTTATTCGGAGGAAACAGGGGAATACAAAACATCGATTTAGTAAATTTTCCACAGGATTGAGTCCATCTGTTAGAGGTCCTCTTTCCTGTCAAGTCTACATAACAACATACAATCACGCCTTTTTTCCCGAAAGGGTAGGCAGAGGTGTACCCAGGACTCAGTCCGATTAAATAGGTACATCCATATTTCGCTAGTAACAAGACATCTAGAGTTTAGTTATCAATCATACACGGTCCCAGTATGACTCCGTTGTCCTATTATATTGTATATGCGATAGTTTGTTCGTGTGTAAGTTAGTGTGTGAGTATGTTTATTACTTCTTTACGCCAAAACTACAGAACCTATTGGCCTTATTGGTATGTAGATTTAAAAATACAAGATTAAAATTGTGTACTTAGTATTTGATATGTTTTAATGTCAGACAAGCTGTGTGGGGTCCTCTTTTTAGAATGCAAGCAAGCCATTATTTAAAAAGCTAAAGTTCCTGTCCCTAACTTGTATGTACATACATGAACTTGCTGTTTTTACAAAAACAAACCCTCAATTTTTTAACAGAGCGTGTGATGTATTTCCTAATACGCAAACCTAATGAATCCCTCACCTATCGTTTAGATCCCTCATATGTTTCAGCTGGCCGCTGACGTCAGCGCTCCTGTCAGTATCGGCCGCGCGCGCTATGTTCTGGAACACTTTGTTCTTGCTCTCCAACATGGATCTGTAGTAGGTCGTTCTTGAGAAGAACGAACGGTGCATCTCGTAGCGCTCTTCTATCACCTCACTAGGGAGATAAAAATTGTTTGTAAAAACCATCACTCCTCGTTGGGTACTTCTCGAGTGTAGGGCCCGACGAAATGTCGCAAGCTCTAGCGGCTGTAAAATTTTTATATGAATCTGTTTACATAATTTGTCACCCGACAAAGAAGAGAGAGTAAGAAAAAGAGAGAGTAGAGTCTCCATAGAAAGAGAGTATCCGATATTTTATCGTGCCTACACCGAGCTAGTGGGGGTAGTAGGGCAAAATGAGAAAAGTAGAAAACTACTTGAGGGCCAAACAAAATAGAAGACTGACTTTTATTGCAAGCACATAGCTTTTGTTTTAAAGGAGCTTTAAAAAAATATTATGTTTTTAAGGGAACATTCTATGAAAATATATAGGGACATAATAATTTACTTCATCCTCAAACTTTCAGGATATAAATGTATCGATTATTTTTTTCATAGGATTAATGTCCCCCTAAGCTATAAAAAGTATCTTACCGCCTGGTTTCCCCTTCAGTCTTCAAATTCTCCTCAGCCCTATCCAACCAAGCTCCTATCTCCTTCTGACCACTCTCCAAGCTCTCATGCTGAACCATTAACTGTCTGTATTGATGTAACTTCACGGGAACAGATGCACGAACCCTGACGAGGGCTTCCTTCTGCTGTTTTAACTTGGACATGTTGGCTTCTACCTCGTCGCGGGGTAACTCAGCTATTGCTGTTTGGAACGTTCTGGAACATGGAAAAGGAGTGAATAGACTTCAACAAGAATTTCGTGCCATTTTTGAATGCGTTGCTAAGATTTATTGATATTTATCAATGATTACAGTTTTGGAGACAGTGTTAGCGGGCTAGATAATTTTGTAGGATTTTAGTAAAATAATTCGTAACATAACATAACATCACGCCTATTTTCCGAAGGGGTAGGCAGAGGTGTACCCAGGATCAAGTCTCATAGTATCTATTTAAGGTACACAAACACTTCGCCAGTACGTTTTTATGCTATCTTTGAGAAAGTTCCTAATGGAAAGTCCAATACTAACACTTCCTGACAGAATAGCTCGCAAACCACTACGGCACCGTGGCAGTAAGTCAATTCAAAATATGAGAATGAATGTAAGTAGTTATGGTGGAAGGTGGGTCTTTAAAAGAACCCCGTAGATGAGAATACAATGTGAGAGAAAGCAAAGATGACGGATGATGACTAAATTGCGGAATAAGACGTGCCGTGCAGAACTCACCTAGGGTGGGATAAGGAAAGGAGGACGACGAGTAAAACAATGCAAACCTGCTGATGGTCTTGAACAGTTCCTCATGGTGTTCGATCTGCGAGTTGAGATGCAGCAGCTTGTCGATATACGCCTGTATGTCAGCAGTATGCGCTCGCGGTTGAGAGGAGAGCAGGTTGTCTGCGGCGGCGAGCCAGCCGTCCAGCTCGCGCGCGCCCGCCGCCAGCTCGCGGCGGTGGCGGAGGGCGTCGCCGCCGCGGACGTATCTGATAATATTGTCAACGTCATTATCAGCGTTATGATGTGATTAATGGCACGTTGAAACATGACACGATCCTTTGAAAATTTTATTACCAAATCGATGTTTTGTATTCCCCAGTTTCCTCCGAATATAATGAACCCATTCTTTAAATTTATATCCTGATGCTTTTATAGTGTAAGTAGCCTATGACAATGTCCCTGTCATATTCCAGAATAAGCCAACACATGCGATAATCCAGATATAGGTTGCATTATCTATGCTATCATAAATAACCCGCAATTCATAGAATTAAATCAAAGCTACGAATTTGCATACTATTTTTGTTGTTAAACATTATGCTATCTTTAAATCTTACTACTTATAAGGATGCCTTTGTAATACCTATATTTATTCAAATTTATCTAATCAACCAACGGAAATGATTTACAGAGACATTAACGCTTACGCTTCATGCCGTGTTCGATAGTCTTAGTCACTTACCTTTCAGCCTCTTCCCAAACGCGTTCCCATCTCTCCGTAATCTCAACGTATTTCCTCTTGATCTCGGAGCTGATCTCCTCAGAGCAGGTGGCAGCCAGGAACCCAGCCGCATCACCAAGTCTCTGATGCTTCTCCTTCCACACCGTCAAGTCATGGAAGAACTCTAGTCTCTCGTCCTCAGACACTCTTAACATGTGCTGGGCCTTATCCAGCCAAGTCGTGAAGTCATTGGCCAGGCTGTTCCACCGCTCCCAATGAGCTATGACTTCCTCCAGGACGCTCCTAGCGCATCTGACATCCGAAGCCACTCTACGCCAAGTTTCCGAAACGTCCCTCAAGAACGCGTCGATCTCCCTTGACTCGGTCCGGTCCACCTCGCACACTCGCTTATATTCTTCCGCCACTTGTTTAATGTCTACGTAAGCTTTGTCGAACTCCTGGAAGATCTTGTTCTTCGTCACGAAGTTGTCGTAATCGTCTAGTAAGGCACGGACGTGGTCTATGCGACCGTACTTGCCGGTCCACGCGGCGAGCTTCGCTTTGGTCAGCTCCGTGAACGCAACAATACAGCACTTGTGTTCCAAGTACTTTAACCTGGCTTTCCTCTGTGGTGCCCTTCGACTGACGGTCTCCAATCGTTCCTTCATGTCTTGCAGTCTGATCGCTGGCACTATGGCGGCGTCGGGGGAACCTAACGCCGTTTCGAATCTGTCTATAATGTCGGGAAGGCCGGCGAAGAAGGCGCTGTGCTCCTCGAGCTTTTCGCTGATGATAGCCGCCGTCCTCTCGTCCAAGTTCGTGGATATCTCGTCGAAGTACAGAAGGTACTCGGCCCTCGCGAGCCACTCGCCCACTACTCTGAAGTCTCCGGGTAAGTCTGAGTCCAACAGCCACAGCCACCTCCTGTGCAGTCTCTCTAGTTCTATCCAGAGCGAGACGAGCTCTCTCCAGGACTTGGGCGCTATAGCGACGAGGCTCTGCGTGTACATGAGTTTCTCTAGCTTGTTGTAAGTCGGTTCTCGGGCGAGCCTCTCGCTCTCGGCTCGCACGTAGTCTTCGTAGTTTCGCGATAGAGTTCGCGAATCGTATTGCCTTTGAATGATGGTGACGCGCTCCGTCAACCACATTCTAAGAGATTCGTACTCCTCCTGCACTGCCGCTACGGCGTCGGGTCCCGTTGTCTGGAATAAATAAGCTTATTGCAAAACTCTTATCAAACATGTATCAGCAACTTATAATCAGAGTACTTGAAGACAAATTAAACTCCATTGCGTAAACCCAATTACGTCAATTTCTTACAGCGTTTCGGTGATCTAATCGCGGCTAAAGCTGGTCTGACGACTGAATCTGACCATTGCTTGTGTGACAGCATTCTACTGCATTATCACTCGATGTAAGTCTTTCAGTTTAAAAATACTGCCCAAAAAGTTTTGGCAACGGTCACCTAATTGTGAAAGCCAGGTAAAAAACCCACTTACCTTAGGCTCAGGATACTTGTGCAAGAACTGCGCCACATAAGTCATGATGGACCGTTCATCTGGTTTATCAACATCCACATCTTCAGCGTCGAGTAGGCGCGCTATACCCAGCTCGCTCTCAGCCACGTCGAAGGCATGCTCCAGCCTCTGACGGTTGGTCTTCCTCTTCATCTCGGCCAGGTTGATGAGGTTGGCCTTGATTGCGTCGATGATGGCCAGGAATGCTATGCCGTCGCGCCATGACGGACCGAAGTCGGTTACTTGAATGTTTGAGTCCCTGGAAAGATGGTGTTCTTTAATTCAGTGTGATACAAGATTACCTTTTCAGATGGTTATGATGAATTGATGACATCATTACGATTCCAGAGACAATTACTGATGTGACTCAATCAAAATATAGAGGTAATGAGCATCAAAGAAAGGATTATAGATGTATTATGTATGCAAAGCTTAGTTTCAAACTTTAGAAGGATTGATGTCTTCTTTGAGGGACAATGACTTTGAATTGCTTCTTACTATTGAGGGATCGAGAAATTAAAAGTGCCAAGGACGACAATTTGTTATTAAAGGTCAACGCACATCTATCCTAGCCGAACGCACCGATAGAATCGCGATCTCACCGTGTGAAATACTGAGTAACGACATCGAATGTGTCCGCAAGATAGGTATAGATTTCGACTCAATAAGGTTCATTCGCCGTGAAGTTACTGGCTTTAGAAAAGTGCTCTACCCTCTCTACCCATGGTTGCCGTAAGAGCCGGCTAAGGGTTAACAGATCCGGAGGATGGGCAGCAGCGTCCTCTGCAAACAACCATCGAACTGCGCTCGACAACCCGCCTGCCAAGCGTGTCGAGTATTGGCAAAACCCCCCCTTTACGGGGGAGGCGTATGTTCAGTAGTGGATTACCAACGACTGAGATGATGATGATGATGAAGGTTCATTGATAAAGGTTGTATGTTGTGGTAATTATGATAAAAGACTTACTTAGGCAGTGCATTAGCGACCCACTGCAGCAGAGTCTTCCTAGCGCCCAGCTTCCACTTGTCCTCGGCGCGTTGTGTCGGCGTGGCAGCGCCCGACTCGTAAGACATTGCGGACGCACATCGAGACCCGCCCAGGTACTCTAACGCTCGACTGTTCTCTTCGATCTGGTGACAAACGGATCAGTTAACTAGCGGTTTTCAATTCTCTAAAGGCGCTACTGGAATTGGTAGTCGTTCCATTGGGACATTATATTTTACTTTGACAACTGCTGGTAGCGCCAACGTGAATAAAGATTCCCCAATGCCCTACTGCTATAGTAATAAGAGATAGCACGCGATGTCACGATATGATACACCTCATTTTTACAGCTAACCTAACCGCTTAATTTAAGGTATTTACAAAGAGCATTGAGGGCCTAGGACTGGCAATTCCAGGTCAACATACTCGTAATATTATGACACAATGAATAGAAGACATTAAAAGAGTGGCGGTAGCCAGCTGGAAGCGGCGCAGAAAAGGAGAGAGTGACAGAAAAAAGGTGCGGTATATGCCCAACAATGGGCTTATAGTAAGCTGATGATGACGATGACGACTTTATGCTTAAACCTTACCGAGTAATACACATAGAATAACTTACTAATTATTACTTATACAAAACTTATTACATACGGTACTAGTATTAAAAAAGTTTCGTAATTCCCACGGCTTCGCTACCCATCTTCCTTCCCGTGGCAGTTTCAGGAGACCTTTCTTAGTTTACCTATCATATATACATACATACATACAGTCACGCCTTGTTCCCGTTGGGGTAGGCAGAGACTATTTCTTTCCACTTGCTACGATCCTGACATACAACTTTCGCTTCTTCCACTTTCATCACATTCTTCATGCATGCTCGTCGGTTGTTGGTGCTTTTGTTTGACCTGGCCTTTCCGTAAGATAACATCAACTTGATCATGAAAGGTACGCCTAGGTCGACCCCTACCGACTTGACCATTCACACTAGCCTTATAAATCTCCTTTGTCAATCTCTTTTCGTCCATCCTCTCCACATGTCCGACCCATCTAAGCAATCCTTTCTCTATCTTTGTCACTACATCTTCTAACACGCCACAGCGTTCCCTTATCACACTGTTCCTCACTTTGTCCATCAAGGTCACTCCAGTCATACTTCTCAAACTTCTCATTTCCACAGCATTAATCTTACTTTCATGCTTCTTCTGCCAGACGCAACATTCACTACCATACGTAAGTGTGGGGATAAGCACCCCTCTATGCACAGCCAGTCGTGCCTTTTTAGACACTTTCTGACTGTTCATAAAAGTATGCAACGCCCCATTCACCTGATTTTCTGCCAAAACTCTTCTTTTTCTTCTTATCATGTATACCCTACTTTAAAGTAGGTACCTATATCAAGAGTCATCAGTCAGGACATAAACTTTTATTAATAAAAGTAAAGCTGTGCCCCGCGGTTTCACCCGCGGAGACTTTGTTCCCGTGGGAATATCGGAAAAAAGTACCCTATGTGTCATTACAGGGTCTAAGCTACCTGCATACCAAATTTTAGCCTAATCTGTCCGGTAGTTTTAGCGTGAATTAATTTAACCAAAAACGCGCTAAATGGCGCTGGAGGTGAGTTAGAACTTGCAAGCGTTTTGTTTACCTGTTAAAAACATCAGTATCTTATATAGTACTGAAATTTGAGATTTATAATATTGTTAGGATAGATACTCGTAGTTAGAGGACGAATAAATATGATAGATATGCCACTTACCTTATCCGAAAGTAAATCTGTATAAGTAAATCTACATAATGATGAATGTTTGTGATTAAATGACAATAATAAAGTGCAGAGTGAAGTGATAATATGACCCAAAGTGTACCCAAACAGTGCTTTATTGCCAATTGTGTCAACCAATAGCAGCTATTATTCTTATTAAAAATATTTGAGTGAAATCTTTTATATACAATAATATATAATATATCTTATAGCATTGTTATTATAAAACGCTTTGACACAATGTCAAGCTTCAAAATAAAGCTTAAGAATATATTTAAAAAATATTTGCATAAATAAAAATGTATCCTATATTATTACAGCTAATATATAATTCTACAAGTAGATACAAGCCTATTTTATAAAGCTGTGACGCTTCACCCACCTTTGGTCTTCGATCCTGTGGGCCCGATAATTGAGAGAAGCTTGCGCAAACAAAATATGTTCAAGCCAATTAAAATGAGAATATACCATCATTATAAGAATGGAGCAAACTAAATAATCATTACAGAATCACTTCAATTCTTATTTGAATGTAGGTGGATCAAAAATGTTGATACTTGCTAAATTTTGTGCTATCTGCTATGCCAATTGTTCCAAATACTAAGTGCATCGTATAAATACCGAATAAATGGTAATATAATTATCTTTGGAATATAGAAGATAATATCGATTTGTCTGCTATTGGTTGCTCGATTTGAAACAAATTTGGAAAAATTGAGTTCTTTAAGAATTTTGATAAAGGGTTGAAATAGAAAAGCAAGCAGACACAGAGGTTAAGATAAGTTAATGAAAATGACCAAGAAAAATGGACGATATAAATTCGAAACAGTGTGAATAATACTACCCTACCTAGAATTGATATAAATAGCAAACTAGTCTACCTAATCAAAATCTGTGTTTTTAATATTATATAATATGAATAAATCATTGGCCACCGGTAATTCACAGACATTCGGAAAATCCGGTCAAAATGTCACAGACAAGACTTAAAAAATTAAGGTCATCGACTTACCCGCCCCCGCTCCGTGTCGGCGGGCCGGTGAGTTCGGTGTGTATTGCCCATTGCCCATTGCTCATTACTGTGATACAACTAAAATGTATCTAAATATTTATACGCATTCTGTGCCAATAAATATGTAAAAGGACATTATTTTTAGGCAAAGAATTTCGATGTTTAAACGAGCGAAATATGATGCAGGCATTGCAAACATCTGGTTGACATTATTTATGTTTAAGTATCAATACGTTTTCGTCGAGATTATGATCTAAAATTATTACAATTTGCTTTTTACTATATTATATCGATCGCGGACGTTCTAAATACTGAAATATCTTAAATATTCACCTATCAATAATAACAAAAATGCCTAATAAATAAATGTAAATCATAATTTAATTAGGTCAAGGTCACATTAAATTTTTTCAATATTTATTAGGTAATAAATCAATTCATCTAATTTTATATTTACATTTACGAAAATCCGAGCGAAACCTTTCAACCTTGAGCTCTTTCTCAAAAAATACCATAAATTATGTCTCTATTAAATTCTGTACGTGCCTATGTCTTTTTAATTTATTATTCCATTTGCGTTTATTCTTCATCTGTGTAAATACTATCTACCTACAACTAGTCTGATGCCTTATTACCCACGCTTAGGTGAAGATTAAGTGCATTCTAAAACCTACCTAATTAGACCTACTCGTACAATTACAGTACTTAATTACCTAAATCCAATAAAGATCTTAATGAATGTAGGCTAGTATCAACTCTAGGGCGTATAACAGAGAATTTCTGTATGAATTATTTTATTGTCTTTAATTAATTTAAATAATTAAGGCAAATTTTTTCAAGGAACCATCACCATAAATCACCATGAACTCCATTATTCATCAGAATTATTTTCTAAACATATCGGTATTTATTTCAAACGGTACAAGATTATTTCTACCCATTTGCAGTGGATTTTTTTTACCAATTTCATACCACACGGACCGCACAATAGCTCCATTTCAGTCACATTCATTAAGATCGTGTATTAAGCGCCCGCATTACTTTATCCGATTTTCAGAGCACTAAACGAGCTAGCGTCCTAATTTAGTATGGTGCAACATTAAATTTAGCGCTCTAAAATTGGAAAATGTAATGTTAGCATAACTGTAAGCTGCAGTGATCTGATGTGAGCCATCCCTACCTGGAAGTACAGAATGATAGTCCATATGAGTCCGAGGACGACCGCTGGCCGGCCGTCGACCAGATCCGCAGCATTAATGTTGACCAGCTTGATTCGCTTGCCAGCTAGGAACCGCAGGGCTGTGTTCGCGTTGGACAGGAAGTGAGGACGGCGGAGAACGCGCCCGCGTTCCATTGGCTGTAAGTGAACAAAATTTATAAACCCCGAGCAAAAAGAAAGGCATGTTAAAGTCAGTTACAAATTTAGAGGGAACAAGTGTCATCATCAGCATCAGCCGGGAGACACTGCTGACTCTTGATCAGGCCTCCCCATAGAACGCCTTAAACTTAATATGGGGGGATTTATAATAATAATAATAATAATATGGGACAACTTCCACACACGGTCATCTGGTCCCAAACTAGGCTAGAAGCCTGTACTATGGTAACTAGATGACTGATATACATACTTATATAAGCTTATAACACCCAGACACAGATCAAACAGACATGTTCATGCACACAAATGTTTGACCTGGCCGGGGATCGAACCCGGGCCCTGCGGCACAGAAAGCAGAGTTACCACCAACTGAGCCAACGAGGCTGTCAATTGTGCCGTTATCAACACGCTAGGCAGTCGGCTTGGTAATCGCAGTAGTTGGAATACTTGGAAACGGAGAGCGCTGCTGCGCACACTTCGAATGTGTCCCTCTGATAGATCTCACAGCTCCCACGGGATGAGAAAGGGGTGGCCCTATTATATAACCCTGTAGATTAGTAAAATTAGAAAACCCTCCTCCACATTTTCCTGCTCCATCATCAGACCCATCTGTAACATATTCATTGATTCCAAAGACGAAGAGTAACATGGGATACCAAATTTTGAATCGATCAGACCACCAGAAGATATATATATAGATATTGCCATCTACAGGGCACAGTTCTCCAGACTCCAGGCTTCCACCAGATAAGAGCTGATAATCTTCAAACGGCTTAGCCGATTTTCATGAGACATAGCTAAGACTCCGAGCTTTCATTGAGATAAATCCTAAAGGGATAATCGATAACTAATAACTTTTGCCTGACCTGGGGATCGAACCCGGGACCTCATAATCCGCAGTAGCGCTTGCACACTACTCCACCATAGTCTCAACCAACACACTTCATGTTCATCATCACCTTTCTGCCCTAATCCCACACTAAGTGGGGTCGGCACAGTACGTCTTCTTCCGCCATTTTAGTCTTCTCTGCACGCATATTCTCATTCACACTAGCACAAATAATAATAATAATAATATGGGACAACTTCCACACACGGTCATCTGGTCCCAAACTAGGCTAGAAGCCTGTACTATGGTAACCAGATGAATACCAAATACTTCAATAAAAATCTTGTAAGGACATACCAGCTTCTCCCCTGACAGAACTTCAAGCAGCGCCAGCAGTTTGGTCCCATCTCGCAGGTCGTATATTAAGTCGTCGATTCGTAATGGCGGTATACGCTGAAACGAATATAAATTATATTAGTCATATTCTCTTTGCAGTAAAGTAAGTAGGTAACTAAGTATTTCCATGGAATAGGTTCAATGACTCGTAGTAAAATACGAAGAATGCTTTCGCGATTTCTGAATTGGCTCTAGCGTGAAAGTTATTTAAAACGAAAGTACAATGACATTTTTACATAACATAACAACATGCTGTATTCCCGAAGGGGGTAATAAGCAGTGGTGTACGCAGAACCCTTCTTATAATAGGTACTCATAGTATGTTTTTAAGGCCCATGAAATAAGGGGCAAGCCTAAGCTATCTACCGGTCACAGTTCGAGACGCCAGGCTATAATCATTGAGAAAATGCTTGATGGAAAAATCCATAACACTCTTGCCTGACCTGAGGGTCGAACCCGGGACCTCATGATCGGCTGTAGCGTTTGCGAACACCACCGAAATCTTTTTTTTTCTTTCTGTACACATTTATTGAACAGCTGATTAATTTTGTATGAGAAAGTCGATTTTATTTTGTTTTGTAATTCTTTTCTTTGGAAGTAGAAGAAAGCTTTGCAAGCATATAGAAGAATGTGCGTCTTTCTTCTATGTTTGCAAGTTACAGATTTCATAATATCTCTCTTGTCATTTCTGTTATTGCATCTTGCCACTTGGTAACATACAATCCACTCACTTCACTCAAAAGCAAAGAAAATTTATTTAAATAAGTCTCAAAAAGACATTTTAAACGTCAATAAATAATATCAATATCATCAAACCAGTCTACCGTTCGTTCGGACATAAACCTCTCAACAAGAAGAACAAACAAGAAACTTGTAAAGGTTTAATTTTTTCAACTGCGAGTTTTACAATATTTGGTTTGGTTACATTTGTTCGCTTTTAAGAAGCTGGGTGGTGGCTATGGAGAAGTTTCCAGGAATCTTTGTCCTCTATTGGTTAAATTTATAATAAAGCCTTTCCTAACAAAGTCGATTTTATACAGGTTTTCAATTTAATCTCTGAGAGCCCAGTTATTGGTCTTTTGGGATTTTATTATAGAAACATACACAGTTCCCTAAAAATACCTATGCAGCAATGGAATCAAACTCTTGTTTAGATAACTTATCTCACCTTTGATAAATGTGAATTAATCCAATTGACGAATGTTTTCTTTTGCACTCTTTCTTGTTCATCTGAAACAAAAATAACATGGGTTTAGACTCAAATTCCAAATATATAGGTAAGTATATTAAATCTGGACGCTACCGCGTTACGAAAGGCACGTAAAGCCTTTCGGTTTTTGGTATCGGTCACAAAATATTTTTGCTCAATGGTATTGGCTCTCATTACAGACGAAATGTCTTTATGTCATGGCAGAGACCTGCAGACCGAATCTGCAAAAACAATTAATCGACTGCCGATTAATTCGCCTCCTACAAGAACTGAAACTGAATCTTTCTGGGGGTAACGTTTACTTAAGGTTTAAAATCGTCACCCTTCCTGTGTTGACGTGTTATATAATATATTCGTACGTAAAAAGTCATTGCATTTATTACATCAACAAGGAATTATAGATAAATCACTGCCTGACCATTCTGTTGCCAACATCAGAAGCGGCAAGTTTCCAAGGTACACCATCCAAATATAGTCCGTATCTGTGATCTAACGGCGCTTGAATTGCATGAATCACTTTCTTTGGAAACCAGCTGTTGGCAGGGTCACTGCACCAATCATCCGTACAAAATAGATCATAGATCGTTTTAGACATGCGAGTTGTTCTACAAGTTGACTGTTCATTCCTCAGAATGCCTCTTTCAAGCCGACTCTTTTAGCTCAAATAAAAAGAGAATAGGGATTTAAAAGAGCCGTTATTATAATTTTGAGGTGCGTATGTCTTGAGTCAATCTGTGGTTATAGATGGATGGTGACCAGGATGTGGTTATATGTAGAGCAGGAACGGAAAATTTCAACAAACTCATTTTTTTTTTTAATTTACAAGGGTATCGAGTACTGAAGACACAACAACAAAACACAAAAGAAATATAAAAATAGATGTATCCTTATTAATATTCACCCTATATACAGTATACAGTACCTACCAAAAATCTAAGTTATTACGGTATCATGGAATGCATTCGTCAACTAAAAATCCCTAGGGTTGTCACTTAACGCTCCGACACGCACATCCGGCTGAAACTGAAAAGCACGCATGGTACTGCCTGGTGCTCGGTTCTCGGGAAAAATGTAGGCGTAGGGGTGTCACTGGCAAGTTTTCCTACCAAAGCCATGACGAAAATAAATATTTTGTGGATCAATAAAGTTTGTACATATTAATAATTTTATAGAAATCATAGTAATTTTATAGAATCTATTTTCTGTGACAAAATATCACATATATAAAAATAATAATTATGACAACCCTGCTCAGTTAGGCCTAGTTTATAACAGCGGAAGCGTGTTCGATAATTCAATGAAAGTTCGAAGTTCAAAGCTCGATAACGTTACGCCCTAACTACTACAAGAAAATGTATGTAAGTATAGTAGATAAATAAATAAACTCTTTATTCATGGTGCACTACAAACAAGAATTAGCCTTATTAGTATACCTACTTGTAGCTATACATTTAGGTCGAGCACTTATTGTATCTTGGACCACAATCCCGACTTTGACTTGTTTGCGGATGAATGGGATGCGGGTCGAAGATATTAATTGAGTGTCTTAGGTACTGCGAGCGTGATGTATGACTGCGTGAGGTATTTATTTTTTTATCCTTATATTTTTATAATAATTTGCTGTGAAATTTCTTTTATGATTTCTTTTTTCTTTCTTAATTTTATTTTAATCATTGTAATTGGTGTAACTAAACCGTTTTGATTAAATAAATAAATTGTGTAAAAAAATAGTTTTGACTATTTTTACATTTGGGAAAGTAGTATACGAAGATTTGGTACTTTATTCATTTAACCCTACCATTGCAAACCAAAAAGGCTGATTTAAAAAAATATATATAATAAAACATTTTTTTTTTTTTTAAGTGATCACATGATTATTGGTTTATCCATAATAATATTAAACACAAAGCTCAGGTCGATTATTTTAGAAGATTCCTTTCTAAACGTAAGGTAGATTCAGGATATGCAAAAGTGCTACGGCCTATTACCTAATAGAATAAATGAATTTGCATCCAGCAAGATTGAATGTTAGTAGGAATCGAATACCGCCCCAATAATATTACTACTAGCAGAAATTACCGTCATAAAACTTTACAATTAAACAAACGTAATAATTTAATGACCAAAGAGTTAGCATAATATGAATCTAGACATCCAGTTACTATTTTTACATATATGAGAACATTGAGCTCAGGTCCTTCATCCCAACAACATACATTCACGCCTTTTTTCCCGAAGGGGTAGGCAGAGTTGTACCCAGGACTCAGTCCCAAAGTAGATACACCCACATTTCGCCAGTATGTTATTGGTCCCATGTAATAGGGGGCGAGCCTATTGCCATCTACCGGGCACAGTTCCAGACTCCAGGTAGTTATTGAGATAATTCCTTATGGAAAAATCCAATATTTAACACTGCCTGACCTGGGGATCGAACCCGGGACCTCTTGATTGGTAGTCGAGCATGCGCCCTCTACGCCACAGAGGCAGTCATCCCAACAATGAATATTTATACATTGTTGGGATGAAGGACGATATACGATGGACAGTAAAACTTTGACTACCCATATAAAATGAGCTGATCGGCCAACTTATATATGAGAAGTTACAAATATTTTTTGCTAATTTCGCAATTCATTCTTTTCCAAGTTGTTAAGGTTGACGTACCCGTAGTATTAATAATAATACTAGGGGTACAACTACTCGTCAACCTTTTTGTAACACTGCTATGATTTTTGCTGTTCATAATTTAAAAGTCCTAATCAACGTTATCCTGTTGGCACCGACTAATGGAACTATGACGTCATACAAGTCGTCATCACCATCAACTACCATGGCGCCAAGTTATTATGTCAATGTCGGGTCACCGGACATCAGCTGACTCATGAACATTGTTTCTTTTTTCTACTATTACACATAGTTGTAAGTTTTCCAGTAGTTTGTAACGCCTAGCATCAGTGTGACTACGGCCTGTAGAGTAGCCCAAGAGTAGCCTACCATAAATGATCGCTCATAATCATAATCAATCATAATGAAATGTTTATTTGCGAGAATGCATAATTACAAAGGTTGTTCGGTATCTTAAAACTATGTCACTGCATTCAGCCTGCAAGCAGACGTGCAAATATTATTTAAAATCTCCACGAACGTCCAAAAATTCCAGTTGCATAATACTTAGCTAGTCACTTAATTTTTTTATAATAAATTGCCTTTTAATAATTTTATGTCATAACGTATCCTATTGTAAGTTAATTATATACTCATGTTAAATACATTTTCCTTATAAATTACTTTGCGACAAGGAGGCTGATATAATAGGCTAGTAAACTTTGCTCGCTTTTTATTTGTCGAGAGTAAACTTCACTACGCATTTTAAAGTACTCGGGGTGTGTCTTAACGAAAATGCATATGTCTCTAATATAGATGCACAGAAGAGGGGGAACGTAAAATTTATTGAACAAGAGTTTGCAACTATCTAAGAACCAGGCCTTGTTAATAACTCGGATACAGCGTTTGCCTCTTAAAGACTCTGTCAACGTCAACTGAGTGGCCCCACATTATTAGGCCATAGCTGAGGAGTGATGCTATATAACCGCTCGGGTGAAGGAATGACGTCATGGTCTGGTGTCACTATTATTTATGGACATAAAAACTTAAAATAATTTAGGTATGTGCGTATGTACATACACAAATAAATACTTATCGTCAAATATGTAACATTGAAATAGAGAATTATAACGACAACAATTTATTATAGTATCTTGAATACATAGGACCGAGAGACTAGAGTTAATAATATAATTTTAGACGGTTAACAACTAGAAGGTATTATAAGCAAACATAAAAAGGAGACCATGGTTTAGCTTAACGCTTATATAAGTGAAGGCTCATATATTTTTTACGATGCAAACCTGAACCTGACATGCCTATTTTATATCACGAACTGGTTCAAGCTCTAACCCGTGAATTGGTAGTACAAGCTAATGGTGATGTTATAAAATTACAAAATAAAATAGAAATCGAAACATGGGAAATCCACGCGAGGACGAAAACGGCTATCGTACTAACTAAGCGTTTTGACCTTGCCTAAAATTGAATAAAAACGAATCAATTGTAATATACGTATGTATGCTGCAGAGACCAGACCAACAAATCGAATCAGTTACGCTCCAAATTATATTGACCACTTTAAAACCAGGGGTCACACCGTACACGAAATGAAGGCGCTAAGTCAACGAGAGGTTAAAACAACATCCCACACTCCGATGTCGTTCGAACTAAAAGCTTTGGCACTTGGCAAAAAATCATACAGCGCGAACGGATGCATGGCTACAGACGAAAACGAATCGGAGCCAAGGTCACCAGTTGTAAACAAAGTCGACTTTACTGTGTCAATGATTTTTATACGTCGAGATTCAAGATGTACCAAGTCTTGTGCCGCGAAGAATTAGGAGCAAATAATTAAAGATCACTCAAGATTTTGGCAAATAAAAGAAAATACATTATAAAACAATTTCATGGCGAAAGGACTGGCTTCAATTATACCTGTGGTTAATAATGAAGGCATTCTCCATTTTATTACCGAAGCAATTTACGCATTTATTACTAAAGGTAACTATAAAATAGAAGTAGATAAACACGCCTGACCACAAGTCAGATAGGTGATCTAATGCAGCCTTGTACAGTAACGAGTAAGGACTAATGACATCTAGAATTATATACTTTATTTATATGATGAAATATTAAATAAGCTGAAGGCGATAAAACACACAAAGTTTGTATATCTAGAAGTTAATAATATTTATAATAATCGAGATTCCTTGCAATGTTAATTACATTAATATTAAAGGACACGAGATAACATTTGCAATCATTTCAGAGAGGTTTAGAGTAAAAATTGTTTAAAAATAAAAGTTTAGCTTGAATGTTCCACTGCTTGCAATTTTAAACTTTCTCATTAAAATTATGCAACTTGAAGATCTGTTAGTCATCAAAGTGAAGTCAATTAGACACTGTATCCAATACCTATTAGATTTATTACTTGTGTTGCTATACAAATATTGTGACTATGTATATGACTACATCATTGAGGAGATCTTCGACGGAGTACAATACTTTGATGGTATATATAATTGACAGAGGGCTAAGGGTG
The DNA here is from genome assembly GCA_947063395.1 of Hemistola chrysoprasaria. Lineage (NCBI taxonomy): Eukaryota > Metazoa > Arthropoda > Insecta > Lepidoptera > Geometridae > Hemistola > Hemistola chrysoprasaria. The sequence continues at coordinate 15,385,457 of OX346716.1, read as the reverse complement.
CGCAAGATATTCGAAGTTAACGAATATTTTCATTAGGTTTTTACGTAACGTTTTTATGTCCAAAGTGGATCGATTGTTTGACCTAATTTCCGTCGCTAGTCTTTGGTTTAGGCTGTCCTTGGGGGTCGATTCCGCCGACAACTGCGTCATTGAAGTAAACGCCGGAACTAATCTTAAAGTAGATATTTAGTTCTAGCGAATATTGGAGCTGAAAGTACAGAGTGGATTTAATAAGTAATAATAAGTCACCGTGCTACAGACCTATCAGTTTAGCCATTTTGGCATTCACAAAATACATATTAAAAAAAAACTTTTTTTTTTAATTTTTCGGGTAAATTTCCATGGTCAAAATTTAAAACAATGGTCTTTACGCCTGTAGGCCCATTGGCATTACAAATTGGCATTGGCATTATAATATGATATGAATCGTTATTGATCAAAGTATCAAGTTATTGGACAAACACGAACCGAATACCAAAGATAGATAAGAATAACTTAATTCAAAAATAATTTAGATTGATTGATGTTCGAGAATAATAATCTATTTTATGACCAATTTAAATGGTTAATGACTGTCAAGGCGATGAAACCTCAAAGGAGACATAAACCTAATTATTTTTAAAAACATTGGACATAAACTTTCAATAGAGTACAAGGTTAAATCGTGCATCATTACTCTTAAAAGTCCCAAATAATGCCTGAGGGCATTGGCATACGTACCACACTTATGACATTTAAGAAAAATCTACTTAGGTGTTATAATACATAATATTTTATATGATGTCTGATATATAGAATCGTTCGTTGTTAAGCTTTGAATCGGCTGTAGGAATTTCTCTTTTTTTATTCATCTCTAGGAAACATCCATAGCTTACATCTATCTTTAGTATTAGTTATAATACTTAATCCAAGCTATGTTCTCTTTAAATTCTAAAACGATGAAAAAGGGCCTCTTAACAATCAGCTCTTTTATAAATATTTTTGCTTTCTAATCAAAGATTTATCCTTTAAATAATACTATTTAATTTGATTATCTTAATCTATGTCTAGAGATAGGATTACTAGAGATCATTTTCGTTTTGGTAGAGTCTAGACTAGTATCTAGTCTACTTACATTATCGTATACTAAGAACTGTACCCGTTAAAGGCTATGAGTGAAAGCTGTCATCTATCAATTAAGCCTAAAGTACGACTGTAGTACCGAGGATGTCTAGGCTGGAGGCCAGACGCATAAATATTGATTACGATCATCGAGAATATATTTGGAACGATTGACGATAAGCTATACAACTACATCTCTGTTATTATGTCTTTTCTAACAAGTATGGTATTTGTTTATATGCAGTATCTCACTAGTTAAGGGTCTTTTAAGAATTGCAGTGATCAGAATTATTTTGTAGGTGTAGGTCCCAAAAGGTTTTATAACATTGAGTTTGTAGTGATAGGCTTCTTCTGCAAGGGGCCACCCGGGGAAGTACCACAACTTTGCCAGTTATTCATCCGCCAAGCAGTAATGCGCAAACATAACTGTGTTCCAGTCTGAAGGGCAATGTTACCAGCGAAATTACTGAGCATGACGAGTTTCAACAACTAATATCTCAGGGTGACAGGCGCAGTGCAGTGCCGCATAGAATTTTGAATTTTTAAACACTGGGTGGCACTATGTCTAATATGGGCAACCATGATGCTTACCATCAGCCACCTGATTTTCTCGTCTTGTCACTCGCTATCATAAAAAAATATATATGTACCTACATATTATTATGGTGGCGTTAATATTGTTGTAGACTTCAAAATGTTTAATCATAAAACTATACCAAATCAGTAAATAAGCTTGAAATTTTTCATGCTAATTCGTTTAGCATTTTATTTCAATAAAACATGCTTTAATGGAAATCGCACTTAAATTGTACAGGATTAAGCTTAAATTGTGTTGCAGGATTCAGACACATGAGATCATCAAGGGGGCCCAACAGTTTACATAATTCATTAACGCATTTAATTTTAAAATACCGTGGACCATCGGTAGGTTAATGCTAGAAAATATTATATGTAAGTATTTGAGATGGATCTTGTCTCACAATCCGGCTGTTCTCCTCTACTTTCTTAATCGATTTTTGTGATATGTGATCAGATTTGATGTTTATTGTATAATGCGATACAGTTTTTGCAAATTGTCAAATAGCAGAGCAATAAGGTTACAACCAAAAAAAATCCTTTATCACATCAAATCTAACTATCGCAAGGTCACAGATCCACCAGTCTGTTAAATTATTTGATAATTTTGTTATGTTCAGAGGTTGTTATCGAGAATGTAATCCCACTATATGTTCTCAGCACGTTTTAGCTATAACTTCAGCATCTTCACCATAAATAGTCACTTCACTAACAACTACTGCTTACCACTGATATAAAACGCGTTTTATCTCTTTAGAATATCATCGTCAACAAATTAGATTTTGAACTTTATAAGTTTAAATATAGAGACCTATTTCGATAAATTTTTGCCGTTAGGTTTAATAGTCTTTTAGTGAAACAAGTATAGGCGCACTAATGTAGACAGATTGTACAGAAAGATACAAGAAAGCTTTCTAGCATTAGAAATGTTCTGTTCGGTTGAGATTGTCTCCATTTAGCAAATAGAATAATACTAGACTAGACTAATATATCTTTAGACAAAGCTAATGCAAAGAAGAACCAATTCATCACATTTATGAGACCTTATTCGGAAAAATAGATTAGATGTACAATAAGATACGTTAAAAGTAAACGATCGATAGAACTATTTTTGTTTTATGTTGATCTAACATGATCTTGAAGCAGATCAGCCCGATGGTCATTATTTACAAGTTTTGTCATGAAACATTAGCACAGGACCAGAAATTGTATTGTAACGTAACCAACCAAGAGGAGTAGAATATTACCACAGCTATTACTTAATACAAGCTGAATATATAGATAGAGCAGGTAGCAGTCAAAATACGCTTAATACTAACAAGGAGATGCCTATGAATGGCGAAGGTCTTTATTGAAACAGGTTGTAAATTCGAAATGCTAATTACGCCCAAATAAATTGAGCTATCAATAAAATCAAATACGTCAAAGTCATCAATCATAAGTAAAAAACTTGATATATAGAGTACATAAAAATTGCGTAAGCGGCGCTGAGGTCGTCAGAACTCGTCGCAGTTAGAAGGAGAGTTGGTATGTGCGCCCAACTTGGTTCATTGGCGAATATTTCTGGCTATTTTTGGATTTAAACCTGAATCGGGTAAAGGAGTGCCTTAGAGTTTTTTGAGCTTAGAATTAAAATCGATAAACACTCCGAGAGCCTGACAAGTCAAACAGTTTATAAATATTTAAAAAAAGATTATTATAAGCATTTTATATTATATTCATTGCATTGTAGCTAGGTCCGGTTGGAGAAAATGAACAGAATACTGAGTTGAGTAAGGTACCATAAGAGAGGCCTGTTTATTCTTAGGTTGAATGTATGATGATAATTATGCTGCTAATGTTCAGAATTATGTAATCTATAAAAATTATTATTAATTAGTGACGGCTTGATCTATAGAACATCGTTATGTTATCACAAGTTAAACAGTAACAATATTTGATGTAATACCAGTAATACCTAAAAGTGACGGATAAGATGACATCAGACAAGGCAAACGGAATCTTAAACCAGTTACACAACGCTATGCGACTTGCGACGATATTATAAAGTATAATATGAGTAATCAGTATGAAAGATAAAAATGAATTGAAAAGTCTTACAAGACTGAAGACTTTTTGTTCAAATGTATCAAACTAAAAAAAATATTGGAAACAGGATTAGACCTGAATTGATCAAAAAATGTTAGAGCAAAGTCATAAGATTAAAGTCGTGAGTTACCGGCAATTGAATAGGACCCCACCCTCTCTACCCGTGGTTGCAATGTAAGATCCGGCTAAGGGTTATCAGATCTCTAGCCTTTAAAGTTACATAATTAATCAGCACACTTATCCTAATCAGCAAATATACGAAGACATAACTAATCAATCCGCTCCCACGCACGCCGGTTGCCCATATAGTAAGGTCGTAAAACCATTAAAAATCACGTTTTGTAAATTATCCGACGAGATACGTTCAAGGTCTCAGATGTAAATCTGGAGACTAATTAACTCTAATTAACAAATTATGTAAGCATTCACTAATTTGTATCATTTATTGCTGCAATATTTTATTAAACCTATCTTATTGTCTTATAAACCGTTATTTGTATAGTAAACTACGGCTTTTACTGTTTTTGTTTTGTATGGATGCAAAAGATTATATGTTATGTTAAGACAATAATATATTATGTTATAAGGTCTGTTTTAATAATAATAATAATATGGGACAACTTCCACACACGGTCACCTGGTCCCAAACTAGGCTAGCAGTTAGCTGTACTATGGTAACCAAATGACTGATATACATACTTAAATACGGTTATAACACCCAGACACAGATTAAACAGACATGTTCATGCACTCAAATGTTTGACCTGGCCGGGGATCGAACCCGGGGCCTGCGGCACAGAAAGCAGAGTTATTACCGTCTGCGCCAATGAGGCTGTCAATTTAATATAAAAGTAATAAAGTAAGTAATGTATTAATCATAATGTAATCGTAGTGTTGATGGCAATCAAAGTAATATTAATAGAAGAAGGTATATTATATCGAAAAGAACTGATGTACACCTCAATATAACAAAATAATTAAGTCACTTGGCATGGTGTGTGGTGTGTATGTATAAATCTAAATAAGACTGTACTTGCTGAAAAACAATGCTGTGCACGGTTAGACGAGCGTAGCACATGCTGAGCACAAGCCGATTACCACAACCACTTTTTAAATATATGTACTAGCAGATGTAAAAAAGTGGTTTTATTAAGGTTGGGTTATTTTATTAGCATTTTTCTTTCTTTTTCTTTTATGAAGACTTAAGAATATGCAAAAATGATACAGCCTCTCTGAACTGAAAATTTGAAAGAACTATATTATCATTTTACTACAGCACTAATTTTGTCAAAAGTGGTGTCAAAATGTAATGTCACTTTACTATACTACATCTGGTTAAAAATCCGAGTATAAGTAAGTATTATTATGTAAGTAATAGCTGTAATCCAAATTGAATCCAAATTGAACATAGCTTTCAAAGCCAAAGTCAAAGTCAAAAAGATTTATTTAAATAGGTCACAACCTGACACTTTTGTACGTCAATGAAAATAAACAGTAATGAGTCTACCGCGCGTTCGGAAAGATACCTTTACAAGAAGAACGCACTTGTAGGGCTTAATTTTTTCAACTGATTGTTTTACAATTTTGGTTACATTCGTTTGTTTGGAAGGTGCCGCGTGGTGGCTATGCGGAAGTTTCCAGGCATCTTTGTCCTCTATGTACTTATTTACATTATAATAAGCCTTCTTTAGTAAAGGAGATTTTATATAGGTTTTGAATTTACCCTCTGAGAGCCCCGTTCTTTCTTTTGGGATTTTATTATAGAAACGTACATTATTTCCTAAGAATGATTTTTAATTTGTTTAAGATAATCTAAAGCTAGGTATAGCTATTTTGTCTTTATTCTTGTCTATTGTCTTTGGTGAAACTAACAGATCGAATCAGACTCCACTGTGAAAAGTACAGACAAAATAGTTATTTTATACTTCATTGGGACAATGTAGGATTCATAAGAACCAGTGGCTCTGCGAACATTAAAAATAATCACAATAGTTTCAATGGAATCACAATAGAATAGAGTGGTCACAGTAGTGCGTAGTAAGGTGTGGTGGCACCAGCATCCAGACTATAATGGACTTTACCAAGGTCTTTAGCACAAGTGCCTAAATACAAGTACTTGCGGAATTTGAACTGGTGAGTCAAGTGCTAAGCATTATTAATTAGCATCAGTTAACGTGAGTAAACGGATTTTAGAAATAACTTTAGGTATGGTCGATCCAGAGGCAGATTCAAAAGACACGGTGGAAAGATATAGTGCTAAAGAACATGAGATAGTACTGTTTCCATTAATGATGTCAAAGATTGAGCGAAGTGGAGGAGAAAGTTATGAAAGGATGATCCCACCACGAAATTAGGTGGGATTTATGGCCAGGCAAATATAGAAAAATACATTTGTGATTTAAGCATCTTTGTCGATCAATCAAAGAAAGTTATTTTAAAAAGTGGCGTCAGTACCTTGAAACCTTATCTTTTGCCGATTTCACTGACCTTGGTAATGATATTATGCACATAATAAATCGAATTCTCATCGTTACTTAATTTACGTCTTTATTATTTTAACAAATTCGAAATCGTTCTCGTAGTCTCAAATACAAGCAACTTTATCGTTGTCAAGTGTTTTATTTAAATGGCCAGTTAATTTATAAACATATTCTACGTGCTATTTTGTCGAAGTGAAAATTAGCGTCTTAGAGCGCATAGTTTACGTCTGGCGTCATATTGCATGCCTTATCTTGTTCTACAATAGTAATAATAATATTATTAACCGTGACTTTGATAGTAGCAACATTTTCCTCTTATTAACCTGTCGCAGAATTTATTTATAGACAAGTTTTATCATTCAGTATTGTTACACTTTCTGGGTTGATAACCATGATACCATCTTCATGCTATAGATGGCTAATACATCCTACTTAATAATATTTTTTAAAACGAAAATGTTAAGTTACAACGTTTACCTATAGAAAAATTTCAATTTTTAAATATGTTTACTCATTTCTTCGTGTATTGTGGACCACTTCGACGTCTGTATTTTGGCACAGTAATGAAATACGTGTATTACCTACACTGCATAAACAATTTTTACTATGTTTGAAAGTAGTCACTCTGTTTATTTATTCTTGAAATCGCTCGCTTTCTGCGATCTCTTTATGTTAAATATTTACGTAGGGTTTTCGTAATTATACAAAATTATCAATTGCCAAAGCCCCTTTCCGAATTCTCCAAATTGTTAAATGAGAAAGCGTTAAATATAAAATACGTGGGAAACCAGTTACGTTTCGAGTAACTTTGACAATGAGCACTCATGTTTTCGGTCGTTAATTTTCATGGTCACTTGCACAAACACAAACTAATTTTGAAACATATGGAACTTACCTATATGTAGGGATATTTATTGATAATATAACGTTATACATAATGACAAGATAACAAAAGATGTAGTTGTACTTAAGGTATTTGATCTACTCATCAAACTAATTTAGTAAGTATAAGAAAAAGAAATTGCAAAATTTGTGAAAAATATTCTCATGTTCATACTTTACCGATCAGCTGAATCTATTTAGCATTAAATGTAGGAATTTATTTTTGCGTATTTTGCAAGTTACTCAGTTTAAGTAGAATAAGTAGAATAGCAGAAGCATCCTCTTAAGTATTACTTCACCGTTTCGTTACCTTGCATAGACGAGTATATTCATTGTGTTTAGTATTACGTCGCCTTGTTTTATTTTTATGGCCTGTTGAGGTGAGGTTCCTATTTTATGGGCCAAGTGTATTACCTACTTCCTTAGCAGAACGAGATCATAAACATGGTACACCTGACTTTTCACATTAAACCTGCGAGTATTTTCTTGTTCTTGGTATTATAATAACTTCTATTATCATTCCAGAACTTTTCGTAGATTATTACGAGTAGTTAGGAGATAGAAGGAACTAGACGGAACTACCGAATTAGATGGCAATCTATGGGGAGGCCTAAGGTCAGCAGTGAACTTCGTACGGTGGAGATGATGATGATAATGATATGAGATATTGGAAGTCATTTTTTAATTTGAATGAAGAAAGTTGCATTACTTGTATTATCCAATCATCACATTCACAACAGACTACAACAAAACGGATGTAAAAAGTTGTTAGCTTTGTTATTAGTTTCTTGATAAAGCCCGAATGAGAAATGATGTAGCCATTCACACAACGATGATGCGAATCTTTTCATATTTCATTCGTCAAAATTAGACGAGCTATTTAAATTAATACATAGACTGTTAATAATAACCTCCTTTTCACCTTGCCGGGCTTTACGGTAGTCGGGTAATAAGTAAAAGATGGCTAAGGCACTTGGAAAGGATTGATTTCCTATATGTAGTTGAACGTAATGAAACTCTGATCAAACTCCCAACAGTTGATAGATATAGAAACACTGTAGAAATAAAGATATGATTTATTTCCTTTCTGAGGTACACTCCGACATGATATATTGACCGTGGGACATCAGATAGACTCTAAACAGAGTCTCACCCATTTCAAGAGTGCTGGTCGAGTGGATGCTACCTTTCGACATCGATACTGAGGTCGTACACTTGAACCGACAGATAACGTGTCAGTTGGTCAATCACGAACGGTGACATCACCCTTCTCGTATTGCCAAATGACAGTTCTACCGATTCATTATGCTACAATATCACTAAACATTTATAAGAAAACTTAACTAAAATGATGAACAGTACCGATAAACAACTGTTACAGATATTAGCAACTTCGAGTCAACAGCGCTACAGTAAATTGCGCATTAACACAGTCAATTGAAAAATTACAACAGTAATTACGCTATTTACTGCTGTAGCCTTGCTATTCCAAAGACCGTAATAGCATCGAGTCTTTAAGCTTGTGGTTTGCTTGAGCTTCTGTGATTCTGCTGTGTGATGTTTTCGTGCTAACTTAATATTCCAAATTCCAAAATAATACTTGGCTGGATAAGTAGGTGTACTACATAAAACATAGATTTGTTGTTATTTTGTTTCTAATAAATATTATAAATTGTCGCACCCATTTCAAGCCTACATACTGTAACTTAATACTGACTATAGAGTTCGACTCCGACGCATACTGATAACTTTAAAATATTGTAATTGATCGATTGTTTAACATTATAGACAAGACTTTGATTATATACTATACTGCTATTTTAGCTAACAGTAAGTACTTACACATTTTATTATCAACAACATATGTATAATAGCTCATAAACATAAAATCACTTTTATTAAATTGAATAAACATTTGAACATACAAATAATTTATTTTAATTATCACACTATGTGGAAACGCGAAAGTTAAAGAATCTTTTTCTAATAAAGCTTTGATGATTTTGGTGCTTTATTATGACAAACTAATAAACACCTAAGCACAGAACAGATAAAAATACTACGTATAGAATGGACACTGTCATCCGCCCACCAATCGGGACTTCCTCACCCCGCGAGCGAGATTGAGCTCTCGACGAGCCCCGCTTCGCTGGGAAATCACCTCACACACACTCTTGCTCGTGTGCAAAACTCCATGTGTGCAGTGTCTGTGTCGTAGGTAGTTATATCGTGACTTTCGCATAGGAATTGAGTCGAGTGTCCGGGGAGTATGTAGAGTTACTTACATGTATAGTATGTCATTACTATGCTACACATACTAAGTATTTCTTTCATTTTGGTATTTTCAATGGATATTGAATATAAAAGAAACTATACTTTTCTTCTTCCTGTCTATAGCCCACTCGGGGTAGGGTCAGCAAAGTACATTTTCTTCTATTTCAGCCTGTCATCCATCATCTCTGCTCACTCGCCCCTTTTTTCCGCATATCCTCTTTCACTCAGTTCATCTGTCTTTTTGGGGCGCTCTTTCCCTAATATTCCGCGTACATTCATCCCCATGATCTTTACTTATATAGCCCAGAGACTCATTCGCCTCAAATGTACCAATAAAACTCTACAATTTTAATTATTCTCTTCATCCTGATTTATTTATAGATGATGACGCAAGTCGTTTGACGTCTATGGATTATCAAGAAGCAAAATGACATTGATAACCTTGGGTAAAAAATGATGAAACTGAAGAGGTTGGGTTAAAATATGAACATAATATACGAAATCTAAAGTAAACTATTGAAAACATGGCAATTTTACTGGAGGATAACGTAGTGTATGAACATACTTGTAGAGCTAGTGGTAATGAACCAATTGCGGTTTCACACGACACGACTTATGTAGGAGCCTGTCTGTGTACATTAAACAACATAATAACAATTTTACATAGGTAACGGTTGTCTCATATGATATAATAAGCCTTTTTTTTCATGATAGTAAGTGACATAACGAGCTAATCAGGTGCCTGATGGTAAGCATTATGATTGCCCATATCAGACACAGTACCACCCAGTGTTTTAAAATTCAAAAGTCTGCGCGGCACTGCACTGCGCCTGTCACCCTGAGATATGAGTTGTTGAATCTCATCATGCCCAGTAATTTCGCTGGTAACATTGCTCTTCATACCGGAACACAGTAATGTTTGCACATTACTGCTTGGCGGATGAATAACTGGCAAAAGTGTGGTACTTCCCCAGGCGGCCTCCTGCAAAAGAGGCCTACCACTAAATACTAAAACATACTACTTAAGCATATTACTTGAGCATACCATCCACAAAATGTTATAGAACACTAACTTTATGTTAGGCTACAGCAAGCTAGTGTTGTTCTACATTTAAGATTAAGATTCTAACAACATTCATAACAAATGGGTAAAATTTAATTGAGAAAGATGCCGCGATATTTTATTTATTTTATTTTATTTATTTTCAAAACCTAATTTAAAAATATTGTAGTAACACTTACAGCCCAGCAAACCTAAAAAGTACCGTTTGACGTTTCATCTTTTAAAGCAATTTTTAAGCCGAAATAACTTTGCACAGGCGTAACTAACCAAAATTGAAATAACCTTCGCCGTAAAACCACTCTTAATCACTAATTTATTACTAATTTTAAATATAAATCTCACAAACAAGGCAAAATAAGAACTGTCAAACGTTACTTCTTAGATTTGCTGAGCTATAATAGTAGTTGACGACTTCAATAAATGAACATTATTGTAAATAGACCTTTTGTTGTAGAGATTTCGAAAATTAAAACACCCTGAAAACAAAACAACAAAGTTGATCTATTTTATGTTGTTTCGATGGGAACAAATTTTAATTAATAAAATATTCCTATCGAACCAAACCAAAAAGTTTTATCGTTGAGAAATAAATATAGTTTATCAGTTTCACTTGGTTGGAGTGGAAGTCCAGAACATATTATGTGAATCGAAGAATCACAGCCACGCAGAAAATTATTAAAAGAACCTAAATTCTTGTAGGTAAGATAATATGGGTTTATTGTTATATAATTCAGATTCAATCACCCGAAATTTCAATGACAATACTTAGTGTAAAAATTGTGAAACAGTTTCAAAACTGCATTTCGATAAAGTAACGCCCGCATTAATTATTGATTAAAATGCAAACGAAGGCAGTTGATAATGAGTTCATCTGCAGTGTGCAAGTCGTAACCGTCAATGACTGGTATTACGGATGATGATTACGAGTATTTTTAACCGTGACTAATTGTGTAAGTGACGCCGTTATTTTCTTGTTGTTTGCCGCATTAATTCACACTTTTGTAAGTAGTCTTTAATAATCTCACGTGCTCACATGGAATTTGGTCTGAGTTCTCAAGATGGGAAGAATCATCAGCATCACTGAGGTGAATCCTGGCTGGGCTGACGCCCATGCAAAAAAGAGATTCATTGAAAGATTAGGGATATGTCTACAAAACACTGATAAAATAGTACACTGATACAATGATAGTATTAGTGGTATAGGTAAGCCTCTTTTGCAGGGGGCCGCCTGGGTAAGTACCACACCTTTACCAGTTATTCATCCGCCAAGCAGTAATGTGCAAACATTACTGTGTTCTGGTCTAAAGGGCAATGTTACCAGCGACATTACTGGGCATGATGAGATTCACGCCTTTTTCCCGAAGGGGTAGGCAGAGGTGTACCCAGGACTCAGTCCCATAGTAGATACACCGTACACCCACATTTCGCCAGTATGTTATTGGTCCCATGTAATAGGGGGCGAGCCTATTGCCATTTACCGGGCACAGTTCCAGACTCCAGGCAGCTATTGAAATATTTCCTAATGGAAAAATCCAATATTTAACACTGCCTGACCTGGGGATCGAACCCGGGACCTCTTGATTGGCAGTCGGGCATGCGCCCTCTACGCCACCGAGGCAGAGGCGCTTATTAAAACAGTACTTTAAATTTAAAAAGACAACAGAGAAAATGTTACTACCATGAGTTAGTTGAAAAATTCACTTAAGAGCGTACGCGGCCTTCTAGGAATTTGACACAATCCTATGAACAATTTACCAAATCGATTTAGAAGGCTTTATAAGAAAAATTAAAATGACATAAACATAGGTTACTTCACTATAAAAATATCAGGATATAAATTTATAGAATGGGTTTATTATATTCGGAGGACACAGGGGAATACAAAACATCGATTTAGTAAATTTTCCATAGGATTGTGTCGAAACTGCTAAGAGGTCCTCTTTCCTGTTAATACTGTATTCATTAGCCGAACTAACGAGTTCAATGAATCTCCTCTCACGGATTGACTGCAACGCGATCTAAAACTGCCGGTTAATTTTAAACTGCATGTAAACGAACGAATAAATCACTCCACTCGGTTAGTTCGACGCAAACCCTCTCTGATACTGTGTAAATATTTACTTGAACTGAAACGGTTTTAGGATTTCATAAGGTAGATCTAAAGAGACTATGCAATATAAGAAAAACATAAAACGACTAACAAAAAACACAATCTTATACTTAGTAAAAACCTTTAAGAAAAAGCCATGGAAAAATAGTCTTAGAATTATTATTATACGTAATATGCATATTCATTGTTGAATAACATTAACCTCAAACAGGAACCAACGAAGCAATTTTCAAGTTCATGGCCACAATAAAGAACCAAATACGAAATATATATGGAAAGACGAAATGAAAAGACTACAAAAAACATAAACAAATATTAATACATAAATAAGAGTTACTTAAACACAAGAGTCATCGTAAAAAAAGAAAGCACCAACATTAATCACATGACTAACGGTCTAACAATTCATGAACCAGTAACAAGCCTCATTCGGTCCATATGCAAACATCAAGCATAATATTATCTTCTTATTGTAATATGTTATTTTTACTTCTCTTATATCTCCAACGTGTGAATTATTAGCTTAGTTTGACCTTCATGCTTCACTCTTGTTTAGTCACAAAGTAAATGTTCAGTGTTGTGAAAACTGAAATGAAGTCATAGATAAAGCAACGAAACATGTTTTTCAGATAATGACATAACGTAATCGTTTCGGAAACTTACGCTGAATACTTTAGTATTCAGCGTAAGTTTCCGAGATATATGAAAATTTATGGCATTTGTGCGAAATGTGGGTGTGACTTAGTTCTGGGATCTCTGCCTACCCCTTCGGCAAAAAGGTATTGTATATATAATTGTATATAAATATTTAAATTCAATTAAGAAAGGTTCTTCAGACCATTTAATGGATTTAGTTATGTTAAAGTTATGTTGTAGCTCAATAATAGGAAAATTATTGAAAGTAACCTTACCTACTAATTTTATTTAGAATTTGAATGTTTAGTACTGTACCATATCATTTATCATATTATGTCAATTATAAAAACTTTCTACTAATCCTTTGAACACTGGGCATTTTAAAATGGAAAATAAAGAGAAATTCAGAAGTATTGCAATGTGTCCCTCACAAGTTTTGCATTCAATGAAGTCACACAATTGTTATTCAGCTGCTAAATGCTAATTCACAAGAACAGAGTGGACAGTGACATCATGCCAATTACAATTTCCATAAATGACGTTATTATCAAATGCCTGTTTTTAGCACAGACGATCAATATAAAATGTATGTGTGAGAAGAATTCCAAGCATTTTTGATATTGCCCAATATTTGACCTTAGTTCTGCTTAAGACTACCTAAACATACTTATAAACACTATAAGGATTAAATACGAGGAAAGAATTAGCGTGTAAACGTGGTAAAATAATTAACGTAGGATACTGACTTGCTAATAAAGTTATTATTCGGTATTTTGCATTTATTGTTAGTTGAATATGCGATTGGTGTTCCACAAGGTGACATTCTAAGTCCACCATTTTCTTTTTATTTTATTTATGTTATATCGAGATAATAGGAAATTAGATAAAATCAAATGAATAGGCTAATACGAGTACGTTTGAGTCATGTAAAAAATAACGATTATAAAATGTCTTGTAAAGAGCAATTAGATAACCAGTGCAATTGAGTTATCGGCATGCCAATATTTGTATAATAAATTCCTGACAGCTCGCAGATTTAATGACACGCGAATGACATCCTTAACTCAAAGCACTTAGTGACAAATAAGTTGAGATTTAGTGAAGTAATCAACGTTATTGCAATCTTATCAATGTTTTTATTTAATTCTAGAGCTCTACATTTCTTTACATAGCTATGTAAAGAACTAAATAACTAAATGTGACATTTACAGAGGAAAGGACAAATTACCTTATGCAAGAATGTTTTAATAACATACACAGACAGTCTTAAGACCAACCTAGTCACGTATTAAAATATTGGAATTCGACCTTGATTACCCAATATACGTGCAACAATAAAACAATTTAGACGAAAAGTTTAACTGCGAAGAAAAACCATTTCAATCTATTATAACCATTTACGTCTATTAAGAAAACCAAATAAACCCATTAACTTTTAATGCACAACTGTCTATTATAGGGTGAGTAAGAAATGAGAGTTTTGGTTCATCGCAATTCTATGTACATAAAAAAGTGTTTAAAGGTATAGCCCTCGCTGCGGTTAGAATACCAAAATAAGCAGTTGTTTACTACTGTATTTTCGACAGAGTTGCCAAGGTCACTCTGACATTTACCTGTTTCAAGAGCATAATACTTGTTTACGCCTTGAATTTTGCTAGCAATTTCACAGCTTAAGAGCATGTTTTAGTAATTTACGAATAAAAATGAGTTCATTATTGATCATGACTCATGGTTTCTCCATTCTGTGAGTGAACTTACCGCGTAAGCCGGCGATGTGGGAGTCATACTCGGATTTGCTCCTCATGTAATCCTTTCTGCCGGGAGCAGTGTGTAGTGTCTGATGTTTGTACTCTGAGTACCATTCTTGCTGAGGAGAGTCAGGCCTCTCCTCGGCGCGTGACTCAGTGACAGTTCTCTTAACCGTGGTCACCCGTTCGAACTTGACGTAACGTACACCGGCGGCCAGGTCGCCCTCCTCGACCTGACGTTCGTGCCGCTCAGTCTCAACAGGTGGCTCGACATGTCTCAACTTTAAATTCGGAAAAGTCGATTCGTAACTTTTCGTAGGCGATTCCGAATCGCGAGTATGTTTAAGTTTAACTTCAATCTTGGGCGAGTCCGGTCGCCGCTTGCGCTGCTCGATGCGACGCTCTATCTCATCTACATCCATGGCTGCGTCGACGGTATCATTGCTGGAATTTCCCGACCATACTTTTTCAAAAAAGGTGACGCGGTCTCTGAGACCGCCTTGCGACGGGGAGTCGCGGCCGTCCGACATTGCGACATGACCTCTCCGCTTGGAGGCTCGCTCGATACTAGCCGGCAAGTTGGAAGTTGGAGGCTCAAGGCGCTTAGCGCGCATGAGCCGTGCACGCTCACGTGCCTAATCTAGACGCCTGCCAGACGATGCCGGCCGGCGAGCCGCGACGAGGGAGCTTCGGGGTGCTTTCGGCATTTAAAACTCTCTTGGGGTGTTTCTATTTTCGGCGATAACCAGCAACGTTCCGTGAAACCATTATATAGGTTTTAGAACCTATATATAAGTAATAACGAATCCTTTTGCATTTTTAATATGAACAGGCGCTCATATTGATCGCTACAAGGAAAACAAGTGTTACAAAGTCTTGAAGTTGCCTATTGGTTAAATGTGGTAGGTAGCTAATCTTCGCACGAATTACAATTATTTTATCATTAACTTGGTTATCTTCAATCGTTATCAATATAAAGTTATCATTGTTGATGTATGTATTACAAATATTATTAATTCTTATATCATACTACTGGCACAAATAATTTATGTAAGTACCTAAGTAGGTACCAATCTATCTACCATTATGTAAGTACCTACATATTCATGTAGGTACTTATTTATCAAGATAGCTCCGATAGAATTTACCATAATCTTCATTATCATCAAAATTATGATCACCAACATTTTCAGCCAAACTTTTATCGGGATATATTTTTCAGACACAATCTACCTTCCCTATTTTTGTTATACATCAGAATCAAATTAACCATCCCTATATTTCTGGCCATGATCAGTGGAGTCCCATAACCTGTTTTATTGTGAACAGTCACGAAAGCTTGCGTACATTTGAATAATACCGTTGTCATTGTTTGAGATACAATCAATTTTTACATTGTGATCAATGTGGTGGGGCATTTTGTATAGGAATTATCATATGTTTTGTTATTGTTATCATGGAATGAATCTTACAAAAGCAAAGTCTTTAGCAGGAAAGAGGGCCTCTTAGCAGTTTGACACAATCCTATGGAAAGTTTAGTAAATCGACATTTTGTATTTGTCTGTTTCCTTCGAATATAATAAACCCATTCAAAATAGTTATATCCAGGTATTTTTATAGTGAAGTCCTAGAAGGCCGCGTAAGCTCTTAAGACTACCTTTTATGGGTTATTTGGGGGTCTGATTAACCTACATACCAAATTTCAGTTTATTATGTAAGACTAGCGTAATTCCCGCAACACGTGTAAGTTTTTGGAATTCCTTTCCTATTCTCTTTCTACATCATAATGGAAACCTGTGGCAAAATTTCAGCTCTTTAGGTCCAAAGGTAGGTGGGGGTATTTCTGAGTGAGTGTGTCAGTTAATCTGTCGAGACGTTAGAATCTGATTAAGTTGCTTCTAAAAAGCTATTAACTCCTCACAAGTACTTACTTTATACTTGTTAGGAGTTGACAGCTTTTTAAGCGAGAAATTAACCTGCGTAACATTTTATTTTTGTTTATTTTCTCCTGCGATTTACCTGCGATGCTGAGAATCTTAACAAAACATAGGCTAAAATTCTATAAAACCTCATGTTTCTATATATATATATATTCTATATATCCTCAACACTGATCCAAGATATCATAAAACTCCTATGGCAGTATTACATGATCAAATATTATACGTACATTGTAAGCTAAGCTTGTACCTTCACCGACCTACTTGATGGCCGTTAAGCTAAGTCAATTTCCCCTGACTACGAAAGTTGATACACCAATTTATGGCGCAGCACATTTTCGTGAGAAGCAACGTGGATTAACAGGAAGCTCTACCATTTAATCTTCAGTCTTATTATTCATTTTGTGGCTCTACATACACACAAATTCTTTATTTACCATAATGTTAAGATATATGATATATTTTTGGATAATGGATCCCTCACAAGGCTGAGGCCGAGCTCGTGGGTTCCATAGGATCATCATTACTTTAAGCACTACATACGTAGTTTAATATTTTTTGAATATCTACAGCAGCATTGAGGAAAATACTTGAAGATTAAAAAATATGTAGGTACATGACTAAATAAGATAAATACTTCCATCTTTTTTATATTGTAACTATTATAATCAATATTTAAATATTTATTACATTTTATTGCAAGCATTTAAAGAGAAGCATAGAACAAACTATCAGTTTTCAGGAAACCAGGGTTTCCTTCAACAGAAAAACAGACTTCGGACAAAACTTACGGTTAAATAAACCGTCTATAAATTAACTTTCATATTTGGCGCAATCAGTAGTATATTGGAACAGATAAGTATGTTATACGTCACAATGTTAAAGCCTCCGGGTTCCACCCACTCGTTTCTGTCAGTTCTGCTATGCCCATTTGTGTTACATGCCAAGTACAGTAATATGCTTGTAATTCCTACGCTGGCTTGATTTTACGACTAACGTTGTGAATTCTGTGGCTTGGCTTTCATATTATGAGGCTGTAGGCTATAAGCGTGAATCAAATAAACGTATTACTTACTTAGGTACTAGTTTACTTAAACATATATTTAATGCAAATCTCCACATGATAAATAAAACGTATTTGATATTTTACTTTCAATCAAAGCAATCGTTGAAAGACATGGAAGGGTGCCAGTGACGGAAGGCAACGGAGAGAGCAAAAGAAGATTAAGGTATAAAATCCAGCCGGTAGAAATAACAAGCTGATGACATCCAGACTGATGATTATGATGGGTCAAATTAGGAAGGGATACAGAAAATACGAAGTTTCAAGGGAAACAAATGCACCACGGAGACGATCAAATTATGCCAGCTGGTAAACGTTAACGTTTCCATGTGACCCACTTCCCTCTGTTTATATCTTTGCACGTGGAAGGCACAATCGGATGTCAGAATCAACCATATCTCCTCATATCATATGAGGAGAACTCCTCATCACGATATTTTAGCATATACCTGTCTCTGTCAAGGGCCAAAGCCCCCTGCCCTTGGCTGGTCTCCATTGACTGGGCACCAGACTGTGAAACGGGTAACGAGGCCTAATTGTTAAATTGAGTCGTTGGAATTGCAGTCATTTATAATGAATACAGAACTTAAACATATTATTACGTAGCTATTCATAACAAGACAGAAAATTAATTCAACTTATTTCATGTATTATCGCGATAACAGGCGTATTAAACCACTAAACATCAATCCCATCCCTAAACTTAACATTACCTTATCCAATATTATGTCCAAATGCTGATTACCTGAAAAGAATAACTTATAATGAAAAGACCGCCTACAAATAGTAAACAAAACATTAAAAAGCAGGTCTCAATAAGCGAGTTTTCTATAAATTTTCTATCACATTCTTTTAGTTAAGATAAAGCAGAATTACAAGTAGGTAAGGTTCAAGTCAGAAAAACTTCTCGACGCTCAACGGTTCACTCCGCATACAATATCACTTTAATACCTCAGGCGATATTTGCATATTTTGCACGTGAGCCTAAAATAACTAACGCCTACTTACGGTTCAACCTTTCCGATGGTCTCAACTTTTCAGAAGGTTGGTTTTGCTATGAAATCGCAACACACTTAATTTAAAACCACAATTAAAGCGACCAATAACGGAACTATTGTTTTGGTATACTGATCCTATAAGAAAACTCCCTAACGTATAGACTCAAGCGCCCTTAGCCATACCCATAAAGATCGTAGACAGACTGTGAAATGCTTTTGTTTTTCCTTCGTGCTGGGCGGTATGCGAGCGGATCCAGGACCGGTTTCCATCTGATGTCATCCCTGTTGTACCTGGCCCTGGTTTTACGATAGGTATTGGTTTAGGTGACACTTTACCACCAACCGATCTAAATGTAAATCGTTAACGTTCTCAGAATTGTATGATATCATTCAATAGCTTCTTAGGTATGTATACTACGTTACGTTATATTCTTAAACATATCCAAGATAATTTTTACAAAATAAAATTCATACGTTTATCCTGGACGCAGTGTATCTTAATATAATTAGCTAAAGATGTTTCTCTAAAAATTTATGGAAAAAATTATGTTTATACTCAGTCTCAAGACCCCTTATTACGAACAGTAGTAGAAGTGTGGAAAGCGTTTAATTGCTTAATGGCAATAAACGGCATACAAAAAATGATGTTTGACAGCAAAATTTACTGCTGTTGTTACGCGATTGCATGTTCGTAATACCACCCCGGGTTTCTTAATTTACAGTGCTCCAGTCAAATCCATAATAATATGTTATAACATAATATTATAATGTTGGAGTTTCAGGACGCCAAGATTACTAAAAAGCCTCCGCCGCCAACTTAAAAAAAATCTATCAGTGTAATAAAACTTTAGTTTCAATATTTTAGTCCCTAAAAATTAATAATGAGATGTCAAGTCTCATGATTTCTTAAGCTCAGCTTTCAATGCAGCAAGTTGATGAATGTTATTTGGCATGATGAGTGCCCCATTGTCTTGAGGCCCGAGGCTCGACAAGACTCCGTTGTCTGACTTTCTCTTCATCTTATTATCTAGATATGAAAGGACCACTTCCTTTCACGTTTTGAAATTGCTAGATAGATAGATTGTAGGTAATTAATTATTGATACTCGTAAAAGTATGAAACTCAAAACTGATAAATTAGATAAAATGCGGTTGCGTGTCGAATCGGGAGTACGACAGGGTAAAGCGCCCAAACACGCTGTCTGAGTGTTATAAGTTGTCATCCATATATCAAGGAATAACAAGGAATTCAAGGAATTAAGCCCACCCTACTCCCAATCCAACACACGCCCGTCCCACGCCCGCGTTTTGTGTACGCTGACCTTAAATAATTACTGGACCTGAAATGAAGAACGATATTACTATCATTGTGAGCGTTAATCGCTAGCAATAGAACACACAAAGATCACGTAGCCTTCTTCACAAAAGGATTGCTAAGGATTTTGAAAAATATAATAGTTATTCTCAAGTTGCTAACGAGACAAGGCTAGACGTAGGTAGTCGGGTGTAAGGATATTTATTGCGCTTAGCCTTAAACGTTGAATTACGCATTGCCACGTGACTCGTGACTGCTATCACTGCCTACTTGTACCTATTCATTAAATTTCTATGTTTGTCTCTAGGACTGTCCAAAGGTGACTTTCAAGTGTTTATCTATCATACAGTGATTGATTATTAACTACGATAAAATTTTTACTATGCGTTAAGTGCTCGAGACTTGATGACACCACCATTCTTAGTTCAAGAGGTGTAGAGCAACAAAATTTGGTGTAGAGTATTTTAGTTTGCTCCAGGACCGGTAGTGAGGCGGGGAAAATTTATTATTTTCCTTTTCTACCATAAAAATATTATTACCCATGAAGAAGATATTGACCAAGATAAGAACTGTATTTCCCTTAAATGCTAACATTGCAAATTTGATAATATCGAGAAAATGCTACAGAATTCTCCATAGAAAAAAGTTAAGTACTGCCTGTACCGCCATACTAAAACTTTGAATATTCTGTCAAAGGTGGAAAACAATAAATCTTCAAGACCTAAGAGTATAGTATACGACTACAACATTAAAAGCAAAGACACCTGAAGGAAATATTTACATTAGTTACCAAGAATGACCAGATTGTTTATAGTTGCATACCCTTGATCGCAGTATTTATAGGTCCGCTATAAATAGAAGTTGTGCTTACACTACTATAATACAAATATTACATAAAATACTCCAAGGTTATTATTATTGATGTATATGCAAGCCAGGTTATGCATGATACGTATTTATTTGCAATTGTGAACTTGGCATACTGGACGTCAATGGTGAACTATAAAACTTTTTTTTTTCGTTCATACTTAGAGAATGATCTTCAATCTACAAAACTAATTGGAAAATTAGAAGAACTTAAGTATAAGCTATACTTGCATTTGGAATGGCAATGAAATTGTCATGTGGAAGAATTCCCACATGGGATTCAACTCAACATGGGAGTATATTAAAGAAAGCCATAAAACAAAACCTGTCTTTAGCAGCGAATTGCTAACAAGCAGCAGAAGAAGATTGAAATACGAAAGTAGTCATATTCGTTTATCAAAGCTTATTCCATAGCTTTCAGAAGCATGTGAAACTAATTTATAAAAGTACTCGCTTAAAATCACGCAATACTGCAGCTGCACCACAAATTATTTCTTCGATACTCCGCAATGGGGAACATAAAAATTCAAGTGGCTACAATTCGACAATTCGCTGTAGAAATGCAGCACGTAGCATAGCTTTTACAGGGTCTTTGAACTTTCATGTGCCAACTTTTCTCGAGGTTTACCGAAGAAGATTAAACTTAAACTCTGACACGATAAGGTTTAGTTTTCTGGGTTTTCATCGATGGGTGTAATGCTAGAACCTTATGGTAATGTAGTAATGTAGAGGAGCATAGTGGGTGGAATGTTCGTTATTCGAATAACCGAGGATATTGTTAAAAGGATTGCGAATTAAGTCATCGAAAAGTTGAGCGTTTTTTGCAACCATTTTGGCAACTTACAACTGTCTGCAACAAGCTTCCTACAGCATTTCTAATACTAAATACCGACATAACATGTGGCAGTCAGGTCAACTGCAGTAAGTTTATCATAGCTTCCTAGCTGGAAGCTAGTACGTGACTGCATGGACGCCGTACTCACGATCGGCGCAGGAAACTGGCTCATTCATACTGCTACTCAAATATTATGCACCTCGATAGCTACTAGCTACATATAAATATTCGTGGATGTTTAGGTAATATCTTTATTTATATAATTCTTCTATAAATACAGTCTTGATTGGCTGACACGATCACTCATCAACCCTTAAAAACCTTAAAATCTGAAATTTAGCACATTGTTTTTCATTATAATGTAGATAAGAACAATGAAAGGGATTCCCGAAATTTTCACGTCAAATTAGGCTAGATAGAAATCTTGTAATAAAATATGGTTAAAAATAAGATGATAACATACTTCAGAAAATGAGATATTGGCATTTGGTTGATAGATTCAGTAGTAGATTTTGGTAAGTATTTGCTTCTTTTGGTATAAGTTTATCAGCAGAAGATATCATTAAATTTAAGCAGATGAACATTACCTTACAAGTATATTGTGTAGTCTCATGTCACATAGTCAAGATGTACCCATAACAAGGTCTATTTATTGAGGCGTCCTAGAGCTAGCTCACAATGGCCGCTCAGATTTCTAGCCAGACCTGCCAGACCGGTTGGCCGTCTTGCTTTGCTCTTATTCTGGACATACCCTACGTAGGCGTTGAGATATGGCACCAGCCTCGACCATCGCCTTTTTGCAAGGGTTTCTTTGAGAATTAGTGTAGGAATTTCGCTTCAGACTATGTAGAGGCCTAGAGAAACATGAATGTGCCGAGTTAAACGCGCTTGGCGCCGTGGCTGCATTCTCAATGCTTACTCGTAGTACATAGGTACATACCTATCCACGGTTCAATTAGTTAATCAACGAGGTCCAAGACCTCGTAACTTTACTAATCTTTTTGGTACAAGATATTTCCTTAAATGTTATTATAAAAATGTGGGTGTGCCTACTATGGGACATTGAGTCCTGGGTACACCTCTGCCTACCCCTTCGGGAAAAAGGCGTGAATGTATATATTTGTATATTATAAAAATAAAACTAAAGCATTCATTGTTCATTGTGACTTGTAGATCAATTTATGAAATAAATAATTAGAAAAAAAATATAGTGGCCCTAAGAATTTAGTCTCATCGAGAGAAATCATTTGAATATAACATAAATATTGGAGTTTAATGTTATTTCTCATTCACATAATACATAAAATTTCATACTCTTAAATTTTTAAAATGTGAGTGTTACATATACACATATTATTATACCTACATATTACTTGTATGTCACATACAAACTAAGATAGTAAGTATAGAGTAGACAATATAAAGACTTAAATGCCAACCGGACGGACCGGATCGGCACACTTTTCTTTGCTTGTGTAGAGTAATACTGTAATACCGTACAATAATCTTATATATATAAAAATCTTGTCTTAATTGTTATAATAAGCACCCCACGCATTTTGTACAACAATATGAATTTTTCAATTGAGTACTCCAGTTTTATTTTCAATTTAGCTAATTCGATTTTACCGGAAGGGATATATTTCCTCAGTGGGATTAGTGAAATAAAATACCTATGGCGGTACGAAGTTCGCCGGGTCAGCTAGTATAATTATATAATTATTAGTCATACTTATTTAGTGATGTTATGGATAAACAAATATCTGAAATTTTCTATATAAAATGGGTAACTGAACGACTCCATCAAAATAAAAAAAATTCATCATATGTACTGGTTTCAAAGGCTTCTAATGGTAGAAGGTAGTAAAACCGCTATGATCTAATGGACCAATGAACATTACCTCTGGTCCAACTGTCAGATTACAATTATCTCTATTAATACCAATATAGTTATCGTCCACGGAACACCCGAAAAGGTAAATCAAATCAAATTATTTGAATTTATACTCTAACAGAACAGGTTAACCCAATTACACTGTTCACGTCAATTCACATGGGTTATGTGGACAACCCATATTGTCAGAGTTTCAGGTCGATAGGATTTCTAGAAGGCCTCTGTGACTGTCCCCTACATAATATCTTATAGGAAACATGTAAGAGGTACCTGCAGTCAATCCAAAACACGGTAGCGCCCAGGTGAAAAGTCCACATGGTAGGATTCGATCCAGGGACTCCGGATTTAAAGCCGGTATTTCAGCTGGACCACGGACGCTACATAGGTATATTCAACTAGATGTACCAACAGGAAAACTCAAACTCAAACTCAAAACAGCTTTATTCAAATAGGTCATAATCTGACACTTTTGTACGTCAATGAAGTTATACAGTACTGAGTCTACCGTGCGTTCGGAAAGATACCTCTACAAGAAGAACGCACAAGAAACTTGAGGAAATTGTTGAACTTACCTAACCTTACCTAACAAGGTAGATTTTTGAAAAGGCCAGAGTTCATTCGGTTTAATTCGTAATCTTAACGAACTATAAGATTTAGATAGACTATTAAACTTGGTGATCTTCGGCTCAGATGTTTTACGAATTATAAGAGCATGTGCTGAAGTCAGATGTAGGTTTCAAGCAGAAACCAATCAGGACGCTATATTTATCCGACTGCGAACTCAAAAAGAGGTCAATTGTTTCCCGTCTGCATGTTATTATTACCGAATAATACAGACTGTACGTCTACAAGGTTTGCTAAATTAGGGATGTATCAATGAAGTGGAAACAGTCTTTTCAGCTTCTGAGAAAAATGACTTTCTTCGTGAACAAAGTATTTTGGCAAATAAATAAATGATCGGGCTTGCTTCCAATATCCCATAATTCTTAATAATAGATAAATTTGAATTTATACTCCAACAACGGGTTACCCCAATTACTCTGCTCAAGTTAATTCATACGGGTTATGTGGACAACCCATATTGTCAGTTTCAGGTCGCCAAGATTCCTACAAGGCCTCCGAAATGACCTAACGTCTGCCGCTGTATATTTTATAGGAAACAGTCAGGACCTAGGTACAGTTTAACGTTCCATCCGAAACAGGTAGCGCCGAGGTGAAAAGTCCACATGGTGAGATTCGATTCACGGATGCACTTGTGCACTTAAGTTGTATAGATACACCTTAGCGTGTATGGCCAGTTTAAAGATTTGGGTTGTTACGTGATGAGTATTATACACTTATGCCACATTAATCATTAATCATCCGTGACACTTTTTTGTTTCTAAAGCCTTTAGACACAAAAATGACACAAAAATGTAAAACCTTTAGCCTAAAGGTTTTACAGTTTTGTGTCTGCTCTATTAAATTTGCCCCTGTGATAAGAATACAGGCAACAATACTACTCACGCTGCTTCCAATTTATTTAGGTATAAGTAAGTTTACTAAAAGTTATGTTGTAATAGTTTTCATTGAATTTTGTATTTGTCAGGATTAGGGGTTCCTAAGTGCAGAGATACAAGTATCACAGTCTCTGTTTACAGGTAAAATCCTTTTAAGATGGAAAGTGGCAAAGAAAACTGACATAACATACATACGTTCACGCCTTTTTCCCTAAGGGGTAGGCAGAGGTGTACCCAGGACTCAGTCCCATAGTAGATACACCCACATTTCGCCAGTATGTTATTGACGTTAGTATTTACTGACGTTTCTAACTAAGCTCTTAGTAAAATAAAAAAAATAATTAATGGAGGTCTAGGTGGATATTAGTGGTTATATTATGGTCAATAGTCGCAACTACATGCACCTCATTCTGCATTTGTCAGAAGATTACGTCAACTCGGCGTTGTCAAGGTGGAAACAGTCATAAAAGGGTCAAATATGTCACGCAGACCGCGCCAAAGGTTCAACTTAAATGCCTTTAATATAATATGATAGATTTAAATGTTGGAAAGGGCACTGAGAGGCAATGAGCAAGTACGGTAAATTATCTTCAAAGTGCTAAGATGGGTTACTGACCAGTGTGTAATTTATAGATCCCCATTTATTCTTACAGGCTCGCTGCCAGACAGATGAAGAGTGTTACAAGTTCCATTACGTTTATTCATTTATTCTCACTCTTTTATTTTACTAAGAGTTTTACATAACGTACGTGGCCTTTTAGAATAGACACATTCGTATGAAAAAAATACCAAATCGATGTTTTGTATTCCCCTGTTTCCTCCGAATATTATTAACACATTTTATAATTTTATATCTTGATTTTTTTATGGCGAAGTAAACTATGCCCTGTTACTTTAATTTCTTTTATAAACTTTCGGTTTTTTCTTCTAACTTGACTGAGAAATGCTGCCCATAATAGCGCTAAAGTTTTAATTTTGCTGTACAATTCGCCGTGTGCCGTGAGGTGCCAGCTATAGAATATTAAAGTAGTACGGAGTAGTAGGCCGCCAGTTGTTACTCTTTCTAGTTTTAAGTTTTGTTCATTCATTCATTCATTCACCACCCTTTCTACCCGTGGTTGTCGTAACAGTCGGCTAAGGATTATGAGATCCACTGGACGGGCTGCAGCGTCCTCTGCGTAAAACCATCAAACTGCGTTCGCCAACCATCATACTGCCACGCCGCTTGGCAGGCACCAAGCATAGCGAGTATTCGCTAAACTTCCCTTTATGGGGAAGGCATGTGTCCACTTCCTATGGCTAAGATGATGTTGATTACTTTTATGTTATTATTAATGTTACCGGTATTACAACATGGCTATCGGCTACCAGTTACCAAGAAAAGGTCAATGTTCTCGTTTCTAAATCAGTATTTTCAAGGAACAACTCAAATGACGTCGACGTCGTGGGCCGTGGAGTGGTAGATGTGAAATTCGGTCACAGTGATGAGTGACAGACGATATTCATGGGATATCCCTAATGCGTTAGACATTCAGACACAAGCTCTTAGCACTACATGGAATTTTTTCTAAGATTATTAAAATTTGATCAATTTTAAAGCCAAGGCGACCAGAAGACAGGCGTCAAATGGCATTGTTTCCCCAATAGGCTTCGGTGCATCCATTCTCATAGTAGTTACACCCACATTTTGCCAGAGTTACGATTTAAACCCCAACTACGAGGAACGATTATATTACCATCGACCGGGCTTAAATCTAGACTCCAGCCTGCTATTTAAAGAAAATCCTAATGAAAATAACCCTCTTTTATCGCAGTAGAACTCCAATAACCTGTCAGTCCTACGGAAAATATGATAGCAATCACAGCTGTAACTTCACCAACCGACGAACAGGTGACCTGTGAACTCTGCCACTACGTATATTATAGGACTCACAGACTCGATAAGAACAATTCATTTCTTCAACATCTTTAGCGGGATTGAATGCATACAAAATGCAAATGGTCGTAAATATAAGCAATTAGTACCTCAAGCAGGTTATCGCAACACTAATAATACATTTGGCAGGTTGAAATGTATTAGCCGTAGATAACCGTACGAACATGTGATGGGCTATATTTACACATGACAGCACTAAGGTTGGGGCCGCCCAAATAGAAGACTGTAAATATTGGATCGAGAAATCGGTCACAGATGGTTGTGGATTGCCTAAAAGCTTTAGGCAATTAGTGATTGCCTATGAACTAACTAGCCGATCAGGTATAAGGTAACTAGGCTAATTGGTCTGTCTTTTAGAGAACGACGTTACCTTTCTGGCTAAATCTAGATATAAATTAACCCAGATTGTGTCTTTTATATATGATGATTTTAGCAGCAGACTGTGTACAGTCGGTACGGATTGTAATCCGTCTGGGTAAGAAAACATACATAATATACTTAATCAATACATTTACAGTCTCGTCTTGTTCTCGTTGCGGTAGGCAGAGACCTGTTCTCTCCATATGCTACGATCTTGGCATATTACTTTCGCTTCAATGATGATAGATGATGATAGAAATCAAGAATATGATGATATTGGACATCATATAATTCATACATTCTCGTTGTATGTCGATACTTTTAGATACACATTTGAATGGAGAAGAATATTACAATTCCTTTATAGATGCTCTCTAGTTGAAAGTACAAAGTGACCAGGGAAAATGAGCATACTAGATATAGATTTTTTATCAAGTTTTGATGTATACTATTCTAGGAAAATCTGAAACATTGCGAATAATTGGAGTGCATTACGATTGTAATGACTTGCCGGTCCGTGGTCACCATTCGAGAACTCTACAGCCCCATCGGCCATCAGTTCTACGTGCTATGTGCCCTGCCACTTCAACTTGCTTATCCGCTGGGCTATGTCGGTAGCTTTCGTTTGTCTACGGATCTCCTCATTTCTGATTCGATCTCGCAAAGAAATCCCGAGTATAGCCCTCTTCATAGCTCGCGCTATTTTGGGCTTACTGATAAGGCCTACAGTAAAGGGCCACTTCGTAATGGGTGTGGTAAGTGGCGCTAATATTATTACGCTACTATTTATCCACACATCCGACATCCACAGCCGACAAGCATATATTTTATATATGTCGCCGCGAAATTGTAAGAACCGTCAGTTTATAATTCGCTTAGTTTATAATAAGCAACCTAAACGTTAGCTTATAATGTCACTAAATTAATTATACACTAACGTTCTTACAATTTCACGGCGACATAAACATCCTTCATACGAAGCATGTGATGATATTAGAACGGGAACATTGCGTGGCTTACATACAGCTAGTATGAATATCCAGAATATAGAGCACATTTCATCGCGTTTACTTTTGTATTATGTTTAGTGAAACAATGAATTAGGAGTAACGTAGGAAATATTGAGCCCGTGGAATCGATGCGCATCAAGAATTTGACGACATTTGTTGAAATCCCGAAACATCATAGCGTCATAGTGATTTATAGAGTAGGTATCAAAAATATTTGTCTGCGATACCACGTAGGCGTCCGGCGCTGACGACGCGTTTCTATAATAAGCCGTTTATTTTTAGACTACCCTCATATTTAAGTATCAAACAACCGTGTGCAAGGATTAAACAGAATTAAACTAATGACACTTTAAACGGGAATTTATGCCCTATTTGTAACATATTTAAAATCAAATTGACATGTCCGAGTGTTTTAGTGGAAGATGAAAACATTTTTGAATGAGGAAACGCACTTCCCGAATAACTTTAAAATGAATGGTTCTTGACTCAGTTTTTTACTGTTGAAGTGTTTTATATAGGTAGTATAGCTCGACACAAAAGAGTAGAAACGGAACTAATTTAAAGGGTATGAGTTGATAAAATTGTTTTTACTCTTGTAAAAGACAGTGGCGCCCCCATTATTTTCTACTCTTTTGTGTCGAGCTATACATGTGGTCATTTTACCATACTATCCTTTGAAGATCATCATCATCATCTCAGCCATAGGACGTCCACTGCTGAACATAGGCCTCCCTCTTAGATTTCCATCCAGTCCGGTTGTAAGCGGCCTGCATCCAGCGTGCTCCTGCCGTACTTCTCAGATCGTCTGTCCACCTTGTGGGAGGACGTCCTACGCTGCGCTTACCAATCCGTGGTCTCCATTCAAGAACTTTACGGCCCCATCGGCCATCAGTTCTACGTGCTATGTGCCCTGCCCATTGCCACTTCAACTTGCTAATCCGCTGGACTATGTCGGTAACTTTAGTTCGTCTACGGATCTCCTCATTTCTGACTCGATCTCGCAGAGAAATCCCGAGCATAGCCCTCTCCATAGCTCGTTGCGCTATTTTGAGCTTACTTATAACTTACTTACTTTATTTCCTTTGAAGATACAATATTTAAAACTATGGAAGCAAGGATTTTACCACTGTTGACCATATGGTGCGCAGTACCTCACATATATTAACAAAATTTTCACGCATTTATTTGCGTGCTTATTATGTTTTGTGTGCAGCTGGACCTACCTTTTTTTTTTTTTTTTTTTTTTTTTATGCCATAAGTGGCAAACAAGCAGACGGGCCGCCTGATGTTAAGCGGTTACCGCCGCCTATGGATACCTGCAACACCAAGGGTATTGCCAGTATGTTGCCGACCCTTAAAGACTTTATTAACTCTCCTTTTGAAGAGCCCCATGTAGCTCAACGGAAAGACTGCAGCAGGGAGATCATTCCACAGTTTGCACGTATGCGGAAGAAAAGAACGAGAAAATCGCGCTGTGTGCGAAGTCCACGTATCGATTATGTGCGGATGAGCTCTCAAGCGATGGCGGCTAGTACGGTGATAGAACCGTGACGCCGGTATTAGATTGAAAAGTTCTTCAGAACACTCCCCGTTGTAAATGCGGTAAAAAACACTAAGAGACCCGATGTCTCTACGCATATTGAGTGGTTCTAGGTGTTCGGTAAGCTTGGGGTCGTCGACTATTCTGACAGCTCTACGTTGTAAAGCATCTAGCGGGTCAAGCTGGTACTTGGGTGCTCCGTTCCAAAGATGGGAGCAGTACTCAACGTGAGGGCGAACTTGCGCTTTGTAAAGCAACAGTCGCTGGCTCGCCGTAAAGTACCGCTTCGCCTTATTCAGCACACCAAGTTTTTTAGATGCTAGCTTGGCCTTGCTTGCAATATGACCACGGAACTGTACATTTGCAGAAATATCGACGCCTAAAATTCCGATGCTTTCCGAAACCTTGAGAGGAGTGTTCTGGAACCGAGGAGCTACAAGAAATGGGGCTTTTTTTGCGGTAAACGCACAAACTTGTGTCTTCGTTGGGTTGAATTGGACTAAGTTTAGTACACCCCAATCCGAGACCTGCTGGAGAGAGGCCTCAACTTCAGACACAAGTTTGCTCCTGCACTCTTCCACTTCGGCGCGAGGGGCGTTGGTACGACCAGTATACTGTGCATCGCCTGTGCTATCATCCGCATAGCAGTGCATGCCACTGGTATGTAGCATATCATTAATATGCAGAATGAATAGCGTCGGCGATAACACAGAACCTTGTGGGACACCAGCATTGATACGCTTACTGTCGGAGCAAGAACCGTCGACAACGACCTTGATGCTCCGGTCAGACAAGAAGCTGGTGACCCATTCGCACAACCCTTCAGATAGGCCGTAAGATGGAAGCTTGGAAAGTAGCGCCCTATGTCACACCCGATCAAAGGCCTTGGCAATATCCAGGCTAACCGCAAGTGCCTCCCCTCTACTCTCCACGGCTTCAGCCCAGCGGTGAGTGAGGTACACTAGAAGATCACCAGCTTATCGGCCGTGTCGGAAACCGTACTGGCGGTCACTAATGAGCTGGTGCTCCTCCAGGTATCCAAGGAGCTGGTGGTTGACCACGCGCTCCATCACCTTACAGAGGAGAGAGGTAATGGCAATGAGTCTGTAGTTAGCTGGATCGGACCGATCGCCTTTTTTGGGGATTGGGTGGACCAGGGCGACTTTCCATGAAGATGGTACGCATCTTGTAGTATAAGAGAGCAGGAATAGGCGTGTCAAGACTGGAGCACAGATTTTTAAAACGATAGCCGGAATACCGTCCGGCCCACTCGATTTTCGCACATCAAGGGACAAGAGTTCCTTCCGTACCGCTTTCTGAGTGAAGCGTACATCTGGCATGGAACTCTCACACCGCAGGATTATTGGCGGCGTGGCACCCCCATCGTCGAGTGTCGAGTTAGAGGCAAAGAGAGAACCGAGGAGGTCGGCTTTTTCTTTAGCGCTGTGGGCCAAGGAGTTATCCGGCTTGCGTAGGGCAGGAAGAGATGACTGACAGAAGTTGCCTTCAGCAGCCTTGGCAAGAGACCAAAAAGCTCTACTTCCAGAAGGAAAACTGGCTAGTTGGTCGCCAATTTTGCTGATGTGGGCTGCTCTAGCTTTGGCAATGACCTTTTTGCTGGACCTCGACGCACTATTCAGCTTTTTCTTTAGGATGACAGCATCAGGATCGTGACATGCCTGTGCTTCGGTCCATAATTTGTGGGCGGTTTGTTTTGAGCGTGACGCTTCCGCACAAGATTTATCAAACCATGGACGACTGCGGCCTCCGACGCGCACAACAGAGCTTGGAATAAAGCATTCCATGCCCTGCTGCACTACTTCGGTGACAGAGTCTGCACAGGTGTCAATGTCATCCGTAGAAAAACAAAGCTGTTTCCAGGGATAGGATGCGAAAAATTCACGCAATTCATCCCAATCAGCAGACCTGTAATGCCAAACATTACGCTTGCCGGCTGGAACAAATCGGTTGCGATCAAGGTTTGGCGTCTTTGTGCGTACCAGGCAATGGTCTGAGCGGCCAAGAGGCGTTCGACCGTTACCTGGTACTGGTCTGGGTGCGAGGTTAAAAAGAGGTCCAACAAGGAAGGATCATGGCACTCAACATCCGGGATTCTGGTTGGTCCAGTCACCAGTTGAGTTAAGCCGTGAGCTGAGGCAAGTTCGTAGGCAACACGACCTGCATGGTTGGTCGACCTGGAACCGAGCCACTCAGCGTGGTGAGCGTTACAATCTCCAAGTACCACCAACTCAGCAGAAGTGTGTTGCTGGAATACTCTGTCAGCCCCATCTGCGATGTGCTCGAATAGTCGCGTTGTCTCCGCGTCCCCGCTGTGTGACCTGTAGAGGCATGCGTATATTCTGGTTTTACCTCCGTGGTCTATACGCAGCCACAGAGTGGACAGGTCACGGTCTTCAAGACCAGAAATACGGCGAAAACAAATATCATCCCGGACATATACACAAACCCCGGCACGACGCATAAAAGTATGCTCGAGATTGTATCCCGGGTATAATAGGTAGGACGTATCAACCGGGTCTGATATTTGTGTCTCCGTTAAAAAGAGCAGGGCAGGCTTGGCAGATTCAAGGTGGAAGTGAACCTCATTGAGATTGACATGTAGACCCCTTATATTGCAGAAATCCACTTGAAACGTGGATTTTGTAGCCGCTGTTGATACGCTCTTTTGTTTTGTTCTGGCCATAGGATAAAAAATAAAGTGGAGGAAGAAGAACAGCACGTAATGACACCCCATCACAAGAGAAAAGAAGTTGCAGGTAAGTGTGCAGTCAGTCACACCAAGATAGCTTTAGTAAATGATAATTTTTTACTTCAACCCCCGCAAGAATACTGGAAGTGTAGGGTAGCGTAGGGCCATTTTGTAGTGCTATTCAGAGATGCTAGCGGTCGTATATTTTGCTACATAGAATATAATATATACTGGTCTCATAGAACTCTCAAGATGAATCTATAATTTAGTGACCCAAAATACACACCTAAAGCACATCGTACAACTCTACTTTTCAAAAACTAACGTCATCTTTCAAACGCTCGCTCATTAGTAAAATGTCGAAGGAAGATTATAAAACGAATATCACCCTATTAATCTTAAAGGTTTAGACTTAAGAGATGCAACTAATAAAACGAACAGCGTGGATGGAATAGTCTCTGAAATCTATATGATTGTGAATTACTTTAGTGGCCTTGATTTAGCTGGTAAAATTGGAAATGGGAAAGTAAACGACAGGTGCGCAAAAGCAATCACAATAAAGACAAATCAACCTAATTTTTTTACGCGAATTTCAAGATTATTTCAAGTTGTTCAATTTCATTACTACACATTTTTGTAACTGTAATGGATTAATAAGAAAAGAGCGGAGAGAAAAAACTACACAAAATCACAATGTGTAAAGTTTTGACATTATAAAATTGAAATAAAACAAATTCCAGTGATTCTTCGAACACGTGTTATGCGAGCAATACCCGTTGGTTTCATAACTTTTTGACAAGTTTTATAAAAACAATTCATACTTCAACAGAATAATTATTATTATTATTATACACTGTAATGGACAGATATAAAAAAATATCGGAAAAGAAAAACCTGAACGAAAACAGAAAGTATTAAATGTTAAAATAATTAAATTAAAAAAATGAAAATTTCAATGATTCTGCTGACACGTATGATACTTACTATAGGTATAGATTGTAGAGCAATAGGTTCTCTCGTACAAGCCTCTGGCAGCATTTCAGCTAACCTATAAATCGTATGACAAGTAGTAATAGTGCATATAATCCTCCAACTATAATCTGATACAAACAGTTCTGCGAAGTCTCATTCATGGCTGCGAAAGTGGGTCATTTCAAAATAAGATTCATGTGCAGAAAGTTTTTGCAATAAGATTTTTCTTTGCTGAGCAAAACATTTTGAAAGATAAAGATATCTACATATTTGAAACAATGATTATTCAAATAGGTGTAAGTATTTACTATTCCCTAAAACAAGTGAAAACTAATTAAGATAATCGGGACGGACCCAAGGGCCAGAGCTGATCAACGTTGAAGTGGATTCTTACACAATTTTCTCGTTATGTTTTTTAAACAATAAAAAACCATTATTGTTTAAATATCCTTTCTGGTATGAATACATACCCTGTTCCAAGGATAACAACATTGTTGAGAGAAAATGTTTATAGCTTGCAACACAGGATGTAATCGTGGTAATTCGATGAAAATGAAATTAAAGTCTGCCAGTCAGTTTTAAAACTAACACTCGTGGCTCACGTAGCGGTTAGCTAAGTTTGTTTATAGTCCTTGAATTTTTAATATACAAGGTGTTTACAAAAAGTATAGTATACTCATATCAGTACTTTAGTATTAGACTTATGGGGGTGCATCTTCCCGTGAAATTGATTCAAAGAGAAGAAATTCTTTCTTTTCAAATCAAATCAATGTATGAACGAAATCGGGCGAGGATGTATGAAGAATGTAATAAAGTGAAGAGAAGTAGTCTCTACCTGCTACGCCGGGAACAAGGCATTATACTGTATATATACAAGTTTCTTTTTTATGATAGTGAGTGACAAGACGAGCAAATCAGGTGCCTGATGGTAAGCATCATGATTGCCCATATCAGACACAGTGCACCCAGTGTTTTAAAGTTCAAAATTCTGCGCGGCATTCTGCAGGGGGACCCCAGGCGTCCTCCTGCAAAAGAGGCCTACCACTACATACCAGTATGTGATATGCAATTTTCAGTCTTCTGTTAAGCATTTTTGCGCATTTTAACATACCCTGGAGTAACGATATATGCAAGGGAGTAGTTGGAGAAGGAGAACACAGGATCAAGTTGAGTGGCGTGCCTGGCCTATGTCCAGCAGTGGACGATCATGGGCTGATGATGATGATAACATACCCATCTTTGCTTACATTTTTGGTCTCGATTTGGGGTTTAACAATAATAGTCGATAGAAATTAGGATCGCATTCATAGTTTATTAGTAAACGTTACTTTAAGGTAGGTGCAGCTAATAAAAGGGGTTCCCTATTCATTCGCATACTATTATTAGCCATAATTTTACAACTCATAAAATTTTAAGCCATAATATATGTAATAGCTAATGGTCACCAGTCATAACGTCAATACTCCTATTATAAATTGTTATAGTTATAGTTGTCCTAACATTTGAAACCTATAATATGATATGTCCTAACCATTGGTAACCATATTATTTTATGCCATAATCCTAACATGTCCTAACTATTGATATCACTAAAATAATGTGCCATAATCATATATTGCTCGAATGTTAACTTTGTCATAATATAAATTAAACCTAACCTAACCAATAGAATTTTGAATGTTCTTAACTCAATAACGTATTAAACATCTTTTCTATGTAGCAAACTGTTGATATATCACATTGCTATAAGAAAATATTATAGTGAGGCTTACTGATTATGAATAAAAATGAAGGTAGTTTCATTGTTATTATAAAAATAACACAAAGTCAAATTTTAGTGTTAATATTAATTTGGAACTACATATCATAACACTGTACCAAAAATACTCTTCTAAATAAAGTGATTGGAATAAAATTTGAATTTGTAGAATTTGTAAACATACTTATTAAACAATATTCAGGACAACACTACAATATACCTCACTTGCAAAAATACATACAATACCGATTATAATAGCAATTATGAACAATGAAAATTAGGACATACACCATTATTAACTAAAAAATTATACATAACAACCATTATGACAACTAACAATAGGAATAAAAACTATTATACACAAAAATATTATAGCAATCAAATTTTAGGACAATTTATCAGTATTACTACAAAAAAATATGTATTTCCAATATTATGACTAGAGGAGGTTATGACAAATGATGTATGCGAAAAGTTTTTATGACAAAAGACATTATGCGAATCAATAGGACACCAATAAAAGGCAGAAATAATTTAATGTAAGATTTTCAGATTATGGGGGATTATAATTTCCTAAATATGGAAAAAATATAGTATAGTATATAATTTTCCACTCAATTATTGTTTGTGGTTGGCTCTCAATGTGGCCATTATTTGCGAAAAAATATATTTAGTTGATGAAAACTGTATGGCTTTATCACATTAAAAAAAAATTGTTAAAATAATATTATGAGGTTATTTTTATGTTTTTTGTAAATATGAACAAAACCATACGGTTTCTATTAACCAAATATATTTTTGCGCAAATAATAGCCAGATTAAGAGCCAACGACAAACAATTGAGTGGAAAATTAATCTCTATTTCTCCATATTAAATAAATTTAATTTTGTATGGATGAGAACCCCCATTAATCAAAAATAATTTACATAACATACATTCACGCCTTTTTCCCGAAGGGGTAGGCAGAGGTGTACCCAGGACTCAGTCCCATAGTAGATACACCCACATTTCGCCAGTATGTTATTGGTCCCATGTAATAGGTGGCGAGCCTATTGCCATCTACCGGGCACAGTTCCAGACTCCAGGCAGTTATTGAGATAATTCCTAATGGAAAAATCCAATATTTGACACTTTGCCTGACCTGGGGATCGAACCCGGGACCTCTTGATTGGCAGTCGAGCATGCGCCCTCTACGCCACCGAGGCAGAGGAAAATAATTTACAGTTAATAATATTATAATGTTTGTCTGAAAATCCCAAAGTTAAAAACGCATGAAACGAGAATCGAAGCAAACGTGACGAATAACAGTCAACCCACATTCCCAAGGTTTGGAGAATACGTGCGAATTTAAAATAGAACTAACCAGAGGCAATGTGCTCCGACTTGTGAACAGTTTTGGCACTAATTGTGTGATGACCCCGTTATGTTGACCTGAAGTGAATTAATACATTAACACCCGACAGACACCTCGTTTTTAGAAACAATACTGAGCGAAGTTCCAATAATACTAAATACTCCAGTGTTACGTTTTCCTGCTCAGTACGCAGTCAAAACAACATGGCTCATAATATAATTAGTCACATCTTAGCTACTAGAGTCATTAGGGAAAAAATATTTATAGAATAAAACGTATATTTTCGTAGATTTTTTTAAAACTAAGAATAAGGCCTGACAGAAAATGGATTTAAATTAGCCTTTTGATGTCGCTACAAGCGATTCAATGTCATTGCGCTACAATCATTTATTTTCACATTATAAAATTATTATGACGAGACACAAATTAAACGAGTAGGTATGTTCTGGCTCTACACACAACACAAAATTAATGGCCTATTTTGTCCCATTATAATTATTTGTTAGTATCTATAGTTATTCAAATAAATACAATCTCTTGATGACGTGACATGACATGACGTCATAAATACTTAAATGACGTCAGTTTATCTAAAATTGCATGCTCATAAAAGGCCCGACGAGACATTTACGATTCCCTCTCGGTTATCGTGTGCAAAGGAAAGAAAATTCTATAATAGTAGAATCGTGCAACGACCGCGAATGTTCTAAACTACTTGTGTAGTAAGAAGCACAATATTATGGATGATCTACATATGACGTCAGAGGAACCAACGCGGGGGCGCGTGACGTCTGCGTCAGCTGGATATCACGGTGCTACGGATACCTCGAAAATTTTATTATAAATCACTGCGATTATCATTAGGTATAAAATTCAGATATTACACGGACGTTTTACTGTAGGAGAAATTGCTCAATAAAGATCAATAGAAGATGTTGGAATCACTTGATTTTTTTAGTTTGTACAAAAATTGCTGGGCTTGGGCTGGGATTTGATGAAATATATGACAGTCCTGAGGATAAAATCAATAATAAGGTAGCAGAGATAACGCAACTGAATAATGAAACTCCCTTAAGGTTTATCAAACAAGGGGAGGGTGTTCCAAAGTAGCGTTGATGTTGGATTGCTGCATCCATATCAATATTGATTAGTTTATGGACTACTAGCTGTGCCCCGCGGTTTCTCCCGCGTAGATATCATACATTCACGCCTTTTTCCCGAAGGGGTAGGCAGAGGTGTACCCAGGACTCAGTCCCATAGTAGATACACCCACAGATATCCCGCGTAGATATCATATCATAATATATAAGGATATAAATTATTCTATGTGTTATGCCAGGTTCTAAGCTATCGACATACCGAATTTCAGCCCAGTCGGTTCAGCTGTTTTGGCGTGAACGAGTAACAAACATCCATCCATCCTCACAAACTTACATTTATAATATAATTTATAACTTACAATCTTAAACCTCAGTACAATATTAATATACCCAGTTTCGGCATACAAAGTAATAAATCTACTAATTAAAAGGCACCGATTACTATTATGCGGAATCTTTGAGCTTTAGTGCGCTTTGGACAAGTTGTACATTATATTGAATGGGTTTGAGAAGACGTCGGCTGGCCGACAGCCAAATGGGGGTAAGGGACAGAACCCAGGGGAGCGCCGGCGCCGAACCTAGGCTAGACAACAATAATTTATATGTTGTATTATGCCGTTAAAGTAATTTTGGGAAAAGAGAGGGGAACATATTTATTAACGACTGCAAAACAGATAACATTTATGAAGTATGAGGTCAGTATTTAAAAAAAAATTACTTCGTCGACTCCCTCAACTGCCTCGGTGGCGTAGTAGGCGTATGCTCAACTGCCGCTCAGGAGTTCCCGGGTTCGATCGCCAGGTCAGGCAACGTGTTAAATATTGGATTTTTCCATCTCAATAACTGCATGGAGTCTTGAACAGTAGTCTTGTAGACAATAGGCTCGCCCCCTATTACATGCTGGCGAAATGTGGGTGTGCCTACTATAAGACTGATTCCTGGATACACCTCTGCCTAACCCTTCGGAAAAAAGGCGTGATTGTACCTATGTATTTCCTTCCGTTTTTTTTTTACAAAAAAAGACACAGATCTAACACATGATGATGAGTTATCGCTGCACCTTGAGAAAGTAAACTTCATTTTAAAAATAACCAAGCAAAACTGCGATGAGAAACGAGGTCAGTTTGTGCTGAGGAATGAACTGTCCCACTATATAATATACAAACAGATCAGTTATTATTGTAAATGCTGTGTTTGCGAAACACAAATTAAGTAGGTACAGATTAAGATAAACAAATAAAAATATTTTTCATATTTTTGGCGTTAAGTACATAGGTACATTGTGAGAATAAGAATAAGACGAGAACGAAGAGTACGCGGGTGAAACCGCGGGGCACAGCTAGTCTCTTTATACTTATTCAGCATATAATGATGATGATGATGAAGTGATAGTTAAATTTTTATTTGAATGTTATAATGTATTGTGTTGGCGATCAACAAGTTTTTTCAATGAAAATAAACCCCAAGAATCACGTAAATAATACTGCCTATTAACATATTCTTGGACTGTCATAGTAAGATAGCTAAATAGCAAGGTGGGTGATCTCAACCAAATAGTTTCCAAGTCTTGCATGTTACATTAAGGAGTTAAAACATTGTTTATTTTGGACGGCTACGAGTTCTAATCAATGATGTTATCATACATTTAAACGTTTTTAATGGCATTCAGAGTGGTGATGAAACCCAGAAATATCCGAAATAAAAACATAACGTTAAAAAACTTGCTCACTGGGCTTGCTTTTAGATTCCGGATGGAGTATAAAGTAGGTAAGTTTTAATTTATTATTTTGTAGAATTAGGAAGAGTTGTAGCAATGCCCAATGTTGCTTTTAGATTCCGGATGAAGTGTCAAGTAGGGAAGTTTTAATTTATTATTTTGTAGAATTAGGAAGAGTTGTAGCAATGCCCAATGTTGCTTTTAGATTCCGGATGAAGTGTAAAGTAGGGAAGTTTTAATTTATTATTTTGTAGAATTAGGAAGAGTTGTAGCAATGCCCAATGTTGCTTTTAGATTCCGGATGAAGTGTAAAGTAGGGAAGTTTTAATTTATTATTTTGTAGAATTAGGAAGAGTTGTAGCAATGCCCAGTGTAAAAGACAACTTTTAACAATCTGTAATTTATATGCCCTGGTTTGTGTGTAAAGATTTGTACAGTAAGGCTTTTACCTCGAGGTTAACGTCCCTTAAATAATAATAAAATATTAGCTTTAAATTATTATTACCTTATATACCTAAGCTTTAAAATATTTATTAAACCAATGTTAAGTAACCACTACTCATGATACCACACAACCTAAAAACGCTTCTTTGCGATTGATAAAGATAATTAAATATTTTTGTTTGCTATTTACAATTAAAGAAAGTCTTGCTCCAACAACAGCTAAGCTAACAATAACAGCTAATGTTCGAAGATCAAAGAAATCTAGTTAAATCATAGAATCAGTGCATTTGAGCGACACCGCGGCCGACGTGCTGTCACATAATATTGATTGACGGTGGAAACACTACTGACTGGACGGTTTAGATATACAAACTGCAATAAACAGATCGATTTGAATAAATTAGATGTAGCAAAGGCTTTTGCCTTTGCAATATCTTTGCTGTGTCCCGCGGTTCCACCCGCGTAGTCTTCGTTCCCGTGGGAATAATGGGATAAAAGTATTTTTATGTTATTCCAGGGTCTAAACAATCTATATACCGAATTTCAGCACAATCGGTTCGATATTTTTGGCGTGAAACAGTAACAAACATCCACCCATCCATCCATCATTCTCACAAACTTTCGTATTTATAAAATTAGTAGGATCTTTTGTTAACGCTACAGAGATTTCAAACGAATCTTGATTCTGACACGAAGTCACTGTGTTAGCTGTTCGAAGTTAGAACAAAGCTTAATCTTTACGTTCGCCCGTGATCACATTTACGAGTTGTATTTATAAAGTCATAATTCGGGTAAAACATCTACTTTCAAAAAATTTTAAGATAAGTACTTATTTTCAGGCAATTTTTTTTATAAAAGACCGGATACTTCAGTGATTGACAGCGCTCAGTGCACTAGACTGAAGCATATAGCTGTAACGCCCCCGAAATTATATTTTTGGCGTCGAACCAACACCGATAAAGCTGAGTGACTGAATGTACTACATGTTACAGCGAATAGGTAAGACTGTCACGTAAACTAGATCAAACATGCCAAAATGTTAAGAAGTCAACCTCAAAAAATTGATTGATTTAATGTCACAAATGATTAATATGATAAAAAAAAAACAGTAACAGATACCTTAGTAACAAAGCCATATGTGGGGAACTGCCTATATTGATCAAATAAAATGAAACCAAGTCCAACAAAATTGCTACGATAACTTAATACGCGTAATACACTTTAATTAAACCTGAATTTAGGTTTAAACAAAAAACTCAAAACAAAAGCAGTAAAAAGTAAACAAAACACCCATCGATCAAACGAATACCAAAATTTTTATTGCGGAACGCGGAAGTAGCTTCGACACATTGCGTGAGCACAGATAATGGAAAACTTATGAAAATCTGATAAAATCGGAAAAGGCAATAAATATCCTGCTTATTATCCTTCCAAAACATAATTTGTATTTTATTAGTATTTGCATTTATTTAATCAAATAAGAAACCAGGTTATATTAGAAATTATTTTTATATT
Source organism: Hemistola chrysoprasaria (assembly GCA_947063395.1). Lineage (NCBI taxonomy): Eukaryota > Metazoa > Arthropoda > Insecta > Lepidoptera > Geometridae > Hemistola > Hemistola chrysoprasaria. Next base: position 15,343,671 of record OX346716.1, on the reverse strand, counting down.
GATCACTTAATTAATCGTACTTGTAAAGACAGATTAATAAATAATCTCAAACTTGGGGTTACACGATACATGTAATTTCATAATACAGCAGACATGGAGATGAAAATGTAAGCTTGTAAAATATTGCGAACATATCAAATAATTTGTATATAATAAATTACAAGCAGCATACATAAGATTGCGTATATTATGAGACTTTCTTAAAAAAATAAAATACGACAGATAAACACCCGAATAACATTTAGATGATAATATTAAAATATCACAACTCATAATATTAACATTACTCGTTGCAAATCCAATATCAAGACAGCAAATCAATTAACAAGACAATCTTTTAAGAAAACATCTTAAAATTCATTCTGCATAGAAAAGAAAGTAAAAAAAAAAGAAAATTCATAAACCCAACCAGAATAAATCGTCTAAAACTATCATCCCTGGTGTTTATTTCCATAAAACAAGCTGCAAACTAGCACATATTTTAGAAAACCTTAGAGAATAGAAACAAATCGCTAAAGGGTCGTAATATATTATGAGAATGATAAAGGTTTCATTAATTGCCACCATAAAAATGTCTTTTACATAAAAGTTTTTTATGAATGTGAAAATTAATTTACGACAAACAATATACATAAATCGGAAACTAGATTGGGTGAGCACATAAAATAACAAAATGAGATAAAACTTAGAAAAAAATTAAACAACTCTGAGGCTTTAAGAGCTAAAAATCTACATGAATATGTTTTGATCTTTTCACCAAGCATAACTATATTTAAATTGTATCAAAAAATATAAAAAAATTCCCTGATGTCATGTCCCAAGTAAATAACAACGTGCGCGCGTGCGGACGCGTTACCCCGCATGACAAACAAAACTGATTCGGAACATCGTAAATTATATGCATTTTATTTGTTGACTTGGTTGATTTTATAGGTCATGATGAAATTAGATCTGGAAAATGCAACTGCAATCGTAAACATAAATGCGTTTATGTTTAACACGATATAAAACGAATTCAATTTCAACCAATTCAGATAAACTAACTTTGCTTAAAAACGAAAGGTGAATTTAACTTTGCTCCTTAATGAGCATATATCGAAACTTTCACGCCCATACTCTTAAGAGTGGCAAAGGCTTGTGGACAAAGGTGCTAGTGTAGAGACACTAGCTCCTTTGCCCATATTCAGTATGTTCATAAACAGACTGCAAGATAAGTATTTGTAGCGACCCTAATAATGATAGCGTGAAATGCACCATTGCCAATTTCCATATCGTAAAACCCATCATGTATCAATTTTCAGTCATAATATCTAAATAACGATAAACGTTAAAGCGTTGTTTTGATGAAAAGTGTTCGAGCACACCTGTAGCTTTAGCAAAACGTTAAAAATAGACGTTGGAATGGTTTTGAGGTCGGCGTGGCGCATAAAGCATCCATCTTTATCGGCGTTTCTAAACAGTTTCACGTTCACAATGGATTTAACTTTCTGTGTCTTAACTGTACAGCAGAAACTATTTCAATAGGCTTTAATTATATTTTATTCGCATGGCGGGTGAATTTATTCATCATAAGGAATACTATGTATATAAAGTTCATTGTCATGGGTATCAAAATGTTCAACAGATTGATCAGAAACTAACCTTGTAACAACTGTATCGTAGCCTGGTACTCAGCGAGTTTCTCGTCCACATATCCCTCCTGCGACTGCTGCGCGATGATCTCCGCCGTGGAAGGTCCTCGTTCTTCTTCATCCTCCTCATAAATCATAGGTCGCGGCGGCGGAGGCGGTTCCAAAGGCACACCCGCGTAATCGTACTCGCGGACCGGTTCGTACGGCGAAGAATAATAGTACTCCGGGCTCTGGCCCAGTGTCGGGGACATCGGGTAAGGGGAGATGGAGAAATGGGAGCTCGGAGACTGCGATTGCTGGCGCAGATTATGTGGCGAATGTAACGGTCTGAAGGGTCTGGGTGAAGGATGGACGGGCGGTGGGGTGACTATGGCTGTGGAGTGTCTGGGACCTGAGATAAGCGGTGGAGGGCTTGGAGCCCATGGCGAGGGTGGACGGTAGTTGAGTGGGGAGGGAGGGCCTGGGGGCCGCGCACGCCCACGCCCCGGAGGCGGCTGAGACATCTCGCGGATTGATTCACGTCAACCCGGTGTCACGCCACCATGTGCATCGCTGCAACAATAGATTACAATTGTTAGCATGATGTATTAGCTTAATGTAACTGTCTATGAGCATAATGAAATAGCCAAAAATTTGAGAAAATGGGTAGCTGTCATGACGCCATAGTCCATGGACATTAGCGCTCTGGCCATTCATAAAGATCGTAGACAAATAATATGTATGGATTTTAAAATGAACAATGCCTAATCGAATGCTTATAAAAAATAAAGCAAGCCACAAGCAACACTTGTTAAGATAACAGACTACATGGGATATCCAAAAAACTTACAAAATGTAAAAACGTTCGATCAGGATGGCAAAACAATAAATGTAGATTAAGAAATAAAACAGAATCAGAACGGAACATCTGTTTGGAATCTATTTTGAAGGAATTCCTTTAGCTGAAAGGGTTACGAACTCATCACGTGAAGTACAAAACGTGTAAGTAGTACATTAACGTCTGTTTAATGTACCGTGTACTCGATTCCTCGATACTTTTATTGGGTTTGAACCATTCGTGTTTATTTGAAAAATTTACTGTAGTACGCTATTTCGGATTCATATCAGAGCTCAAGTTATAATGGTATACTCAAATTTAAATATACAAATATGACTGATTTGATGATCTGATGATGATGATATTGATGGTAGAGTTTGGGATTTGGAACTACGTCACAATGACTTGTTTTTTTGTAGTGGTAGGCCTCTTTAGCAGGGAGCCGCCTGGGGAAGTACCACACCTTTGCCAGTTATTCATCCGCCAAGCAGTAATGTGCAATCATTACTGTGTTCCGGTCTGAAGGGCAATGTTACCAGCGAAATTACTGGGCATGACGAGATTCAACAACTCATATCTCAGGGTGACAGGCGCAGTGCAGTGCCGCGCAGAATTTTGAACTTTAATACACTGGGTGGCACTGTGTCTGATATGGGCAATCATGATGCTTACCATCAGGCACCTGATTTGCTCGACTTGTCACTCGCTATCATAAAAAAAAAAAAAAAAAAAAAACAACAAAGCTATATCGTGAAAGTGATGGAATTCATCAGATATTTACAATGTATAAAATCTCATGCAAGGTTTACTCTAAGGAATTCTTTATCTTTAGACAGTATATTTTTTTCAATCCAGTATTCTTTGAGAAACCAATTTTTCTACGATTTCGTTGTTTCGTTCATGTAATATTAGATTTTTAGTTTAGAGAAATACAAATATAGAAGACCTAAATAACATGATTAGCCTTGACGCCTCATGCACGGTTGCACTGTGACTCTGAAAGATCTGTTAAATTATAAATTAATTACATTGGACTAACGCCAATGTCAGAAAAGCTAACTCTAAGAAAAAAATCGTTTCGACCAACGTGACCTACAGAAGTTAACCAAGCTATGGAAAACCTTTCCGAAGGAATATCCTTCCACCCGATCTAATTTATGCTTTTGTAAGAAGAATAGTTACTCTTTTACAAAGCATGTCGCGTCATGGCCCGATTAGACTCCTTGCAAACAATAACAAAGCCGTTTTTAGAATAGGCATTTTAGTAAGGCATTAGAAAGCTGAACGATTCCTACATACGTAAAAACATTTCTATCAACAATGTATCTAAACAATAGAGAAATTTATACACATGAATAAAATGTACATTTAGTCAATAGCTTACAAAATGGCTGCCCGCCAGACGGCATTAGGTCTCAAAAAAAAAAACACTTTTGGGCAATGCACGGTCTCCCTGGCCATCCTCCAACCATGCCAGCGTAAAGACCTCTTATGTAATACGAACAAGACTGGAGAGTAAACTCATGCCAACTCGATTGTTAAAATCATAATGATGAATGAGGGACAGGTGAATGATAGTAGGTACATGGATAAAAGAATGAAACCTAAAATTGAGTAAGTAATTTTGAAGTAGACTAAGGAAAACACGAATGTAAGTGATATAACTTTTAGCAAGTAGTCTAAAGTGTGGGCTAGCATCAAATTGGTTGAAGAAACATAATCTAAAGCTACACCCACGTTTCTCAAGAACTATCAAACACATGTGAATAGCATAAATTTGTAGCCATCATTATAACCGGAAACTTTACAAGCTATTTGTAAATCACAGACTTACAGGAAAATTGAAAAAAAAAAATGTTTTCGATAATTTACAACCTGTTGAAAGCTCTGATGTAAATATTGCCAAAATTATAAACAAGGATTGACATCATCGCGACTTAAACAGAATCATGACAGAAGCTAATTGCCGACCTTGGCTTATATTAGATGCATCCATCACTCAGATAGCAAAACGTCTAATATAAAGTGCTACAAACAATGCTATTATCAAACAAAACATCACACGTCACAAGTTAAGGTTTTTTGAAACAGAATTAGCTTTCATCATGAACCGACTGGAAAAGAATTTAGTTCTAATTCGGTCGATTATATCACTGGACCATCGCTGCAGAATGCTGACGCTGGTATTAAAATAACTTGACTATTGACTCCAGATTGCTAACTGACTGAGATTGACATGATAGTCTAGAAAAATCTAATAACGGGAGATGATCAAGCCAATTTGTGTTTAGTGACGCGAGGAAACTAAAAAAATCTTAATTCCTACGCGACTAGTCTTCCAAGATATTACAATTACACAAACATAAATATCTCGAGACATACTCGTAATAATTCTTTTTTTTTTTTAATGTTGCTGGCAACTGTATAGTCTACAGGTGCTTATGCGATTGTTGCATCAACATTAAATTTTCTAATTCCACCTCCAGTTCAATGACCGTCCTCCTCGTAATAGCGCTTTCAGTAGAGTCGTAATCATACAAGAAAAATACATTAGACGGAAAGCTTTACAAAATTATTTTCCCCACAACCGTGACGAAATATTAAAATCTTGCCCTTGATGTAAAAATCACAAATCTAAGACAATGTTACCATGGAATTGTGTAACCAGCAGAAACCTCGTGTGTGTATTCAAAGTATTTTTGTTGGAGCCGTCAGAATTATTTTGGGGACCGATTCAGTTTTGTTATTCAAATGTCCTGCTATAAAATTATAACATAAGATTATGGTAGTGGTATGCGGTAAGTTTTGATTACGATGAAATATAAGATCATTTAGAATTAAGCACACAAATTTAGGTATTATATTAAAGGCGGTAGTAGGAAGAGTAATGGCAAATGAACCGATGGTACACGTTGACGACACATTAGTTGAAAACGACAATTTCACATTTTCAAACTGTTCAATAACTAAACGAGACGATAGTATAGTTTGGCGGATGGCCAGTTATGCGTGGGTTAACCGAATCTCGTGAACTTCAATTTTTTGCGGCTGTTTCTACGCCTGCATAATGCAAACGGTCAGACATGTTATAGAAGGTCATAGGCACAAAATATCTCTCCTCTTTGAAAAAATCATGATTCTAGAAGTGCATAGAGAGTGCATGAATTAACTTTTTGACGACACTGAACTACTTCCCATTTCTAAATCTTATGCAATACTGACTACAGTTGTTAATCACGATCGTAATGATAATATTGTGACTTTCATTCAGAAGGATTAGCGGCTAGAAGCTACTAGTATATAAATCAGAATGTCTGTTTGCAGATGGAATTGTTCAAATTTTAGTCTGTTTTACAGAAATTGTTGGTAGAGCGGACAGGGACTCGAAAGGTAGTAGCTAGTTATAGTAAATGCTGAATCAAAAAAATGCATAGCTCGCCACCCCATTATTATGTAAACTTTGAACACTTGATAAGTTAATCAACCATCGTTATATCATATGCTAAAAATGTTGTGTACATTACAAGCTTTACGATGATAATTGTAATAAAGTTAGTAATATAGTAAACAATACCTACATCAATAAAAAAAATGTCTCAGGCATGTAATCCCACTTATTTTTTTAAGTTATGAATCCACAAGTTTAAGTAAGTAATGATCGATATTACGTAGACTCGGCTTAGACGAAAATTAGGTGTAGCGGTAATTAAAATTGATTAACCAACTGATGCGAAGGTTGTTTTGGTTATAACTGTTAGTGAGATAGGGAATGATGGAACTAACTTGTGATGACGAAACCAATTTGTTTTTGCGGAAGTAAACACCGAAACTGGTGTGTGTAACTTTTTCACTAGGATACAGGAATTTATTCTTGTATCCTAGTACGTACTACGTACCACGTAGACATAAATTCCCTACAACACCTTTAGGTGTAGGGAATTTATGCCTACATGAAACTCGTTTGTTGATTTTGAAACTTATTTTTATGAGTTTGCTTAGTATGGTACGAAAGGCCCATATAACAGAATTTAAAAATAAATGAAAAAACGAATTCTTCATGGTGTAGGCAAAGCGAAATTAACGCTAAGCAGATTTTTTCCCTTCAACTTTTATAGTTTTTGTGAAGAATGCTATGGTAGCTCTATTAAACACAGAGCTAACAAAAATTATATTGTACTACAGAATGGGAATCAAAATGTTGTTAATTATTATTAAAAGATCTCTAGAAAAGATTTTGTAGTGGTAGGCCTCTTTAACAGGGGGCCGCCTGGGGAAGTACCACACCTTTGCCAGTTATTCATCCGCCAAGCAGTAATGTGCAAACATTACTGTGTTCCGGACTGAAGGGCAATGTTACCAGCGAAATTACTGGGCATGATGAGATTCAACCACTAATATCTCAGGGTGACACGCGCAGTGAAGTGCCGCGCAGATATTTGAAATTTAAAACACTGGGTGGCATTGTGTCTGATATGGGCAATCATGATGCATACCATCAGGCACCTGATTTGTTCGTCTTGTCATTCATTATCATATAAAAAAAAGAATCTCTAGAAAACCTTATTATGTCCTCGTTTCATGAAAATTATAGCTTTGATATTATGAAAATCATAATTGCTGCCATTAAACTGAATTTAAATGATACTTTAAGTAATAAATCTTGAGGATTAACCTAAATAACATTACAGGAATCCGATGATGTCCCACGGAAGGGTTGGTTAATACTAAATTCGGTTGGTTAATACTAAATTCGGTTGGTTAATACTAAATTCGCGTGACTATCGATATTTATTATCCCCCGAATCGAAATTAAGGCAGCAGTGTTCGCAATAATAGGGGAATCACCATGTTCAGTAAGTTCATTCTATTTACGAATTATCTTTTGATTTTTAAACGTTGAGGTAAAATATACTTTAGGATTCATAGTAGGTACATAATGGGCCTTTTGGGCTAATCGACTTTTCAACCAATTTCTCTATTAAGAAATTCTGAGATGCGTTTAAGAAATTTTAGTAGACTACAGAATTATGAAATTCATGTAACCAACGTAATGAAAGACCTAATTTTACATGACCTCTATTTTATAAGAGTGATCCTAAATTCATTATTTATTTATCTTATATTATCATATATTGAGGCTAAATTCCACTAATATCTAGATATTTCAGCTTACTGTTCTAGGAAAACGTTCTGGGAAATTTTTAAAGAACACGTTTTTCTCGAGATGAGTAAAATCAATACAGGCAATATCTCAAGTGGTATATAGAGTCCAGACTTCCATATTACACGAGTCTCCTCAAACAAGCGACGCAATGCGGAACTTTAACACTAGAAAACACAGCAAAGAATACGTTTAATACTTTGTTGTTAAACACAATAGCACTTAGAAAGCTGTACTATGTTAGAAGCTTTTCCGCGTGGAAAATTTGAGGTTAGAATAACGCCGGTGATAAAGGTGAGTACAGGAAATGTGCCAAATGAATGTATAACGATAACCGTGCAGGAATGACGGGTAAAATAATTTTGGAACGGCAGGCCGACATGTTGAAACTCAATACTCCCGCTCCAGGCGTCGTCGACGCCTGCCGCTCCAGGGTTAGCTGTCCATCCACATTCACATATCTCGTAACAAGCGTAAAAGCATTCCACAACACTACATTACCGGTAAAATATAAAACGTTTGACGGTTCACAACACTGTTCACTTTTCCGACGGGTAGGTTCGAATTTTAAATTCACTGGTTTTTTATTATTTTCACGGACGTGTTCCAAATATGGTATTCGGAAATAGTTGGGGAAATGTTTGTTTGTTCTGATGCCGATGTCGGTGTGACCTTACCGAGTGAAAAGCGAACGTTCGGTAACCGCGCGGTCGCGGTCTTGCGATGCTTGGGGAGTATCGGAGCGGCAGTTAGCGTTGGACTGAGGCGGGCGGGCGGATTCGGCCGCGTTCGGCGCTATTCGGCCACCTTTATATTTAGAATTTGGCTCTCTCCCCGGTTTTATATAGCAGTGAGTACATCGCGTATAAAGCGTATTCGAGATGCGGTCTCCGCCTCTATATGTATATATAGGAATTACGACTTTTTATTGAGTGGATTGTAAATTTTTGCAACCGTCCGTTGGTAGTTGGTACGGGATGGCCGATATTTCTGGGCGGTGGATTTTTTTTGGCAACGTTGGAAAATTCTCACCCACACGTTGCATAGTTCGCCTTGTCAATAACGAATAAATATTGTAAGGAGATGAACATGCAGAAAGGTAATCAAGGATCATAAAGGTATTCAACCACTGACTAAGGAATAACGACTATACATCAGAAACGTGCTAGCGCAAGCGGTCGTCGAAAGTTGAGTCATATTATTATTAAGTACTGTAATATCTTTAGGATGGTACGTATACTAAACGGCGAGCACCGAAATTTTTAGGATAATCTTTTCTTCCTGTTATGTTTTAGTGGCGTGAGCAGCAGTTTATTTCAGAGTTAGCAATCAAACAAGGTTATATATTATATCGAATCACACAGAAATTGATATATTCCTTCCAAAACTGAGTCAATTTGTTCAGAATATTAAACTCATTCTCCAGATTAGGCCAAGTCAATCTGACCCGTGTCAGAGCGGCTTGGTAGAAATAAAATTGTGTTAGTTTATTAATGTTAGTTTTACATAATCACTAGTAGATAATATGCATAACGTGTTGTTAGTTGTTAGTATCTTTTGATCACGTTTTCCGCGACATAGTACGCTAGTGTTCCTTTTATTATATTTTGGACTTTGGATTAGCGGTTTGCACATTGTTTTACGTTACAATCAAGAGTTAAATTTCTTGTTTTTAAGTACTATTATATGTATGTGGTCGTAATGTGTATTGTGCATTAAATAAATTATAATTATAGTTTTCAACAAAAAGCTTTTAATGGCGAAAATAGAGGACTCTACTTTTTAATGTCTTCACAACTAATCTGATTTTATTGCGCCATATTGTGTTTTAGAAATAGTACCTGTATATTATCATCATCAATGATGATTCATCATCATCTCAGCCGTAGGAAGTCCACTGGTGGACATTTAGGCCTATACGTTATGTGGGTACTAAACTCTAAACTTTGCGAATAGGACTCTGTCAATCTTCAAGAGTTCTTTACTGCCTCACTTGCATCATCTTGAACACGTCGAGAATCAATGCCGCTGTAGAAACTTTTCCGCTACGCCGTAGCAGCAAATAATCTACACATTTTAAACTTTATAAACCTTTTGAAGTTAGGCTGCGTATATTAAAGGTGTCGTGCGTACTGCGCAGGCAAAACGGATTACTTCAGACAGTTATAAAATTCTCCGCAAGCTTTACAGCTTCCTCTGTAGCAGGTTTATTCTATTGAATGGCTTAGGGTGAAATTTGATATGTAGGTAGGTAGCTTAGCCCCTGAAATAACTCATGGGGTATTTTCTCGATATTACCACGAACAATGTATACGCGGGTGAAACCGCGGGACACAGTTAGTAGTATGCGAAATTACTGGGCATGATGAGATTCAACAACTCATATCTCAGGGTGATAGGCGCAGTGCAGTGCCGCGAAGAATTTTGAATTTTAAAATACTGGGTGGCACTGTGTCTGATATGGGCAATCATGATGCTTACCATCAGGCATCTGATGAGCTCGTCTTGTCACTCACTATCATAAAAAAAAAAAAAAAAAAAAAAAAAAATGATAAATGCGAAAATTTGTGAGAAAGGATGTATGTTTTTTACTCTTTCACGAAAAACTACTGAAATTGGGCTGCTATTCAGTATGTTAGTCTAGAACTTTTTAGGTATATTTCTTGGCTTGCTGCGCGCGTTGGAGTCTTCTGTAAGTGTGGCAAACATCTAATTACCTATTAATAAATAAATAAATAAATAAATAAGACCCTGTTTACCTGTTTTTATCTTGATACTCCCACTGACTCCCACGTGGACGAAGACTACCTACGCGGGTGAAACCGCGGCACACAGCTAGTATCAGGTAGGTACAGCTATATACACGCTATACACAAAGAAGGGGGTGTGTCAGTGCCAGGTAGGTACCTACTGCTGTACCTATATACAGAACAAATCTAGGACTCTAGGGGCCTGTCCTAGGGGTTCAGCCTCAATACCCCAGTGGCCCCAGCAAATACGACTCAGATTTAAAGTTATTATTGTAAAATGTGTGTGTTTGGATTGAAACTATTCAATAGCTAATAAACTAATTAAATGGGCTTTGCATATTATTATATACCTATGCAAAACCCATATTATGGTAGGAAGAAAGTTATACAATTACTTTAAACTCTTGAACATCATAGAAAATTATTTTTCTGTTTAGCATTTTTTGCAATATAAGAAGAGGTAAAGAATAGAATATATAAATAAACTTTATTTCCTAATATTTCAAACAAATAAATAGAAATAACATCAACTGTAATTTTAACTAATAACTGTAAGGACATTATTATTCGTAGGTAAACAGTAATCAGTGAAACTTTTATTCTGTGCAGTAAACAATAAAAACAAACATCCATAGAATAAGTCACTCTAACATTTCTTTTGTTCTGTGTAGTGTGTAGTAATGGATTAATTAGCATTCGAATTCATTGTCATGCGAATGCTTAAATAGCATTTAGCAAAATAAATGAAGTTGCGAAATTCTGTGAATGCGAATTTAGCGAATTCATCGCTTCATACGATCATGCAGCGGCAGCGTGCGCCGTGTGCTCTCCCTCGGCCGTCAGCCGTCGTAACCACGGGAGACTCGGAGACGGGAATACTCAATACTATATCTGTTTCACGTAACACTGATTGACCTCGTTACGTTCCAGTAGCGAGTGAAATTATGTAGGCGCGGTTAAGCAATTATTATCTTTAATTGCTTGTATTTAGGGTCGTATATTGAATGAACGTATATTTATGATTATATAAGTAAAAATTAATAGCAGGGCGGTGTTAAGTGCGAATTATCGTCTTAGGAAATAGCATAGCAATAGCTAATAGCATGATAAGTCTAATTCATTTGTAAGCTTATGAAATTAATGTGAAATCGCATTAATTATCACTAGTTCTGTGTCTCTAACTCTTTAACACTATGATCAGCTGCTGAGATCAGCTGATACCGTGAAACTTCATTCGCCACTGACCGAATCGACGTACCTAAGAACTCTTTGGAATCGACCGAATATTGTTTCGGAAGACCAAAAAAAAATAATGACGACATTATTTTGTAGATTGATTGTTGAAAGAAGGTAGTTTTCTAATAATATTTTAAAAGTTATGAATACTGGGGATGATAGGGAGTTACTGTCTGTCTAGCCCTTGTTCTGTGGTCTAGCCAGTCCAGCAAAATCCTTCGACAATGGGCTTAAATAAATGAATAAATGGCAATGCTCAAATTGAAAAGTAAGAAAACATGTCAACCGTGCGGCCTCGATGTCTAGATGTCATTAAGTTCTCAGTTATCAGTGTCATTGTCAAGGTGTATGTCGTGTCAACATCGAGGAGGCTGGCCTGCTGTTCTGCTGTTCTGCCTAGGGATTGGTTTTTTTAAGCTCGATCCGATCTTCTGGATCGATACGGATCGTTACGCCTCGATCCGATCCGATATTGAAAAGATCGATCCGAAAAATTCCATACAAAAAATAAAACATAGTAACTATTAAATTTATACCATAATATATCACTTAATTCCTTCGACAATGGGCTTAAATAAATGAATAAAAGGCAATGCTCAAATTGAAAAGTAAGAAAACATGTCAACCGTGCGGCCTCGATGTCTAGATGTCATTAAGTTCTCAGTTATCAGTGTCATTGTCAAGGTGTATGTCGTGTCAACATCGAGGAGGCTGGCCTGCTGTTCTGCCTAGGGATTGGTTTTTTTAAGCTCGATCCAATCTTCTGGATCGATACGGATCGTTACGCCTCGATCCGATCCGATATTGAAAAGATCGATCCGAAAAATTCCATACAAAAAATAAAACATAGTAACTATTAAATTTATACCATATATCACTTAATTAATGATAAGAATTATTATTATAGTACAAAATTCCCAAAATAACATCCTGTTCACAATTCTTTTTGTGTTATTTTTATCCGCTGACTATAATTGCAAACGCCAATAGTAAAACTATGGTGTCAAGTAACACTTGTTTGTAATTTTACAATATAAATAGACTAAAATCCAAATTGTTATCAAAATTTGTCTAACTTGATTTATTATTGGGCGGTCCAATTACATTGCAAAGTATACTGTTTGGATTGTGATCCAATATTTGATGATTTGTATCGATCCGCGGATCAGATCGCATGCATTCGATCCGAGCAGAAAATCGATTGGATCATATGCCTCCGATCCGATCTTATTAAAGATCGGATCGGATCGGCGCATCCCTACTTACTGCTCTGCTCGTTCTGCTTAGTACTTAGTACTAATATAGTGATCTGTGGTTCTGCTGCATTCTACTGTGGGGGGCGAGTTGATATAACTACACAATTTTGTAATTGTTTGAAAACCACTTATTATTTATTTGTTTACTTATTTTGTTTCTGAATTGATTCTTTACATGAAAATGAGCCCCAAGTTGTAGTAAAATTATGTACGGTTAATCTTCGGAGCTCGTTATTTATTTTTGCGTCCACAAAACTTCTAAGTACCTACGAGGCAGTGAAATGTTGAATCCAGATATCAATGATTACCAGCTTACATCAATAATAACCGAGTGTTGTGGAGGTGTAGCCGTCGTTTACTCTGCTCTCTACAAGCCTAACAACCAGAATGTCGCAATCAAGAGGTATTTTGTGGATAAAAGCAAAGAGAAGGCCTCCTTGATTCAGGTAACTACTACACTACTATCTACTAACACCTATGAATGAATTACACGCTTTTTATGAAAGCAAAACGCCTGCCTCTTTGGTCTAGTGGTCGCTAACACTACTGCGTGCATAAGGTTTGATTCCCAGGTGGTGTAAAATGTTATTGGATTTTTCCATTAGGAATTTTCACAATAATTTGCCTCAAGTCTCAACTTTTGCCTGGTTAATCGCAATAAGCTCGCCCCCCATTACACCTCTGTCTAACTCTTCGGGAAACAAGATGTGATGTTATGTTTACATGTATTATTATAGCTCAGCAAATCTGAACCACTGTTTGAAGTTTCATCTTTTCAAGCTTCGAGAGAGAAGAAATAACTTTGCATTGGCATTACTCACACAATTTCAATAACCTTTGCCATAAAACCATGGAATTAATCACTAATAAAAAATTGAAATCCTTCAAACGAGACAAATTAAGAACATCTTAGATTTGCTGAACTGTATTGGTAATATTTTACAGCAAGACATCCAAACTCGTAAGGAACTCCAACATGCAAACATACTGCCATACTTAACATCATTTGTACATGGACGAGAGTTATATGTGGTCTCCCCTCTCATGTCATTTGGCTCGTGTCGGGACATCATAGACCAATACTTCCAAGAAGGCTTGCCAGAACTGGCCTGTGCTCTAATATTGAGAGATGTGCTATATGCATTGCAGTATTTACATAAACAACTTTATATTCATAGGTAAGTGAACTAACTTAAATAAATGGAGTCTTAGGTAAACGGATCCAAAATGAACATGATTGGTGTAGGGAACCAATAAGCCTCTTGGTCCTCCGTTCTATAGAGTCCAAGTAGCTAGCTAGAAATTAGCTGTACCACCCCACAGATGCGAGTACTCCACAACACAACCCGACTTGTGCTTGGTACAGATCCTTAGTGCCTTGGTGTGAAATACCGTCGCACCTTTGATAGTATTCTCAGCTTCTTTGCAGCTAACTGCACCTTGGAAGCAATATACGAGGTCAATAATTAACTTCTAGGAAAGTATGATTGTCTGTCCACCTTGTGGGTGGACGTCCTACGCTGCGCTTGCCGGTCCGTGGTCTTCATTCGGCAGGAAAACGATGGAGGCGGGCCGCTCGCAACCAGACTGAATGGAAATCTATGGGGGAGGCCTATGTTCAGCAGTGGACGTCCTGTGGCTGAGATGATGATGATGATGATGAGGAAAGTATGTTCCATCTTAGGCCACATCTTCACCTCACATCAGGTGGGATTGGGGTCAAACGCTGACATATTTAATAAAAAAAAAGAAACAGAATCCAAAAGAATGATAAAAGCTATGAAATCAAAAGTATAACCAAAATACTGGAACCCATTACATCCCGGCGTATAATTGAATGAATGAATGAATGAATGATAACTCTTTATCAGTACTACAATAATACAGAAAATAACAAGGAAGAAAACTTAAAACTTGCAGAGGAAGGAAACACCTACAGATTACAGATACCGAAGGCACAATTGAGTTAAAATCTAACATTTACACATGTTATAGATATGTTAATTGAATGAGAATGTTTTATAATAATCTCAGAGACATTTAATGATAATAATTAGAAGGTTGATTGTAGGGGTAGGCCTCTTTTGTAGGGGGCCACCTGGGGAAGTACCACACCTTTGCCAGTAATTCTTCCGCCAAACAGTAATGTGTAAACATTACTGTGTCTGGTCTGAAGTGCAATGTTACCAGCGAAATTACCGGGTATGATGAGGTTCAACAACTAATATATCAGTGTGACAGGTGCAGTGCAGTGATGTGCAGAATTTTTAATTTTAAAACACTGGGTGGCACTGTGTCTGATATGGGCAATCATGATGCTTACAATCAACCATCAGGCACCTGATTTGCTTGCCTTGTACTCACAATCATAAAAAAAAAATTAGAAAGTTGCCGCACAAATTGGATAATCCAATGCCTTAATATAAACACAATGAATTTTGGCTCATTTCATTTGTCAGAAGATGGAGCATGAAGAAGAGGAGAAGAGGGTTTTTCGCGCCTCTCAGTTTTATTCCCTCTCATGTTTAAATATTTGTTAAAGCAATAGGTAGTTTATCTCTTAAATTAGTCAATACATTTCAGAAGTGTAAGAGCAAGTCATATACTAATAGGCGCAGACGGCAACTCGCGGCTCTCAGGGTTGCGCTCTGCAGCCAGCCTCATGGTGGATGGTAGGAGACAGAGACATCTGTACCGCCTGCCTCCCTCGGACCATGACAACGCTAACCTTATGTGGCTCAGCCCTGAACTGTTGGAACAGGTATTTTAATATGCTTTTGATTAAATTTTACCAAGAGTTAACACTTGAGACATAAGTAGGTATGGAATTATGAAGTGCTGTCATTTAGCGACTTTGGCGCTAGATTGAGCGCTTTTTGATGTCCGTAACGTATTTGACAAATATGCACATAGGAGTTTGGTTTTCCACCGTTTGATACTATTAAAAAATGAGGTTCCATAGACCAACTAAAGTTACCAACATATCCCACCAGACAAGCAAGTTGAAGTGACAATGGGCAGAGCACATAGCATGTGAAACTGATGGCCGAATGGGCTATAAGGTTCTCGGATAGAGGCCACATACTGGCAAGCTCGGCATAGGACAACCACCCACACGGACAGAAGATCTAATAAAGGCAAGGGGACATACTGAATGCAAGCCACTTAAAACCGGATCACCGCTTTACATAGGCCTACCCTATAGATTCCCATCTATAGGGTAGGCCTATGTAAAAGCGGTGGAGTTCTCAGGCTGAGATGATGATTCAAGTAACATGAAAACTCATGGAACCACAAAGAAAACTATCATTATATAAGTATTATATTATCTAACTTTGGACGGGGGACGGGGTAGGTGAGTGTCGCTTCTTTACATAGTAATAGTTAGTATTCTTTGCTTATACTTACATTCATAAATTCCAGAATCTCAAAGGCTACGACGAGAAGTCTGACATATACTCGCTAGGCGTGGTTTGCTGCGAGCTGGGCAATGGCGCTGTACCATTTGCAGAAGTTCCTACTACATTGATGCTTACTGAGAAAGTGAGGGGCAGTCGGCCGCAGCTATTGGACTGTTCCACATTCCCACAACCTTTAGACGATGCTGAGATGAAAAGTGAGTAAAAACCAATGAAGGTAAAATAAAGAAAGTAAGTAACTGTAATTTCAACAATATAATGTCACCAGATAAAGAATCGTTAGTTTATAATCTCACTAAATTTATTACTCTCACTAAATTTATGACTGCCTCGGTGGCGTAGAGGGCGCATGCTCGACTGCCAATCAAGAGGTCCCGGGTTCGATCCCCAGGTCAGGCAGTGTTAAATATTGGATTTTTCCATAAGGAATTATCTGAATAACTGCCTGGAGTCTGGAACTGTGCCCGGTAGATGGCAATAGGCTCGCCCCCTATTACATGGGACCAATAACATACTGGTGAAATGTGCGTGTATCTACTATGGGACTGAGTCCTAGGTACACCTCTGCCTACCCCTTCGGGAAAAAGGCGTGAATGTATGCTTATGTTTTCTAAATTTATTATAGAATTTTGTATTTTAAAACACTGGGTGTCACTGTGTCTGGGTTCCCTATTCATTCGCATACTATTATTAGCCATAATTTTACAACTCATAAAATTTTAAGCCATAATATATGTAATAGCTAATGATCACCAGTCATAACGTCAATACTCCTATTATAACTTGTTATAATTTTAATTGTCCTAACATTTGAAACCTATAATATTATATGTCCTAACCATTGATAACCATATTATTTTATGCCATAATCCTAACATGTCCTAACTATTGATATCACTAAAATTATGTGTCATAATCATATATTGCTCGAATGTTAACTTTGTCATAATATAAATTAAACCTAACCTAACCAATAGAATTTTGAATGTTCTTAACTTATAACGTAGTAAACATCTTTTCTATGCAGCAAACTGTTGATATATTACATTGCTATAAAAAAATATTAAAGTATGGCGCTATTACTGATTATGAATAAAAATGAAGGTAGTTTCATTATTATAAAAATAATACAAAGTCAAATTTTAGTGTTAATTTTTGGAACAAAGTGCTTAAACGACTTTTGAATTATAATTTATAATTACAATGGAAAACGAGTACAAAATATTTACAACAAAAAGCGGAGCCAACAAATTAAATATCAGTGGATTTACATATGAAAAAAATCGAGTAAATAAAAAAATGTTATTATTGGGTATGTGAGTTACGGCGAGATCCTACGCATAAATGCAATACAAGAGTGACACTATGTTACGGTATATAATCATATATCACTACATTATACCTCACTTGCAAAAATACGTACAATACCGATAATATACAATAACAATTATGAACAATGAAAATTAGGACATACACCATTATTAACTATAAAATTATGACAACCATTATGACAACTAACAATAGGAATAAAAAATATTATACACAAAAATATTATAGCAATTAAATTTTAGGACAATTTATCAGTATTACTACAAAAAAATATGTATTTCCAATATTATGACTAGAGGAGGTTATGACAAATGATGTATGCGGAAAAATTTTATGACAAAAGACATTATGCGAATCAATAGGACACCCTGTGTCTGATATGGGCAATCATGATGCTTACCATCAGGCACCTGATTAGCTCGTGTTGTCCACCTGGCAGGTATGTACAACACGGACAGCGGCGTGGGAGTCAGCGTGTCCCGCCTGCGCCAGCTGTACGCCGCCAGGAGACTCTCCGACCACTACCATCATCTCACCGACCTCGCATTACACAGGTATGCACACATTTACAGCACGGACGTTCTATCTCGGCGAGTCTGAACATACATACACTCTGCGAACTTTAGCGTATGAAAACTCTTGAAGGAAACTTTTTTTTTATGATAGTAAATGACAAGACGAGCAAATCAGGTGCCTGATGGTAAGCATCATGATTGCCCATATCAGACACAGTGCCACCCAGTGTTTTAAAATTCAAATTCTGCGTGGTACTGCACTGCGCCTGTCACCCTGAGATATGAGTTGTTGAATCTCATCATGCCCAGTAATATCGCTGGTAACATTGCCCTTCATACCGGAACAGAGTAAAGTTTGCACATTACTGCTTGGCGGATGAATAACTGGCGAAGGTGTGGTACTTCCCCAGGTGGCCCCCTGCAAAAGAGGCCTACCACTACAAGCTGTTATTATTAGGATTGAACTGAACTCAACATTACATTCTTGACGCGCAGAGTACGGGCCAGCTCCGACACGGTCCTGGCAATGATTGCCGACAGACTGAACGACCCCTATATAAGACACTGTTGTAATAAACATCTAACTCTCTCTCTCTCTAATTTAACGCAGTGACAAGTGTAGTGGCAGTTACTCAGTTGACATAACATAATTATAAATTTATATTAAGTTTTATTTATGTTTATGTTAATATATTTGACAATTTTTATACAATTTCATTTATAATTTGATTTTATTTTGATTCTTTATAATACTTTTGATAAATTGTAATATTTATTTTTTTCAAATTTCAATATTATGTAATTGGATTTCAATTAATATTTAATTAATTTATTTTAATATCATTTTATGGGTTTAAGTTGCCTGAAATAAACGTATTTTATTTATTTATTACATTTACAATATATGTACATTTATTTGTATATTTGTTTATCTGGAAATGACAGTTTCCTTCATGAGCTCACGTGTGCTAAAGTTCGCAGAGCCTATGTATAGACTCGCCGAAATAAAACGATCGTACTGTATCTACAAATCGACAGTGCGGTACAGTCCGCGAGGTATAAGCTGAGCTTTGCATTAGTGTGAGTGATCACCAAAAGTACAGAGACAGAATGGCGCCGCGCCTCAGGCCGGTTACCCAAAATCAGTTTAAACCGGTTTTTACCGGGCGAAAATGGCGCCGCGCCTAAGGCCGGTTGTCACACCTACACTATCCATGTACACTCACACAAATGCAAAGCTCAGCTTATACCTCGCGGACTGTAACATCCTACTACTACGGTACGGTAAAATGTTCTGGTGAGACATATTCATCATAGCCGTATCATATATTACAGCTCGTCTGCACATTTAGAATGAAAGATCTACTTACATACAACGTTACAATACGCGTCCCCATACCACGCATTATGATAATAATAATAATATGGGACAACTTCCACACACGGTCACCTGATAATACTAGGAATAAAGACAAAATAGTATGTTTCTATATTAAAATCCCAAAAGAGATAACTGGGCTCTCAGAGAATAAATTCTAAACCTATATAAAATCTACTTTACTAAAGAAGGTTTGTTATTTATAACAAACTAACTTCAGTTCACTTCTTTAACTTAACTTGTTTTGGTTGACTTTATGTCAACCAGTACATAGAGGATAAAGAAGCTTGGAAACTTTTGAATAGCCACCACGCGGCACTTTCCAAATAAACGAATGTAATCAAACCAAATATTGTATAACCAGTGGTGGATTTACACTAGGGGCAGTCGGGGCTAGTACCCAGGGCGGCAAATTTTCTAAGGCGGCAAAATTTGGAAAGAGAGATTTTTTTTTGTTTTTTTGAAGAATTAAAAATATTTTCAAATTATGTCTTTTTGATAACAGAAACTTTCATTGATTAATGATTTTTTCTAAAATTGGAGAATGGGGAATGTCTATTTATTTTTGATTTTTGTAATTTCATAACGATTTGGAGGAATAAGGTTGCTGATCACTACACATTACTTAAAACAGAAAATTAAAATAAAATTTAGGTCATAGGGCGGCATTTTCTTCAGTGCCCCAGGGCGGCACAAATTTAAATCCGGCCCTGTGTAAAACTAAATAAGTTAAATATATTAATTAATAAACAGTTGACAAAAATTAAGCCCTACAAGTTTCTTGTGCGTTCTTCTTGTAGAGGTATCATTTCCGAACTCGCAGTAGACTCATTACTGTTTATCTTCATTGATGTGCAATAGTGTCAGATTGTGACCTAGTTGAATAAATATTTTTGAGTTTGAGATGCGGGGCGGTGAGGATTTCGCTCAAAACGTTGTGTACATAGGTGTATCTAAGCTGTCTGGAATGTGGACGTAAGCGAGTAAGTCGTTACTTGTAACGGTGTACAGACACAGTGTCTTTCGGGTTAGTTAATTTTTTAAGTTAATTCAAATTAATTGTATTGTAGTGGTAGGTCTCTTTTGCAGGGGGCCGCCTGGGGAAGTACCACACCTTTGCCAGTTATTCATCCGCCAAGCAGTAATGTGCAAAAATTACTGTGTTCCGGTGTGAAGGGCAATGTTACCAGCGAAATTACTGGCCATGATGAGATTAAACGACTAATATCTCAGAGTGACAGTCGCAGTGCAGTGTCGCGCAGAATTTTGAATTTTAAAACACTGGGTGGAACTATGTCTGATATGGGCAATCATAATGCTTACCATCAGGCACCTGAATTGCGTCTTGTTTCTCACTATCATAAAAAAAATTAAAATATTGCAGAGATCCAGAGAAACGTCCGTCAGCGAGTCAACTGCTACAACACGCGTTCTTCAAACAGATCAGGAAGAGTGACTACTTGCCCGGACTCATCGGACGAGTGAAACTTATCAAGCCTGACCTTAGTGAGTCACTTTCCTCTGTCTTACAAAGTACAAATTCAAATACTGTCTTACAAATTCACTCTCCACGTTTGTCTGTGTATGAAATGTAATAACTTTATTTGCGTCAAATTTTCTACAATAGTTAATAAACTAAACGATAATTTCAGAACTTTTATTGGTTAAACCTAACATTTTACAAACTCTCAAAGCCCGAAACCAAACCAAACTAAATATCTTAAAAAAATCGATTCTACCCCAAATTTTCGGCTTTTTGTATGGAAAGGCTACATTATTCATAACACCTGTTATATTTTACTGGATGGATGAATGTTTGTGACTCTTTCACGCCAAAACTACTGAACTGATATACAATGGAATAACACATGGGGTACTTTTTATCCCGATATTCCCATGGGAACGAAGACCAATATATATATATATTGGTCTTCGTTATATTATATATTATATGTATTTTATATATGTATATTATATATTATGTATATCATATATATATTATATGTATATTATATGTTTCAGATGACATGTCCGCGCTCCTGCTTCAAGAACAAATGGCTGAGATGGATATTGAAAAGACGACGGAATGGGACTTTTAGATTAGGTACGATCAATTATATCTAATTAATACTATTCATTATAGTAAAATTTTAATAATGTGCCGTACAAATAATAATAATATTCACTAAATATCCGTTTTTATATAAAAAGTCCAATATCGATTAAGTTAACCCAAGGGTTACTTATATTGTCTTTTTCATAGCGTACAATATAAATTGTATTTAAAAATATTCAACGTGTTGCATAAAGGTGTAGTGATACTTCTATCATCGCACACCTATCCGTAATACTAAACAACTAGTAAAAAAAATGGCGAAATTCGCAAAATAAAAAAAAAGCTCCATCGGAAATCGGGTTCGATCCCCAGGTCAGGCAAAGTGAGGTAAAAATGGCGAAGTTGTGCCTACTATGGGACTGATTCCTGGGTACACCTCTGGGTACATTTTCCTTTCGAAAATGGTTGAGGTGGATAGGTAGATGCTCCCCCATAAGAGCGTACGCGGCCTTCTAGTAAATTGACACAATCCTGTGAAAAATTTACCAAATCGATGTTTTGTATTCCCGTGTTTTCTCCGAATATCATAAACCCATTCTATAAATTTATATCCCGACATTGTTACAGTGAAGTAACCTATGTCCCTGTCATTTTAATTTTTCTTATAAACCCTTGGTTTTTTCATAGTGAACTTCCAAAAATCGCAGTTTCACTTGCGTGATTGGACGTTCACTACAAAAAAATGTAGAGTTTATAAACAAAAATAAAATGATAGGGACATACTTTACTTCAACTTTAAAATATCAGGATATAAATATATCAAATAGGTTTACTGTATTCGGAGGTACTGGCGAATACAAAACATCGACTTAGTAAATTTTCCATAGGATTGTGTCAAACTGCTAAGAGGTCCTCTTTTTACTGTTAAGTATTACACCTAGTTGTAACACGTTGGAAAAAGACGATTGATTTATAATAGAAATATGAAATTCGTAATTTGAATCTGATTTAAAGTTATTTTATTATTATGTATGTTATGTATTATTTATTTATTGTATCGATGGTGCAAAACCGACAAATTAATAAGATTTTATGGGGTAGATTTCCGTGTTTTTTCTTTATTTTAAAAGAGCTATTTTTAATAGGACATAGAGTAATGTAATGTAGTTATTGTAATATAATATTTAGTAATATTTAATATAAATATTTTAGACCAGATGTTCCCACTGTGATGAATAAAGAACAACATAATTGTTTAAATAAATATGTGTTTTTTTATAAAAACCAAAATTAAAACAATATAAGTTATTTTTTCAATCATTTTATTCTTAGAACTTTGATAACTTGTGTTGAATAAATAAAATATTTCGTACTATATAATACGTTAGGTACCATCCTTAAAAAAACGTGCAAAACACAAACACTGTGAACATTTATAAAGATGTTTGTTACCTATTCACGACAAAACTACTGAACTGATTGAGCTGCAATGTTGTTTGTAGATAGCTTAGATCGTCTTGTAACGAATAGGATTTGATTATCAAACAAGATTGACACACATTCAAATGTTACTCTTAATCTTTTGTGCAATAAAGTCTATTTTACTTTGCTTCAAACGAATAAAAACCAAATGGTCCTAAATATAATATCGACCGTAATATAAATCATATGTTGGTAGCAATAAAGTGTAGAATGGCTTGTAGCCAGACCGCCGTAGCGCGCGCGCCCGCGTCTTCATCGTGCGTGTAACCGCTCGCCACGTAGGACGCTCGACCCGCTCTGGAATTATAATAATAATTTTGGCCGTGTGGTTCCCGGCCCTATACAGGGCCACCTCTTTTCTCATCCCGTGGGAGCCGTGAGGCCCGGCAGAGACACATATTCGGAGAGTGGGCAGCATCGCTCTCTGGCACCAAGTATTCCAACTACTGCATGAGCCAAGCCGCACAACAAGCGTCAGCATCTAAGGCTGAATGTGTCCATTTGAATAGTTTATGACGGTCTATGGGGGAGGGAGGCCTATGTTTGCAGAATGAAAAAACTTCAAAAATACATTATTAAAAAGTAATGAAGCTAATTACTAATGAATCCTTTGTGCGTACGGAAATACCTCTGCATAGCAGAACACACAAGAACCTTGTAGTGTTTAATTTTTTCAACTGCGAGTGTTACGATACAATAACTGCGTTTGGTTACATTTGTTTACTTGTAAGGTGCCGGGTGGTGGCTATGCAGGGGTTTCCAGGCATCTTTGTCCTCTCTGTATTGGTTTACTTGATAAGTCTTTCTTAATAGAGTCGACTGTGAACAGGTTTGGAATTTACCCTTTGACAGCCCAGTCAAACTATTATTGGTTGTGTGGTATGTGATCAACCCATAGCCCAAACGGCAGAGTTCCTTAAGATTCTTACAAGGCATCTGACATTACAAAACGACTGCATCCTACATTGATATCTAATAGGAGACAACATGGACCTACAGTGTAACGTGCCAAAAAAGGTGACAGACGTCGTCAGACTGAGCCCAAAAGGATGATCAAGAAGAAGCCTGTCCTTTTCCCACACTAGGGTCGGCACAGCACGTCTTCCAGTGTCAAGTTATAAAAATATTCAAGTTAATATGGTCAATTAGTCAATTCAGAGTCAGGGCAAGCCCAGTCAAGTCACAGCTCTAGTAAAGTGGTGGTCTTTACAAGAAGCTGCCGGAATTTTGGTGGGAATATGAAAAATCACATTTCAACTCTCGCATCACTTGCCAAGAAACTTGTGTATCTTCGAAAACACTCAACACGTAATATTCTACCATTATTACACGCTAAACATTCGAAAATGCACCGATAATTGATAAAGATACGGGAACCAAACTGTACTCTTCGGCTTCCCGCCAAAACTGCGTCTCTTATCTTTGCACTAACTCATTTTTCAAGTATATCTTCTTTTGCACATCATATCCTCTTTGAGGCTCTCCTCTCTACAATGGCCAATTCATCATGGTAACGTTTGTGACCCACTATTGTGATATCACTAAACAGTTTTGTATCTATCATTTGTATATGTTTTCGCAGTAACTTACTTGGCTGTCATTTGAGCAGTGTCTTTAGCTCCCTGGTCGGCAGCTTCAGCTGTCTTCTTAAAAAGGGTCTTTGGGTCGGAACTGATGTTCTTTTTGAACGCTTCGGCTCCCGCATGTAGTGTGTCCAACTGGAATGAGTATTACATTATATAATTTTAACAGTTAAGGCTATTCTTACACTGGAATTGCAAACCAAAAATACGCTAGTGGTTTTTTAGTGTGCACTAGTGCACTATGCGTGTTGAAATCAGTCTGTAAAGACTTTGATTTCAATATGTAATGTACCTACACAATGTGTAACAAAAATGTGTAATAAATAATAATACTTAAAAGGGTACATATACCCGTCAATCTACAAATGGCAACAGAAAGGTTTGCGTAATAAGCAAAAAATATTTCGACTTCCCATACAAATTTCCGGTCATCTGATCAATTTTGTTAAAGGCGAAATTTTTATTTTCTAATTTCGCTTTTTGTTTTTGGAAGATGTTCAGTTTGACGGGCAGATGGCAGTCCTTATGTATTACAATACCTTTTGTAACACATCGTTTACATAAGATTAACAAAAATAGTGTCAAAGTTACTATTATACTTGTACCATAGTTCTATCGCCCGGCTCCGCGCCGCCATACTTTGATATAGCTCGCATCGCGCTGTGCCATGCTTCCAACCAAGTTGCTGGGTCGTTTGATGTTGCTCTGAAATTTATATACAACTTTACTCTGCTGTGGTTTACTATAATATGAACTAAGGCCAAAGTTCAGAGTGGAGAGTTCCTCGTTTCTTGATATGCAATAATCTTTCGACTATTGTAAACAAATGGTTGTCTCTCAAAACCAATCATTTTCCCTCTAAACTATATGGTTACCACGTAAGACTCACGATCGCTGCGAGTTTATTTCGGAATATCATACCCAGCCGGATTTCCTGTATTGAGATTCCGTCCAACCTGTTTTCTTCGAAACTTTTCTAAGTAAATGAAAGTTAACTCACAAAGCTATAGCTTGGGAAGCGGCCGACAACCCTAAACTATAGATTCCTCCGGAGGTGCCTCCCATGTCCTTCTCAGCCATTTCTGCCAGATCCCATAGAACGTTGGATATATACTCTAAAGAGGCTTTTTCTAGGTATGATAGAATTGCTAGAAACAAAAATATTTATGCGTCAACGAAAGAACCAAGGTCAAAATGTCTAAATTATTTATACGATTTATAAAAACAGTGGCAGCCCTAGAAAACGATGGCAATTTTTCCAGCCTATACCTACAGCAACTGTCCTACTGCTGATCAAAACTGTTTCCTCAAATCCTTCCAGTCCTTCCATCGATGTGATGACTTGGAAGCAATCATAATTATTAGAATGAAGATTGCATGTCTATTATTATGTAAATTAATTATTTGAACATATAATTTAACATACATCATAAAAGGTTCACAATTTCTAGAAATAACAATTGATGCACGTCATATAAACCATACCTTGTCCAAACTTCTTCAACGTGTTGCCACAATCTCCGTCTCCACACCCTGAGTCCAGCTTGTTCAGGAAACCTTCGCTCTTGATCAGTGCTTGCGCGGCGCTGACGAGACACCCGCGGAGTATACCCTGGTGCTCTTTAGATAAAGCTGGGCCTGATGCTGCCTGCAAATCTAAACTTTGTATTAACGTTCTCACCAATATCTTCAGGCTTCAGGGCCTTCAGGAATTTCTTGGCTCTAGATTGATTTTGCCTAACCTCACAATACTTGTCTCCGCTTCAAACGCCTCGTTCAGATAACTTTTACACAAATACATAAGTCACACCGATCGCATATATTTATTAGATATTCTTTTCAAGTCGGACGTACCTTCCTTCCATCACTTTGCAGCAAAGTATCATCATCGAAATTAGGTAGATCATTCCTCAAAGACATGTCCCCGCCAGGCCAGCTGGCGACGTCTGTAGGAGCGTCTAATAGTTCCAACCATAGATCTCCATATTCCCTGTTTAGATGCAGGATGCAGATCTGAAAGCCATGCATCTCTAGCGACGTTTTTATGTGGCCGCTGAATATGCGTTCTACGATTATTTGCTTGCTCTCTGAAAATGAGAATATTAAGTAATTTTCGAAGTACCTAAATCATACACAGCCAGGCTATGAAACAAATGTATAGAGGTCGTTCAGTCACAAGCGCAAATGCCGTTATCTTTCTGTTTACCCTCGTACTCTGCTAGAGTTCCAGCATGTGTGGTGTGAAGGCCTCCCCCTACCTTCAAGAAGAAGGTAGTTTTTAGAATAGCTCCAAAAGTAATTCTAACAACCAAAATTACAGGGCCTACCGAAATAATCCTTTGTTTCAGCGCTAATGATGTTCATTTCCAAGAACGAAGTGCCTCCCAAGTTGTCGATCATCACCGCCACACGATTACTGGACACCAGTTTTAATTGAGCGATGATCTGAAACAATACAAATCGCGGTTCTCTTTACTTATTTAGAGTATCTTTCTTAGGCTAACCTTCCTCCAGAATCAGCCATTAGAAGGGCGCCATTTCTCGAGAAAGTTGGCAAAATCGATTAGGCACAAAACAATCATGACGACAGAGGGGTCATCATTATATATGTTTTTGCAAAGCTAGTGTCCCGTATATGTATGTGCAATAAGTACCTGGTCAAGAATCATTTTGACGACTTCCTTAGCGGTTCCCATTTTCATCTTGGCGATGCCAGCCTCTCCATGGACTCCCGCTCCTAACTCCATTTCATCATCAGCTATCTCGAATAGCGGTGGCTGACCTGACGACCATAGTTTAAGAAGTCATGCTGATTTTTTTGGGTTTGTTTACTTTTTTTACTAACTAATTGTTAAATGATATAAAATTATGACTTTAAAATCTTCTTTCATCTTGTGCAAAGCATGACAATATGCAGTAAAAGGCCGTATCTTGATTGCGCTGTTAGTTTGATATTTTTACAGCTCAAACTCAAAAACATTTATAAAATTAGGTCACAATCTGATACTACACGACGTGCAACAATGCAAACAAGGGACCGTAGACCTGAGTATTTGATATCAGTTTCAACCTGATAGCTCAACGCGCGTCCCCAAGAAAAAGGGCCGTGTCGGACAGACACAAGGAAACCTAAAATGATATCTTTGTAAGAAAATAAAAATCATAGGGACAAGTCATTCTTTATCCTCAAAATTTCACGATACAAATTTATCGAATGGGTGCATTTTTGGAGCAAACAAGGGAATAAAAAAACATCGGTTTGGAAAAAATTCAATAGAATCGAATCCTCGGTTTTAGTATATAGTCCTAGTAATGAAATCGATGGAACGTTTCACTCACCAGGTAATGAGCAGGCACTAAGACAAACCTTTCACTCACCAGGTAATGAGCAGGCACTAAGACAAACGTTTCACTCACCAGGTAATGAGCAGGCACTAAGACAAACGTTTCACTCACCAGGTAATGAGCAGGCACTAAGACAAACCCCCAAAGTAGCCATGTATTTGTTAGCCTCTGCAGCAATGTTCCGGATTTTCGCCAAGTCATAACCTTTCTGAGACATTCCTCCACATAACTGAAAGGTAACATAAAAAACATAAACTAAATTATATATGTTAACCAACCGTCCGTAGGTAGTACTAATTATGGCTGAGGACCGGGCCGAGGCCAGGCAAGTGGCGGAAATTAGAAGATACCTAATTCCAGCAGTTGACTAGCAAGGCGTGATGATTTCCTATATAGGTCTGATTTATCTTAAAATTCATGAAACATGGATACATTCTACAATGTCTTCCAGCTAAAATTTTACATGAGTGTTAAAAGCAGTGAAGACTTTTCAGGAGTACCTTATAAAAGATGACTTCTCCAACCATACTTCTGCCACCAGTCTTATTCTCACTCGAAGCTACGTCCTCCCCAACTATTAAACCTTCCACCTGCAAAATATCGGTTATGTATTTCAAATTGCTGCTCAATTCAACTTTTATATTAACATAACATATTACCAAAACGTATCATAATATACCATCAGGCCTTGTTTCCCCGAAGGGTTAGGCAGAAGTGTACCCGAGACTCAATCCCATAGAAGGTACACTCATGCAATAGGGGGCGAGTCTATTGTCATCAAACGGAAACTTCAGGCCACCCCGTCACTCCACACAGTCGGCCGGGCGCAATATAGCCTGCTAATACGAGTACTAAGTAGAACACATAACGTGTGTGCCTACACGAGTGCGCATGTTTGCGGGCGTTACGACCTCGTTGACTGCCTGCTACTAGTCGCAGGCGGGGGGCTGATGGCGGGGGGAGGGGAGTGTCGCTTACGTACCTACATACGTTACGTAGTAATAGTTAGTATTCTTTGCCTAGGTTGTTGAAAAATTCCTAATGACAAAATCCAATAACACTGTCTGAATCCAAGACCTCATGCTCTGTACTGCTTTGTGACCACTAGACTACAGAGGTAGAAGATAATATTGTACCTTGATCCCAGCTATTTTGGCCTTTTCTATGGCCTTTCCGAAGTTGAGACGATCTCCGGTGTAGTTGCCAATGATAACAATCACTCCTCCTGCATAATAATAACTAGATCTTTAGGATTTTAACAGTCACAAATTAAATAAAAGAATTCTATAATGGGTTAACTAATGTTTGAAGGATTACGTTTAGGTTTGACAAAATTTGTTTCGAATAGGCTATTGTATTAGATTTTCTAGGCTTTATGTTTTGTGAACCTATTTCTGTAGGGCCCAGCATTTCCTAGTAAAGTTAAGTGAGAAAGAGACAAAAGATGTATTCTGCTCAGCTAGCACGGTGACCAAGGGAAACTTAGTCCGAGGGGGTTAGAACGAGACAGCAGAAGTTCGGGCGCGAAAGAGAGGAAAAACGGGATACTAGTTATCTTCGTGTCATGCTAGACCTGCTGTTACAGGAAAGAGATCAAAGGACTCTGCAGCCCATCCTCTGGATCTCATAACCCTTAAATGGCTCTTACGGCAACTTCGAGTAAAATATGTAGAATACTAAGTATTTATTTACTATTCTATACCAGTACCTATACCACACGGCAGGAAAGAGATAAAATTGGTATAAAAAATTACAATTTTTTTATGGGGGTAATACCAATTCATGCAATCGACACTTATTGATCAATATTCTAGCAACATTCTGGTTTTGCATGCTTACCTGAATTATATTTGTATAACTGTGCTATAGCGTATAAAATGTGTCCTGTTGGTGGCGAGGCGAACACACCGCCGGCCACCGCGCCATCCAGCATGCTAGTTCCTACGTAACCTGTACAAAACAAAACGTGAAAATATCGAGCAACTATAGAGCTGTTTTAGGTCTTATTATCGTAGTATATTTAACCGTTACTTTGACCATTTGACACCATCTGAGTCCTGAGACAATAGGTTCTACAACGAATGTCGTTGGTACTTTTGACCTGGCCTTTCCTTAGAAATCAATATATAACATCAATTTGTTCATGAAAAGTGCGCATAGGTCGCCCTCTACCATCTTGATCATTCACACTCGCCTTATAAATCTCTTTTGTTAATCTCCTTTCATCCATCCCCTCCACATGTCCGAACCACCTCAGCAATGCTTTCTCTATCTTTGTCACCACGTCAATCTACCGCGTCACAGCTTTCCCTTATCGCACTATTCCTCCTTTTGAGAAATCAAGATCTCTCCCAGTCATACTTCTCAGGCTTCTCATCTCCACAGCATTAATCTTACTTTCATGCTTCTTCTGCCAGACCCAACATATCACTACCATACATATCAAGTGTGGGGACCAGCACTCCTCTATGGTCAGCTAGTCCTGCCTAATATTGAAAATGTTGAAGAACGAACGAAATACTCTGCGAAATTTGTAGAAATAAGTTCTTTTAGTTTCTGGTCAGGTCTTTTGACTTTTGATTTCTTGTAAGCATTTTTTACGTTACGAAATTTTCCAATACGAATAGGAACATATTGATATATTAGTTCACTGTTCGGCCAATCGCCGTGAAGGCCTTCCATCATACTGTTTTTAGTGCCTCTTCAACCAGTCTGGTCCACGTATACACCTACTAGCCGTGCCGCGCGGTTTCACCCGCGTATACATCGTTCCCGTGGGAATAGCGGGTAAAAAGTACCCTATATGTTATTCCAGGGTCTAAGCTACCTGCATACCAAATTTCAGCCCAATCTGTTCAGTAGTTTTGGCGTGAAAGAGTAACAAATATCCATCCAGACATCAATCTCACCAAAACCGCGCTAGATGGCGCTGGAGTCGAGTTATAACTCGCAAGCGTTTTGTTCACCTGTTAAAAACGTAAGATTCTTACATTAGGTATACTGAGAGATTAATAATATTAGTGGGATGTCTTGCATAGGTACTTAGGTATTACCATTGACAATTGACACTTACCAGATGCAAAAGGCTCATGTCCAGAGCCACCACCACCAAGAACAGCCACTCTTTTGGAGTCATCCTGAAATCAATTATACTGGCTATATTCAAACTTACATTACGGGTTAAAATCAAAAAATACTTATTCGCTCGTTACCTACCTTTTCTTCGAAACAAATTATAATAATAATAATATGGGACAACTTCCACGCAAGGTCATCTGGTCCCAAACTAGGCTAGAAGCCTGTACTATGGTAACCAGATGACTGATATACATACTTATATATGCTTATAACACCCAGACACAGATCAAACAGACATGCTCATGCACACACAAATGCTTGATCTGGCCGGGGTAGAACCCGGGGCCTGCGGCACAGAAATCAGAATTACTACCATCTGCACCAACGAGGCTGCCGATATCCAGGGTTTATTTACTTTGGACTAAAATCGACTTAATGCACTTTAATTTATACGGTACGGTACTGGCTGATGGAGCTGGAAAATTAGAAGGATGTTTTTTGAATTTCTTAATTTTAAACTTGTGTTCACACGAATCCAGCTTGAAGTAAGCCAATATGTAGTTACCTTCCTCCTAAGAGTGATAACTCGGTTCTTGGGATGCAGCTGCAGAGCTGGGTAGGTGGCCACAATCCCACGCAGGTTGTCGTCCACGCACGACTCTGGACTGTTGATTATCTTCTTTGTTATGGGTTTGGTCGCCATCTACAGAAAACCAGAGATAGTGCTTGCAATTTCAATAATACATTGATAAGGCTATCATTGGCATATTCCCAGCAGTGGAACTAACTGGGCAAAGGCCAAGTTCCATATTTCATGATTCAAGCTCACCTTTGACTAGCCCGCTTTATAGATAAGTACCTATATACGTAAATAATACTTCAAATTAATACCCAGTGGAATTTATTTTGATCTGATGATGTTAACCTAGTAGTGGACTGCAAGGAGTGGATTGAAGTTACGTAGATAAGCCTTATAGCGCAGCAAGGAGGCAGATTAGGCTTTTAATATTAATGTCCATGTTAAATAATATCATACCGCGAACTCATAAAGCACTTGTTTGGCCGGAATAAATAATATAAACAATGTTTACAGGATTATTTTGTGAATCTAGTATTTTGCGACTGAGACAAACTCAACTCAAAAAGATTCATTGAAATAGATCATAATCAGACACTTTTGCACGTCAATGAAGATAAATAGTACTGAGTCTACCGTGCGTTCGGAAAGATTCCTCTACAAGAAGAACGCACAAGATAGGGGTACAACTCAGATCATTCAAACAAGGGAGATTTGGCGAGGGGGCGTGGCCCTTGGGAACGCATCAGGCACAAAACGGGCTTGATGCCAAAATTGCGCCTCAGTAGTCGAATGTTATGTCGCGCGGCATCATCTCCAACGAATTTAACAAAATACCGAGTTGTTCAGTAGTTGTATGTAATAATACCAGCAGCAAAGTGAACTACGTGAATAATGGCATCTCTTTTCATACGTAAGTACTAAAATAATATTGTATTTTCAATAAATTTAAGCAAAAATATATAAATTGAAGATGAAGTACCAAGTTCATTACATTACCTAACTAATAGGATAGGTCAGACACCATTGCTTGCTTAGTACAACTCGATAAAAAATCAGTCGGTTGTAATGGCGCAATGGATAATATATTTACAGTTACTCTCTCTAACAAAATAATTTCGTAGTGCGGCCGCTGCACTGGCTTGCGTAAAATAGAGATGAGATGTGATTTCTTTTAGTTGTCGATTATTTTACTGTACTGAGTGATTTTACTTTGGTTACTAATATTAGTATTTTTAAACAATTTGTACCCATTTCATGTTTGTATGATATAAATAGTTTATAAAACGTTTATAAATAGGAAATTTATATAAGGTTGTCTCCTAAAGTGTGATTACTTTGTTATAATGTTATGTAATATAATAGCTGTGCCCCGCGGTTTCTCTCGCGATGGTCACGAAAAAGGGAAATGTGTTTTTTATATGTATCGAGTCTGATAACTTTTGTAGTAGCCTGCATTGTATGATGTACTCAATCCGTGTCTATTAAAAATTATAACATTATGAGGAGACGAACCCATTGTTGTGTTGTCAATTATTTACGTTGATATGTCGTGTACTATTCATTAATATCTTGCGAGTTTTTTTAATTGTAGCTATCCGAAGGATCCAAACTTAAAAGAAGAGTGGATAAATGCAACAGGAAGAGGTACAACTAGGTTTCCAACCAAAAACCGCCCATTATGCTTTTCTCACTTTGGGTGCTTTCAACCGTTGAAGAAAGTTCATCGCCTCTACGAATGGTCGGTGCCTATATTGAAAATACGTATGGCAAATACGTTATGGTGGCAAATATTTACATTTTACGGACTAGTAATAAAATAATTAAAAATCTTATTATAATGTTTTATTTCACTGTAAATAATGTATCCTAAGGGCAGATAATAATTGAAAAGTATCGATTTTACTTATATCGATTGCCAGTTTCTATCTCTAGTTACATATGTGTGTTTATGCAGAGTCCGTAGCTACTGGGTTGATGCACCACCCTTTTATGCATGTGTACAATCAATAAGGTCTTTGGTGTGCCTGCAAGTTTCTTAGTGTGCTTGAGAAATATGAGCATGTGCGTCGTACTCATTGTTTTTGTTATTGTGTTAGTGTAATTGGAGGGAGAAATGTGGAGACATCGGGACCCGAACAATTTTGCGTAATAGCCAAATCTCCCTTGATCTGTGGGGTACAACTTGTAGGGCTTAATTTTTTCAACTGATAGTTTTAAAATCATTGGTTTGGTTACATTCGTTTTCTTTGAAGGTGCCGCGAGGCGGCTATGCAGAACTTTCCAGACATCTTTGTCCTCTATGTACTGGTTGACTTTATAATAAGCCTTCCTTAGTAAAGTAGATTTTATGTAGGTTTTGAATTTACCCTCTGAGAGCCCAGTTATCTCTTTTGGGATTATATTATAGAAACGTACACTAATTCCTAAAAATGTCTTTTTATTTGTTTAAGATAATCTAAAGCTAGGTACAGCTATTTTGTCTTTCAAATGTTCAAATTTCATTCTAGTGAATTTGATTTGATTTGTTAACATGCAAAGTCCTACAATAACAATGTAAGTACTTTACTATTTTATCCTTAGAATAAAAACCGTCCTAAACTTGTTCGAATTTAGCATGAAATAAATAAAATCCAAAATAATTATTAGTATTTAAAAAAAAATTACTTTCCATAACCCCTTACTACAAAATGGAAGTAGAAAAATTTTTCAGGAATTTCACAATTCATACATTAGAAAGTTGTTCAGTTTCGTAAGTAGATCATTAGGTAAATAAAGTTTCGGTTTTATAGATAATAGGTATAATTATTTAAGGAAATACCTACCTATAAACTTATATATAATAACAAATATGTATTGTATATATACATTTTAGAATATAAGTATCTACTTACATACTATATATGTGCTTACATTAGATATTTTAAACTATGTTAATTAAGATAATATTTAGAGCAGTAGATAAATAAAGGTTTTTTTATTTATTTATTTATTTTTATACGTATAATTATGTAAAGATTTGCATGTCTGTTTATAGGGCTTTACTCTGATAATTAATTTTGATCTTTTGTAACCAACATTTTATGCAAATAAAAGAATTTAGATTTAGATTTTGGATAAAAGTTTTGAAACTTATTGATCTGATTGTACGTATAGTATCTATCTGCATAAATACTGCAACTTAAAAAAAGTTTATTTATTTACCTAATGGAGTAGATCTACTTACGAAACTGAATAACTTTCTAAAGTATGAATTGCGAAATTCCTGAAAAATTTTTCGACTTCCTATACTGCCGATCAACTGATCCATTTTGTAGTAAGGAGTTATGGGAAGTAATTTTTCATCATCATCATCATCTCAGCCATTGGTAATCCACTACTGAACATAGGCCTCCTCATAAAGGAGGGTTTTGCCAATACTCGACACGCTTGGCAGGCGGGTTGTCGAGCGCAGTTCGATAGTTTTTTTTTTTTTTTTGCAGAAGACGCTGCTGCCCGTCCTCTGGATCTGTTAACCCTTAGCCGGCTCTTACGGCAACCACGGGTAGAGAGGGTTTTTTTTTTAAATACCTACAAATAATTACTTTGGATTTTATTTATTTCATGCTAAATTCGAACAAGTTTAGGACGGTTTTTATTCTAAGGATAAAATAGTAAAGTACTTACATTGTTATTGTAGGACTTTGCATGTTAACAATCAAATCAAATTCAATATAATGAAATTTGCCACAACATGAGTTTCCGGTTAAACTGGTTTGCTGACAATTCTTCAATCTAAAACTATCTGTTGAAAAAATTAAGCCCTACAAGTGTCTTGTGCGTTCTTCTTGTAGAGGTATCTTTCCGAACGCACGGTAGACTCGGTACTTTTAATCTTCATTGACGTGCAAAAGTGTCAGATTATGACCTATTTGAATAAATCTGTTTGAGTTTGAGTTTGAAAAAATCTCTTTAGGAATTGCATTATAAATTCGTCCACACAATGCGTGGCAGTTTTTAGAGACCAGTTTTGTCATGTTTGTCATGTTTTGTCATATTACAAATATTATTATATTTTGGATACTTACAATTAATTTTAATTTACTCGTTTTAAACTTAAACGAATGCAAAAATAAAGTCGCTAAGGCCACAGGAGTAAGTATTATCTACTCATGTGTTAAGGCAAAGGCAGTAAAATAAGTACTTACTTACTTGATAATTAGTGTAATTAACTTACCCTAAAATTAGTCCTTATTTTCAAATTTCACAAAAACAATTATCACACTTTTGATAATAGGTACACTGATAACCACTCGTTACAAAAATAACAACAATACTGGTTATAAAGAAGTTTAACATAACAGATAAGTACATTATGTACTTACTTACTTATCACCTAAAGTTTATGACCTTACATTTGATAACACATAAAAATT
Organism: Hemistola chrysoprasaria; assembly: GCA_947063395.1. Classification (NCBI taxonomy): domain Eukaryota; kingdom Metazoa; phylum Arthropoda; class Insecta; order Lepidoptera; family Geometridae; genus Hemistola; species Hemistola chrysoprasaria. The sequence continues at coordinate 15,307,643 of OX346716.1, read as the reverse complement.
ATATAAATTTTCAAAGTACATAATTATGGGTCCGTAACGTAGTTTCGAGAGTCATGTGTTCGATTAATGGAAAGTCGATTGAACGGTTGTTCGAATGAAATTTGTTGCGAAAGAACCTTTTGTCGCCAAACGCTGCTTCGTCTAAACGATTCATCGAATATTTATTCATCGATGGCCTGCTCTTTCGAATGAGTTTTACTTGAAAACAATAATCTTATGTGGCGCACACTTTATCCTGTCCTACTGAACTGAATAATATTGTGAGGAAAAAAGTCAAAAGTAATCTTCTTAGTCTTAACGCATTTTCCGGTTGCATCCTCAGCTGTGTTTCTGTGAAAGTCACTTCTGAAAATGAAATACTTAATCCAAACAAAAAATAAACATGACTTATTAGTCATTACTACTACTCTACTTAGAAGTTATTACTACTTTTACCTTACTAACTACGTATATATTATTATGAGAAGGGCGTGTGTTTTTTTGTTCCCGTGAGCAACTAATTTTGCTTTTAGATTACAGTAGACACTTTGCTCACGAGATTAAGTTACCGCATCATTATACATACTGCTAATTATACATTACATACTACCATTTGTTTTTACTACCATTGTTTCTATATAATTTTTGAATAAATTAGTTCTTATATTAATGGAAAATACCGATGTGATTACTGCCCTCTTTATAGCAAATACTTGCAAAATAGCAGGTTCGAGAAAAGCGCGGAAAACATATTTTTAGATATCTAAGCAACATGTCCACGTTATATAACTTTTTAAATGTATCTAAATATCAAGAAATAAATCAAGTTTCCTATTGACTTATTTTTCTTTACCTGACAGTCAAATTTGAATAAAATGCGCATTACTGCATTTTCATCTATCATCTGAGCTTTTGAGCATTACAGGGTATAAAGGCCAAATGCAGCATTTTCAGTTCACTAGGTCAGGATAAAGTTTGCGCCACATAAGATTATTGTTTTCAAGTAAAACTCATTTGAAAGAGCAGGCCATCGATGAATAAATATTCGATGAATCGTTCAGTCGAAGCAGCGTTTGGCGACAAAAGGTGGTTTCTCAAAAAATTCCATTCGAACAATCGTTCAATCGACTTTCCGTTCATCGAACACATAACTCGAAATATCGTTACGGATCCCATAATTATCACCGTGCGTTTTTGAAACATTTAATTCTTACAAAGAAATGTATTAAAATTTGGTAGATTTATGTTACGTTCGCAAGATCATTAAATAACAAATTGCCGGCTCTTCGATACACCCAACATAATAGCACTCGTGAAAGCAATAAACTACATAACTTAAAAATAATCTGATAACTATTTAATTTTAGAACCTAAGAATTACTTACATATTAAACTGCGAAATTCATCGTTAGGTATCTCAATGAGATATTAGTATTTTTACACCTTAAAGTACGATACGAACACATCATATCATTGTATGCATAATATTGTTTATTAATGTTTATAACCGCGTTAAAGTCCCGTTTTAGGATTAAAATACCGTGAAGTGGTATTAAACTCGCCAATACCTCACTCGAAGTTATTCTACGTCCTCGACTAGACCAATTTATCCATTGAAAACCGTATAAAAATATGATACAAGTAGTTAGTACCTCCACTAAAATTAGAATCTCTGACTGTGACGTTTATCCTCCCTATTCTTGTCAAGCGAAAACATACTTTACGTTCAAAGATTTTAAGTTCAAAAGTGATGTATTGTTGCGTTCATCAGACCTTTTGTATAAGATAGCGGCAATGAATAAGATCTAGGTATAGTTAGATAGTTGTTTACTATTGCAGTCTTATTATGTTTGGTGTAAACTTCCAATAAATGCGCCTTTATCGTTGACTTAAATTCTAGAAGATTCTGAATTGGAGAGGGTAAATTATATCCGTGACCTAGGTGTACTCGTAACATTGGACTCCCACCTTGACTTTCGGAAGTTCTAAGCCGTTGGGATTCATAATGCGTAGGTACAGCCCCTCCCAGTTTTTGGATGTCGGGGTGGCGGTATTGCTGTATAACGCCTTCGTTCGCAGCAAATTAGAGTTTGTCGCTACAGTGTGGGACCTGCAGGAAGCCAAATACACTCATCGTGGAACGGCTCCAGCGTAAAAATTTACGTTACGATCCATACAACACTGACAACAGTGCCTACATACGGCGAATCGACCGTTCTAGTGGTAGGCATCTTTTGCAGGGGGCCGCCTGGGGAAGTACCACTCCTTTGCTAGTTATTCAACCGCCAAGCAGTAATGTGTAAACATTGTTCCGGTCTGAGGGGCAATGTTACCAGCGAAATTAATGGGAATGAAGAGTTTCAACAAGAAATATCTCAGGGTGACAGGCGCAGTGCAGTGCCGCGTAGAATTTTGAATTATAAAACACTGGGTGGCACTGTATCTGATATGGGCAATCATGATGCTTACCATCAGGCACCTGATTTGCTCATCTTGTCACTATCATAAAAAAAATACTTTTTCATTTCTGTCTCTCACATGCACACGGTCAATAAAGATGGTTATTGTTTTGTTTTAAGGGCTATGTCGCTGTGCGACCATATTGTCCAAAAATAGTTTCAGGGCCAGATTTAGCTTTTAAGTAACCCTTCAAGAAAAAGGAGAATGAAACATTTAGAAATTCTAAAAATAATTTAATATCTTTTAAGCTTACAACTAACGCATCATTGCATTCATTAAAAATACCAAGTTTGGTTGCCATCAAACACAGTAAAATTATTAGAAATGCCAGTGAACTGTGTGATGGTGCCGAGAATATTTCTTGAGGCGCCGTAATATACAATTCTATAGGTTGTGGAGACGGCGTCGAGAGGAACGTTCCATGTGAAGGTTACTTCACTTGTGCCGAGGATTGTTGATGTTCGCTCCCATTGGAATCTGAGGAAGTTTGATATTCTTAAAAGAGAAAAGGACTTTTTGGGAAATTGACGTTCTGCGACTACGATCATAAGCGAATTGGACATTTGTGTACCTAGACTGTACTTTTTATTTTTAGTTGAATACGTGGCCGAAGTGTGTGGCCGAGTGGTTTAATGCCGTGGAGTTACCGGCTTTAGAATAGTGCTCCACCCTCTCTCCCCGTGGTGGCTAAGGGTTAACAGATCCAGAGGACGGGCAGCAGCGTCCTCTGCAACAAACCATCGAACTGCGCTCGACAACCCGCACAACAAGCGGTTCGAGTAATGGCAAAACCCCCCTTTATGGGGGTTCAGTGGATTACCAACGGCTGAGATGATGACGATGAAGTGGCCGAGGGGGAATACATCACAGATCACATCAGGGACTGCGTCGGTGACGTCGTGGTTAGCAAGTAGCTACTGCCGTACATGAGGACCTGGGTTAGATTCGCAGGTCAGGCAGTGTTATTGGATTGTCCCGTTAGAAATTTTCTCAATGACAGTGTGGAACTGTGCCAGGTAGATGGTAGGCTGGTACCCTATTATATGAGACCTAACAAAATATCGATTGTACATTGGTCGACCCTTTCGATTTTTTAGTAACAATTGCTCTTTCAAAATCACAAATGTATACAAATCCTACTAACATTATAAATCTCAAATCTCAGTACAATGTAAAAAAGTTACGTTTGTAAAGCCGGGACTACAGCTACGTGTTAGCGTGTTATATAACAATATTCTGTTAAATAACACCAAAGCCACGCCCACTTTTCATGTTATTGTGTTAGGTAACACAAAAACATGCCGCTGCGGACCCGGCTTACCATGGAAAGTGGGCGTGGCTTTGGTGTTATTTAACAGAATATTGTTATATAACACGCTAACACGTAGCTGTAGTCCCGGCTTTACAGGTAAACAAAATGTTTGGAACAAACATACGCACAAAATTAGTTGTGTGTATGTTTGTTCCATTTTCACGCTAAAACGATTGAGCTGAAATGTGTTATCTAGATAGCTTTGACCCTGGAAATAACACATAGGGTACTTTTTATCTCAATATTCCCACGGGAACGAAGACTACACGAGTGAAACCGCGGGCTACCGCTAGTAAACAATATTTACCTGGTGTTCCAGTCGGCGTCGTTGGCTACGACGGACCATTCGCCGAGCTCTAGTCTTTCTACCACAGCATGACTCTCTTCTTGCTTCAAATCGTTACGGGGATTCGCTCCCACCTGGTTGCAATACATTTGAATTAGAATAAAATTACCTAATGGATTTAATGATAGTTATGATAGTGACAAGACGAGCTAATCAGGTGCCTGATGGTAAGCATCATGATTGCCCAAATCAGACACAGTGCCACCCAGTGTTTTATTATTCTAAATTCTGCGCGGCGCTGCACTGCGCCTGTCACCCTCAGATATTAGTTGTTAAAACTCGTCATGCCCAGTAATTTAGCTGGTAACATTGCCCTTCAGTCCGGAACACAGTAATGTTTGCACATTACTGCTTGGTGGATGAATAACTGGCTGACTGGTGTGGTACTTCCTCAGGCGGCCTCCTGCAAGAGGGGGCCACTACAGTAAATGTGTCTGTGGCCAACAGTGGGAGTTAGAGTGTTATGTTCGTGAATTATCACGCCTTTTCCCGAAGGTGAACAAAGATAGAAAGACGTACCTAAGACCGAAGTGTGACCGAGGGTGTCCTATTGATTCGCATAATTTCTTTTGTCATAAAATTTTTCCGCATACATCATTTGTCATAACCTCCTCTAGTCATAATATTGGAAATACATATTTTTTTGTAGTAATACTGATAAATTGTCCTAAAATTTAATTGCTATAATATTTTTGTGTATAATAGTTTTTATTCCTATTGTTAGTTGTCATAATGGTTGTTATGTATAATTTTATAGTTAATAATGGTGTATGTCCTAATTTTCATTGTTCATAATTGTTATTGTATATAATCGGTAGTGTACGTATTTTTGCAAGTGAGGAATATTGTAGTGTTGTATTGCATTTATGGGTAGGAGTAGGATCTCGCCGTAACTCACATACCCAATAATATTTTTTTTATTTACTCGATTTTTTTCATATGTAAATCCACTGATATTTAATTTGTGGCTCCTCTTTCAGTTGTAAATATTTTGCACTCGTTTTCCATTGTAATTATAATTTCAAAATTAGTTTCAGCACTTTGTTCCAAATATTAACACTAAAATTTGACTTAGTGTTATTTTTATAATAATAATGAAACTACCTTCTTTTTTATTCATAATCAGTAATAGCACCTTACTATAATATTTTTTTATAGCAATGTGATATATCAACAGTTTGCTACATAGAAAAGATGTTTAACTACGTTAATGAGTTAAGAACATTCAAAATTCTATTGGTTAGGTTAGGTTTAATTTATATTATGACAAAGTTAACATTCGAACAATATATGATTATGGCACATGATTTTAGTGATATCAATAGTTAGGACATGTTAGGATTATGGCATAAAATAATATGGTTATCAATGGTTAGGACATATAATGTTATAGGTTTCAAATGTTAGGACAATTAAAATTATAACAAGTTATAATAGGAGTATTGAAGTTATGACTGGTGATCATTAGCTATTACATATATTATGGCTTAAAATTTTATGAGTTGTAAAATTATGGCTAAAAATAGTATGCGAATGAATAGGGAACCGTGACCGAGACAACAATATTATTTGCACATACGACCTTATGTCGTATGTGGACCTTGTAGTGGTAGGCCTCTTTTGCAGGGGGCCGCCTGGCGAAGTACCACACCTTTGCCAGTTATTCATCCGCCAAGCAGTAATGTGCAAACATTACTGTGATCCGGTCTGAAAGGCAATGTTACCAGCGAAATTACTGGGCATGACGAGTTTCAACAACTCATATATCAGGGTGACAGGCGCAGTGCAGAATTTTGCAGAATCATGATGCTTACTATCAGGCACCTCCTTTGCTTGTCTTGTCTCACACTATCATAAAAAAAAAAACCTAATGGGTTGATGTTGACATTTTCGAGAAGCCAGAACCTCGTTAACCTTTTCTTTATATGAATGTTGTTACTCACAAATGTAGCGGTAACAGTATGTCCCTTGTGTATGAGGGCGTCCGGTTGTCGCAGCAGGTCCCCGTGCCTGGTCCCGCGCGGCGCGCGGTCGAACACCACCGGGCCGATGAGGGACAGTGTGCTGTCTCTGTTGTCGGCGGGCTCTGGGCCTGCTTCCACTACTCCGCCCTGGAAACATTGCTTGTTTCTCTTTAGGGCGCTGTCTAAAAGCAAATTCGCCCTCTCGCTCACACACATTTTTGAAGATATTAAAAAATACTACATGTAATAACGTAAAATAAAGACAACTAGGTTCTAGAAAATATCAATACAAAGATTCAGTAAAAATCTAATTTAATCCAAACGAGTTTTCATGTATCAAAACCTGCACAAAGAAAAAATATCTTAGAAAAATAAAAAGGCACTGAAAACTTGAAAGGAGTTCAACTGAACATAATAGTTTTGCACAAATTGTAAATACCTGAATAGCAACCGTAGTGAATTCAACGAATTTGTTCAGAAAGATGTCCAACGTGTTCGGGCCGTAGATAGTTGACGCCGCTTCGTATCTTTGGACCTGGACAACACAACACCGCAATGGAATAATGATTACTGGATTATTTTAAGCCTTTAAAGTCTTTTTGCAAGATTTTATCGACTGTGTACCAAATAAAAGAAATTGGATTAATTCTTGACAATTTCAGGCCTTGTTCGATCATCAAACACTTGATTTAGAAAAAACTTGCAACAGTCCACAAATAGACAGAAGAATCGGTAATCGGTAACATATTTTATTGCAAACACAAACAAACCTCCTCCAGGGTTTCCGGTTGATGACATTATACTAATATATGGGACTTCAAATATAGCTGACGAAGTATGGGTGGCTGAAGTGTCATTCGTACCCTTCGGAGAAAAAGGCGTGATGTCATGTTGTAAATCAGTTCAAAGCAAACTAACCTGATACTCCTCAAATGTGGCCACATAGTGGATATACTCGTTAGTTAACCCTGAAACCACAACTTTATCCTGGAAGCCATGGTCCAGCATGACCTTGGCTACAGCGGAGCGCATCCGTCGACCGGCCATGGTTGTGGGCTCCCCTGGGACGCCGAGGACGACCAGGTCGCCCAGCCAGATGGTGGAGATTGATACTATGCGAGGGTGCCAGGGGAGGGGGAAGTTGGCCTGGGGAAGATTACACCATATCTCACATTTTATCGTTCGTGAAGTTCATGACTACAATACTGCCGTTCTAAAAAAGATTGCAGTAACTTAGTTTGACAACTTTACGAGAAAAACGCGCCAAAAAAAAAATTATTTTGTTTTTGTTACAGTATCAGCATTTCTCATGCTGCTGAAATGTCATAAGTATCAAAACAAAAGAAAAAATGCAGAGATTTATAAAAGCAAACTATTTGTAAATAAATTAGATAAAAAATAAGCTAAAAGTTGACAAATACCCTTTTGACAAGTAAATGAGTTTTACAACAAAATCTTACAAATTATAATAGCAGTAAGTGCTTAAGTCACTGCACATATCAATGGCTTAGGGCCGGTTTTTTGATCGTTAGTTACGGTTAAGTTAACCATTTGTCAAACTAACTATAATAGTTACATTTCTAACCAATGGTTAAATCGTGTGGATAAAAATAGTTAACCAGGGATGAAAAAACTAATTTTGTCAAAAAAATTAAAAAACCCAGCCTAAGGCTGGGTTTAAGTCAATTTCGCCAAAATGCTAATTACTGCACTTTTCATAAGGACGGCAGAATGTTAGTCGCTTGCGCATGCTATCTCGCTTGCTCTTGCAGTCCACTTGCAGTTCAAGCACAGTGAGCGAGATATTATGTCCCACAATTTATCCGTATATTTCCGTTTAGGTATACCATTTCTACCCGTGGTTGCCGTAAGAGCCAGCTAAGGGCTTTAAGATATAGAGAACGGGCTGCAGCGTCCTCTACGTAAAACCATCAAGTTTCAAGTTTTGTTTAAAACAAGTTTTTGTTCAAGTTTTGTTTTGTTTTTCAAGTTTTGTTTCAAGTTCAGTTTTTGTTTCAAGTTTTGTTTTTTTTTGTTTTTGTTTACAAATATGATTATAAAATATGATTATGAAATATGGTTCATCATGATGCCCATATGAGCATAGCAACTTATTATGCATACATAAATTCCTTATTAAATTTGGAACGTGTAGAGGGTCTTATGAATGGATTTAAAAACCTCCTTTACTAAAGAAGGCTTGAAAACTCCTTTATAGCCACCACGCGGCACCGACACAAACAAACGAATGTAACCAAACCAAATATTGTTTAACTATCAGTTGAATAAATGAAGCCCTACAAGTTTCTTGTATCTTTCCGATCGCACGGTAGACTCATTACTGTTTATCTTCATTGACGTACAAAAGTGTCAGATTGTGACCTATTTGAATGAATCTTTTTGACTTTGACTTTGGATTTAACTTTCTCATTCTTCAACTGAATTTGCTTATGGTTATTTTATTAGCTTACGACATGATCATTTTTAATAAGTCGAACTGCGCTCGTCAAACCGCCTATTAAGGATGACGAGTATTAGCAAAACCACCCTTATGGGGAAGGCCAATGTCCACCAGTGGACTTCCTGCGGCTGAGCTAACAGTCGATGGTAGTCACTACTCACCCTTCCAGTAGCCAATAGTATAGGTTTAGGCGCGTGACACTCAACATCTTCATCTGTAGCTGAAGCTATGACTCCACTCACTAAATCTAGTAATTCATTACCTTCCAATGTGCCCTGGGAATAAATAAAATCTTTATTTGGAATAATAAACAGGGTAACATTGTACATAATGAGTTACGATGATATCTGCAGAAGTATTAACTGTGTCACAGATACCAACGCCTTCCGGAAGCTTATTCCAGTAACAACAAAAACCAGTTACTTAAAACAACAAGATGATAATGATAATTATTTTATATGACATTATTATATTACTAAGATATAAAATAACACGTATGTGAGGCAACAATATTATTTAAACATTACATTCAAATAGTACTGGATTTACTGTAATTATTTTTATTGCAACTAGACGATTGGAAATATAAGTACCTAAATGTAGGGGGTGAGTAATATGAGACATCTTTCACACAGGTTCTGGTCCCAAACTAAGTCATAAACCTGTTGAGTGAAAGTAAATAAGTGAGAATAAGACAGCAGATGCATACTGTACGGGAGCGAAAGAGAAAAAACTGGGAAAGAAATATATCATAAGCTACTCCCGCAGACGTTAATCCTGGGCACAGAACAGATAATAATACTACGTATAGAAGCTCAGATCATTTGTTTGAATGATCTGAGTATGGTATGGACACTGTCATCCGCGAGCGAGATTGGGCTCTCGACGAGCCCCTGTGAGTTCGCACGCTTGCACGCACCTCACGCACAGGCTTGCGCGTGTACAAAATTCCATGTGTGCAGTGTCTGTGTAGTAGGTATCGCGACTTTTGTACGGGAATTGAGTCGAGTATCCGGGGTGTGTCCTAGGTCAGCTAGTAATTTAACTAGATAGGCACTTAATTAGTTTGATTACGAAACGAAATGTCAAAACGGTCCCCAAATTCGGAAGTTAGGCGGTGGATATTTATTTCGACCGCCTCGAAACAGTATCGCTGGATGTAGTTAGAAAATTAAACCAACCTGCGTGATATTGAGTGTGTTAGCTCCATCTATTGTTCCCGATGCGAAACTGTAGCCCATAGCTGGTACGCAACCTCTTACTGGTTGATTCTATAGCAGAAACATAAAAATTGTAGTAAAATAGGGTAATCGGTAGTATTGTTAGCACCCCCCAATCATTGGCACTTTCAACTTTTAATCATCATATTATATAACACAACACGACTGTAGCCCTTTCTAATATTTTTTCTAAATAGTATTTATAAGTTTAGCGTCTGGCAAAACCAAATTGTAAGTTTTTTTTTTTATGATAGTGAGTGACAAGACGAGCAAATCAGGTGCCTTATGGCAAGCATCATGATTGCCCATATCAGACACAGTGCCACCCAGTGTTTTTAAAATACAAAAATTTTGCGCAGTACTGCACTGCGCCTGTCACCCTGAGATATGAGTTTTTGAATCTCATCAAGCCCAGTAATTTCGCTGGTAACATTGCCCTTCAGACCGAAACACAACAATGTTTGCACATTACTGCTTGGCGGATGAATAACTGGCAAAGGTGTGGTACTTCCCCAGGCGGCCCCCTGCAAAAGAGGCCTACAACTACAAAACAAACCACTACCACTACAAAGTGACATTGACAGTTATTGGCGGGATTTATTTTTTTCATAAATTTGCGCGCATTGCTGCTGATGATTTGAAAAAAGGTTAAAAAAGTAGAAAAGAAAACTGCGTGAATTAACTTTATTTACCTACTAGGAAAAAATCAATAAAACCCGTAGAAGTATAGTGACAAGGCAAAAGGGCGTCACTTTTTGGTCGCCGTCGTGACCAAATTGATGTCTTAAGGCAAGGCCAGGACAAAAGTACCTACAACCGACGAACATGTATGAAGAATGTCATGAAAGTGGAAGAAGCGAAAGTCGTGTGTCAGGATCGTAGCCAGTTGAGAGAAATAGTCTCTTATCTACCCCCACGGAAACAAGGCGTGACTACACGTTGATAAATCAGTGAAATTAAAAGTAAATATACAAAAGTTGCTTCTTTTCAAAGAACAGATGGCGTTGTTTTATAAAGTAAATTATCTAAGGACACATACCACATCAAAGGTTTCAGTGATGGGATCATATTTGGGTACAACTTCCTCAGGCATCTCCACGAATTGATGAATCACTGCTAGGTTTCCTCGCAACTCTTCGCCTGGAGATGACAGGGCTTCCTGAAAGATCAAGTGAAAATCATTTTGACATATTATGTAGGCAAGAGAAGCATTTTTGATAACATGTTTTATATGAATGGAGTTAATTTATTCATAAAAGTTAAGGCCTTAAGAACACTATTAGCGAGCTTTCAGACGAACGACGCCGACGTGTGTATGACGCGTTGACGTTGACGTTACGCCGACGTTCGTCTGATAGCTCGCTTGCTGTACTTATGTAAAGTTACTGAATTCTAACGTTCATTCGCTTTATAAATAAATGTTATAACTACTACAGACTAATATCACAGAATAAATAATAGTAAGTACAAACGTAGGTGCGTATACGTTAGTATACTTACTACTTACCTCTTCATAAAATGAACAAGAAAGTTGGAGAGTTTAATCTGTTAATTGGATATATAATAGCTCACTCTCGATATCATGCACTAAAATAATAATTACCAGAAACCTGTACTAAAGAGTTAGTAGATCAGATTACTTATTACTTATACTTTAATATATATCATTACAACCTGTGCCCCGCGGTTTAACGCGTGTAGTGTTCGTTCCCGAGGGAATATCGGGATATAAAGTACTATGTGTTATTCCAGGGTCTGAGCTTCGCGTGAAAACGAAACAAACATACACACAAAAAACAGCGCTGGGTGGCGCTGGAGTTGAGTTAGAACACGCTAGCGTTTTGTTTACCTGTTACAAACGTAATTTATTAACATTGAGATTTATAATATTAGTAGGATAGGTATAGACTTAAGCCGATCAGACACATGCCACTGCGCAGTGGCATAAATGTTTAACCATTTCTACAATTTACTAGTGTAAGTAAAGCGACTTTGCCCGCTCGCAATTATGAAATAATGAGAGTTTTATACCAAAACTTTAATGTCTTTTATGGACTCCTTAAAATGTAAATTTTAAAAAATCCTTTCTTAGCACACGTCCAGACAACGAAAACAACTTACATTCCAAGTTTCAAGTCTCTAGGATCAGTAGTTTGGGCTCTGCGTTACACGTCAGTCAGTGAGTCATTTAGGATTTTATAATATTATATAGTGATTATCATGAATATTTGCAAAGTCAAAGTCAAAGTGGAAAAGATTTATTCAAATAGGTCACAATCTGACTCTTATGTACTTCAATGAAAATAAACAGTAATGAGTCTACCGTGCGTTCGGAAAGATACCTTTACAAGAAGAACGCACAAAAAACTTGTAGGGCTTAATTTTATAACTTATTGTTTTACAATATTTGGTTTGGTTACATTCGTTTGCTTGGAAGGTGCCGCGTGATAGCTATGCGGAAGTTCCCAAGCATCTTTGTCCTCTATGTACTACTGATTTACTGTATAATAAGCCTTCTTTAGTAAAGTACCTACCTATTCGTCATAATATATCGTGCATCGAACCCGGTTGAGAAGTTGAGTTTTGTTGCATCTGTTTATTTAGTTCCCAGTGTAAAGCTAAGCAATCAGTTGCGGTAGAGTAGACGAAAATAAATTGAACTCACCATAGCCCCTTCATAAACTGTATGTCCAATGATCCTGGTGCTCTCGAACATATCTGCCCCCGGCCCCGGCGAGAAACATCGTTCTCCCGCGGCACAGATCAGGAACTGATTATCACACTCGTTGCCTGAGAACTCGCAGCGAGCGTCCGCCAGGTTCGGGGACACGTCACCTAGGTTCGACGAGAAGAACCCGGCTATTACGTGCGCCTGGACGAATCAGAGCAGATAATAATGATTAGAGGAGCTGCAACAACTGGGCCTAGTTTGGACAGCATTTCCCTGTGAGAAAGAGTTAGTAGATTCATTATATTCAGGCGCGAAAGAGAAAAGAAGCCGCCCCGCTGTAAGGGCGATAAATGTTAGTACGACGCCGCTCCTCGAGATGTTATACCTCGCTGAACGCTGGACCCATAACTAGGTAGTTAGTTGTTCTAGGAGTTTGCAATGGAGTTCCGAAAAGTAACGCCAAATTCAATCAATTATATATCTATGAGTCATTGCTAGTTTTCCTGACACTTCCAGAGTTACACCTGTGCATTACGATGTATGACCATATAATATTACGCTTTTAACCAAATCAGACCTCACGTCCAACTTGGAATAAGACATGATAGTTAAAAATCCATCATCAAATTCATAACTTTGGATTCGAAACTCATCGTTAATATTATGTGGACTTATCGTCTGGGCGCTACCGAAGGCACGATATTATGTGGGTCGTCTTATATAATGTATTAAATAAAAGAAGTTACAATAACATTTACATAGTACTTTAGTATATACCTAGTTAAGAGGCCGCATACCCACCCATGCAAAAAGAACTGATGTATAGACTTTTTTTTGACATTTTTGCAAATCTAATCTTTTGTGTCTTGTATGAGGGGTAGATCTACCTCTTCAAGTAATAAAACACCTGCTATACCTTGCAGAAGGGGTAATCAGCTCATGTCGCAGGCCTATTCTTACCTTCCCAGCCAGTACTCCAGGGTTGAGTTCCTGCTCCATCCTAAGAGCAGCATAGCCGAGGTTATCAGAGGATATGAGTTGGTTGGTCATGTTCATGCTGGTGGTGTGGACGGCGAACCAGTTCATCACTCCGTGCAGGGTCCCGTCTGAGCGGATGATGCGGACTTGGGTCAGGGTGTCGTCTGTGTTGCCTGTGTATCTGGGACGCAGGAAGTTTATTTTTACTGAGTCATCCAACTAATATTATAGATCTGAGTACAATGTAAAAAAAGTTACCTTTGTAACAGGTAAACAAAATACTAGCGTGTTGTCACTCCAGCGGCATCTAACGCTACTTTTTTGTGTGTATGTTTGTTCTGTTTTCACGCTAAAACTACCGAACCGAGGGGCACAGTTAGTATTTTATATTATAAACAGATCGCGGAGGACGTAACCGTAAACTTTCAGTTTCCATTCAGTTCATCAGTAATAGCGTAAAAGACTAACAAACATCCATCCATCAGTAGGAAGTCGGATACTCACTTGGCTCTTTCTTCAGCAGGATTGTACTCATACGAGTACGGAGATCTGTTCTTATGAGCATTCGAGACGTTAACTTGACTAAAGATCAAACGGGCTGGGACCATGTTCTCGTGAGCTCGAACTATGCTCTAAAATATGAATAGGAATAAATTTAAAAACGTATTAGCGAGCTTTCAGACGAACGTAGGTGAGCTTTCAGACGTGGCGTTGTGGTCGGGTGCTAATTTGTTTGAAAAAGAACAGTAGAATACACACGTCGGCGTCGTTCGTCTGAAAGCTCGCTTAGAAATACAACTTGAATGCTGAGAGGGGCATTCGGAAAGAACTTGGATGCGCTGCATAAAAGAGCAAAAGGAGAATGAGTGCAAAGATAACGGATTACAGATCAGTATAGCTCGACACAAAAGAGTAGAAACGGAACTAATTTAAAGTGTATGTATTAAATTTTTTTTACTCTAGTAAAAGACAGTGGCGCCCCCATTATTATCTACATTTTTGTGTCGAACTATACTAGGGTTGAATAAATGAAGGAAATTGGAATCGCATACATTTTAATCAAACGGATAACCAAACATTCTCGTAGTACTAGGCACTTGTTTTGATATGATTAATCAGACGTCAGAAGCTAATTTTAGTGGATAATTGAAACATAATCTGCCAAAATATATTGCTTATCGACTATCGACCATGAGCTTTAAACGATTAGGATGACATATTTACAAATAACTAGGGAATCGGTCAACAAGCACCATTCACAGATATTTGCTTCAGTTAATAATGCCAAGTCTCTTTAATTTTTTTTCAGAATTTACAGGATTATTTTTTTTTTTTTTTTTTTTAAATAAATCCTGTCCATCCATTGGTTGTCTGGAAGAAATCGCTTATAAGCGATTAGACCGCCGCTTGTTCATTTAAGTTAGTTTCTGTGTCCTGTAATGTTATTTTCTTAGTGTGTGGTGTACAATAAAGTATTATCTATCTATTATCTACAGGTTGGTACCCCCGAAGGTTACCATTTCCATTAATCGGCTATTCCATTGATCACTGGAATACCACTGACTTTTTTTCATCAACTACTTTATAATACACTCGATCTATTTAAATTTTAAGTTTCACATTCGCGCCCAAAGTTCACGCATTATTTCCAAAAATATTCAATCAAACGTACCCTAGTAATGCCATCAACATAAGCGTTAAAGGTTTCCCTGGAGAAGCCAAGGATGCTGACGTCAAGGAGGAAGTCGACCAGGTATCCTCCCGGAGTGCTGTGAGTGTGCGTGCCTGTGACGATCACGTTACGGAGGCTGTACGTGTCGCCGTAGAGCTCTTGGAGATTCCTTACTACCTGCATAAACACATTACATATTATGCTTCTTAGTACTCAAAATGAAGAGAAATTGACAATGTTTAGGGGCATTCACTTACAAAACTGATTACTACATAAAGTATAACAAAATCTTGGTCCTTACGTTTCCTTTGAATATTTGATACCTACTTATAAAATTCTCAGCTCAGCTTGAGACTCATGGATTTTACTAGAATTATTATCATCTTTTGCACCATTAGGAAAAGCTAGGTTTGAAAGCTTTCCCTAACGAACCTAACTATATAATTATATACTATATAATTCGAAACCTAACGAATTTCGAATTATATAGGAAACATTCCTGCGTTAGTTTACCTCAATGTTATAATTTTGTCTTACCTCTCGTCTAACAGCGATGCCAATAGATTGTACTTCCGCTGTGACTAAAACTATTCTCGTATCGCCTTTAGAAAATATGAACGCTCTCGAGAATTGTCGTAAATGAATACCGCGTCCTGTTTGTGACACCTCTGCATAACCCATCTGAAAATATCACCGTGATTTAAAGTTTTACTTTTTACTTTATTGTCTTCATCTTAATTCCATGGCTTTAACGCTGCTTGAACCATCTTTCATAAATATACGCGTCTTGATCATCTCGTTACCTCTATGTTACCTACTGCTTATAATCTTTGTAGTTTATAATATTACGGTTTCAATTTGCTTCTTCTTCTTCTATATATTTTAACCTTTAATTTGAATATAAACTTAAACTTTACCTTAATCAGTCTCATTCACTTAGTTTAACTCAGCATTACTTACAAAAGCAATTTCAACACAAGGTCCAGTCATATCGGCTATACCGACTCCAACTTCATAAAGTAATTCTGTTTCATCAATTGGTTCAGTCGGTGCACCAGGATTTTCCGTAGTGTTTTCATTACCAGGTGTTGCAGTAATCTCTTCTCTAGGTTCATCTGTGACAACTAGCACTATAGTAGCTGACATGCCAGCTATTACACCGACGGTCACCACTGCTATTACTATTTTTCCTAGAAGAGGTATTGCCATTTCTGAAAAGGATTTAAAAATTTCAATTTGAATAATTTTTCTTTCGTGACTAGGCAGAGCAATGAGATATCACACACATTGCTTTAAAAGTGTCATGGTAAAAATTCATAACATTAATATATTAATTCCATAATATGTAATGTACCTCGGAGAGCTTAAAACTTCGATGGTAGACAAAATTAATTCTGGGCATAGTGGCATCTTTTCGTAGGTATTTTTCGAGCATTTTGAATCAGGAGTAGTGCGAATCGTGCCTAATCCTCAAAGGCTTCTTGACCTCTTCCTATGTGCCTTCGGCCACGAATTAACAGACTTGTGACGAATATGATTATTAATAATTAAATAAAATACCACTTTAACCGGTAATATATCAATCACAAAAGATGTAACCGAAAAAACCTTACCATTAAATGTAAAACAACATTGTAAGAGTTACTATTCGAAAATGTGCCGCCATTCCAATTCCAACATACTTTACGAAAATACTTTTTATTTTATCACTTTTGTATCTCTTGGCTGGCTACAAAAATATTAAACGAAAAATAGTTTTTTGAAAAGACAGATTTTGGTATAATTGTCTCAGCATGCTGCTTATTTGTGTGACCTGGATTGGATATTGAGCTTTATTTATGCTTAGCTTATTGAGATTTTACTTTTAACATTATATTTGTAAGTACTTAATTAAATCGTCACAACGATTATTCTGATGTACGAACCTATATAGAATTTATATACCTAATCTTAACGAAGCATGTAAAACTATAAATTATAGTTTAATACACAAAATTAATAAATCTAAGATTTTCATAATATAAAACCAACTGTAAATCACGTCGGGAGTGCTTCAAGGAACTGTTTTTTGTCCTATACTATATTTTCTATTTCGAGAGGCCTGACTTCAATAATAAATTAATAAATAATACGTATATCAAATGAAATAAATACAATAAAAGAAATTATTGAATAAAGTCTTATTTGGAGGAGGTCTTCGTCTGAAGAGTTCTTTTAAAAACATAATAATGGTATGTCACCAACTAACCTGAATAATATAATTTAAAATAATAATACTTAACATAGCACTCAATGTTTTCTTAAGTATTTTACAAGAAGTAATAGGTTATTTTTATTTTATTTGTATAGTTATAATAAATCCTACCACTACGCAATTATTTCCAAATAAGGCGATATCAATTACTTGGTATTAAAAAAGAGCTTAACAATGTAAGTACTTATACTTATAGATACTTTATTAAAACAATTGACTTACCTGCTATAATAATCACACACTAATAAAAAAATAAGGAAACTACAACAATTTTTTTTTATATTAATAAATCCCACCCACGATCATATAAGAGACCTGGACTAAAAGAAAATACAAAATAATTCGTTGTTGATAAATATGACGTGATAATATTAATACCATTATCAGATTATCTCGAAAACTTAATTATTAATGCGATAATTTATATAAAAAATGTCATTAGCATAATAATAAGTAATATTTTATCTATTGCCTGCGAAAGGGGGGGCATTTGTAAGTACGTAGGTACCTAGATAATAATGTGTTCCTACTTGTATACTGTGTTCGCTATGGGATGGTGCCTGTGACAGTTGTGAATTGTACTTAAATGTTACGCGTGACTATTATCATAGCGGCTCTGCAAACACTAGCGCATGTAAACTCATGAAGAAAACTGTTATTGCCAGATAAACAAAGGAAACGGACTCGTAATCCAAGGAAGCTGGGCCCAGAAAACCTCACACCGTCTGTCCTATATTGCCGGGAACATAATATTATTCGCAATAATATTCCCAAACATACCTGAATTTTCGTTTGAACACATCTCATTAATTGATATCAAAAAGACGTACAAGAGTTTAAATGTTAAAGCTACTGAATCTATGGGGTCTATCTGTAAAAATGCTAGATTCTATAATAAACACAATTGCTCCTTACTTAGCAGACTTATTTAACCTATGCATAGATAAAGGCACGTTTCCAGAACTAATGAAAATAAGTAAAATCACTCCTATCTTTAAATCGGGAAGTAAGACAGATCCCTCAAACTATAGGCCAATCTCTGTTTTGCCAGTATTAAGTAAAATCTTTGAGAAATTGATGCTAAACCAACTGCTGTCACATTTCAATAGAAATAGAATATTGCATTCAAACCAGTATGGTTTCACCAAATGCAGATCAACAACCGATGCAGGCTGTCATCTCATGACTCTTGTCTTGGAGGCTTGGGAGAGTTCACAGGATGCCATTGGAGTGTTTTGTGACCTTTCCAAAGCATTCGACTGTGTAGAACACTGCACGTTACTGCGCAAGTTAGAAGTATATGGAATTCATGGGAATGCCCTGAACCTGGTGGAATCATACTTGTCTAGTAGGCAGCAGAAGGTTAGCGTCAATGGTATCACATCTGCTAGTTCTCCTGTCAAGATGGGAGTCCCACAGGGATCAATTTTTGGTCCTTTCCTGTTTTTGGCATATATTAACGATTTGCCTTACATGGTCCACGGTCTAGCAGATATAGTTCTATTTGCCGATGATACGTCATTGATTTTTAAAGTTGATAGGAAGGATACTTCACTAGTACATGTTAATAATACTTTAGCAAGTATATCCAGATGGTTCACAGCAAACAATCTGTTATTGAATGCAAAAAAGACTAAATGTTTGAAATTTTCGTTGCCTAACGTCAGAAGTATAGAACCAATCATAGTTCTTGACGGTGAAAGACTCAATATTGACAATGCAACTTTGTTCCTTGGCATAAATATAGACTCTAAACTGCAATGGAGCACTCATATCACCGAGCTCTCAGGGAAACTAAGCTCTGCAGCTTACGCGGTTTATAAAATTAGGCAACTAACAGATGTAGCCACGGCGAGATTAGTGTACTTTGCATATTTCCATAGCTTGATGTCTTATGGGATTCTGTTGTGGGGGTCAGCTGCAGATATAGAAACTATCTTTATACTACAAAAACGTGCGATTCGTGCCATCTATGAGATGCGTCCACGCGAATCCCTGAGGGAATTATTTAAAGAAATAAACATACTGACCCTACCATCCTTATACATTTATGAGAACATCATGTATGTGCGTAAAAATTTACATAAATTAAAATTAAATAGTGACCTTCATAATTTTAATACTAGGAATAAAGACAAAATAGCTGTACCTAGCTTTAGATTATCTAAAACAAATAAAAAGACATTCTTAGGAAATAGTGTACGTTTCTATATTAAAATCCCAAAAGAGATAACTGGGCTCTCAGAGGGTAAATTCAAAACCTATATAAAATCTACTTTACTTAAGAAGGCTTATTATAAAGTCAACCAGTACATAGAGGACAAAGATGCCTGGAAACTTCTGCATAGCCGCCTCGCGGCACCTTCAAAGAAAACGAATGTAACCAAACCAAATATTGTGAAACTATCTGTTGAAAAAATTAAGCCCTACAAGTTTCTTGTGCGTTCTTCTTGTAGAGGTATCTTTCCGAACGCACGGTAGACTCAGTACTGTATCTTCATTGACGTACAAAAGTGTCAGATTATGACCTATTTGAATAAATCTGTTTGAGTTTGAGTTTGAGTTTGAGTATCCATCTTATTATCGCTGTTTAATTTAAGTGAGGTTAAGAACAAGTATTTTTAATGGCGACGCAGGTTGTAATTTTAGTAGAACATTTGTTTAATTCATAATAATTAATGCCGATACTAAAAAAATATTATTTATGCACATTTGGGAGTCTTATTATTAGGTCTACCAAATAAAATCAAAATTATAATGTAAGGTCTACGTGGCCTAGAAACCAACAACTCCTATATATTGTAAATGTAAAAGTTTAATCTTTTTTTTTTTATGATAGTGAGTGACAAGTCGAGCAAATCAGGTGCCTGATGGTAAGCATCATGATTGCCCATATCAGACACAGTGCCACCCAGTGTTTTAAAATTCAAATTCTGCGCGGCACTGCACTGCGCCTGTCACCCTGAGATATGAGTTGTTGAATCTTATCATGCCCAGTAATTTCTCTGGTAACATTGCCCTTCATACCGGAACACAGTAATGTTTGCACATTACTGCTTGACGGATGAATAACTGGCAAAGGTGTGGTACTTCCCCAGGCGGCCCCCTGCAAAAGAGGCCTACCAATACGCTAAACTCCGCAGGGCCTATGTTCAGACTCGCCAAGTTACGCCGGCCGTATCGTACCATTCATTTCTTATCTTACACTGATTAAATTATTATATGTTGGAGCTGAAATATAACACACGATGATTGTTTTATGAGGAACTTTGTGAAAAGGAACCTATTGTCAAATGCCAGAGGCACCATATTGTAGTGAACAGAGTACAACTATGTTATACATATTATTATTTGTGTTATTATCAAGCAAAGTTGTCCCATATTATTATTATTATTAATAATCTATTTATTGAATTACCTCGCAGCACCCCCGTAGATGTGTGTCGTTTAACTTTAGGTATGTACTTCAGTTAACCACGTCCTTTTGAAAACTTAAAAGGTAAGTTCCTATTGTTTTGTAAATGGTTTTTGTTTGTCTATTCTTTAAAATATTCCACAAGTCATTTTGAAGTAGGATTTTAGGGTACCGTACCTAGGTAAACTTTGAAATTAAAATTTTGAACATTAGTACTACTTTCTTCGGAATACATGAGTAGCTCGCCTTAACAAGGTACCTAGTGAAGGCGTATATATGTAGGCCAGCTTAATATTTGGATAATTATTAATGTTAATAATATTATTACTAAAGCAAGTGCAAGAGAAGAAAAATAAAATTACTAACGAATAATTTTTCATTTATTTATTCATTAAATTATTTTTATAAGTATTTTATACTTACTATCTATTTACAGATTGTAAATATGAGTATGTAATTAACAAGATTGTATCGACTAGTTTCATAAACAGTTAAATAAAATACGGCACAAATCTTACGAAAATCATAGTTTAAGCTTTGGTTCTATACGTATGTAAACATAATAAAAATAAATATTCATCATAAAAGATATCCACAAAATAATACATATTATTTTTAAATGACACACCGACTAACAAATACGAACATCACTATAAGCAATTAAAAGTTGCCATTATTTATACCTTATCACATTAATGTCAATAAAAAAAATATAGGATTGCGCCACTTTCATTTACCATTTAACGCAAAAAATATACAGGGATACTGATAATCAGTTAATATTCTTATAAAAGGTTATATTGTACCCAGACATCATTTTGGAACTTACTATGAAATCGCGAAATGTGGCCTGTTTCTAAGAAAAGACTTGTCCTCGAACAAAATGTATGGAACTGGTTTTTTAGCAATTTCAAAGTGGTTTTCTATGAAAGTTGGTTGAAATTATGAGTACAAAGACGATGCTAACTGATTGCCAGTAACCCTGTTTATTAATGCGTTCAATGGTAAAAGAAATTGGCAAAGTCCTATCTTTTTTTTAATTGATATTGATGGTTTTATTTTTAATTACTTACCTACCTGTGTGCAAGTTGTCCCATATTATAATAATGGCAACCTTAATATTGAATACAAATAAAACATAATAGGAATATCTAAAGATAAGATTACATTTAGGTACATCTCATAAAAGATAATATTATAATTTATCATCACTAAATCACTAGCCTCGAAATAATTAACCACAAAACGTTTTATCCCCAAAAACATGCTTAAAAATTACAAAATTTTGAAGAAAAATCTGTGTGAGAAGCCCTGCCTTTAAAAATATGGAAAGACCAAAAATACGACTGAAAATATTTTACTTTTTATAAAACCTAACCCAATTCTTATAGAATAATATATACTTATTTGTATGTTAAAATTATTGACATTTGATTAGAATATTTTTGATTGTAATTTTTACTTAAAATATCATTTCATTATATTTCATTGGCAACACCAAAAACTTTAAGTGACGTTAACAATCAAAGTAACACCAACATAAAATAATTATTTTATTTGTCACTTATAATTGTAAATTATGACGTAAAAATTACCATTTAAAGTCACATTATCAACTAAAAGTGAAACTCACAATTTTAAGTTCCGCAAACAACTAGAACTTTATTTTTTTATGCGACGTTAACACTACAAGTAACTCTTACAAATTTAAGCGTCATTAACTATAAGTGACACTAATAATTAATTTAAGTCACACCAACAATTATACACTTACAATTTTAAGTGACATTAACAACTAAAAATGACAGAGACAATTTTAGGTGACTTCAAAACTATCGCTAAAGCCGTGGTAAGGGTAGATACCACCTAAAACGTACTTATAGTTTCCATAGTGGTGTAATCTATAGGTCCCGGGAGGAGTTCCCACGGGAATTTCCCATTCGATCTCTGCGTGACTCGTTCCCATGATTTTGGAGTCACGATGCCAGATGTACCTTGAAGATATTAATCACAATAATTAATTGAAAATGACACTACCATCTAGTAGTAAATGAAAAATATGACCTCTCCAGGAATTTGCGACTAAACGTGTAGCTGGGCTATGTATGGTTGTAAGTTTCGTTCGTCTACGGATCTCCTCATTCCTGATCGATCTCGCAGAGAAAAATACTGAGCCGAGGGCTATAAATATCCTTCCTCCAAAAAGCCCGCTGCGCTATTTTGAGCTTACTGATACGTTTTTATTTCAAACTAGCGACCCGCCCCGGCTTCGCACGGGTAGCAGAAGTAGGTATAGTGAACGTTTAACAGATATAACTCAAATGGTTTTCGCAGTGCACGCAAATTAATGACTATTTCTGTTACAATGACCAAACCTTAACACATGTATAAATTTATCGTGGGCTATTTTGAAGATATTGATAAGTACTACAAACCCCTAGTACATTCCTTTATTCTACCACCAATACTTTTCACATCGCATGCATATAATGACTTTCGATTATTGTGACTAAACCAAAATAGATGGATATAATGTCCGTAGACTATTTTGTAGATATTGGTAAATACTACAAACCCCTAGTACAAACCCCTAGTACTTTAATCTATCACCAATAGTTTTCACACCCCATGAAAAATAATCACTGCTTCGATTATTGTGACTAAACCAGAAAAGATGGATATAATCTATGTATACTGTTTTGTAGGTATTGATAATTACTAAAATCCCCTAGTGCATTACTTTAATCTACCACCGATAGTTTTCACACCGCATGAAAATAATCACTGCTTCAATTATTGTGACTAAACCAAAAAAGATGGATATAATTTATGTATACTGTTTTGTAGGTATTGATAAGTACTACAAACCCTTAGTACATTACTTTACTCTACCACCAATAGTTTTCACACCGCATGAAAAATAATCACTGCTTCGATTATTGTGACTAAACCAAAAAAGATGGATATAATCTATGTATACTGTTTTGTAGGTATTGATAAGTACTACAAACCCCTAGTACATTACTTTACTCTACCACCAATAGTTTTCACACCGCATGAAAAATAATCACTTTTTCCATTATTGTGCTTAAACCAAAAAAGATGGATATAATCTATGTTTACTGTTTTGTAGGTATTAATAAGTACTACAAACCCCTACCTCCAATATTATTTATTCTACCTCCAATACTTATTACACCGCATTCATATTATGTCTGTTTCGATTTGTGACTAAACCAAAATAGATGGATGAAATATCCGTGGACTATTTTGTAGATATTAGTAAGTACTACAAACCCCTAGTAAATTATTTTATTCTACCATCAATAGATTTCACAGCGCACGCAAATTAATGAATATATGTGACACCTTGGTTCACAATATTGCAGTTTTCTTACCGATCCATAATATTTTTCAAAATCTCATATAGCCTATTTCACTCACACTGAATTAAGCTATTCATAAGTGAAAGAATTTTTAAAATCGGTCTTTTAGTTTCGGAGCCTATTCGTTACAAACAAAAAAACAAAGATTCTCTCTTTATAATATTAGTATAGTATAGATTTAATTAATATCATTTGATGAGATTCGATCCATAGGCACCGGATCCCGATCCGGACACATCCCGACTAGGTCACGGAGGCTGCACCAACTCAGCAATAAACAAGCGTTACATACTTGGTTTCCCAGTCAGCATCGGTTGCTATGACGACCCAGGCATCATCTTCCTCCGACTCCAGGCGCTCCACCGCCGCGTACATGCGTCCGTGACGGATACTGTTACGAGGATGGCCTGATACCTAAAGGGAGAGGCCACAAATTATCGAAAAATTGTTACAAAAAGGTTTAGTAATACTTAAGGGGATGCATCAGCCCATCAAATTGAACAACTTTCGAAAGAAGGAATTGAAAAATTCGCAAAAAATAATTTCGACTTCCCACAAGTAAAAAATTGGATCATCTGAATTTTTTCTTTCTTTTGTAACTTTTTAGGTTGACGAGCAGATTCATCCCCTAAGATGTAGTAATACGCAAGGGGGTGCATCTCATGAAATATTTGCAATCTGACCGATCAGCTGATTCATTTTGTATTGTTTTTAAGATAGCTTTTCTTAAATTTTGAAATTACTTCTTTTAAAAGTACTTTTAAAAGTTACATAATTTAGATAAGCCCCTTAGTATTACTCCACTTTGTATAGAATGAGGAAACTTCAATATCATAAAATGGAAGCATAAATTTCGAAAAGTGCTTCGAACGTGTGAAATCCAACGAGTTGCTGCGAAAGTTGCAATATTGTTTTGAAAAATAATTTTAAATAAATTTCAAAATTCCTCATAATGTACAATAAGATGATCCTCAAATCCCTGATGAGAGTTCATTTCGCTGGACAAACAGTGGTCGATATCCTAACGCGTATTTTATCGAAATACGTATTCTAGGTTTGCACGCAAATTGCACGTTACCAAAGTTCAAAGTCACAAAATAAGTTTTCAAATTCAATTAAAACCAGCAAACTTCTTAAAGGCGCTAGAACTGAGAAAAAGGAAGAAGTCAAAATATAAAAATACTTACAAAACTAGCAGTAACAATGTCCCCGTAGCTATATTGTCGTTGTGGTTGAGCGATGCAGTCCCCGAACTCCTTGCCCCAGTGGGCCGAGTCCCACAGCACGGGCGGGACCAACGTTATCAACTGGTTGCTGAACTCTGGCGGCTGGGGACCTGGCTCTACTGGCCTATCCTGAGGAACACCTGCACTTGTACATAACATTACACCACTCCTTGCCCCGGAGGATGGAGGCCCACAGCACGGTGTGGACCAACGTTCAACTGGTTGCTGAACTCTGGCGGCTGGGGACCTGGCTCTACTGGCCTATCCTGAGGAACACCTGCACTTGTACATAACATTACACCACTTCTTGCCCCGGAGGATGGAGGCCCACAGCACGGTGTGGACCAACGTTCAACTGGTTGCTGAACTCTGGCGGCTGGGGACCTGGCTCTACTGGCCTATCCTGAGGAACACCTGCACTTGTACATAACATTACACCACTCCTTGCCCCGGAGGATGGAGGCCCACAGCACGGTGTGGACCAACGTTCAACTGGTTGCTGAACTCTGGCGGCTGGGGACCTGGCTCTACTGGCCTATCCTGAGGAACACCTGCACTTGTACATAACATTACACCACTCCTTGCCCCGGAGGATGGAGGCCCACAGCACGGTGTGGACCAACGTTCAACTGGTTGCTGAACTCTGGCGGCTGGGGACCTGGCTCTACTGGCCTATCCTGAGGAACACCTGCACTTGTACATAACATTACACCACTCCTTGCCCCGGAGGATGGAGGCCCACAGCACGGTGTGGACCAACGTTCAACTGGTTGCTGAACTCTGGCGGCTGGGGACCTGGCTCTACTGGCCTATCCTGAGGAACACCTGCACTTGTACATAACATTACACCACTCCTTGCCCCGGAGGATGGAGGCCCACAGCACGGTGTGGACCAACGTTCAACTGGTTGCTGAACTCTGGCGGCTGGGGACCTGGCTCTACTGGCCTATCCTGAGGAACACCTGCACTTGTACATAACATTACACCACTCCTTGCCCCGGAGGATGGAGGCCCACAGCACGGTGTGGACCAACGTTCAACTGGTTGCTGAACTCTAGCTAGTATTGGCAAAAACCTATGTTTGGGAGTGGACTTCCTACGGCTGAGATAAAGAATTTGTGTGTTGAGCTCTGCGTTGTATATTCTCGGGTGTTGGATGTGTGGTGTATTATTGTACGTATTTATGCCGCTTGAGACAGGGAATCCTAGTGCAGAGGCTGTTTTCCTGAAGCGTAGGTAGAGGTGTTCGGTGGAATGGACTGCCAGTGCTCAGATCATTTCTCAGTTCTCAGTTTGGAGTTTGGACCCAAGTTAACACCCCATATGAACGCCTGAACTCCACAAACTTTATGAAAGTCCTGAACCACATTTCATAGGCATATTATTAGAATAGAATAGAAATACTCCTTATTGTGACCAATAAAAGTTAAGGTATGAAAACTTTAGGTATATAAAAATATTACACTAATAAATATATCTTAGGACTATACTTATTAGTCGACAACGGGCGGCCTTATTGCTATCTTTCAAGCGATCTCTGTATATACTGTATATCGATTTTTTATAGTATTAACCAATACATAGAGGACAAAGTTGCCTGGAAATTTCTGCATAGCCACCAACCGGCAACTTACAAGCAAAAAATTAAACCTTACAAGTTTCGTTACAAGTGCGTTCTTCTTGTAGAGGCATATTTCCGAACGCACGGTAGATTCTTAACTAGTTTGATATTACTGATATTATTGATTGACGTTTAAAAATGTCTTTTTAAATAAATTTTCTTCGAGTTTGAGTTTGAGGTATATAATGACAATCCTTATCTTGAGGATTAAATCAATAATGGTTCGAATGTAGAAATTGTAGTCTCCTCGACTCCTTACACACTACTTACATCATAACATCTGCCTTTTTTCTAAAAGGGGTAGGCAGGGGGTACCCAAGACCCATTCCCACAGTAGGTACACCAGTTATGACTTACCGAAACTAATGCTTCAGCCAACTCCTTATACTTGTTCAAGTAGATATCAAGCGTGTGTGGCCCGAATATAGTCGACGCTGCTTCGTATCTTTGTGCCTGTCGAATTGATAATAGTTAAAGTTGTAGACGTGACACAGTTTTTTTTCGTAGGTACACAATTTCCTTGTATGATTTACTTTTTCGTATTTTAAGCCTATTACGTAGTATCTCTGTTCTGTGCCTCGGTTACAGATTTACATATATTTAAGGTTATTATAGAGACATCTTCCTCGTGGATACAGTTTTTAAAAAGCTACATTTCTGTTCCTTAAAGATTCATTTAAGCAAGTACTTATAAAATAGTTTTTACAGTGTTTATTTTGTTGTATATGTATCTACCTACCTACCTAATAACCCAATGGGCCAAACTGAAATTTTACCCCTTACCTGTTGAAAGATTCATCTGATAATTTATAGGCGTAGGGCCAGTTTTACCATTGGAGTTGTTCCATTGATGGTACTAGCGATATAATGGTGTATCATTTTTACCATAAATGGAATGGTACAATTGACCCTACGCCACCACAATACCATAAAACTGTTTTTTTTTCTTTAAATGAATCAACCAAAAGTTCTGTCAGTCCGCCAAGCAGTAATGTGCAAACATTACTGTGTTCCGGTCTGAAGGGCAATGTTACCAGCGAAATTACTGGGCATGATGAGATTCAACAACTCATATCTCAGGGTGACAGGCACAGTGCAGTGCCGCGCAGACTTTGAATTATAAAACACTGCGTTGCACTGTGTCTGATATGGGCAATCATGATGCTTACCATCAGGCATCTGAATTGCTTGTCTTGTCACTCACTATCATAAAAAAAAAAGTCTAAACGTCAATTTACCTGATACTCCTCAGGGGTAGCAATATAATCCGAGTATATATTGGACAGTCCAGCCAGTACCACCCTCCTGGCTCCAGGAACCTTCGAGAGGAGCTTCCTCAGCCGTCTCCCGGACATGGTGGTGAACTCCCCTGGAACTGCTGCCAGGAAGAAACCTCCGATCCTGGCCACCGAGCAGGATACTATCTTCGGCTGCCATTCGTAGGGGAACTTGGCCTGGTAGTGAGACACTTTGATAAAGGATAGACTGGGTACGGTTGAAACATCGTTGATTACTGGCCAACCGGTTAGCGGAGAGAGTATAAGGTGTTCCAGGGAGTACTATAAGTACCCGTCGGTACTGTGCATTAATCACAGTGGTTGGTGGCCCCTGTGTGGAATATTTGTAAACCGGCGGCTTGCCTTTGTAAGGTTTTACTGCAGTAAAGTATTTTTATGTTCATTCCAGTTTATTATGTTCATATGTATTTTTATGTTCAAAGTAAGTAGGTATACCTATTATTACAAGAAGAGGGATTAATGTCCTTTCATTTGATGTACCTACTTCTCAATCTCACCCGTTGTGTGAATTTGTGTTCTTTATATTTCTTCTTCTTTTTCTTTGCACAAAAACGTAAAAAGTGTTTCAATCGAAACTATCAAGTCTTCAAAATTACGTCATTAGAAAGACTTGCGCCACCGAGGCGGGAACTATACGAAACGTTGATTTGGCAAAGTTATCACAGCATTGCGTCAAACTCCTCGTAGGTTAACTTACTCGTCCAGTGGCCAACAGGATAGGTTTAGGCGCCTGACACTTGATGTCGTCATCAGTAGGCTCAGCAATAAAGTTCCTGACGGCGTTCCACAGCGGGTTGGAGGAGGTGGTGCCCTGGGTGAAGTCGAAGGCCCCGGGACCGTCCGTGGTGCCCGCCGCGAACGAATAACCCATGGCTGGGAGACAGCCGCGAACTGTTGTACTCTGGTTGAACGAAAATAAACTTTCCAAAATACCTATCGTAAACAGGTGTAATGCTCAATGTCTACCCAAGGCCACAAATAATAGTTGTAGTGGTAGGCCTCTCTTGCAGGGGCCCCGCCTGGGGAAGTACCTCACCTTTGCCAGTTATTCATCAGCCAAGCAGTAATGTGCAAACATTACTGTGTTACCGATCATGATTGCCCATATCAGACACAGTGCCACCCAGTGTTTTAAAACTCAAAATTTTGCGCGGCTCTGCAATGCGCCTGTCACCCTGAGATATTAGTTGTTTTCAGACAACAGTTGTCAGACCGGAACACAGTAATTTTTGCCGTTATTGCTTGGCGGTTGAATAAATGAATAACTGCAAATAATAAGACTTAGTAGGATAGTCTTATTATTTGCAGTGATAGTGAAAGTGAAAGCCTCACCACAAAAGAGTGATAATTTAGCGGTACCACAAAATAAATAATAGTTGGTAGTAAGTACCTAAATGGAAAATGAATGTCAAACTTCAACTTATAGATAGAAAACTTTAATGTAGGTAACTTTAAACTAGGGCACAGCCTAGGGAAACACCAGGGGGGCTATTGGCGTTCTTCATAATCACCAGTCGCTATCAGGCTTGAGCCTTTATGTTCTGTGGCTTGAGTTAGTAACAAAGACATTTTACTCTTCTAACAAGACTGTGCACTGTCAAATTTGGAGGAGAGAAAAGGAAAAGTATAGACAATGCGAGTGGTTCTCACTCGGGACCGACACAGTGCACAGTCTACTTAGTCAGTTTACCATAATGTCTTTGGTTAGTAACCGGACTTTGACATTTGTAGTAAATGTCAAATCAAGATAATAGTCACTAAAGTGATAGGGGGGCTATTGGCGTTCTTCATAATCACCAGTCGCTATCAGGCTTGAGCCTTTATGTTCTGTGGCTTGAGTTAGTAACAAAGACATTTTACTCTTCTAACAAGACTGTGCACTGTCAAATTTGGAGGAGAGAAAAGGAAAAGTATAGACAATGCGAGTGGTTCTCACTCGGGACCGACACAGTGCACAGTCTACTTAGTCAGTTTACCATAATGTCTTTGGTTAGTAACCGGACTTTGACATTTGTAGTAAATGTCAAATCAAGATAATAGTCACTAAAGTGATAGTCACCAAGAACGCCAATAGCCCCACAGGGGGGCTATTGGCGTTCTTGGTGACTATCACTTTAGTGACTATTAACTTGATTTGACATTAAGTACAAATGTCAAAGTCCGGTTACTAACCAAAGACATTATGATAAACTTACTAAGTAGACTGTGCACTGTGTCGGTCCCGAGTGAGAACCACTCGTAGTGTCTATCCTTTTCCTTTTCTCTCCTCCAAATTTGACAGTAAAGTCTTGTTAGAAAGGTAAAACGTCTTTGTAACTAACTCAAACCACAGAATATAAAGACATAAGCCTGATAGCGACTGGTGATTATGAAGAACGCCAATAGCCCTGCAGAGGAAAGACTAGTAGAAAAAGCTGTCTTAACGCTATCGATTGGTTCCAGATAGCTGATAACTAGATGACTTTATTTACTATGCACATTTTATTAGATCTAAGAGTAATTAATAATAATAATATCTAAGTAAATAAGCAATGAAATATTCAGCTTGAATACGGTTCACAAATTCCATTACGATCTCTTCTAAAACTGCATCTACAAATTCTAACATTATTCTCCTTCAAACATTTCATCAAATTTATCCTCAATCGCTTATTCTTTCTACTTCTCTTTAATAACCTCGACCAGGCCCTTATCTCCCTTTCATGGGCCCTTCTTGCTTTGATAACTGTACTGAACGAAACTTTATTGGCTTTTGGAACCTTTACGGGTATTAAAGTAGTAATTCCATTGGGATACAGTATTTTTTCGATAATTTCGTTTTGTGCAGAATCATTCGTATGTGATTTTCTATGATGGTGACGTCTATGATATTTCGGTCTATGTTTCCTTTTCCTGTGTTTTTCTGGTTTGTCTGTTTGTAATTCTGAATGTTCTGTGGCGGTGTTATTTTCACTTGTTTTATCATTTACTTCTTCACTTGATATCTCATCTTTTACTTTGTGTTCTTCTGAGTTATTAATTTTTACTTCTTTATTTCCAACTTCTAAATTTTCTGTATTATTTATAATTTTAATTTTACGTGTGATATCTTCTGTAGTTACATTTTCTGCATCTTTCAGAGTTATTTCCTTTTTAAGTTCATCATTAATTTTAAATTTACTCAAAACATTATCTACTTTCGTTTTTCCATTACTTAATTTCTCATCATCCGTAGCTTTTTTTTGTTTATTTTCATCAATTATTTTAACTTCACGCAAAACATTATTTACTGTAGTTGCTTCGCCTATTTCATCTTTTATAGGAGTTACTTTATTTTCTTCGGAATTAACACTCACTATTATAATGAAATAGACAATAAACAAGCGCTTCATTGCGATATCGTTATTATTGTGGGAGTTAACTTTAACTATGTCTATTATAATCATTAACTATGTACTTGGCATTTGAACTACTGATAACTTTAGGGCTGACTGATAACAGACGGTCAGAATGACTTGTTTACATTTAATTAGTTTTAATGATCAAAGATCATAGATACTGAACTGGTGCATCTATTCAATGTAATTTGTAATTTTCCGTTAAACTTTAATAAAATCATATAGGTAATGACAAGCTTTATTTAAAAATCTTCGACCTATTGTAACATAATGTATGTAACATAACATATGATGAGTAAGGTCTTTAAATGGGCCGTATAAGAAATCTTGCTGACTATGCAATTTTACAGACGTGATTTTACAGTTAAAATATGCTTTATTTTTATAAGTTTTAATGCATAGCATGAAAAATAATTTCAATTATGATCTAATATAATGGGCCGTGGATAATGGGCGTTCCTACGTTTTTTCAAACAAATTCTTCGACTTGCTCGGTGAACCACTATCTTCAAGCCAAAAAACACTTTTTAAATTACAAACTCACCGTGTTGAAAGTTTCAGTAACGGGATCATAAGGGGGCACTTCTTCATCAGGCATCCTGACGAACTGATGTATGACGCTGACTGGGCCTGTCAGATCTTCACCTGGTTGGTTCAGAACTTTCTGGAATTAGGATAGAAACAATAAAACTATCTTATCTTCTATTTTCTATCAAACTAATATATATATATAATATATCAAACTAATATGCTTTTAAGAGGATATCCTAGCTACTAGAATTTTTACACAATCGCATGAAAAATTTATGTTTAGTATTCCCTGTTTCTTGAAAGTTTTTGAAAATGAAATTAAATGATGTCGACACTGGAGTTAGTTCACTTCTAGACCAGATGGACATTTAGGTCCCCCTAAATGTCATACTAGTCATACATACATACATACGGGAGGCATACAGCCTATGTTCAGCAGTGGACGTCCAACGGATGAGATGATGATGATGATAAATGATGTTGATAATATATTAAATTTATCGAATTGGTTAATAATAATTGAAGAAAACAATAAAACTCCTGGAACAAGAATATTTAGTTTTAAGTTCCGATTTTTAGTGTCAAAAACAACATGCACAGTGCATCGCCCTCCCCGCCTGCAAAGTTGCATGCAAAGAGGAAATGATATTAGGTATTATTTTTGTTAGTGACAGTGATTCATATATTAGTGTAGTAAATGAACGGATTCTTTGTATGGGGACCCATGCATTAATTCCTCAGTCGATGAAACTTTGCAGGGTTATAAAATAGTATGAACCAAGACTTATTTTAAAAAATCCAAAAAAAAAACCACACGGAAGTTAGGTATTTAACCTAAAAACACAAATCTGTTAATATATTGAACCGAGTAATTTCTCAGTCCAAATTTATTTTACCAAATGAGTTATTTATACCAGTATGTGATACTTGATAAAAATCCAAAACTTTTGTCAAGTATTATATTGCTTTTTTAATACAATTCCTTTTTATGGCCCTCATTTTCATCGGAAAATTTCTCAGTCCTTTTTTTTTTCTTATATGATCTTAGAATGTTATTTAGCGTTACGAGTAAGAAAATCCAAAAAAAAATGCATTCCAATATTGTTATATGTTAAACTATAAATAACACTGTATGGAAAATTTCTCAGCATTATTTTATTTTTTAAATATGTTAAGTAGTCACATAAACACACAAATCCGAAATATCCAAAAAAAAATCCATCCAGAACACCAAGATTTTGGAAGCGAAGATAAATCTATCCCGCGTTTACACGCAATAATGTGCCGTCTTGCTTTACCAGTTGGGTGCAGATTAGCGTGCTCGCGTTAATAGTAAAACTTTTGACTCGCTTTTCAAGACATTAATACAGAATTATTTATTTTTTGTGTTATATACACTATACTATAATGCATCTATGTACGTAATTACATATCAACACTAGCTGTTGCCAGCGGCTCCGTCTGCGTGGACTTTGGTTATCGCGCGTTATCCATGCGGATGGAGCTATGTCCTATGGAGCTAAGTAGCCTATGTCCTATTCCAGAACCTAATCTACCTACATGATGTGTGCAAAGTTTCATTCCGATCCGTCCAGTAGTTAAAGCGTGATTGAGTGACAAACAACCAAACTTTCGTTTATAATATTAATAGGCTATCTCTGTATATAATTATAGATATATAAAATGATATTGGTTGATTTATTTATTTACATTAGCAAATCACGTATTTGAACTAGAAATGAAAAGGATAGATGTTTTGCCGGATACCGGATACCGAATATTCGGCAAACCTAGAAGCCGGATGGACAGATATCCGGCCGCCGAATATCCATCCGAACATAGCCGATTGGCGAATTGTTACACGAGCAAACCGTACGAACGATCGGGTGTGTACAAAGTGGGTATAAAGAATAGGCCTGGATACGTAATACCGTTTATTCTGGCTATCGATTATTGCTAAGTGGTGATACAGACGCTTGCGAGTTTTAATGTATGGAGGCGCCATCTATTGAGACGAACTTAAACTAAACTTCTCATACATACCGCCCACCAAGGACAAATGCAATTTGGCCTTTAATATTAGCCGCCGCCCACCGTGACTTTACCTAGGTAGGTCAAGTGTCCTACGCACAGCACAAGTATTGTTCTTGGTGAGGTATTTACAATCAATCCTTAAATATTAAAAATCTAGCTTATATCTAATCCTACATTTCACAATCAAACCGGCAACGGTAACATACAGAGTTTGGAAGTAGGACGCTTATTTCACAATTGTTTTTTGTCCGCAACGTAACGACGCGAGTAACGTTCTCGGACCCTGTATGTTTGGCAACCACCCGTCTAAGTAGGCATCTACATGGTGATAAATTCTCCTCCTTGATTAAAACCACATCCCCAATCCCCGGTTCAGGTTGCTGGTAAGCCCATCTATAACGATGAAAAAATTTGTGTGTGCTGTGCATCCGCGAAAATTAGATCAGTAAGCGCAGATTTCTTCGGCAGCAGTATAGGATACCTAACATCTTCATTGCCCGAGATGTTATTCAATCGACCTTCAACTCGCAATAAACCCTCACCATCAACATAAGGATTCAATGATATCAGACGTCCCTTGATTTTAATGAAATGGTCGTTCCTTTTAAAAAGATCCAACTCCGCCTTGAAATGTTCACCTTGACATTGTTTTATGCAAGTCTGAAGCACATGTGATAATTCTGCTGGCGTGAGATGCTCCTGACGATTTTGTTCATTAGCTGGCTTTTTCAGTTCGAGAAAGCGTCGACGATAAACTATAACTCGTATCAACTTCGTGAGTGATGAGTATCTCTTCCAATTTGAGACGTCCGGTATCGCTAAATTAACTTTAATCTCTTCCATTTTTCTTCAAAAAAAGGTGATAACACCTTGTTGAAGAATTACAGACACATCTCGCTTCTGAGCCATGTTTATAAGTTGTTTTCGAGGGTCATTACGAATCGTCTCAGTCGCAGGTTCGATGACTTCCAGCCGTCTGAGTAAGCAGGTTTCCGAAAAGGCTACAGCGCCATAGACCACATCCACAAGCTACGCCAAATTATACAGAAGACCGAAGAGTATAATTTGCCATTATGTTTAGCGTCCGCTGGCTGTCCATAGAAGGGTACTGATCCCTGCACTTACGTATGGTAGTGAATGTTGGGTCTGGCAGAAGAAGCATGAAAGTAAGATTAATTCTGTGGAGATGAGAAGCCTGTGAAGCATGACTGGAGTGACTTTGATGGACAAAATGAGGAATAGTGCGATAAGGGAACGCTGTGGCGTGGTAGAAGATGTAGTGACAAAGATAGAGAAAGGAATGCTGAGGTGGTTCGGACATGTGGAGAGGATGGATGAAAGGAGATTAACAAAAGAGATTTATAAGGCTAGTGTGAATGGTCAAGTCGGTAGCGGTCGACCTAGGCGTACTTTTCATGAACAAGTTGACGTTGTTCTTAAGAAAAGCAAAATCAAAAGTACCTACAACCGACGAGCATGTATGAAAAATGTCATGAAAGGGAACGAAGCGAAAGTTGTATGTCAGGATCGTAGCAAGTGGAGGTAAATAATCTCTGCCTATCCCACCGGGAACAAGGCGTGACTGCATGTATATATGTATGCTTAGCGTTTGTGGACTATGAAAAGGCCTTTGATTTGATCAAGACATGGGCGGTGCTCGAGTCTCTCCAGCGATGCCATATTGACTATCGGTATATCGAAGTGTTGAAGTGCTTGGATAGGAACGCCATTATGTCGGTTCGAGTACAGGACCAGAGTTCGAAGGCGATCACGTTGAATAGAGGGGTAAGACAGGAAGACGTCATATCTCCGAAACTGTTTACTGCCGCAATGGAGGACGCCTTCAAGCTTCTGGAATGGCAAAGGCACGCCATCAATATTAATGGCGAATACATCACTCACCTTCAGTTTACCGACGACATTTTAGTCATGGCAGAATCGATGGAAGATCTTAGCATGATGCTCGAAGACCTCAATCGAGTTTCTCAACGGGTCGGCCTTAAAATGAACTTGGACAAGACGAAGGTGATGTCTAATGCCCATGTTGCGCTGACCCCAGTACCGGTTAGTAACGCGATTCTAGAAGTTGTTGACTCTTACGTCTACCTAGGACAAGTAGTCAAACTTGGTAGGTCCAACTTCGAGAAAGAGGTCAACTAGGCTGGGCAGCGTTCGGAAACCTACGTAGTGTCTTTTCGTCCAAAATACCTCAGTGCCTCAAGTCGAAAGTATTCGACCAATGTGTGTTGTCAGTGATGACTTACGGATCTGGAACGTGGTCCCTGACTGTGGGCCTTATCAGTAAGCTCAAAATAGCGCAACGAGCTATGGAGATTGCTATGCTCGGGATTTTTCTGCGAGATCGAGTCAGAAATGAGAAGATCCGTAGACGAACGGATGCTACCGACATAGCCCAGCGGATTAGAAAGTTGACTTCAACTTGCTAATCCACTTGGCAATGGGCAGGGCACAGCACGTAGAACTGATGGCCGATGGGCCGTAAAGTTCTCGAATAAAGACCACGGACTGGTAAGCGCAGCTTAGGACGTCTTCCCACATGGTGGAACAGACGATCTGATAAGTACGGCAAGAGAACGCTGGATGCAGGCCGCTTACAACCGAACTGGATGGAAATCTAAGGCCTGTGTTCAGCAGTGGACGTCCTATGGCTGATATGATGATGACAATGATGATGATGGCACCTTTTGAAGAGGATAAAACGTGATTGCACGTGATATTGATTCTTTTCTCAATTCAGTACGCATTGGTCGCGATCGTGAAACGTGATCCTTATGGTGGTCAGTTAATTCTGTACAATACCTAAACTTAACAAATTTTGTTAGTATTTATTTTTTAGCACCCTGCAGCAGTGTATACAGCGATAGACTTTTTTCGGAAGCTGACCTTGTATACGAAGATAAGTGAAACCGTTTGTTGCAGCATAATTCATTTAATACCTATTAAGTAGCCAGCTTTACGGGGGAAAAGATAAAAAAATGATAAAATAAAAAGTATTTTCAGCAATATCCGCTTTTGACTACGATAATATGAGCCGTATTGGCCGTGGAGTTACCAGCTTGAGAACAGTGCTCCACCCTCTCTACTCTCTACCCGTGGTTGCCGTAAGAGCCGGCTAAGGGTTAACAGATCCGGAGGACGAGCAGCAGCGTCCTCTGCAAAATACCATCGATCTGCGCTCGACCCGCCTGCCAAGCGTGTCGAGTATTGGCAAAACCCCCCTTTACGGGGGAAGCCTATGTTCAGTAGTGGATTACCAACGGCTGAGATGATGATAATGAATATGAGCCACCATGATAGTTTTATTTCCTCGCCACACACCCTCGCCACGACACGACAGCCTCGTTGGCTCAGATGGTAGTAACTCTGCTTTCTGTGCCGCAGGCCCCGGGTTCGATCCCCGGCCAGGTCAAACATTTGTGTGCATGAACATGTCTGTTTGATCTGTGTCTGGGTGTTATAAGCTTATATAAGTATGTATATCAGTCATCTGGTTACCATAGTACAGGCTTCTAGCCTAGTTTGGGACCAGATGACCATGTGTGGAAGTTGTCCCATATTATTATTATTATATTATTATTTCTCAATAGCACCTAAGGAGTTTGATGAAAAAAGTTTGGTCATAAAAGTACTCAATTAAAAATTAACAAGCGAATAAAAACGTTTTGGTTGAAATGAAGTTTGTTGGAATGGCGGAATATTTTCAAATTGTAAATCTAATAATGTCGTTTTACATTTAATTAAATGAAATGTTTTCGGTTACTACTTTTTTGATATATTATTACCAAGCAAGTGTCGTTTACTAAAAAATTAAAGTGATGTAATGAAACTTCAAACTATTCCCAAGGAATATGTACAAAATTACAAATTAGCGGCTAATCAAATATAAATACGTGAATAAATAGTAAGTAGGTATATAATAATGTCGCGCGGGAGGCCAGTACCGCTCCCGCGCCCCGCTCCTCCACCCCGCTCCCTACTCACGGCTCCCGATAGCTAGATTCAAATCTGTTTATTATTAAAATGTTTTTAGTTATTAATCCGCTTGATTTTTTTTTGGATATTTTGCTAGTTGAAAAGAAAGTTAACGGTGTACTTAAATCAATAAAGAAAATAGACTGAGAAATTTTCCACTGCAAATAAAGAGACCATTTAAAAAAAATATATAATTACATGGTTTATTTTTTGGATTTTTATTGTGTGGTTATATGACTACGATAAAATAGCATTCCCGTTAAAAAATTCGACTGAGCAATTTTCCAGTCCTAGTTACACCAAGAAACATATGTTATAAAAAATTTGGCGATTCTGCTGGGAATTTTTTTTGGATATTTCGTGTATTGTTTGTATAGATTACATGAATATGTCCTGTGAAGAAAGTTCAAACGGAGCATTTTTCCTAAAAAAGATATCATAGAAATAAGATTTTAATTAAAAAAACCTAACTTCTTAAATTTTTTTTTTTTGGATATTTATACAATACCTTAATTTATTGATACTTAATCATGCTATAAAGTTTTTACTGACTGAGGAATTACTGTGGGGGTCCACTATGTTCATTTCCTACACTATATCGACACGTGTTTCGCGTCTACACGACAAAAAAAACAATACCAAACAATAACTTGGTAAAATTTTAGAATTTAGTCAAATTGCAAAGAGGTGGCGTTACATGTAACGCCAACGTTAGTTTGTATACTAACTTAAATCAAAACTTAAAATAGCGCCACCTATCGGACTTATTCTGTATTCTGTTCTCAGCGAACTTGGAGGCCCATTATTATATGGATGTAATACTTATAGATCATAATAGATGGCGTTATCAGACAAAAAAGAACTAAATAATATTATTTACATGAAGTGATTAGGTCCGATAAAGACTATCTCTACTGATTAATCATATTATCTACTGATTACGAATGGTACTGAGATATTATGTACATTTTAAATCAACAACACAAAACAGATGACTTACAAATAATTGAATAACTACTACCTGTAATAAATGTACGAAAAGTTGAAGAAGCTAAGGTCGTATGTCAGGGTCGTAACAAGTGGAGAGAAATAGTCTGTGCCTACCACATGGAAAAAGGCGTGACTGTTTTTATACTACGAAACAACAAAAAACAATTCAGGCGTGACTGTTTGTCCACTACAACATAACATACATTCACGCCTTTTTTCCCGAAGGGGTAGGCAGAGGTGTACCCAGGACTCAGTCCCATAGTAGATACACCCACATTTCGCCAGTATGTTATTGGTCCCATGTAATAGGAGGCGAGCCTATTGCCATCTACCGGGCACAGTTCCAGACTTCAGGCAGTTATGGAGATAATTCCCAATGGAAAAACCCAACACTTAACACTGCCTGACCTGGGGATCGAACCCGGGACCTCTTGATTGGCAGTCGAGCATGACAAAACAACCAAAAACAATTCAGGCGTGACTGTTTGTCTATTACAAAACAACCAAAAACAATTCAATCGTGTGTATTATTGAAGAGCGGCCCTAGTACGAATCCTTGTGGAACACCTGACCATAATTTTCTTATGCTGTGATTTTACTGTCTAATTACTCACGTTCATATAAAGTTAATGCTATTTTTATGACACATTATGTTCAACGGTGTTAGTCACTTCACAATAACTTTATCTACAACCTACAACTAGTGGCCTGCCTCGGCTTCGCACGGGTAGCATAAAGCATAGGTATAGTGAATGTTTTAACAGGAAAAAATATAAATATACCTTGTATTTTTATTAACTATTCTAAGCATAACCCTAATGTAACTATTTATATACTTACTTATTATATGTATTTTTGGTATAGATGTTAAATTAATTAATTTAAATTGTGAAACCAGCATCCTTCCAGCATTTTGGTATGAGTCCTGTCACCGCATGGTTGCCTGGAAGAGATCGCTCTGAGCGATAAGGCCGCCAATTGTTACACATTTTCTAGTTTTTATATGTGATTTTATTGTTTTTTTTTACTATATTCTATTCTATTCTAATGGTTTACGCAGCGCACGCAAATTAATGAATAATTCTGTTACAATGATCAAACCTTAATAGATGGATAAATTGTTCATCGACTATTTTGTAGATATTAATAGGTACAGGTACTACAAACCCCGTACATGGCTTCTGTCACCAATAGTTTCCACCACCCATGCAAAGGATCTTTACAATAAATTTACCTAGAGCTTAGACCCAGGGATATAAAACATGGGATTAGAATAGAAAAGTTTGTTCTAAATATTATCCGATCAACCGATAAACGGGAAAGGGGAAAAATTTAATTACTAAAGACCCAAAGCAAACATACCTTAACCAACAGGTGTAGGGTTCCGTACCTAGATACCGCAAACATTAGTAATCACAAAATTTGGTTTCCATAAAATTTTACGGTATTGGGATTTTTTCCTCTACTTGTAATTTATGATCTTGCTTCTAGCCAAATTTCATGATGCTAAGCCAACGGTAAGTACCCTAGAGATTTTTAGTCTGTTGCGCAAAGTATGGAAATGTGCGGTAACATGGCCGTATCTTTTGATTGTGTTGACTAAGTAGTTTGATTTTTTTACAGCAGCTAGGGATCGTAGACTTGAGTTGTTGATATGAGTTTCAACTTGATACCTCAACGTATTCCCGAAAAACAGGTCTTGACAGACAGACGGACAACGAAGTGATCCTACAGGGGTTCCTTTTTTCCTTTTGAGGTACGGAACCTTAAAACAATAAGAAACTTAGAAGAGTATCAAATTCTTACCATCCCAGTTTCAAATAGCTTGGTAGCAATAATCTTAGTGCTCTCGAACATATCCCTGCCAGGTCCCGAAGCGAAACACTTTTCTTTAGGCAACGTGCACAGTTTCTTCTCCTGGTCGCACTCTTTGCCGGAAAACTCGCATTTTGGACCTTTCGTGTTTGGAGACACATCTCCTAGGTTTGTGGATGCGAATGCGCAAACTATTGAACCCTGGAATTTTTGTTAAAGTTGATTATACTTCTAATATCTACTTTTATATTACTACTTTATATTTTAAGATTGTGATAATTTATGAATATAAAGTCCCGTGCATTTTTTATAGAAAGCTGTATTAATTATAAATTACGTACATAGCTTGACGGAAAATAGTAGAAAATATTGGGGGCGCTACTATATTTTCAACAGTAAAAATAGTTGCATCAACTATTACACTTTAAATTAGTTCCAGTTCTATTCTTTTCTGTCAAGCTATATAGGTATTACTAGAGTTTGGGTGGTGCGCGAGCTGCGAGCAGCTCGCGAGATATGCTTTCGTTTGGTTTTGGTGGGTGAATACAAAAAAAATTAAAAAAAAAATTGTTGGTGAGTTGGCGGATTGGCGAATGGGCTATCCCAACTACAGAGGGTGCGCGGTGCGCTTCGCAGCAAGCTGCTCGCGTGGGGGCACTCGCGGTACGCTCGCAGCTTCGCTGCTCGCGTACC
This sequence comes from Hemistola chrysoprasaria, assembly GCA_947063395.1. Classification (NCBI taxonomy): domain Eukaryota; kingdom Metazoa; phylum Arthropoda; class Insecta; order Lepidoptera; family Geometridae; genus Hemistola; species Hemistola chrysoprasaria. The sequence continues at coordinate 15,265,947 of OX346716.1, read as the reverse complement.
AGCTCGTGGCCGCCATCTTGAAAAAGTGGCCGGATCCAAAAAAACCATTCCAAATTTGAAATCAGAATCCCCAAATACCCCCGAATCCAAAATTTCATCCAAATCGAAGCAACTGTGGATTCAGCCGCCATCTTGGATTTAAAAAAAAAAAACCGTTCGTCCATCCCTCCATCATATTTCCCAAGAAACCTGTCACCCATCCCTTTTGCAGCGAGCGTGTCGAGCCTCTAAACGAAGTTTTGTATGGCGGCCATTTTTTTTGTACGGCGGCCATCTTTTTTTTCGCCCGGTCCATCCTATACCAGGGTCCTGTACAACTTTAGTTTCGGCGCCCCCCCTCTAAGTCACACCGTTTCGGCGGGCCGTCGACCTGTTCCACCGGAACAGCCCCCGGAAGACCTCCCTCCAGTTCTCGAGAGGTACTTTTAAGATTCTCTCTCCAAAGGTACCACGCAACCTCACCCCCGATCGCCCTACCGGCCTCTAGCCATTAGAGTCAAATTTTGTATGGCGGCCATTTTTTTTGTGTGGCGGCCATTTTTTTTTTGGCGCGGTCCATCCCATACCAGGGTCCTGTACAACTTTTGTTCTACGGCGTCACGGTAAATGTGCACCGTTTCGGCGGGCCGTCGACCTGTTCCACGAGAACAGCCCCCGACATCCCCCGCGGTATTTTTTGGAGGGTCCCCGCAAAATTCCCTATGCGACGGTACGACACAATCTACCCCCCGCCCAACCCCCAGACCTGTAGCCCCGATCATAAGCAATTTACGATCAGCTGATCGCGTCGAGCTATATATATAGAGAGGCACGCTCGCGCCTACGGCGCGAGCCTGCCTCTAATAGAGATATTATTAATATGTAAAAGGCAAAGTTATAGTTGGGTGATTGTGTGTACTACCAAAATTAATATACCAATTAAGTTGACTGAAACTTTTGTTTTCAGGCAACAAGACATTATGGCCAACACTAAAATAAAAAATTTCGTCATCCCACTTCTGAAATTAAACAATTGCCTAATTCAGAAGTGGGATCACGAACATTTAAATTTCGATATAGATTTATACTCTCGCCGGCTTCTAAGTTAAAACTAAACTTTTAAATTAAAACCTTTACCTTTCCAGGTTGCGTATTGTTTCCATTAAGAGCCTTTTCACAGAGAATCGAGGCGTAACCGACGTTATCAGAAGATATGAGTTTATTAGTATTGTTCATAGAAGTAGGATGAACTGCGAACCAGTTGATGACGCCTATGATCCGACCGGTGGGTGACGTGAAACGGACCTGAGTTAGAGTTTTATCTACGTCGTACTTGTAGCTGAAAGTTGAAAGTAGAGAAAATTATACAAGTTTTCACTTTTACAGAAATCTCACATAGCAAAAGAAATATCTGAGATAACAAGACAGACAAGTTAGAGCACACACTAATGACATTTACCTAGGCTTAAGATGAATTTACTTAGTAATCTAGTCATCTTAATAGTCGCTTTAAACGCTTCAGACGTAATGAAGTCATCAGTGAATATGGATATCAGTTTTCTGATTACCATCATATTTTCTGGCTAAATTTGGAACCAAATACGTGTATGGAATTATTTTTATCATAACCTCATGGTTTGTTTACCCTACGGGTGAGGCAGAGGTCTACCCATTTCCTTAGATACACCTACACTTCGCAAGTTATATTTAAGGGTCGTTACACATCTGAGGGAAGCGTCGAGCGTAACAACGGTTGTACTTACGCATCATTGGTTGAGAATGCAACGTTGAATGTTTTATCATACATTTGTCTGTTCTGACAAACCATCTGTTTCTTTGTTCGTATCTTCCGTCAGATATGTAACAAGCCTATAAGGCTCATGTATTAGGGGGCGAGGAGATTTTTTATGATAGTGAGTGACAAGACGAGCAAATCAGGTGCCTGAATTAGCATCATGATTACCCATATCGAGACACAGTGCCACCCAGTGTTTTAAAATACAAAATTGTGCGCGCCACTGCACTGCACCTGTCACCCTGAGATATTAATTGATGAAACTCGTCATGCCCAGTAATTTCGCTGGTATCATTGCCCTTCAGACCGGAACACGGTAATGTTTTCACATTACTGCTTGGCGGATGAATAACTGGCAAATGTGTGGTACGTCCCCAGGCAGCCCCCTGCAAAAGAAGCTTACCACTACAAAAAGATAAGAGAGAGAAATCCGACCTGGGAATTGAACCAAGAATCTATCCGCTGGCTAACAGACTTTTGTGCAATTGACATTTGGTGCGGATCTGTCATTTATTCAGAAGTCAGTAAAATCGCGCGGTGATTCAGAGCTTATAGTTTTTATTACAGTAGCACTTGCGACCACCAAACCCAAGAGGCAGGAAATTCTCAACAAGTTTCCTGTCATCCTCATCATTATCATCTCAGCTGCTGAAAGTCCACTGCTGGACATAAGCCTGCCCCATTTTGGGGAGGATGTTCCATAATACTCACCACGCTTGGCAGGCGGGTTGGAGAACAGATCGATGGTTTCGGGACGCTGCATGCTGCCTTCTCTGGATCTGATAAGCCTTCTCATATGGCCACCTTCGGTAGAGGGACGAGTTTTTTGTAAAATTCCCTTAACTTACTTGGCTCTTTCTTCAGGTGGGTTACGAAGGTAAGAAGTAGGGGATCTATTGATGTTTGCGTCGAGCAATTCAGCTTCTCCATACTCCATCTTGGCTTCGATTATTCTGGTGTGAGCTATCACTATACTCTGAAATAAAAGGTTACTCATTGAAAACGCGGTCCTCTATTTCTTTATTATTATTTTTGACCCTGACCCAAAAAGGAAGAAGTGTTTAAGTTATATGTGTATGTCTGTGGTTATTTTAATTTATCGTTACTGGACTTATTTTAATGCGGTTTTTTTTTTGTTTGCAAGGTCACGTGATCGTTTATATCGAGTGTTATAGGTACTAGTATTCTATCTGTTCAGTGGTTAAATTTTTTTTTATTATGCTCGCGGTTTCCGCCGCCTATGGATACCTGCAACACGCGGAGTATTGCCAGTATGTTGCGACCCGACCAACACTCTTTTCACTCTCCTTTTGAAGAGCCCCATGTAGCATGTTGTGTATTTTATATTTTGTTGGTAAACTTTTTTTTAAATAGCCATATTGATTCGTAGCGTGGCCAAAATGTATTAGGTAGTACCGGCTTCCAATCGCCAGTGTCAACTTTACGAATTTTTAAATAAACGTATTTTTTAAAATCCATTCTATAAACAGGGGAAACTAGGACAATCAAACTGAACTCGAACAAAGCTACAGGACATTTAGATAAAAATATTATAATCTCGGTCGAAATTGAATGATTGCGTGTGCGGTGTGCGTGAATGTCAACAACTTGCAATAGTAGCAATAGTTGGTTGAAGGTCGATCCCTCTCTTGACTGTGAGTGCCTTAGTACTAATATCATAATATGAGCATCATAATAGATATTCTAATATTAGATATTACAATAAATGCAAATGTAACTCTGTGCGTCAATTCTTTGTGCGTTTACCTCTAAACCGCTGGAGTAATAATTGGCAAATTGGATCTGAATATAATAATATTATTATGTCTCTGGAAAATATTGTGAATGGATGGTAAATACTTAATTTTTATATACTATTATAATTATTAAACAGCGTTAAATTGGTGATCAGTTAGCTTCATTTTAATAGGGTCATTGTACTCAATATTCGGAACAAGAAGCCGTATTTGAAACCAGGAAAAAATCCGATGCAATTTTGTAATAGGTACCTAAGCAAGCAATGAGGGCAAGGAACTTTTACTACCCTGTTTTTTGTAATTTTAGGGTTGGCTCCGTAAATAAATTGTTTAAGTATACTGAATTTTTAAATGAATGCAACCTAACCAAAAGCCAGTTACCCTAGTCAGAGTAGTGGGCTCTTGAAGTATAGGATTTTGTATCCCGATATTAAATAATTTCTATCTTACCTAAATAATTTCTTAAAATAAAAATTCACAAGAATATTGATTCCACAAAATAACTATATTTGAAGATTTGTGGCAAATATCCAAATTTAACTTACAATATTTTGTGAAGGTACAATACCTTCACAAAGATCATAAACTGTGGTTGGCAATCATTTGAACCGGCTTCATGCCATTCATCCCAATAGCTGATTTTCAAAGGGCGTTTGGCATTAGTTTTTGTTAAAATTGGAAAATTAAATAAATATCTAGTAAGTATAAGGTTTCTTCATTTAAAATAACTTCATGTCATATTTAACGTAAGCAGTTGCACCGGAGCATCACAAATCATAATAGTACATCTATTCACTTTCTTGACTGCGATACATTTCTATGTTGAAAACCAAGACCGAAATTTCGATGTGCTGGACCGCGACACTGTGTAATTTTTTATTTTCTTCAGTCATAATAGGCAGTTGCAGTCATAAGGGTGTACTTTTTTAAGAAAGTGAGTGACAAGACAAGCAAATCCGGTGTCTGATGGTAAGCATCATGATTGCCCATATCAGACACAGTAGTGTAGTAAATGAACGGATTCTTTGTATGGGGACCCATGCATTAATTCCTCAGTCGATGAAACTTTGCAGGGTTATAAAATAGTATGAACCAAGACTTATTTTAAAAAATCCAAAAAAAAAACCACACGGAAGTTAGGTATTTAACCTAAAAACACAAATCTGTTAATATATTGAACCGAGTAATTTCTCAGTCCAAATTTATTTTACCAAATGAGTTATTTATACCAGTATGTGATACTTGATAAAAATCCAAAACTTTTGTCAAGTATTATATTGCTTTTTTAATACAATTCCTTTTTATGGCCCTCATTTTCATCGGAAAATTTCTCAGTCCTTTTTTTTTTCTTATATGATCTTAGAATGTTATTTAGCGTTACGAGTAAGAAAATCCAAAAAAAAATGCATTCCAATATTGTTATATGTTAAACTATAAATAACACTGTATGGAAAATTTCTCAGCATTATTTTATTTTTTAAATATGTTAAGTAGTCACATAAACACACAAATCCGAAATATCCAAAAAAAAATCCATCCAGAACACCAAGATTTTGGAAGCGAAGATAAATCTATCCCGCGTTTACACGCAATAATGTGCCGTCTTGCTTTACCAGTTGGGTGCAGATTAGCGTGCTCGCGTTAATAGTAAAACTTTTGACTCGCTTTTCAAGACATTAATACAGAATTATTTATTTTTTGTGTTATATACACTATACTATAATGCATCTATGTACGTAATTACATATCAACACTAGCTGTTGCCAGCGGCTCCGTCTGCGTGGACTTTGGTTATCGCGCGTTATCCATGCGGATGGAGCTATGTCCTATGGAGCTAAGTAGCCTATGTCCTATTCCAGAACCTAATCTACCTACATGATGTGTGCAAAGTTTCATTCCGATCCGTCCAGTAGTTAAAGCGTGATTGAGTGACAAACAACCAAACTTTCGTTTATAATATTAATAGGCTATCTCTGTATATAATTATAGATATATAAAATGATATTGGTTGATTTATTTATTTACATTAGCAAATCACGTATTTGAACTAGAAATGAAAAGGATAGATGTTTTGCCGGATACCGGATACCGAATATTCGGCAAACCTAGAAGCCGGATGGACAGATATCCGGCCGCCGAATATCCATCCGAACATAGCCGATTGGCGAATTGTTACACGAGCAAACCGTACGAACGATCGGGTGTGTACAAAGTGGGTATAAAGAATAGGCCTGGATACGTAATACCGTTTATTCTGGCTATCGATTATTGCTAAGTGGTGATACAGACGCTTGCGAGTTTTAATGTATGGAGGCGCCATCTATTGAGACGAACTTAAACTAAACTTCTCATACATACCGCCCACCAAGGACAAATGCAATTTGGCCTTTAATATTAGCCGCCGCCCACCGTGACTTTACCTAGGTAGGTCAAGTGTCCTACGCACAGCACAAGTATTGTTCTTGGTGAGGTATTTACAATCAATCCTTAAATATTAAAAATCTAGCTTATATCTAATCCTACATTTCACAATCAAACCGGCAACGGTAACATACAGAGTTTGGAAGTAGGACGCTTATTTCACAATTGTTTTTTGTCCGCAACGTAACGACGCGAGTAACGTTCTCGGACCCTGTATGTTTGGCAACCACCCGTCTAAGTAGGCATCTACATGGTGATAAATTCTCCTCCTTGATTAAAACCACATCCCCAATCCCCGGTTCAGGTTGCTGGTAAGCCCATCTATAACGATGAAAAAATTTGTGTGTGCTGTGCATCCGCGAAAATTAGATCAGTAAGCGCAGATTTCTTCGGCAGCAGTATAGGATACCTAACATCTTCATTGCCCGAGATGTTATTCAATCGACCTTCAACTCGCAATAAACCCTCACCATCAACATAAGGATTCAATGATATCAGACGTCCCTTGATTTTAATGAAATGGTCGTTCCTTTTAAAAAGATCCAACTCCGCCTTGAAATGTTCACCTTGACATTGTTTTATGCAAGTCTGAAGCACATGTGATAATTCTGCTGGCGTGAGATGCTCCTGACGATTTTGTTCATTAGCTGGCTTTTTCAGTTCGAGAAAGCGTCGACGATAAACTATAACTCGTATCAACTTCGTGAGTGATGAGTATCTCTTCCAATTTGAGACGTCCGGTATCGCTAAATTAACTTTAATCTCTTCCATTTTTCTTCAAAAAAAGGTGATAACACCTTGTTGAAGAATTACAGACACATCTCGCTTCTGAGCCATGTTTATAAGTTGTTTTCGAGGGTCATTACGAATCGTCTCAGTCGCAGGTTCGATGACTTCCAGCCGTCTGAGTAAGCAGGTTTCCGAAAAGGCTACAGCGCCATAGACCACATCCACAAGCTACGCCAAATTATACAGAAGACCGAAGAGTATAATTTGCCATTATGTTTAGCGTCCGCTGGCTGTCCATAGAAGGGTACTGATCCCTGCACTTACGTATGGTAGTGAATGTTGGGTCTGGCAGAAGAAGCATGAAAGTAAGATTAATTCTGTGGAGATGAGAAGCCTGTGAAGCATGACTGGAGTGACTTTGATGGACAAAATGAGGAATAGTGCGATAAGGGAACGCTGTGGCGTGGTAGAAGATGTAGTGACAAAGATAGAGAAAGGAATGCTGAGGTGGTTCGGACATGTGGAGAGGATGGATGAAAGGAGATTAACAAAAGAGATTTATAAGGCTAGTGTGAATGGTCAAGTCGGTAGCGGTCGACCTAGGCGTACTTTTCATGAACAAGTTGACGTTGTTCTTAAGAAAAGCAAAATCAAAAGTACCTACAACCGACGAGCATGTATGAAAAATGTCATGAAAGGGAACGAAGCGAAAGTTGTATGTCAGGATCGTAGCAAGTGGAGGTAAATAATCTCTGCCTATCCCACCGGGAACAAGGCGTGACTGCATGTATATATGTATGCTTAGCGTTTGTGGACTATGAAAAGGCCTTTGATTTGATCAAGACATGGGCGGTGCTCGAGTCTCTCCAGCGATGCCATATTGACTATCGGTATATCGAAGTGTTGAAGTGCTTGGATAGGAACGCCATTATGTCGGTTCGAGTACAGGACCAGAGTTCGAAGGCGATCACGTTGAATAGAGGGGTAAGACAGGAAGACGTCATATCTCCGAAACTGTTTACTGCCGCAATGGAGGACGCCTTCAAGCTTCTGGAATGGCAAAGGCACGCCATCAATATTAATGGCGAATACATCACTCACCTTCAGTTTACCGACGACATTTTAGTCATGGCAGAATCGATGGAAGATCTTAGCATGATGCTCGAAGACCTCAATCGAGTTTCTCAACGGGTCGGCCTTAAAATGAACTTGGACAAGACGAAGGTGATGTCTAATGCCCATGTTGCGCTGACCCCAGTACCGGTTAGTAACGCGATTCTAGAAGTTGTTGACTCTTACGTCTACCTAGGACAAGTAGTCAAACTTGGTAGGTCCAACTTCGAGAAAGAGGTCAACTAGGCTGGGCAGCGTTCGGAAACCTACGTAGTGTCTATTCGTCCAAAATACCTCAGTGCCTCAAGTCGAAAGTATTCGACCAATGTGTGTTGTCAGTGATGACTTACGGATCTGGAACGTGGTCCCTGACTGTGGGCCTTATCAGTAAGCTCAAAATAGCGCAACGAGCTATGGAGATTGCTATGCTCGGGATTTTTCTGCGAGATCGAGTCAGAAATGAGAAGATCCGTAGACGAACGGATGCTACCGACATAGCCCAGCGGATTAGAAAGTTGACTTCAACTTGCTAATCCACTTGGCAATGGGCAGGGCACAGCACGTAGAACTGATGGCCGATGGGCCGTAAAGTTCTCGAATAAAGACCACGGACTGGTAAGCGCAGCTTAGGACGTCTTCCCACATGGTGGAACAGACGATCTGATAAGTACGGCAAGAGAACGCTGGATGCAGGCCGCTTACAACCGAACTGGATGGAAATCTAAGGCCTGTGTTCAGCAGTGGACGTCCTATGGCTGATATGATGATGACAATGATGATGATGGCACCTTTTGAAGAGGATAAAACGTGATTGCACGTGATATTGATTCTTTTCTCAATTCAGTACGCATTGGTCGCGATCGTGAAACGTGATCCTTATGGTGGTCAGTTAATTCTGTACAATACCTAAACTTAACAAATTTTGTTAGTATTTATTTTTTAGCACCCTGCAGCAGTGTATACAGCGATAGACTTTTTTCGGAAGCTGACCTTGTATACGAAGATAAGTGAAACCGTTTGTTGCAGCATAATTCATTTAATACCTATTAAGTAGCCAGCTTTACGGGGGAAAAGATAAAAAAATGATAAAATAAAAAGTATTTTCAGCAATATCCGCTTTTGACTACGATAATATGAGCCGTATTGGCCGTGGAGTTACCAGCTTGAGAACAGTGCTCCACCCTCTCTACTCTCTACCCGTGGTTGCCGTAAGAGCCGGCTAAGGGTTAACAGATCCGGAGGACGAGCAGCAGCGTCCTCTGCAAAATACCATCGATCTGCGCTCGACCCGCCTGCCAAGCGTGTCGAGTATTGGCAAAACCCCCCTTTACGGGGGAAGCCTATGTTCAGTAGTGGATTACCAACGGCTGAGATGATGATAATGAATATGAGCCACCATGATAGTTTTATTTCCTCGCCACACACCCTCGCCACGACACGACAGCCTCGTTGGCTCAGATGGTAGTAACTCTGCTTTCTGTGCCGCAGGCCCCGGGTTCGATCCCCGGCCAGGTCAAACATTTGTGTGCATGAACATGTCTGTTTGATCTGTGTCTGGGTGTTATAAGCTTATATAAGTATGTATATCAGTCATCTGGTTACCATAGTACAGGCTTCTAGCCTAGTTTGGGACCAGATGACCATGTGTGGAAGTTGTCCCATATTATTATTATTATATTATTATTTCTCAATAGCACCTAAGGAGTTTGATGAAAAAAGTTTGGTCATAAAAGTACTCAATTAAAAATTAACAAGCGAATAAAAACGTTTTGGTTGAAATGAAGTTTGTTGGAATGGCGGAATATTTTCAAATTGTAAATCTAATAATGTCGTTTTACATTTAATTAAATGAAATGTTTTCGGTTACTACTTTTTTGATATATTATTACCAAGCAAGTGTCGTTTACTAAAAAATTAAAGTGATGTAATGAAACTTCAAACTATTCCCAAGGAATATGTACAAAATTACAAATTAGCGGCTAATCAAATATAAATACGTGAATAAATAGTAAGTAGGTATATAATAATGTCGCGCGGGAGGCCAGTACCGCTCCCGCGCCCCGCTCCTCCACCCCGCTCCCTACTCACGGCTCCCGATAGCTAGATTCAAATCTGTTTATTATTAAAATGTTTTTAGTTATTAATCCGCTTGATTTTTTTTTGGATATTTTGCTAGTTGAAAAGAAAGTTAACGGTGTACTTAAATCAATAAAGAAAATAGACTGAGAAATTTTCCACTGCAAATAAAGAGACCATTTAAAAAAAATATATAATTACATGGTTTATTTTTTGGATTTTTATTGTGTGGTTATATGACTACGATAAAATAGCATTCCCGTTAAAAAATTCGACTGAGCAATTTTCCAGTCCTAGTTACACCAAGAAACATATGTTATAAAAAATTTGGCGATTCTGCTGGGAATTTTTTTTGGATATTTCGTGTATTGTTTGTATAGATTACATGAATATGTCCTGTGAAGAAAGTTCAAACGGAGCATTTTTCCTAAAAAAGATATCATAGAAATAAGATTTTAATTAAAAAAACCTAACTTCTTAAATTTTTTTTTTTTGGATATTTATACAATACCTTAATTTATTGATACTTAATCATGCTATAAAGTTTTTACTGACTGAGGAATTACTGTGGGGGTCCACTATGTTCATTTCCTACACTACAGTGCCACCCAGTGTTTTAAAATTCAAAATTCTGCGCAGAACTGCACTGCGCCTATCACCCTGAGTTATTAGTTGTTGAAACTCGTAATGCCCAGTAATTTCGCTGGTAACATTGCCCTTCAGACCGGAACACAGTAATGTTAGCACATTGTTTGCACATTACTGCTTGGCGGATGAATAACTGGCAAAGGTGTGGTACTTCCCCAGGCGGCCCCCTGCAAAAGAGGCCTACCACTACAACTTACTTAGTTATATTGCGATTATCATGATTGCAATAACCTTTAAGTCTGTACCTATCATAATCATAATAGGCAGGTGCATTTATAGAAAAGTCGACGTTAATGGCCTAATGGCATTGTTAAGAAAACAATAAAGTGTAAGAACAGCTTATTGTCAGCATAACAATAACATACTTAGGACGAAGGTATCTACTAAGTAAGCAATGGAAGATCGGCACTAAATTCAATCGAATTATTTAATTTATCTGTTTGTTCCATTGCAATCGAATAAAAATAGATGATTTTCGATTGGGTCATTGGGTCTCTCACTGCTCACCTCAGCACGCGCTAGGCCCATTTTTAGTATAATGTGCTCAATTATTATTGTATTCGATTGTAAATTATAGCAAGATGTTTGTGTGCCTACTATGAGACTATAGTTTATACTAGACCGCACCGCGTCATGAGTCATTACTAAAGCCGGCCTACTACGCTTTATACATTTATACATATTACTGCTTGTTTGCCGCTTTCGACAATCGCTATATTTTTTACATTTATTTTTGCGCATAATTTATTTATCTATTTGAAAATGGATTGTTCTGCTTGCTGTAGTGCAATTGATGATGAGGAATACCGGCGTTGTACATTGTTGAATTGTAATAAACTGTACCATGCTCTTTGTACTGGAGAGAAGAATACTACAGAGTCGTGGGTATGCCCTGAATGTCGCTGTGCAAGCAAGAAAGGAGGCGACAATAGTCTCACTCCAGTGGGACTCTCTAAAATAAACCGAGACTCAAACGTCACGTTCAGGAAAAAAGTCACTCAAATACCTATGCGCCCCGATGACACAGATGCAGTAGATGACAACTCTAAACCAGGTACTGAAACTCGACGTCTTCACCAGGAGGTGGTCAAGATGAATGAGCGACTAAATCAATGTATTTCTGTAATTTCTGGTTACGAGGCTAAGGTAAGCGAATCAGTATCAATCATAGCAGCCTATGAGGCCAAGCTAAATGAGGCAATGGCCACTATAGCCACATATGAAGCAAAGTTTGAGAACCAGTCTTTAGAAACGGAACGTTTATTTAAAGCGCTTATGAGACACGTAAAACATGCTGATTTCGGGATCGAGGATACGACTTCGCATTTTCAACCAGTAACTGTGCCTGCGGATTCACCGACCACAGCTCCTCCACGACATTGGCACCAAACGCTCGCAACTATAGCTCCGGTTTTGCCTGCAGTGCCTGAGCTTGTATCTCCTACAATGCAATCCGAGCATCGGCCATCTATGCCTGACACTGTCTGTCAATCCCCATCTATTGACAAATATAGAGCAACTAATAGATCGTCGACGGCACTACAACAGAAGAACAAAGCGGGAGAGCCACGGCTACCTAAGAACAAAGCTACAATGCCATCTATGAAGCTGGCGGAATGTACTAAAGAGTCAAATAAAACCCTAGAGAGCAACCCTAAAACTAAGATGAGCAATCAACGGACCGCATTAGATAGCTACAAAGAGACAGAGGAACCGGTAGCCGAAAATACCCAACCCTGGACTGAGGTGAGAAACAGAAGGAGTACAAGGCTGACTTCGGTGTGTTGCACAGCGGGACCATCTGTGACATCTTTAAAAGCTGTTGAGCCAAAGAAATACTTGCATCTGTGGAATATGGCATCGGGTATTGAGGAAGTACGCGAATATGTAAAAATTCTGTGTCCTGACAGACCCTACACGGTCGAAGAGCTTAAAGCTAGAGGAGACTATAAATCTTACAAGATAGGAGTCCCAGAGGCGTGTTACGACGAGTGTGCCTCCATAAATGTATGGCCTGTCAACGCTAGAATTAAAGCTTGGACCAATAATTATAGACCACCTGAGTCAAAGGTTAAATCCATTGATAAAACTACCGCTGGACCTCGGCCCTTTCGAAAATAGCCCTCATATAGGGCAATCACAACCACAGAAGAAAGTGACCAACTTAGACGTACTATATCAAAACGTACGTGGCCTTAAAACCAAGCTGCATACGTGCAGACTCAACCTCCTGTCATTGGAACATAATTTGGTTGCATTATCGGAAACATTTTTAGATGTCTCTGTGTTGGATTCTGAACTGGCATGTGGAGATTGGAGCTTGCTACGACGGGATAGAGGAACACCTTGTGGGGGTGTATTGCTCGCCGCGCGCGCCCCTATTGTGCTGCAACGGCGCACTGATCTAGAGACTGATATCGGTGAGGACTTGTGGGCAAGTTTTAGATACTGTGGTCATAATTTTTATGTGTGTGTCATTTATATTAAACCCGGTTCTAGTGATGACATTTATATGCAATGGTTTACTAAGGTCGAAAATATGATAAATAATCTTCATGGAATTGTATTACTCTTAGGAGATATAAATATGAATAGCGCTTCCTCGAATATTAATAATTATTACGGTTATTTTATGACATTCTGTGGTATGTGTGAGAAGAATGATATTGTAAATCTGCACGGAGGAGTGCTTGATGTTGTACTCGTCCAGGAGAGCAAGGATATCTTGAGAGTCAAAGTCAAAGAAAGAGAGGGAATAGTACCGCCTGATGCTTATCATCCGCCTCTTGATATTAGTATAAGTATCGGTACGACTCGTCACTCGAATCACATTGCACCAAGTAATATAGATTGTAAGAACGACTGGAACTTTAAAAGATGTGATTACCACAAACTAGATCGTCTATTCTCAGAGCTATCTTGGGATGAGGTTTTACATTCCAATGATGTCTACGCGTGTGCAAATAGCATATATGATATTTTATACCAAATATTAGATCAAAGTGTCCCAAAAAAGCGACGTAAAGGCACAACAGAACGATATCCAGTTTGGTTCACAAGTGATATCATACGAGACACTAAGAACAAGCTCAAGCTGCATAAAATCTGGAAACTTAGTGGGGAAGATGACGACTACAGATCCTTTTCAAACTTGAGAGCCGAGTTAAAGTCGCGTTTGTCGTCTGCCTACGACACTTACGTGGCGCGTGTAGAGAACAATATTAAAACAAACCCTCGGGAATTTTGGCGACATATAGCAAGTTTACGCTCAAAAGGAGGATTTGAGCCCGACGTCGTTTACAAAGGAGTTGCGAAAAGCGGAGTACAGGCTTCGGAAGCATTCGCAAACTTCTTTTCAAGCGTGTTTATAACTGATATTCCTAAACTTGATGTGAATTATATAAGAAACCAAGGTCATAATAGCAATTACGTACAGATACAAGAGATCACATCTAGTAAAGTGGCAGTGGCCATTCGAAAACTTAAATCAGGCAGTTCAGTAGGTCCAGATTGTATCCCACCATGGCTTCTTAAGCAGTGGGAAGGAGTCATGATTGATCCTCTCTGTCACATTTTTAATTTGATAATAGAAACGGGTGTTTATCCTCCTCAATGGAAGATCTCAAGGGTTACTCCTATACCTAAGAACTCAAATAAAACATCAGTTGAAGAGTACCGCCCTATTGCCATTCTCCCCACACTTGCAAAGATCTTTGAGCGTATTCTCCACACTGAAATTTCTAGGTGTATTGAACCGTTCTTACGTGAAGAGCAGCATGGTTTCAGAAAAAAGAGGTCGGTTAACACTAATTTACTAGCCGTTGTTGACTACATATCTCGTCACATTGAAGGCGGAGGGCAAGTGGACGTGCTCTACTTTGACTTCCGGAAGGCGTTTGATAGGGTCGACAATGACATACTGCTGGAGAAGCTCAGCGCCATGGGGCTCGCCCCAAATCTTCTTCGTTTGTTCGCTAATTATCTTCGTGATCGTCAGCAGTATGTTCGTCTCGGCATGTACGACTCTAGACCGTATCACACGCGTTCCGGAGTCAGCCAGGGCTCGATACTTGGTCCTCTACTGTTTATCATTATGATAAACGATCTCCCCGCCGTCGTCAAGCATGCAAAATGCTTGTTATATGCAGACGACCTGAAGATCTATATGCAGGTTAAGACCATCGAGGACTGTCTCTTACTCCAGGACGATATAAATTCCGTATATCAATGGGGTGTTAGAAACGGAATGGAGTTTAACGCTGCCAAATGTTTTGCGATGACTTTCGGGCGAATGAGGCGCCCAATCAATTTTCATTACACATTAGGTAATGATACTATATCAATTTGTACAAGCATAAAAGACCTGGGTGTCACTTTCGACCGAAAGCTCACTTTTCACGACCATATCAACTCGGTGGCCAAGGAATCGTATCAGAGGCTTGGATTCGTACTTCGTAATTCGAAGGACTTTAGTAATATAGGCGTAATCAGGCTCATATTTAGTGCATTGGTACGCAGCAAGCTTGAGTCGAGTGCTTGCGTGTGGCATCCGCATGAGAGCACCTACGCATTATTGCTGGAGAAGGTACAAAAAGCCTTTCTCCGGTATTTATATAAGCGCATGTATGGGTATTACCCATTCATGTATCCAACAAATTTTCTTCTGGGTTGCCTTGGCTACAACTCCCTGGAAGTCAGAAGAGCATACGACCAGCTGGTCATGATGTGCAAGGTCTTTCGATGTAAAATTGACGCCACTACTCTCAGTGACGAGTTGTGTCGACTTTTCGTGCCCGATAAATACCTCCGAGCTAGGAAACATAGATTGTTTGCAGTTCCCACCTGTCTGACAGTCGCACGCGCTATGTCTCCTATACCGCGAACACTCTCAGCTCTCAATGCGCTCCTGGACGCTAGCCCGGAACTAGATGTGTTTGCAGATGACTGGAAGGTGATAATGTCGGAATGTCTGAAGTACTGTGAGACGATAGGGTGAAAGGGGTTTTATGATTATTATTATTTATAAATTTAATACTTTTATTGGACGCGGACTATTTTCTAAGATGATCTATTTTGACTACTGTTTTATTATTTTAATGTTTTCCTTATTGACATGTCTATAATATTAGTTTAAAATTATCATATTTAATTATTAATGTTAATGTAGCTAAGTATAGTAGTAATTGTAAGACATTGTATTGTATTATATTTAATTGATTAATTAGTGTAATTGGCTATGATGCCGTTCTAGTTAATAATAATAATTAAATAAATAAAAAAAAAAAAAAAAATAAATAGACTAAAATATACAACAAATTAGGTAGGTAACAGTGTTGAGAGTTGTCTCGGCGGAAACTTTAAAAAAAATTTTGCAACGGTAAAAGTGTGACCCGATGGGAAAAAATCCCAACGTTTACTGTGACCCGTTGGGAACCCACCAAGTTATACAAAATGACCGACGCTGTCACAAGAGATACAAAATGTGGCTTCACATTGAATGAGTACCGAATCGCAGAATATGCACCGATTTGAGATGCGTCTCCGTGCATAACACAGCGCTAGCAGATTTTTGGAACTATGTATCTACTCTTTATCCAAAAGACATACTAACTAAGTAATAAAAAATATATTAAATTTCTACATAATATAATATTGACTCCAAAATGGTATTATAAATATAATATAAATTAAGTAGTCTACATATAATGTTTAATTAATATCTTAATAGATTAATATCTTCACAACGAACGCATCGATATTATGAGTAATAATTATTAATAACTTGCAATTGCATGCATCTCCTCGTAAAACCATTATTTTGATTTGCTACTTACCTACTACTACTTACACTAATGGATAGACAGTCATAATGCTAGAATATTTTTATAAGACCAAAGTTTGATTTTATAAAGATTTTATTAAAACATATGAGCGTGGGGAGAGGCAAAGACAGGAAACGAATGCTTAAAGGTTATTTGGTCAGGGTACAAACTTACAACAACATACAATCACGCCTTTTTCCCGAAGGGGTAGGCAGATGTGTACCCAGGACTTAGTACCATGGTAGATAGGTACATCCACATTTCGCCAGTATGTTATTGGTCCCATGTAATAGGGGCGAGCCTATTGCCATCAACCGGGCACAGTTTCAAACTCCAAGCTGTCATAGAGATAATTCCTAATGGAAAAATCCAATAACACTGTCTGACCTGGGAATCGAATCCAGAACCTCAAGATCGGCAGTCAATTCTAAGCCTAAGGAATTTCAACTCCAAAAGCAATACTCGTTAAAAGCTTACCTTATAAATCCCGCTAACGTAAGAAGCGAAGGTTTCCTTCACGAACCCGAGGATCGGAAGGTCGAAGAGGAAGTCCATGAGGAACCCGCCGGGAGTTGAGTGCGTGTGGGTGCCGCTAATAATGACGTTCGTTTCGTCGTACATGTCGTTGTAACGTTTGTTTAGTCGTTTTATTATCTGGAAGAAAGATTAAAGATAAGTACATTATACAGTCACGCCTCGTTAACTTATTAACTTTTGATGTCGGGTGTAGTGTGTACCTAATTATGTATCTCCTCTTACTCTCACTTCTTCCACTTATCACATTCTCCATACATGATCATCGCTTGTAAATACTTTAGAATGGCCTTTACTTGGGAAAACTTGTTTATGAAAAGTAAGCGTAAAAATCATTTTGTTTACAAGTAAGCGAGATAAGTTTTTTTTTAAATTGATAGCAAAAAACTATAATTGTCCAATTACATAATGCACGGTCACAAAAAGAAAAAAAATATTTATATATTTATAAATAAAATATGGAGTCCAACGCGTCTCCCCGAGGTTCCATGGTACCCAATAGAGGGCAGTGTCCCCACGCTGAATAGCAAGACTGCCCGCTATGCGGTTACCAGTCACCACAAGCCTCGACAAGACGCGCTGACAAATGCTTATTATACAGGTTCACCGGTAATTAGTTAGCAACACACCCGGACTGGTCACGCTGACGTGACGTTGGTGTGAATTGTCGCTAAGGGTTATGGCAGGTATCTCATCTTTTGGAACAAGATTTATTATAGATTTTAGAGAGCCAACTCAGAAGTCGCGAAAAACAAGTCAGCTGTTTCGCGGAAAACGCTCCTTGGTCGCGGGCGATTTCCGATCAGTGGGGATTATTACAAATAATTAATTATTGTTACAATGAGTACATTGAAACATTTTATACACTTTATTTCTTTATAGGTAGTAGTAGAATGCCTACACCGAAATCTTTGTGTTTGTTGCCAATAGGTCAAGAGTCAAGACTTATTGCTTAACCGACACATTAACACATTACCTACAATTTATTTGTATGATCTGAGAATTTAATGTTCACATTATCCAACTGCATTTCAAAAAAACCGGCTGCGCAGACGAATCTGTGCAAAATTTTGTAACGATTTTCAAGGTCTTATGTCATAAAAGGATTTATCTGGTTCTTTTGTGTATATTTTGGACTGGGGCTCTTTAGATTCTTAAATGAAACAACCGTTGGTTTGTTACCCTTTGTTCTGTGACAGAAAACAGGAAAATAATGTGCCGGTAAGATTATTAGTATCAGCAGGTACAAGAGTAAGCCTTGTCTCAGGTAAGTAAGCTTTGCCTTTTTATACTCTTACCAACTACCTGGGCTCAATGCGATTCGAATCTAATGACGGTTGAAACCAACAATTACCAACATTTAGTTGATACCAACAAATACCATACCATAATGATATATGGTATTTGTTGGTATCAACTAGTGAGCCTCCGTCCCCACTAAGATACGGACCGTCACTTAATTTATGTGCCGAAACTTCTTGGATCCGTGTAAATGTGAATAGTGTCATAAAAATTGTTCAGCCCCGTCTCTTTAGGCGGACCGAGAAAACAGATGGTCCATCTTGCTGGGAACGGTAACAATAACAATCCACGTGAAGGTTCTAGGCAAACCTTTCTTACATTATTGTAGACTCCCCGGACACTAAACTCATCAATTCCCATACAAAAGTCACGATATAAATAGCTACTCTACACAGACACTGCATACATGAAGTTTTCTACACGTGCAAGAGTGTGCGTGAAGTATTTCCTGCGAAGCGGGGCTCGTGTAGAGCTCAATCTCGCTCGCGGAGTGAGGAAGGCTCGATTGGTGGGCGGGTGATAGTCTCCATTCTATATCTACGTAGCATTATTATCTGTTCTGTGATTATAGCAAAGATCAGCACAATTAATTAATATTATATATTCGAAACTAGTTTCCAAAACAGATTTATTTGAAACCAGGTTTCGATAAAAGAAGAATCATAATGTTCTGGAAACAAGGAAATTTGAAGGATGTTCTACCCACATCTATTAATAGATTCACTGCGTAGACTAGACAAATTTATCTCGGAATATTTTTTGGGCAGGCTTTGGCAGGCGAGGTGACCTGGACTTCTGGACATAATAGAGCAACTGGGTTGAAGTGGCGCAGGTACGAGGACTAATTTAGTTGATGAGTTTGAGCGACGAATGTGCCCAAGGTGCTTATTATAGTGTATGAAGGTTGATCGCAAACATATATAAATGTCATAATAATGTACAGATCTGTTCACTCACAAAGGCGCGCCCCTCCAGGGTAAATTTTCGGTGTGCATTAATAAGGTTTGAAATTAAAAATTCAATTTACATTAAAACACTAAACTAACTATTGTTAATACAATAATAAAAGTACTAAACACTAAAACTAACTATTGAAAAGAACTTTTTACAGGTTTTAAAGGTTTTAAAGGTGTGGAAGGGCGCGCCTTCGTGAGTGAACAGATCTGTAGCTAGGTAGTCAAAATTAGTAATAAGTAGTTGTTCTTAAACAAACACTGTAATGGCCATTCGGAAATAGGTACCAAACAACCGAGAACACGCGCATTTATCATTTCCACCCCTGTCCAAGAATATTACATTTATCAACGTTTTTCAAGTGATTCACATAGTTTCCCGTTTGCCAAACAGGAATAGGGCCTTGTATATTGGGAACAAGTTAAGTCGCTGAACCATCATACCTCTAACCATAAAGGTACTAATAGAACTATTATTTAATCTGTTATTTATGTCTTTAGTTTTGACTAAATGCCCGTCAATATCAATTTTTATAAATATTTCGTGCCCTATAGAATGATGGCCGTTGGGGCTGTAGAGTTCTCGAAGGGAGACCACGGACCGGCAAGCGTAGTGTAGGACCTCCACCCACAAGGCGGACAGACGATCTGATAAAGACAGCAGGATCACTCTGGATGCAGGATGCTTACAACTGGACTGGATGGAAATCTATTGGGGAGACCTATGTTCAGCAGTGGACGTCCTACGGCTGAGATGATGAAAGAATAGTTTGCCTACCTCTTTTCTAACGCCGTTGCCCATCATAGAGGCATCAACGGATACGAAGACTATCCTCTTGCCAGTAGCATCATCTTCTAGAACGAACGCTCTCGAGTACTGCCTCAGGTGGATGCCATGACCGATTTGTTCTAGTTGAGCGTAGCCCATCTGGAAAATAAACATTTTTAATAGGATCACATATAACGGGATAATTAAATAAATCGTTTATTTTGGAACAGATAACAAGTAGACACATAAAGCGGTAAAGGAACGATGATGCCTGCAGTAGTCGTTAGACTGTATCGCAAACACCAACGCCCCCCTCCGGAACAATAGAGGTGCTTATTCCAAATTAGTAACTTAGTTATGAATAACAAGGTTTAACAATTACCTTATTTATTATATTCCTTAAATACAGTACGTTCGTTATATCTTGGCGAGTCTAAACATAGGCTCTGCGAACTTTAGCGTATGAAAACTCGCTCTTATCGATAAGACGCATGCCTATTTCCAACAAAGTACCTATAGTACCTACCTATAACATCCTGGCGGGGAATGGTCCTACCTGCAACCCGACTGTGATTCCTGCAGGTCTTGTCGTTTAGGTTAAGAGTATCTAAGGCTAAGAGGGTATACCGCCGTATCGTGCCTTTCATTAATAGCCTCCGATAGGTCGCGACGGCCGCACGTGCGGCGCCTGCTGGCGGAGCTGCAGACGCGGACCGATACCGCGAGATACGCTCCTACTGCTCAAGCCATCTCCTTGCTCAACGCCCTGATTGCTCGGGAACCGGACGTTGACATATTCCATATATCATTTAATTTATTACAAAAAAAAATAGTGTATTAGTTTTTTTAGTTACCAGTGATATTAATATATAAGTATGTATGATATAATTGTTAAACATAATGTAAACTGGCTTGTTGTGCGATTTGGCTTCGCTGTAAGCACCTCAAGTATTTAAGTAAAAACATAAAAAAATAATAAAATAAATAAAAATAAGCACAGAAGAGATTTAAATCATGACATAGTACAATAATAGATGGTAGTAAAATACATGGTGGTAATCATGATAAGTATTATTATTTATTCTGTGGCTGAGCATACATTCACTACCTAAATACCACAGAATAAATAATAGTACCAGAACCAACGTACCTAAATGTCGCCCATGCGATGCAGAGGACCACAGAGGAGACTTTTATCCTGATCTGTGCAGAGGACTCTTGACTTTTCAGTCATTAGAGCTAATAGGTAGTCTACTTATGAATTATCTTTCATAGATGTGTAAGAACAAGCAAGGCCAATTCCAATTGCCAATGATGATCATCTTCGACAGTCATCTTGTTGTTCTGACAACTTT
Source organism: Hemistola chrysoprasaria (assembly GCA_947063395.1). Classification (NCBI taxonomy): domain Eukaryota; kingdom Metazoa; phylum Arthropoda; class Insecta; order Lepidoptera; family Geometridae; genus Hemistola; species Hemistola chrysoprasaria. The sequence goes on along the minus strand of OX346716.1, from coordinate 15,244,694 downwards.
TCTAAGCAAATAGTGAATGAAGTTCATGATCGTTACGCTCTGGCGATCGAAAACACGGAAGCGACACTCCACGAGACAATGGCCTTCTCTGCCAGCTGACACTAAATACCTACAAGAGGCATTATTACCGTGCTACAAGCCGGACGAATTAACTTTAAACCAGGAGATAGAGTTAGAGCGAGAGAAATATATCCCATAGTATGAGCGATCGTTGGAAGGACAAGGAACAGCAGGGTGTCAAGTTAACTCGTCCGGGTTTTATTGGACTAAAATAACAGTGCAGATGTAACCAAAGCAACCTCAAGGTTCTTGGAAAAAAAGTATAACACGACAAAACATAAGACGCTAGCCCACTGGTACATTTGAACTGGTAGGTAGTTCACTCACGAAGGCGCGCCCCTCCAGGGTAAATTTTCGGTGTTTTTCGGTGTGCATTAATAAGGTTTGAAATTAAAAATTCAATTTACATTAAAAATTAAAACACTAAACTAACTATTGTTAATACAATAATAAAAGTACTAAACACTAAAACTAACTATTGAAAAGAACTTTTTACATTCAAAAGGTGTGGAGGGGCGCGCCTTCGTGAGTGAACAGATCTGTAACTTGAGGTAACGTATTATTAGCATATGTTATTGAAAGCCTTCAGATAATTAGAACGTATCGTCTGATGGGATTCCAAGAATACATAATAGTATTTATTATACCTATACTTACTGCACATTGTCGAATTAGGTTTAGGTTTAATTGTCGAATTCCTGTGTCAAAGTTGAAGTGTATTAAAATTCTAAGCATTTTTTTAATAACTGCTCATCCTACTAACTAGGTATAAAATAATATTGTAAATGCGAAAGTTTGTGGCGATGGATGGATGTTTGTTACTATTTCACGCCAAATCTACTGAACCAATTGGGCTGAAAAATGTGTATGTTACTACTATGTTTTAAGACCCTGGATTAACACACAGGGTGCCTAGGTAATGGATAGCGTTTAAACATGACCTAAAATTAATTAAGTAGGTACTTTACTTACCAAGTAATAGGTACTTGAAGTAATTATAACATAAAACATATATACCTAAGTAATTATAAGGTTTAAAGATATTTTTTTTATGTTAGTGAGTGACAAGACGAGCAAATCAGGTGCCTGATGGTAAGCATCATGATTGCCCATATCAGACACAGTCCCACCCAGAGTTTTAAAATTCAAAATTCTGCGCGGCACTGCACTGCGCCTGTCACCCTGAGATTAGTTGTTGAAACTCGTCATGCCCAGTAATTTCGCTGGTAACATTGCCCTTCAGACCGGAACACAGTAATGTTCGCACATTACTGCTAGGCGGATGAATAACTGGCAAAGGTGTGGTATTTCCCCAGGCGGCGCCTTGCAAAAGAGGCCTACCTACCAATATTTATGAATAATAGGTAGGTACACCTACCTAATTTAAGTTTAATCAAAATCGTGGTAGGTACGTAGCTCTCCGGCACTGTGGCACTAAGAAACGAACCTATCCCGACTGCGAAGAACTCGACCGCGCAAGCAGTCGAGTCACCATATTTTTAATTTCATATTAATATCAAATTAATGTAATTAATAAAAAGCCAGGCAATTAAAGCAGGTCAAAAGTACCAACAACCGACGAGCATGCATGAAGAATGTCATGAAAGTGGAAGAAGCGAAAGTTGTATGTCAGGATCTTAGCAAGTGGAAAGAAATAGTCTCTGCCTACCCCAACGGGAACAAGGCGTGACTATATGTATGTACCTATGTAATATAATTAATTTATCGAAATTTAAACAGATAAATGCCTGATACCTATATATAGGTATACAGAGTTTACACTTTACTCAGATGGTCTATTAGGCTTATTTGAACAGTAATTGGCGTCATTGACCCGGTAGGTAAGTATATATAATTATTAGTCGTTAGCCAAACAAGTCGTGAAAATACCAAGAACTATAAGTACCTACCAAGAATTTGTGAATCAAGGACTAAAACGAAGCGTTTTGAGAACATTAATTACTGCCAAAAGGTAGTTGTAGACTGCAGTAAGCCTTTTTAGGCTTTAGGATACCTAAGTTTACTTGCTATTCACTATGTATTTGGGTTTAGCGATCAGTGGAAATTTAATTAAGTATCTCATTATAGAAGTTAATTTTGGTATATGGAAGTTGATTACTGACGAAGGAGGTAAGTAGATAGATAAGGATCTTCGGTCAAACCTTTCAGCGCTTTTTTTATTAATTTTTAAAAGGAAATAAGATAGGTTTCGTTCGCATTTCGTTTATAAGGTAATTTGTAATTCGCTTGTAATATATTGTTAACCGAAGCCTAAAACATATTTACTTACTGTATACAGTACTTATTAGATTACTAATTCGAATATATTTAGCCAAAAAAGGTCAAAGAGGTTGGTCTCGGCTGTAGCCATAAACGATAGTCGTATGTCAGACGTCAGTCGTATCAAAAACCTTAGAGCGGTTACACACTACGTCCGAAACGACTCCGATCCCAATCCGTGAAAAGCGCTCCGAAGTAATCGTAGTATTTTTCTTTCTGTTTGAGTAATAATATAGCAAAAAGTATACTTACAAATCCAACTTCAGCCGGTGGTCCAGTTACGTCAGCTATACCCACTCCCACGCGCAGTGCATGTCCGGTGCTCGAGCACGCGATCACCGCGAATGCCAGCGCCGCTACGGTCAATGCCATTATCCTGCAAAACATTGTGCTACTTTAATACACAGAATTATGTAATATTATTAAGCTTAGATAACGACACCACCTATAAATAACCTTTATCCACAACTTTTAGCATATATACCTATATATACAGGTGACATTCCAATATGTATTAGGTTTTATGTAAGAGTAGCTGTGCCCCGCGGTTTCACTTAGTAGTCTTCGTCCCCGTGGCAATATCGGGATAAAAGTATCTATTTTTTATGTTATTCCAGAGTCTAAATATACTGAATTTCAGCCCAATCCGTTCAGTAGTTTGGCGTGAAAGAATAACAAACATCCACCCATCTATCCTCACAAACTTTCGCATTTATAATATTAACAGGATGAATTTAAAATCTAGGCTAGTCGTTTGGATTAGATCCGGTTTGTCGTTTAGAGGTATCTTTCCGAACGCACGGTAGACTCAGTACTGTTTATCTTCATTGACGTGCAAAAGTGTCAGATTATGACCTATTTGCATAAATCTTTTGAGTTTGAGTTTGAGATAACTTTTTCTGGCCACATAATATTACCGTCTGTGATCCGGCCCCCGGCCCTTTTGTATTTGCAATATCTACTTTATACTAATCGTAATAAAATGATTTGCATGACACAAAGCATAATTATTATTGTTACCGCAATCAGATTGCACTAACCTAAAATTCCGTCGTAGCTATCAAATTCCGGGTAGCCGATAAGAAAACTACCTGTAGCTATCCCGACCCTGGTGTAATACTTACTGCTACAACAAGGCTATTCAGAATATAATAACTAGAACCTACGGCGGCTGAAATAATAATATATTCTCTGAGTACGGTAGCTTGTACAATTTGCCTGCGACATAAAGTAAGTAGGTGTAGCAATATACCTGTTATAATATTGATACTTATTCGTAGTATACTTACTAAGTATCTACTTATTTACCTAAAAATAGTTTTTTTTATACATTTAGAGAAATCTGTAGATTACAACATGCCAATTATAATGTTTTCTACTACTATTCTACCATTTAGGTAAAATCTGGGTAACCCCAATATAAATTGGAGGTGAAACTATCATTTAAGATCACTAAAATCAACAGAATAAAATTAAAATTCATTATTACGTCGATGCGGAATCATTTCGAATCGAAAACGACTATGATATTTGGCAATATAATGTGCTTACTCATATAGAATCAAATATAATGATAGATATATAGGTACAGGTATAGTATAATAGTAGAATCATTCCGATCTGTCACGGAATTAAGTTTGATCTGTCCCTCTTTTAGCAACGAGGGTACAGTTCGAACTTTATTCTAGTTTTATCTGCCCCCTTATCACTGATAAGAGGACAGATGGTAGCATACATTTACTTAAACCAAGTAGCGTCCATGGCCTAATGTTGGAAGTTCGGCTTTAAAATTCGAAGTCCATGGGTTTACCCATCTCATAAATAAATGTGTATCGGATGACACAACTTAAACTCTGTTAAACTATAGGTTTCAGTTTTATCTCCAATAACAAGATATTGTGTAGAGTGCAGAGGTCAGTCGTTAGGTCATACCGGAGGCTACGTCCGTACTTTGGCGACTTGAAACTTCAACATTTGGGCTATGGGTTGAGCACACCCCATAATACCATAACCCCATAGCCTACCTAGGTATGTAGATGATGGTTTGACTCGAGCAGTACCTATACAATGAAGTTTGTCGCGGTGAGCCACGCACGCAATCCCGGAGAGACTAGTAAATAACGGAGAGCCTAGATTTTGATTAATTTAATAATGACGATTATTAATAAAACTAGATAAGTAGGTAAAGTTACTATAACTTAAATAGGTACTAAAATAATCAAAACAGAACTGTAGGTAAATAGGTAAATGATTAGTGCTAGAACTGTGTTCGAATTCGAGTCACGCACTGCCGCGGCCGGTGCAATGTCATCGCGGAGTTCTTCCGACAACGTGATTCGACTCACAATTTCTTATATATAAATAACCACTAAAATTTAACGATGAAAGCTGACCTTGCACTATTATAATACAATTCAGCATAATTTACATGTATAATAAGTAACTTACTATTTAACATCCGATTATCTGAATCAGACTAGATACCTAAATATGTATCTACCTAATCTGTAACTGGTACGATACGGTTACGCTACGCCCAATTTGTGAAAGGCTCTAATAAAATTATAATAAAGTAACTACTAACTACCTACCTAAATATAAAAAGGAAATTCCAACAGAACGCGTTTTCTAATTACCTAAACTAAGCCTAAACCCACATTATAGATACCTAAATCCATGCATAAACCTTTTAAGTACCAAAACTAAATGTGCTTATTATATAGTACTATCCAATCTGTCGGAATTCTATTTAGGAAATTGGAAGATGTAATAGACGTTAGAACAGATTGGTCCCGATTTAGGAAGAGAGGATGGTTCCGAGGAAGAAGTGCGCTTCCTAGATTGACAACCTAGGAAAGTGTAATAGGTAGGTAAGTGTAAGTGTAGCATCGCTACGATTTAGGCGAGTTGTCTATCCAAATTAGAAACAGTGTGATCACGAAATTCCGATTTGCTAGGTACTTAGAGTGTTCCTAAGTAGGATTCCGTCAGGTTAGATAGTATAATAAGTATCTTATAATCTATTGGGTTTTAATCTCTTGAAGCCTGGAACTAAAAAAATACTAGTAAGCGGGAATAAAAAGTTTCGATCGTTCAAATAAGAAAGTACCTTACCTATTCCGTAGGGGTCATCCATAAAGTACGTCACACGTAAAGGGGGGGAGGGGGTCGACAAAGTATGACATGGTGTGACAAGGGGTGGGAGGGGTCCTATGTTTCGTGACATCACATTTCAAAATCTAATTATTGCTTTGTTATTGTTTCAAATATTTGATACAATGTTGATTTCATAAAAAAAGTACTTAAATGGAAATAAAACTAATTTCGGAACTGCTGTTTTAATTTAATAATTTTTCGATGTGAAATTGCAAAACATGTGACGTCACACTAGGGACACCGGGGGGGTCTCAGAAATGTGACCACCTGTGACAAGGACGGGGGGGGGGGCTCAAAAAATCATGAAACTCGTGTGACGTACTGGCCCCGTATTCCCGGATGGGATGGTATAATCGGGATGGACTTATCATGGGACAATGTATCTGAGTATGTACCTACAGTACAAAGTACAAAATGCACTTTCATAATGTAGCGGTTATTGCAACCGAGTGTTGTCATCGCAGCGCAGCGCCGCACGGTGCATTTACCTACCGCCGTCTATTGCCTCATAAAACATAATAAGCTCATTTTACTCGAAACTATAGGTAATTGATTGTGGTGTAGAGATATTATGAGTTAGGTAGTTTGCCATTATTGACGCGGTGACATCGCTCCCGTTAACTCTGTATTAGACAAGTTTGAAATAAGCTTATTCAAATCAGGCCGACCGGTGCGGTGCAGGTATATAGAGAATTTCAGTTTATTAGGTACTCACAGATTTACAAAATAAATGAGCGCCTTATCTAAGTATTATTATTTGAAAAGGCTTAGATGAACCCATATAAAACGATTCAGGATCGGATTAATTAACCTTTGATTAATCTAATCCTGATCAGATACACACAGACAATACTTAAAGGCGACTCGACCGCGCGGTCGGGTTAATTGCTGTGTAATTGATCCCAACTCATGAAATCTCAGAAAGATGGAGGATACACCTACCTAATTACCTAATAATCTTTGAACTCAATTAGTTTTAAAAATAATACGTCCTAAGTAAATTTACTAAAATTTGAAATCATACGTGCCATAACTAGGGACATAAAAATTTAGTTTTGTGAACATCTGGGTCAAAGTCGCAGTTGCTTAATTTCTGACAAGTTGTTACTTCTACAAGGTAAAATTTAAGCTATAACAGTAAAAGTAAAATAATATTTTATCTGTAGGGTTACCTATTTGGTCGTTAATTAGGCCCACAATTGAGTATTTGAAAAAAAAAAAATGTATTTATCAAGTTATTTTGTAAGTTTAATGAAAATTATGTATTATCCGATTCAAAACTCACTTTAAAATTCTTTTTTTTTATTAATTACAACCTGATAAAATTCCATTAGAAGTCACTTGTTCACGAACGCGCTACGAGTGGTCGCCATGATTGTGACGTCATTATGTTATAGTTATATGTAGTGACCGACCGAAGGTTCGGTTTCGGTTTCGGTTTCGGCCAGTTTCGGCTCAAAAATCTAGTTTCGGCACGAGTTTCGGTTTCGGCCAAAAAATGGCCGAACCTTCGGCCACACCGAAACTCTACGTTCGTGAAGTATCGCGCGTCGCTCGGTTGACTTCGGGAGAGTTCGTATCTCGCTTGTCACCCGCCATAGTCAGATATTAGATCGCCGGCCGGTCCGTCGAGTTTTCGTCGTAAGTTTAGTTTATATTGTATTATTTTATGCGCACAGTGATTAGGTACGTGTTTGTTTTTGTCTAACATATTTTATTGATGTTTATTAGACATTGAAGTCCTTTCCGTTGAGTTATTAACACGTATTTTTAAATTATGAGAAGTATGTAAAAGTATGTTTATTCACACACACATTTATTACTTACAATATACATTTTTTTAGATAATTTAGTTGTTATTGGATGATATTTAAATTCTCTATGTATTAGTTCTAGATGTAACTGTGTGTGACCCTCAGATACTTGTTATATTTTGGTAGCATTATGTGCGGATCGATTGGAACGTGACATACATATCTAAGTATAAATCTAAGTTAAAATGAATATATTTTTTGTCACTAAAAAATAGACGAGCAATAAATCAGGTGCCTGATGGTAAGCATCATGATTGCCCATATCAGACACAGTGCCACCCAGTGTTTTAAAATTCAAAATTCTGCGCGGCACTGCACTGCGCCTGTCACCCTGAGTTATTAGTAGTTGAAACTCGTCATGCCCAGTAATTTCGCTGGTAACTTTGCCCTTCAGACCGCAACACAGTAATGTTTACACATTACTTCTTGGCGGATGAATAACTGGCAAAGGTGTGGTACTTCCCCAGGCGGCCCTCTAAAGAGGCCTACAACTACAACAACCTAAAATTTTCTAAAAAAAAAATTGGGAAAAGAACACAATCATTGAACATCCCATAATTTTTCTGGAAATATTAAATTACACAACGAACATTGCCATTTCATCAAATATTCAATTGTGGGTAATGTTAATGTATGTAAGGTTTTTTTTAAATCGAAGTGTTGATTATTGGCAAATTTTTGTTCTACGAAGTGTTAACGTGTTTTTGTGTATTTTGTTTATTTTATAGCAGTATTAAGTAAGGAAGTAATCAAAGAATATAAGTAATTATCTTTCACATACTTTTACGTACATTATTGTTTTGTATTTCATTCAACACGTATTAAATGTCTGCACAAGTGTATAAAATAAGCCAAATTTCAGTAAACAGTAGATTTTTAACATGTCTGAAAAAGTTTCGGTTTCGGTTTCGGTTTCGGCCGAAACTGAAATAGATACCGAAGGTTCGTTTTCGGTTTCGGTTTCGGCTGAAAATCGTGTTTCGGTCGGACACTAGTTATATGTATGGTACTTTATAACATTTTGACGTCACTACAGGTCACGAGCTCGTTCGGGTACTATCGGCGTGTTTTCGGTACTGGATTATAAAATGATTTTTTAATTTGATATAACTTTGTAATTATAGCGAATAAAAGAAAACTAAAAATAGTTTTGGTACGAATCTTATATATGATCTTTCCATTTATGCCAAAAGAAAATAAAATTAAAATACTCAATTAGGCAATATACGTACTTGTCAAAAGGTTTCAGAAAGGTTAACCTTATCACAGAACAGATAATAATACTACTTAGGCTTAGATTTATTTATGCACTTAGTAAAGATAACATACATTCACGCCTTTTTCCCGAAGGGGTAGGCAGAGGTGTACCCAGGACTCAGTCCCGTAGTAGATACACCCACATTTCGCCAGTATGTTATTGGTCCCATGTAATAGGGGGCGAGCCTATTGCCATCTACCGGGCACAGTTCCAGACTCCAGGCAGTTATTGAGATAATTCCTAATGGAAAAATCCAATATTTAACACTGCCTGACCTGGGGATCGAACCCGGGACCTCTTGATTGGCAGTCGAGCATGCGCCCTCTACGCCACCGAGGCTTAGTAAAGATATATTATCTGAAATCATAGGTAAAGTAGGAGATATATTATCTGAAATCATAGGTAAAGTAGGAGATATATTATCTGAAATCATGGGTAAAGTAGGAGATATATTATCTGAAATCATAGGTAAAGTAGGAGATATATTATCTGAAATCATAGGTAAAGTAGGAGATATATTATCTGAAATCATAGGTAAAGTAGGAGATATATTATCTGAAATCATAGGTAAAGTAGGAGATATATTATCTGAAATCATAGGTAAAGTAGGAGATATATTATCTGAAATCATAGGTAAAGTAGGAGATATATTATCTGAAATCATAGGTAAAGTAGGGTAAACTAAACACGTCGTTATTTTGGTTTAGTCACATAATAGGTACGTACCAAATTAGCAGCAGTAGCTGGTACTTACATACTTTTAATGATTGCGTATCATTATTATTCGTAGTTGCGTATGAATAAAAATTTTTAAATATGTAGGTAGGCACTAGGCACCACTTTTATTTCGGCAGCCGGTACTTATGATATAAGATTATTCTAAATATGATATATACCTAGATATACGATTGTACATTATAATTTTTAGGAATACAACATGCAAATGGAAAGAAAAAATTCAGCCACGAGCGGGACTTGAACCCGCACCTTCCGGACCGATCCGCGTGGTGGGCACTGGACACCTATTATTATGATATTGTATTTCAAGCGAATAAACCGCTTAGTCTATAATATTTTTTATGTTACATTATTACGTCACTCATTAATACATAGGTAACTATTAAATATTTTTACCAATCATCCAAAAATTTTTCACAGATATAATACAAAAACATATCTATCTATGTACAGGTCGCGTCACGGTTTAATAGCGCTCTGCAAAAGTGGAGGGGTGCTTTGCGCAGGTGTATTGGTCTAAAAAGTCCTAACAGATCTAAAAATCGATTTCTGCGCATTCAAGGCCAGCGCCCAGCGCTATTAAACCGTGACGCGACCTGTAATAAGTATTAAGTACCTACTATAAACATAGCAACATAATATCACTATATAATATGGAAAAACACTAAATGAGTCGCTGACTGACATGCAGCGCTGAGTCCAAACCGCTGAGTGAACAGATTTATTCAAATAGGTCATAATCTGACACTTTTGTACCTACGTCATTGAAGATAAACAGTACTGAGTCTACCGTGCGTTCGGAAAGATACCTTCTTCCTAGGAGTCCGATCTTTAAACTTGGAATGTAGGTTCTTTTCGTTATCTGGACGTGTAAGAGAGTAAGAGCTACGAAAGGATTTATGAAAATTCACATTCTAAGAGGTCCAAAAAGGGTGTCAAAGTTTTGTTATAAAGCATCCGTAAAATATTTCTAAATTGCGAGCGGACGAAGCCGCTATGCTTACACTAGTTAAAATATTAGGTAGGTATATTATTCTGCCACGCATCGAAGAATCGCAGCTAAATCAATAAAACACGCAAGTTTATTGAATTTACTATTTACATAATTTATTAAGTTTTGTATACAATAAAGCACTAATAATAATAATAAATATATTTTTATAATTTCTTAATGTTTACAGAGAAAGCAGGTGTTTTAACGCGCCCAAGAAGATAATAATACTACGTATAGAATGGACACTGTCATCCGCCCACCAATCGGGCCTTCCTCACCCCGCGAGCGAGATTGAGCTCTACACGAGTCTACGCGTCGCTGGAAAATCACCTAACGCACACTCTTGCACGTGTACAAAACTCCAAGAGTGCAGTGTCTGTGTAGAAGGTAGCTATATCGTGACTTTTGTAAGGGATTGAGTCGAGTGTCCGGCGGGGTGTGCTGATATGAAAGTTTGGATAGCGACGCAAAGTCGCCCATATAGAGGGCATATGAGAAATGAAAAACTACAAACTGGTATGTATATATTAGGATTTCCACTTTACCTAGCTAGTGTAAAAAAAATGAACGATCTAGAGTACCTATGCCGACGCCGATCTTATCCTCTCTGACATTCATCATTATCATCTCAGCCATAGGACGTCCACTGCTGGACATAGGCCTCCTCCATCTAACCCGGTTGTAAGCGGCCTGCATCCAGCGTGTTCCTGCTGTTTTATAATACCTACTCTCTGACCATAATATCTCTGATCTTTATTTATATGATTTGCGTTTCACAGAGTTGGTTCACTTACACATAAGTACCTACGAGTATAAACATTCAGTCAGTGAGATCATTGTTTTTGAATAGGCACAGATTACCTTATAGTTCCTTAGTAAGTATACCTTCTTAGATATCTGACTCACTGGTCAATGGAGTCAATGAGGAAATTGGTCATAAATAACAATATTATTATAACCGTCCAATGTTCATTTATTTTCCTGAGGTTGATGATCCGTACGAGCCGAGCCGGGCGGTGCGTTTCTCAGGGAGCATTATTACAATAATTACAAAACTCAAATTAAAAAAAGTGAAGTGAAGGAGTAGCATTTTTTACACGTAGAGACTCGCCGTCTGGTGTCCTATGGCTAGACTTGTACCAGATAAGATACCAATGTGTAAGTAGGTACCTACAATATGTTGTCCGCCTCTACCGCTCGTCGTACCTAAGTTTCCAATAGTCCTCGCTCTGCCAGACCAGGATAATATTATGCCCATTTATTCTATGATTAGTCGTATAGGTACCGTTACATGTCCTAGGAGGTTAGAATTGAATGCATTATTCGGGGGCGAGAGTAAAAAATGGGGAATTCAAGTTATATTCGTCTCATGCTAGGCCTGTTGAGTCTTTAGATACGTTCCTACGTAGTTACTTAGGTACCTCTACTAAATTAATAATAAATGAAAAATGAAAATGAATATGAAAAAATGAAGCGCCGCGCTATACGTGTGAATGAGTCCTTAATTTTTTAAAAATATCAATCAACAAAAATATATAGGTTACCGAATATTAATTATAGTAGGAAGATCCCGCTTACTTATGTGCATGTAATTCAGTCATTGAGTCATTGTTATTGTTATGTTCAACTGTATGACTCAATGAAGTTATCTCATTTATAAAAGTAGGTTACAACACTCTGTTGTCCCTTTGTTCAAACTTATCTAGGTTTTATCTGATTATGGTTACCTACCTGTTAAACAAAGACATTTTGTCTAATAGGCATCTACAACGGTAAGTAATGAAATTAACAGTACTGTGGTACCGATATATTCAGTATAATATATTTTTTTTTTTAAATATTTTTTTCCTTCCTTTATGGACCCACAAGAATGTATTGCCAGTATCAAGTTTTGTATTTCTAGTCTGCTGACGGGACAAGGACTCACACGTTAGTGTATTTGCCAGTGTTAAGTAATATAAATTTTCAAGTTAATATGGTCAATTAGTCAATTCAGAGTCGGAGCAAGACCAATCAAGTCACAGCTCTAGTAAAGTGGTGGTCTTTACAAAAAGCTGCCGGAATTTTGGTGGGAACACGAAAAATCACATTTCAACTCTCGCATCACTTGCCAAGAGACTTGTGTATCTTCGAAAACACTCAACACGTAATATTCCACCATTACTACACGTTATAAACACCCGAAAATACACCGATAATGGATAAAGATATGGGAGCCAAACTGTACCTACTCTTCGGCTTCCCGCCAAAACTCCTAGGTCCTACTTACTGAATGTTTTTTATGCCCTGTTACATAGTAGGTATTATTATCTGTTCTGTGGCGTTGTCGCGATTTCGCATTCGCTTTATTTTCCAGTTCATCTAGGTCGTATGTATTATTTATTATAACCTGACCCGGTAGCACAGTGAGCAGGGAAAACGAAGGCCTAGAGGGTAAGAACGAGACAGCAGATATTAACTGTTCGGGCGTGAAAGAGAGAAAAAACGGGGAAAACTAGTTATCCCCGTACCATGCTACCTATGCGGGCTGATGTGTTAAATCTGTACATAAGTACCTGTAATATTATTAAATACTAGTGGCCCGCCCCGGCTTCGTACGGGTAGCAAGCAGAAAGCAAAGGTATTTAATAGAGACGGTTTTAACACGAGTAAATTCGTGATAAATTGTATTTTTCTAAAATATAACCCTAATGGTTTACGCAGCGCACGCAAATAAATTTTTCCGCGGACTACCTACCTATTTTGTATAGATATTAATAAGGACTACGAACTACGAACCCCTAGTAGGTACATTACTATAACGTATCACCAAAGTTTTCACAGCTCCTGCAAAAATGACTGTTTCAATTATTGTGACTAAACCAAAACTCATGGATATAGGTACCTACTCTGTCCGTTGACTATTTTGTAGATATTGATAAGTACCTACTACAAACCCCTAGAACATTATTTTATTCTACCATCAATAGTTTTCACAGCGCACATATGTAAATTGATTAATTTTGTCAATTATTTGACACCTTGGTATGCAATTTTTTTTTTTCTATTATTTTTTTTACTTGTTTAGGCTATAAAAATAATCTACTGTCCAAATTTCATCATCATCGGTCCAGTAGTTTTGGCTCTGCGTTGATGAGTCAGTCAGTGAATCACTTTCTCTCTTTATTTATTTATAGTATAGATAGAAGATAACATTAACGTATGATTTTTTTAAAAACATATATATTATTGACGTACCTGGTTAAGGAAGCCGACCAATCAACAGATCCTTTATAAAAAGACAGAATCGTAAAAATATTGCACATAAACTTTCACTTCAAGTAAATAGTTACATTTTCCCGCCACATTGTAGAAAATAAGATAACTATTAATTTTTATTCGAATTCGCGCGAACAAAATATCGATACCTCGCGCTTCGCAGCAAAAGCCGGCACGTAAACAGTATTGCGCGGTTTGAGGCGAACTAAATTATTTCTCGTTGGTTCTTGGCGGATGGATAGATGGCGGATAGTCGGATAGTAAACAATTCATTTGGCTATAGTGCTTACCGGTGCGGCGTAGGATATGCGACATTGGCACAAACGTTTGAACTATCACGTCATAATAATAATAATAATAAAGAAAAAAAATTACGAAAAGAGAAACGTATGATAATTATTAAAGTAGGTACCACCTACCCTACAACCTAGACTACCTACGTCTCTAGTCGCTAGAACAAGAAAACTGTATGGAAAATGGAAGCAAGTTTTAAATGGACTCAATTTCTTCATAAATCTTATATATATAAAAATCTTGTGTCACGATGTATGTCACGAATAAACTCCAAAACGAACCGATTTCAATCAAATTTCACATGTGCCCGTATTTTGGTCTAACTTACTGGATAAGATAGTTATCATCTCAATTATTCGCTTATGTCGTGAATGTAAACGGATAAAATGTATCAATTAATTGTTTCATAAGCAATAGTGTTTATTTACTGTTTAGTTTTATGAAGTTCTCATAGATGGCGATGTACGTTGATTCATCGATAAAATTCATCAATATTGTTTGACATCTAGGTTGCAAATACACTCAATAGATGGCGCTGTGTTCTGTTTCTTAGAATATAAATTCTATTACTTTATTTCACGTTATATTTATTTATGCTCACGATATAACCGTATTATTTTAATGGTTTGTGACTGATATTTTTATAATTATACTGCGTATTATGTTACAATATTATTACCATTAATAACAAAAAAAATTGTACTATTTTTGTAGAGAATTATTAAAGTCTTGGCGCCAAATTTAAATCAGTTCTCTGGTTCAGTTCTCTGATCTGGCCATCAAATTCTATCGAGTCGCCATCTCTGGTTTGAATGTCCAAAGCTTTGGTATCTCATTCGTTCTCGAGACCTCCTCTGAGCGTAAACAAAGCTCCCTCTCGAACCATCGAGACCCACTATTTTGAACAATCGATCAATCGATTCTTCTCGAAGCATGCGAACTAGAACGTTCGGGAAATTCAAGGTTCAGGTATAAATACTTGTGCCGAGTGTCACCGCAGTTCAGTTCCTTTTTAAACGAGTGAATTAATACTATCTCCCGGAAAGTGATAGTCTCAGTAAAATCTCCACGCATTTTGAACAAGAATATGAAATTTTAAATTTTCAATTGAGTACTCCAGTTTTATTTTAAATTTAGGTAATACGATTTTACCGGAAGGGTTTTATTTCCTCAGTTGCGATTAGAGAAATAAAATATGGCGGTACGAAGTTCGCCGGGTCAGCTAGTAATAAATAAACATCTGGTATTTAAAAATATAGTGTTTTACAAAATAAAGAACAATAGCAGGTACTAATATTAAAACTAGATTAATTCAACAGCTACCTATGTAATTATTAACATTACTAATACATGAGACACGTTATTAACATTATTTTTATTCATTTAATAATGTTATTGTTACTGTGTTTGTTTTTGATTTCCGGGTTTGAAAGCGGAAACGGATAATGCATTAGAATTTCAAAGACTCCCAAGAACCTTGAAAAAAAATCTAACTGTCAAAGTCACAAAACGAACAAACCTTACGAACACGCTCTTTTAGTTATTCTGTTTTTTACACTTCTTTTATTTGTGAAAAGTAGGTGTTACACTTGCAGCTTTGAAGTAAGTACAAGTACCGAAATAGTCTGAAAGTGAAAACCACCACTTGTTACGAAGAAATTGAAGTGGTACCTACTAAAAAGGAATTTACAATTTAGTGAGAAAATTAAAATAAAAGTGAAATAGCGACTTATTACCAAAATCTTACGACTATATAATTAGCTACCAACATTCAAGATTGACCAAAAAGTAGGTTTTCAAGCAAGTCTTGGTGGTGAGTTATTGATATTTTTACCGGTATAATTCTTAGTATAATCCCAGCTTAAAGTGCATATTATACTTATCTGTCCGAATCCTACTTAGGAAATAGGATAGACGTTATAACAGATTGGACCCGATTTAGGACGTTAGGTAGAACCCGCACTTCTTTCTAGATTGGTTACAACCCAGGAAAATGTATCATCTATATGATTTAGACAGTGTGACTAGATTTCAATTTAAAATTTTAACGATCCCATATTTGTATTTTGTGTTCGTATCTTGATATGTAACGCCTATATAATTAAATTATCATTCGCGACATAATGGCTTTTCACGATGATTATTTTATCTGTGGTGCGTTTGTGCTAATATCCGTTACCCAGTACCCAGTTAGCCGCGTCCGATAGAATGAAATTCATCTTTTTTTTTATACCGTGGCCATCTATTGTGAATCTATGAAATTAAAAACAACTTTTGTTACACGCGGCTGAAACGAGTGCTGCGTTGTGCCGCAGGCCACGCCGTTTTTAATCTTGGCATAATGGGTTTCTTTAAAATAAATTGTGTTACACCCATTATACTATGAAAGCGATACAACTTTGGGCGACACGCCCAATATACTTAAATTGTAATAATACTTAAATGTTTTAAAAATCGCGAATTTAAATTAAAAACTATAATGTAGATTAGTATCTCGCTATTTTAAAATGTCTATTCTCACATGACTACTAAGTAGCGCCATCTATGATTTGTCCTTGACCAACTTTGCTTATTCTTAAACTAGGTGTCGCTAGTATGACAAACCATACAAAGCTGTATGCACACTGCGATACACTTTTATTATTTAGGTATTTCAATATTGCAAGCATGAAATGACGCACCTAAACATATCATTATACGATTGTATATACCTACGTGTCGTATAAAAAAGTATTACGAAGTATTAGTCACACCAGACACTCGTATTAAGAAAGGTACCTAACCTATAAATACCTACCTATGTAACTACGCACTGTTTCAAGTCAGATCATTCATCGTTGCATGTAGAACGTTCGTTTTATCTTGGCGAGTCTGAACATAGGCTTTGCGAAATTTAGCGCATAATATAAACTCGTAAAGAAAACTGATTATTATGATTGAATTGAACTGAACATTTTAAAGGTATACAATATACTATATACATTTGTTCGTATATATTTGTTTCTCTGGGAATAAGTTTTCTTTACGAGTTTACATGCGCTAAAGTTCGCAGAGCCTATGTTCAGACGACTCGCCAAGATAAATCGAACGTACCTACTGTAGGAACCAACTCATCACAAAATATAAATAAAATCATTGTGACAAAGCCCAAGAACTGTTTTGATTATTATTATACTTAGCCATCTATTATTTATTCTGTGACTTAGATTGCATATCGATCCATATGTAGGAAGATGCTTATTACGTACTTATAAATACTTTTGTACTGAAGCTCAGGGCGTATTTAGTGGGTACTCGTCTATGCAGAGAAAATTCCAAAGCCTTGATAATATGTATGAAGTTATTCGATGCGGATACGAAGCCAACCTATCTAGCCAAGCGTATTGTTGCGGTGTGACCCAACCCTTATGTTGGCCCGTTATACACGGAGTAGGGTGACAATGCTTTTGTATAAAAAATAGGGACAAAAGTATAATAAAGATTCGGTGGCCGATAGTCGTTACGACTTCGTTATACCGACAATCGACATTTAATCATAACTTTGCAAGATTCCTATTCGACAACCTAACAGGGAAAATAAAAACTTGAAAACAAAATAACTTTTTACTTAAATCGGTTGTATTTACATTTCGTCCATTGTAGAAAATCAATAAGTGTTCAACATCACAAATAAATAAAATCGAACTAAGTTATACACATAAGTAGTACATCGTACACAAAATGCGACAGCTTATTTTTACCTCAAATGAAAAAGGCGGGACGATAAGATTTACTCATAACACTATTTGTTGCAATGTCATTTCCTTAAAAAATAGGTGCTTCCTTTGGTATTTGAAAGCCAATGGAACAATTAACTAAATGCTTTCAGCTCTCGTGGCTAATCCACGAATCTGGGCGCCAGTTTACACAAAATCAACCAATGACATTTCTGAGAATTTAGGCACACATTAATTTTTTAAGTTGGTAGGTAGTACACCTACCTAGTTATAGGGACATGTATTATTAGTTATGTAGTGTTTCAGCATGTAACAAATGTATAACGACGAAAAAAGCAGTGTTTATCTTCTGATTATTACATAAATGAAGTGGTGAGCGAGATCGCGAGTTGTGGAAACCATGTGCACGCACGCATCGAACAAAATCCGGTCTACGCCAGTTCACGTGTTTTTCACCGCTTAGAACGCTACATAACGCCTGACGCTTACATTCACAGAAGCCTCAACGTTCGTACGCATTATCCACACAGTTTCGATACAATAAGTAGCGCTATCCAAGTTACATCACAAAATTCTAGAATAAATCTTCGACTACGCGTTATCTGTTTCACTGACGCCCAACGTTTTGCGAATTTAAAAACGAGTGAAAATGAATTCAACAAGATGTATCAAAATATCGTGCATGATAGGCGTCTCGATGAGTGGACTACGACAAAACGCCTGGCGCTTATACATCGCTGTTCGCGAGTTGGCTTCGCTTACCCGAACGGCGATGTATATCGCGCAACGAGTGATTTTCCACGGGTAGAACGCGTTACCATGACGTGGTGCGAGGCGAGGCGGGACAGACGCCGGCGAAGGGGGAGGGGAGAGGGGACCCACGCTAGGCCAGAGGCGCGCGGCAAATCGAACGAGGCCACGCCGAGCGCGGGAAGGGGCCGGTTGACGCGCGTCTCTCCCCCTCCTTCCCCTTCCACCCGTGTCTCATCGCTCACCCCGAGCTCCCTTAGCGTAATTTCATAAAAAATACCGTAAATATCCTACATACTATACGCTAAACTAGGAATCTCTTATTCCACATCGTCGATCATTGGAATAACCAAACTGAAGGTTCTATCCTAAATTAACAGTATGGACAAAAATTACAGGCCGGTTTATTATAAATTTTATGGTAGCTATCGCGGCGCGTCGACCGTCGCGCTCTCTTTATCAGTCTTGCGGAGAAGGGGCGGTCGGCGCGCGATGTGCACGAGATAATGGTAAAATTGTGATGTTTTTCTTGACTATTGTTATAATAATATTATGATCTTTGATATTACGAATAATAATTACCCACGTACACGTTTTGACAGTTGGAGGATGACAGTTTCTCGTCCCAGCTCGAAAGAATCTTGGATGTTCATGTCCTTACTGCAATTCAGTCCCAACTACTCCTAATTACATTATTGTTACGTTAAAACCTAACTTTTTCGTCCGATCCAGATAGCGACCGAGCTGGGAAATAAGATGTCCGAAACGCGAGTTAAAAAAGAATACAACCTGAATGCAACAATCATTCTATGTTACATTACTGATTCAAAAAAATCACAGGCTTTTCTTATTCTAAGTATGTACACACAAACTCTCATCAGCAAAAGCAAAAAAAGGTAAAGAATTGAGCTTTGTGACTTCGCTTATTCACTATTAGCGCGCCAACACTGGCCTATTTCTATTTTAAACGGATCATGTTCTTGTCGAATAGAAAAATATCACAACTTCACCATTTAACGGGCTTCTCAAGTAAACCCCAGAATACAGAGTTCTTTTCACTTAGAATAAAGTTTACTTTCGAAAAACACATTTGTACATTTTATGACAAAATTTAACAGCATTCTACTAAGTCTTATTAATTACATGCTCACTTTGGCGAGCTACGAAATTAAAGATACAGCTTCGGTACCGAACTTAAAAATTATTGTAAAATTTGATAATAAATCTGCATTGTATTAGACTTAATAATTAAATTTGTCATTTAAATAGAACTGCACCCGTTTTAGGTGGGTACGATGTCGGCCCCGCGTGTTCCCAACTGTTGGGGGATTTCAGTGCATTCAGTTTTGGGGCTGTCGTCATTATTGTCGGCAGTTGGGGCGAAGCGGGGCCGCGCCAGTCCTGGCGTCACATGCACTAACACATCACTGTGACATTGTCCATAAAGAGGCAACAAAGCGTATTACGCGTCCTCCTCTTCCTCGGCTTCCTCTTCTACTTCTTCATCTGAAATCATAAAATGAATTAATTTTTGTATCAATTTTACTAGATAACCATAACTCTAACCTTTCAAAACCGAAACAAACCCCTTCTATATAATTTAGAACTGTGAGATTAGATTGCAATTATGAAAAACTAACAATTGATATTCGTGGGAAGTTTTACCGAAAGATGCATTACCATCATATTGAAACTTACCTTCGAGATCTTCTCCGTCTTCTACATCCTCTTCACCTTCGACTTCTTCATCATCGTCGTCTTCATCACCATCCAGCGAGTCTTCATCGTCACTGTGTAGGTCGTCGTCTCCACCTCCGCCGTTCTCCTCCTTTCGCGCCTTTTTCGCCTCCGTTATTTTTTCCTAAAAACATCACAACTGAAACTCAAACTTTTGTTTACATTTCATATGACAATATTAAGAAGTAGCATCTCGAATTGTTCATGATCAAACTTGAACTGGCTATTAGCCAATTCATTGCAACGCATCGTGAGAACGTCACGCGGATGATTTTGCGGGAAACGTTGCAACAACGCAGACGATAATAAAGCAGGTGACAAAATTCGAGCCGATAAAGAAGCGTGGATCATTAGTTAGTGTGGGGGAAATAGTGGTGAATCGCGCGGGGCCGGTGTCATACGGCCTTTTATGCCGTGGCAAAGTTATGAAAACGCGGTCACCGCGCATACCTACCCGACCGACCGCACAGCGGTGTCGTACAATCGAGAAATAACTAAAAACAACCTTAAAACATAGACCACGAACGACATAGGTGGCTTCATTATCATATGCGTCTGTCTACGTTTTGAAACCGATGGCATGTCTTGTAATAACCTCTTTAACCTAATATTCCTTTAACTAACCGTAACCGCCATGCTTTCTTGTGCATCTAACATGGAGGGAAAAGGACGGAAGATGCAAATATACATAACACCATATTTTGGAGAATTTATTTCTTTTAGCTTTTCGGATATGAAACAGTCAGTCGTTCTAGTCGATTTTGCCGTAGATTGTAGAACAAAGGAAATGTTTTAATACACACAACACCTACATGCAAATAATGCCGGGTCATTGACTAGTTCTAGTAAGCGTCTAAATAACAATTGTGCAAAATTCTTGTGCAACACCTAAATTAAGGAAGAAGTATAATAGAAACAGGTTATATGATTATTACGTTCTGCATAAATAAAGATATAATTAAGCGCGCTATTAGTGACAGACCATCAGGCTAAACACTGACATTCGCGCCGGCCATGTTTCTAAGTATCTAGCGTCACGCTACGGTGACCGTGCCCTGAGAAAGGCAAAAATAGCTATGAAACGTAATAAAATCAATAGCTCAATACCTGAGAATGCGTTCTGAGCAACTCATTTGCACGCGTTTTTTATTTCATTCGTATCAATGGGGACTGCGTACGTTCCCGCGCCATGTTTTTTTTTACCAAGGTCATGCCTCCGTATCGAAAATGAGTAAACAAAGCTAAAAACTACAAGACTGATTTCCTAATAATCATAACTTATGGTCACCATAGCCTTCGATACTATGGTACAATGTGGTGTTAGCTCATCGATTACCTCATACGTACTATAAAATGCCTAACTCTATAGATCTGACGTCTGAAAAAATGCCGGTAAGACAGTATCTTCGCCGAACCTATTAGACGCCTCTAAACCATGAACCATGAAATATTTATAAAGGAGATACTACATACCAATACAATACTATTTATTAGAGGGCTTTTAATATAGCGTTCAATAAAATGGCGAGCGATTGAAGAATACATTTCATTTGACATGTGCACTCACCTCTGCTGCCCTTTTGGCTCCTTTTAGGTCACTTTTCGCGTCAGCCTTCTCGTCGGCGACCTTGTCGACAGCCACTTCACTGTTATTTTCATTGGTGCTCATGATTGTTCTGGTTTTGGCGTTAATTACTAGAAATAAGCAAGTTGTACAACTGGCGGAATCCGACGCGCGACTGACTGAGCCGGTGAACAAGCCG
The DNA here is from genome assembly GCA_947063395.1 of Hemistola chrysoprasaria. NCBI lineage: Eukaryota > Metazoa > Arthropoda > Insecta > Lepidoptera > Geometridae > Hemistola > Hemistola chrysoprasaria. The sequence goes on along the minus strand of OX346716.1, from coordinate 15,222,876 downwards.
ACAGACCAACTCGTTTGAAAACGAAGATGGCGCGCGCTTCTACTTACAACGCCTCTGATTGGTCGACAAAGTCCGCCATTAATAAACTTTGCGTAGCATGTGGGTAAAAAGGTTTATTTCTATTTTCCTAATAACCTTGATTATTATCCAAGAATTAATCTATATCGGTGTTAAAAGCTGCCAAAATTGTTCTAATAACGTTGATTAGCAAAAATTTGCTGTAATACATTAGAATCTTCGAAAAACGTGAGCGCGTCACTTAATTTAGTACCAAACGTCACCGCTACGTAGCGCTTCGAGCGCCATCAAAGACCGGGAAAATGAAAGTTTTCCAAATGGTTGAACATTTTTAATAAATAACTTTAACTCAGCTAAATAAAATGTGTTCTCATTTAATTCTTCACGTAACGCATTCTTCATATTCCTGCACATTATAACGATGTGTCTACTACGCCTACAAAAAAAAAATACATGTTTTAAAATCATCCTTTATTTACATATTCAGTAATAACCTTACATTTTACTCCCCAAATGGAGACTGAAAGACTATGTTAAATAATTACAATATAAACTATAAACCGTGCGTTATCCAGAGCGCCGCGGTCTTATGAAAGCTACATTACGACCGTTATCGGTACCGGTGGCGAGTCTGAACATAGGCTCTGCGAACTTTAGCTCATGTAAACTCTTGAAGAAAACTGTTATTGCAAAATAAACTAATGTAAGTATATTGTAAATGTAATGTTCAGTTCATTGCAATCATAATGCTTAATAGCAGTTTTAGTTAAGTTAGCAGAGCCTATGGTTCAGTCTTGCCAAGTTACGCCGGCCGTATTGTAACTATACAAACAAAATTTACTATAGTATTATTATACAATATTGAGATTAATTAAACAATTACACAAGAATAAATGGCCTCAACACGACATGTTCTGTATCACTAAACTCAAATCAAATGGGTTATTATAAATATATTAGTATTTTACATGGGACTTAGGTCTACAATGTGTATAGTAGGGCATAACTGAGAAATATACAGTCAGCATCAAAAGTTGATGAACACGTTCAGATTTTCAAAATAGATCTAAGAAAATAGAACACCATTTTTTTATGATAGTGAGTGATAAGACGAGCTAATCAGGTGCCTGATGGTAAGCATCATGACTGCCCATATCAGACAGGCACTTCTTTTCGGCACTGCACTGCGCCTGTCACCCTGAAATATGAATTGTTGAATCTTATCATGCCCAGTAATTTCGCTGGTAACATTGCCCTTCATACCGGAACACAGTAATGTTTGCACATTACTGTGTACATGTTTACACGGATAAAGTAGTTTTACTCAATAAATTTTTCTTCAATCAAAACATAAATTGATTATAATTAGGTTTAGCATTTATTATCTGTAGTAGTTTTAAGTTTACCTACGATTATTCTAAAAATATTTTAATGGACATTTCTTCTTGCAAATCATGGAATTATACGGCATTGATGAAAAATAATTGCCGGCTTTATTTAACAATACGAGCAATCCGCACGAATCCAGCGCTCGTACCATAATAGGTAGTGTTCAGTTAATTCTGATCATTGACTTATGACGCTGACCGTACCAGGTAACCCTCTTTGCTGACTATTTGGAGAAAGAAGGCTTGATGTTATGTTAAATGCAGTACATTATACTGAAAACATTAGCATAATTTACGACAATGTATAAGTTACTTTCGCCTCTGCAGCATGGGAACGCTTACAGAACAGATTTAATAAAATCTGTTTTCCCGAAGGACCGTGCTCAGTTCCAGACGTCAGACCGTTATTTAGATAATCCCTTATGGGAAAGTCTGATATTTAACACTGCCTGACCTGGGGAACAAACCCGGGACCTCATTATCGGCAGTCCAGCTTAAGCCCACTACGCCACCGAGACAGTCCCATCTATCACTGTACCAAAAATAATTAAAACAGATCCAGCTCTATAGTGACACTGTTTAGATAATATTTTGACCGAGTTACTTTCGCATTAAAATACTATTAAGCAATATTGTTTGGGTTAAATAAATAAGTTAAAATTTCACGAATTTAGTAATCACAGCCTATTTTTAATTTATACACAAGGGCTATTCCCAGTTGTCTAATTATGCACTTCGACAATTTTACGAAAATCCTTAGTCCTTATCCAGTATTATCAATCTTGCTTAAAAAAAGTCCGTCATTGTTGCGAACCAGAGCGGGGCTAAAATAACTTTTCAAGCTCTAAGGGATAAAGTAAATTTCTTATTAATTTTTGTCTGTTACCTACGAGATTATATTTTTTTGGTGTTGCACGTATAGGATATTAGCAAAGATGTTTTGATGAAATTAATAATATTGTTTTCTCACAATCGTAGTGAAACGTATCGTGTAACACGCGGCGCTAAAACCCATTATAACCTGTTTCTATTTACTCCCTTGCTAAATTACTAAAGAGAAGAGAAGAGAACTCTGCATTGACCTTATCCATACATAGCACAAAACAGTAACTTCCCGCAGTCTATCCGCTTAGATCTTTAAAACTAATCCATGCGAATTTTAGTCGTACGCATCAGCGATTAAGCATATTATTACCTGTTGCCCTAAATGTTAAGGCAAATGAGCCCTTGGTTGGGACAAATGGTAACTATTTTGATCCCTTTGTTATTAGTACTACTGGGAATAACCCTATTTTATATAATAGATTTTATTTCAAGTGCATAATTATACATATTATATTAAAACGTGAAAGCAAATAAATTTTAGGAATATTTACAATATTAATCTCTTGGATAAAATAAAAAACATTTTCTATGCGTGTTACAAAAAGGTGAAATAACACTTAAGGGGATGCATCTCCCCAAACCCTTCAAAACTAACAGAGAAAAGGATTGCGAAATTAAAAAAAAATCGACTTAAGAGCGTACATGACCTTCTAGGAATTTGACACAATCCTATGAAAAATTCACCAAATCGATATTTTGTATTCCCGTGTTTCCTCCGAATATAATTAACGCATTCTATAAATTAATATCCTGATCTTTTTATAGTGAAGTAACCTATGTCCCTGTCATTTTAATTTTTCTTATAAACCCTTAGTTTTTTCATAGTGAACTTTCAAAAATCTCAGTTTTACTCGCGCTAAAAAAAATTACAGTTTATAAACAAAAATAAAATGATAGAGACATACTTTACTTCAACTTTAAAATATCAGGGTAGATAGATAGATAGATTAACTGTTTATTATAACACTACAAACAAGAAACCAATATAGACAAACAAGAAACAGGATATATGTGAATTCGGAGGAAACAGGGGAATACAAAACATTGATTTAGTAAATTTTTCCATAGGATTGTGTCCAATTGCTAAGAGGTTCTGTATTCCTGTTAACGTACAAATTTGTCGATCACCTGATCCATTTTGTATATGGGAAAATGGGAACTAGAAATATTTTTTTGTTAATTTGCAATTCTTTCCTTTGAAAGTTGTTCAGTTTGACGAGTTTTTAGTAACATTTTGTATTATCCTATTCCGACGACGCATTCGCAATTTTTACATTATTTTTGTATCAAAAAACTTAGTTTGTTTTGACAAAGTTTCTCTTCATTTTACGTAAACAAGCCTACGAATTGTTATTTTAACGTGAACTGTGGTATTGGAATTGTATTTATTTCTCAATTTTTATCTAATACAGAAATACGATAAAATATCCTTTAAGGCGTAAACAGTCGGTTGGTACGTCAATTTCAACGTGTTAAATGTTTTTATTTCATTGGAATTCAATTGTTTTTGTATGGATAACATGGGCGGAAACTTTGGCTTCTTGTCACTTGATCACCAGTGTCAACATATAGGAACCATTTCTTCCCATTTGTCGTCAATGGCAATGTATGGGAACTTTTTTTAGTTTTATAGAGTACTAGCTGTGCCCCGCGGTTTCACCCGTGTAGTCTTCGTTCAATAAAAACTTTCCTGTCCCTGGACTCAACTACCTCTATACCAAATTTCATCTAAATCGGTTCAGACACACACTTTCGCATTTTATAATATTAGTATGGATAATGGATAACCGACTTTATTTATTATTTATTAAGACATTTAACACACGCGCATATTTAACACACTTAATAACGACTGCTGCGCGTGACATTTAACACACTTAATAACGACTGCCAGTATCTTTTAGTAAGTCTTTGTAGGCTCAAATAATTGTCGGTATCCGAGAATGAGAAGCTTAATATTTTCCAATGGGCACATTAGAAAAGACAAATGGCATATAAATATTATAATACACAGAATGCTTCCGAACTAAAGGGAATCCTTTACATCTGGTTATTTCTAACAAATCTTCATCATAAATATAGAACTGCTAAAACGTGGTACAGACGTTGCCTTCGAAGTCGATATTTCCTCCGTAAGCAGGTGCGTTCTCGTCGTCAGAAAACAATCTGTTCTCGTTGCGCCATGCGCTATAAAGTGTAGGTAAAAAATCATTGAATAGAGGACTACGGAGCTGCGCTACGCCATTTTCACGAATTACCTGAAAAATACAGATATTAATTAATAATTTATTAAATAAAGCCCCCCTGCTGTTCCATACAAAGTAAAATATTCCAATATGGCGTAAGAGAGAATAATTTCCGCTCAATTGTTGGCTCTTGATCTGGCCTTTATTTGCGCCAAAACATAGTTGGTTTCAGAAATCTGTATGGTTTTTTCGTTTTTACAAAAATTGTTAAGATCGTTTTAGGCTATACACAATGAAAAAATAAAATAAAAAAATAGATTTTTAATTAAATACGCAAATAAAGGCCAGATCAAGATCCAATCACAAATCAGCGGAAAGTAATTCTCTATCTCCATATGCGTAAAATTTCTTTTTGTATCGGACAGCAATCCGCTTAACATGGCATTTGTACCTACTAGAGCCGAAGAACCAACTTGACACAATCCTGGAATCGCTCTCAGCGATAAGGCAGCCAGTTGTTACTTCTTTCTAGTTTTATGTTTTTCTTTTTTGTTATTTTCTGATATATTGTGGTGCAAATAAAGAGTTTTCATTCATTCATTCATTCAATCCTATGAAATGTCCAAATCCAAGTTTTTACTCCCCTGTTTCCTCCGTAGTTCATCTTCAAAATATCAGGTTAAAAAATATCGAAAAGGTTTGTTATTTTGGAGGAAACTTGAATATGATCATAGATTTGTTCACTTTTCCATAAAATACCATCACGCCCTTTTCCAGAAGGGGTAGGTAGGTACCAAAAGCTCAGTTCATAGCACACCCACACTTCGCCTGTTTTAAGTCCCATGTCATAGAGGGCGAGCCTATTGCCATCTACCGGGCACAGTTCCAGATAAATCCAGTCTTTCATAGATAAAATTCTTAATGGAAAAGTATTTAAACAAGTTCTAACATAATATTTATCAGAGTAATATTGCAAATATATTAAAACATATTCATAATATTATTGTTGTTAATATATGGCATTACTCAAAGTCATCATGATAATGTTAGAGCATTCAGAATTGAAGTAGTGAAGCGAACGCGCCCCTACGCAAAGGTTACATGAACGATCTCTATTAGTGTGCAACTTTCATAATGACTTGTTATAATGAAGCTTCATTTGTTTGCGTGTACAAGGGTCACACTGAAAAATTTTAAATTGTTCCAGTAAGCAGCCGATGAAATATTTATTTAAATTTGGAATAAGGAACTCTTTGGGAATCAGTAATGTGGATTAAACTCATATGTCATTTGTTTTTACAAATTGGCAGCAATTTTAAAAGTGTCTGTCGAGCCTCAAAATAGATCATCTAGTCAAATACATGTTCACGCGCGACAAACGACAAACACTTTAGAAATTGCTGCCAATTTATAAAAACAATGACATATGAGTTTAATTCACATTACAGATACCCAAAGAGTTCCTTATTTGAAATTTAAATACATTTTTCATCGGTTGATTTTCTTACTGGAACATTCTAAAATTTTTCAGTGTTACCCGCGTTAACACAAATGTGTGCTTTACCAGTTTATCTTACCTCCCGCGAAAACCGGCAAGTTATAATTAGTACTAGAAGTATCGCTTAACATATCCAGTGTTCTATGTTTCAAGGTAATAATAGATAACGAACACCGCTTCAATTATCTATTTTGTAGAATACCTATTACTACAAATATACAAATTGTGTGTTTTTCAATATAGATTAAAGATTTGTTCCCGTGGGAAATGCGGGTATTTCTAGATTGCTTATGTACATCATGAAAATAGGAAGAGAAAGGAATGCTTAGGTGGTTCGGACATGTGGAGAGGATGGACGAAAGGAGATTTATAAGGTGAGTATGAATGATTATGTCGGTAGGGGTCGACCACGGGCGCACCTTACATGAACAAGTTGATGTTATCTTAAGAGCGTACGCGGCCTTCTAGGAATTTGACACAATCCTATGAATTTTACCACATCGATGTTTTGTATTCCCGTGTTTCCTCCGAATACAATTAACCCATTCTATAATAAATAATAATAAATAAATAAATATGGGACAACTTCCACACACGGTCACCTGGTCCCAAACTAGGCTAGAAGCCTGTACTATGGTAACCAGATGACTGATATACATACTTAAATACGCTTATAACACCCAGACACAGATCAAACAGACATGTTCACCTGGCCGGGGATCGAACCCGGGGCCTGCGGCACAGAAAGCAGAGTTACTACCGTCTGCGCCAACGAGGCTGTCAAATATTACAATATAAATTTATTTCTCGTTATTTTTATAGTGAAGTATCCTATGTCCCTCTAATTTTAACTTTTCTTATAAATCCTTGGTTTTTTTCATAGTATAAACAAAAAAATCCAGTTTTATTCGCGTGATCGATGACGATCACTACAAAAAAAAGTACAGTTTAAAAACAAAAATAAAATGATAGGGACATACTTTACTTCAACTTTAAAATATCAAGATATAAATATATCAAATAGGTTTACTGCATTCGGAGGAAACAGGGGAATACAAAACATCGATTTAGTAAATTTTCCATAGGATCGTGTCAAACTGCTAAGAGGTCCTGTATCGTGTTAAGAAAAGGCCAGCTCAAAAGTACCAACAACCGACGATCACGCATGAAGAATGTGATAAAAGTGGAAGAAGCGAAAGTTGTATGTCAGGATCGTAGCAAATGGAAGGAAATACAGGAATCTCTGCCTACCCCAATGGGAACGAGGCGTGACTGTATGTATAATATATATACATACCCTCTCCATGCCATCATAGTTGGGATCAGAATGAGCTCTCGGCAACCAGATCTTGACGTCTCGGTCGAGGCCGCTCGTGGCCAGCACGGGGAACCTGGGGTGGCTCTCTATGCAGTTCACCTATGGATCATTATATATATACCATATTATTATTACCATTATATACATATATATACTATATATATGGTAATATACTACCATTATATATATCTCTTACAATCTATAAAAGTTCCGCGGTTTCACCCGCGTAGATATCGTTCCCGAATTTCAGCCCAATCGGTTAGGTAATTTTGGAGTGAAGGAGTAACAAATATCCATCCAAACCCACAAATACGCATTTATAATATTAGTAAGATACGTATGTATATCAGTCCTCTGGTTACCAGTGGGCAAGCTTCAGCCCAGTTTGGGACCAGATGACTGTGTGAGGAAATTGTACCATATTACATACAATAACTGTGCTACAATAACACTAAACGGAGGAATGGATAGTGGGAAGGGAGGTTTTTGCCCAGCAGTGGGACAACTAAAGTAATACTAAAGGAGGTGCATCTACCCATCAAACTGGACTTTCTTAATATTTGCACGACAGATAGTATGTCAAATACGGAATGAACAATGTATTATATTTATAACAACTTATTTGTACCTGTATTTATGCAAATAAACTTATCATTCATTAATTTTTTTTATAGAATAATACTTATATCATATCAAAAAAAAATTTTTTTTTTTAAAGACACGATAAACAATCGGCGGTCTTATCGCGTAATGCAAAACACCCAGACACACATCAAACAGACATGTTTATGCACACAAATGTTCGACCTGGCCGGGGATCGAACCCGGGGTCTGCGGCACAGAAAGCAGTTACTACCATCTGAGCCAACTTGGCTGTCAATTCATTCATTACAAACAAAGAATTCCAAAATTAGCAAAATCATTTTTCAACCTCCCACACTTTACCAATCAACTGAGTCTCAGTTTGACGGGTAAATGCACGTCATTAAGTATAACTTATAACTACACTTTTTTGGAGCACGAGGTATATTGACGGTATGGAAAATGATTATAGTACTCAAAAATTTATGCTTGAGGTCTAGACATGCCTACTACTAAAATATGTATATTGTATCTTAAGCCTCTTTACAGCTTATTATGTTTTATTGAATATTAATAATTAATTATTATGTACGTATTACGTTTTTCATATGAAAAATGAATGACGCGAATTATGTGTCTCACATAGCTATCTGAACTTATACTTAGTATAATAATATTATGGTTGTGTGTACGCATTATTTCAATAAACATATTCTATTCTATTCTATGTACTCACAACACCAGATTCGTCTCCATGCATCCACTGCACGATCGCCTCAGTTTTCTTGTCCCAAATGTATATATGCGCACAATCCGACCCGGAGACGATGTATTCGCTATTCGGTCCAAAGAACGCGACCCCCTTGAACGTTGCCGAGTTCCTGTGGCCGTTGTAATGGTGCGTGTAACCTTCCGCCTCCGGGGACTCTCTGGAAATGTATTCATTATGACCTATTGAATTAAATTGGAATATATTTTTTCTTACGTTTTGACATTATTGTGAATTGTATTATTATGTATTTACCTTTTGACATTATAAGATTTGGATTAATTAAATATGTATAATTTTTTGTGATCCGTTTTTAGATAATTTGCAAGTTACTTTCACATAAGCTATTAAAGTTGTTTTAATAGCTTATGTGAAGTAGGTAGTTATGTAATTGTTTCTTGTTATTTAAATTAATTTTATTTAATAAATTATTTTAATATTTGTAGAAACATCCTAATAATATGTATTATATATGTCAAAGTTTGTGAGAACGGATGGATGGATGTTTGTTCCTCTTTCACGCCAAAACTACTGAATCGATTGGGCTGATATTTGATATGTAGATAGTTTAGACTAGGGTTGTTACGGATGTCAAAATTTAGACATCCGCGGATGCAGATGCGGATGCGGATTATAAGAAGTTCACATCCGCGGATGCGGATTTGATGCGGATGCGGATGCGGATTTTGGGATTTTAAAAGGATAATTACTTAAATTTTAAGTGCATAAATAACTGAAAATCAATTTAATTTTAATTTTTTATTTATTTAATCATATTTTTAGAACAAAACAAACAAACTTTACATGTAGTAACTTGTTTGTTGATGTGAATCTGCATCCGTAAAAACTCCGCATTGATTGATGCGGATGTGAATGCGGATGCGGATGTCTGAATTAATGCGAATAATTCGCATTTACGGATGCGTATGCGAATATTCGTAACACCCCTGGTTTAGACCCTGGAATAACACATAGGGTCCTCTTTACCCCGATATTCCCACGGGAACAAAGGCTACGAGGGTGAAACAGCGGGGCATACCTAGTCGACAAAATAATTTGGAAAGTAATAGCGTAACACTGCCTCGGTGGCGTAGAGGGCGCATGCTCGACTGCCAATCAAGAGGTCCCGGGTTCGATCCCAGGTCAAGCATAGTATTAAATATTGGATTTTTCCATTAGGAATTATCTCAATAGCTGCCTGGAGTCTGGAACTGTCCTCGGTATATGGCAATAGGCTCGCCCCCTATTACATGGGACCAATAACATACTGGCCAAATGTGGGTGTATCTACTACGGGACTGAGTCCTGGGTACACCTCTGCCTACCCCTTCGGGAAAAAGGCGTGAATGTATGTTATGTTATGTTAATAGCGTAACAAAAACACATAAAAAACATACAGTTAAATTAAGATCCTTCTCTTTTGAAGTATTTTGAAAATGAAAATACATATAAGAACTTGACTATGTGAAATTAAAATTAAGTAAAAATGTATATATATAATGTGGCTGTACTCATTACATAAATAAAAAAATAAATAAAATAATAACATGGGCCACGTTTTATCTATCTAGAATACAAGTCTTAGTGAATTCACCCACTCACACATTATAAGCGTCCTTCTTGGTATCAAACAAGTAGATGTCCTCGTCGTTATACGAGCCCAGTATCTCTGAGCCGTCGTGGTTGTATATTGCACACGTCAGGTGGGTTAATGACAGGCGAACTTTCTTTTTGTTGTCCTGAAATATATGGAATCATACAATAAAGTCATGTGTTTTTGTAGTGGTAGGCCTCTTTTGCAGAGGCCCGCCTGGGGAAGTACCACACCTTTGCCAGTTATTCATCCTCCGAGCAGTAGTGTGCAAACATTGCTGTGTTCCGGTCTGAAGGGCAATGTTACCAGCGAAATTACTGGGCATGATGAGTTTCAACAACTACTATCTCAGGGTGACAGGCGTAGTGCAGTGCCGCGCAGAATTTTAAACATTAAAACACTGGGTGGTACTGTGTCTGATATGGGCAATCATGATGCTTACCATCAGGCACCTGAATTGCTCGTCTTGTTACTCATTATATATATATATATATATATAGATATATGGACTGCCTCGGTGGCGTAGAGGGCGCATGCTCGACTGCCAATCAAGAGGTCCCGGGTTCGATCCCCAGGTCAGGCGAAGTGAGAAATATTGGATTTTTCCATTAGGAATTATCTCAATAACTGCCTGGAGTCTGGAACTGTGCCCGTTAGATGGCAATAGGCTCGCCCCCTATTACATGGGACCAATAACATACTGCGAAATGTGGGTGTATCTACTATGGGACTGAGTCCTGGGTACACCTCTGCCTACCCCTTCGGGAAAAAGGCGTGAATGTATGTTATGTTTATGTAATGTTATATATATATATACTCACAGTATGTTCAACAAAGGAGCCCGGACAGTACAGGGCCAGCGGGCGCACGGAGCGCCGTCGGTCGTACACTCGTATGAACTTGTCCTTGCCCGCCACCACCAGCTCCTTGCAGTCCAGCGGGTGCCCGTGCACAGAGTACAGAGGTATCGTCATGTTCCGCTCTTTTACCTGCAACAACCTGCAACGTTTCAAATATACTTTAAGCTTTAAGCTTTTTTTTTTGTTACAAGCGAAATAACTGGGCATGATGAGATTCAACAACTCATATCTCAGGGTGACAGGCGCAGTGTAGTGCCGCGTAGAATTTTGAATTATAAAACACTGGGTGGCACTGTGTCTGATATGGGCAATCATGATGCTTACCATCAGGCACCGGGTTTGTTCGTCTTGTCACTCACTATCATAAAAAAAAAGATACTTTATTTGCTGTCAGTGCCGGCATGAGTTTTAGCCATTTTGTGTTGAAAGGATCAGTCGATCGTTATCGACTAAACTGTCCTACAGATTGTCCTTTGCGCCCCGGACGTATGGGGGATCATTGATACGTCATACGGGGAGGCTGCTTTCATGCCAAAAATGGACCAAAATTTTATAAGTAGAAAACTAAGCCATTTTGACTCGAAAAAAAGAAGAAGTACCGGCATGTAGAGAGGATAGATGAAAGGAGATTAACAAAAGATATTTATAAGGCTAGTGTGTATGGTCAAGTCGGTAGCGGGCGACCTAGGCGTACTTTTCATGAACATGTTGACGTTGTTCTTAGGAAAGGCCAGGTCAAAAGCACCTACGATCGACGAGCATGTATGAAAAATGTCATGAAAGTGAACGAAGCGAAAGTTGCACGTCAGGATCGTAGCAAGTGGAGGAAAATAGTCTCTGCCTAGCCCACCGGGAACAAGACGTGACTGTAGTACCGGCTATAGAATAGTGCCCGATTCTTCTCTATCTGTGGTCGCCTTAAGAGCCGACTAAGGGTTATCAGATCCATAGGACTTGCGGCAGCGTCCTCTGCGTTAAACCATCAAACTGCGCTCGCCAACCCGCCCGTCAAGCGTCGCTCGACCCTATTAACGGAGGAGACCTACGTCCAGCATTGGAGTTCCAACGGCTCAGTTTGTAACATAACATAACATACATTCACGCCTTTTTCCCGAAGGGATAGGCAGAGGTGTACCCAGGACTCAGTCCCACAGTAGATACACCACACACCACACCACATTTCGCCAGTATGTTATTGGTCCCATGTAATAGGGGGCGAGCCTATTGCCATCTACCGGGTACAGGTTGCAGACTCCAGGCGTTGAGATAATTCCTAATGGAAAAATCCAATATTTAGCAGTGCCTGACCCGGCAGTGGCTCTACGCCACCGAGGCAGTCCTCAGTCCGAGATCAGTTTGTTGATATTGACGATATCGTTGTTGTAGTGTGTAGTACCGTTGTAGTGGTAGGCCTCTTTTGCAGGAGGCCGCCTGGGGAAGTACCACACCTTTGCCAGTTATTCATCCGCCAAGCAGTAATGTGCAAACATTACTGTGTTCCGGTATGAAGAATTTTACCAGCGAAATTACTGGGCATGATGAGATTCAACAACTCATATCTCAGGGTGATAGGCGCAGTGCAGTGCCGCGCAGAATTTAGAATTTTAAAATACTGGGTGGCACCGTGTCCGATATGGGTAATCATGATGCTTACCATCAGGCGTCTGATGAGCTCGTCTCGTCACTCACTATCATAAAAAATAAAATGTCGGCGTGAGTACCTGGCAGGATGGTCGGCGCGCACGTCGGCCTGCATGACGAGCCCGTCCTCCCCGGCGGAGAGCACGAGGTGCGGCTCGGCGGCGCACACGTGCAGCTTGTGTGCGGCGCGCGCGTGCGCGGCCAGCCGGCGCCGCGCGCCCGCGCCCGCGCCCGCCGAGCTGCCCGGGGATGACTGGATTAGACGGACCTGGGGAATTACAATTTTTTACTATAAATTTTTTCTTTAAAAAAATTATGGACGCGAATTCTGCGACCCGTGACCTTTTGTGACATTATGTTAAAAATGTTATTGTGGTTCGCATTGTTATAATAAAAAATATCCTATTACTTTTTTGTTCAATCTATACTACCCGAACATAGATTTTTTTTATGATAGGAGTGACAAGACGCGCCTGTCACCCTGAGATATGAATTGTTGAATCTCGTCGTGCCCGGTAATTTCACTAGTGACATTGCCATTCAGACCGGAACACAATATGTTTGCACATTACTCCTTGGTGGATGAATAACTGGCAAAGGTGTGGTACTTCCCCAGGCGGCCCTCTGCAAAAGAGTGTTTTGTGAATGAATAAAAATGTGTCCAACCTGTCCATCCCTCGCACATGTGACGATATTAAGCTGGCTCTGAGCGTTCAGATGTAGGAACTTGCTTTGAAACACATTAGACTTATGTCCAGTCTTAATGGTCTGTAGCGGTGCATTCTTAGACCAATCCCATATCACTATGTTAGTGTCGTCTGAACCCGATACTAGAAGACGACCTGGAACCAAACATACCATACCATAGAATCATAAACACAAAATGCAAAATGTCCACGCCAAAAGTTGGCGCACTTTACAGACTACTTCGGAAAACAGACCGTACTATGGTGCAGTGCTACAGTACCTCCACTTTTGGTAATTTTTTTTTAGCTACAATTATTTATTTCATCATTGTCATAGTGTGTATGTCAGTCACCTCATGACACATTACCGTGAAGTTTGTTCCTGATAAGAGTCCTGTGTAATATTATAACAATATCATTGCCTGGAAAGTAAACATGTGTTTTAAGAACCAAACAAAAACGGGACACACCTGTGAAATTTTTGAATTTTTCTCTTCATGATCCATCCCAGAATTTCGAGTAATATAAAGGAAATAAACCTCAATTCGTCCAGCCGTTCTCTAGTTTTACGCACAGCAACATATTTTTATTTCAATAAAAAACAAGCTGTGCCCCGCGGTTTCACCCGCGTGGTCTTTGTTCCCGTGGGGATATCTGGATAAAAACTATTCTATATGTTATTCCAGAGTCTAAACTTTATACATACCGAATTTCAGCATAATCAGTTAAGAAAGTTTAACGTGTAAGGGTAACAAACATCCATCCATTCGTTCATCCTTGCAGTTTCGCATTAATATTAGGACTAGCGACCCGCCCCAGCTTCGCACAGGCAGCAACAGAGCATACACAACAACACGCCTTTTTCCCGAAGAGGTAGGCAGTGGTGTACGCAGGACCTAGTCCCATAGTAAGTACACCCTCACTTAGCCAGTTATGTTTTTTAAGTGCCATATAATATGGGGCTCTATACTTTTCAAAAAGGTCTTTCCTTCCGCACGATAGATTCATTACTTACTATAAGCCCAGAAAATCTAAGAATTACCGTTTGACAATTATTATTTTGACTTGTTTGGATAATTTGAATTTATATTTAGTATGAAAAAAAGGAAAACATCGAACTCCACTCGACAACCCGCCTGCCAAGCGTGTCGAGTATTGGCAAAACCCTCCTTTATGGGGGAGGCCTATGTTCAGTAGTGGATTACCAACGGCAGAGATGATGATGACGAAAAAAAGGAAGTGTTTATCAATTTCGATATGAATTCCAATCGTAACATTAAGAGTTGTCGGTGGGTAGAATGCGAAATGCATCACATATAGATAAACACACACGCCCCTATATTGCGTTAGGTAGATGGGATAGAAAATTTCGCAGATGACTAGTGTCTCCACGGTAGCTCAACTGGTAGAGTGACACCACGCGGAATGGTGCGCAGGGTGCGTGGTTCGAATCCCGCCCGTGGGTGTAATTTTTCTCCCTATTTCAGATTGTATTACAAGCGATTAGATCGCTGAGTCTATAACAATATAAAAAAAAATATTTCGTTTTTTTTATGATAGTGACAAGACGAGCAGATCAGGTGCCTGATGGTAAGCAACATAGTTGCCCATATAAATCACAGTGCCACCCGGTGTTTTAAAATTCAAAATTTTGCGCGGCATTGCACTGCGCCTGTCACCCTGAGATACGAGTTGTAGAATCTTATCATGCCCAGTAATTTCGCTGGTAATTCCCCAGTAATTTAGTGATTAAGAATAGTACATCTTGTGAAAAAAAAAAAAACATTGTTGTACCGTGAAGGTTATTGAAATTGTGTGAGTTACGCCTATGCAAAGTTATTTCTTCTCTCGCAAAGCTTGAAAAAATGAAACGTCAAACGGTACTTCTTAGATTAGATGAAGTATAGCTTCATTAGCTTACAACAATGTATTTCTAGTAGAAAATTGAATTAAAAAAATTGTCTTTGACTTTACCTTCAGGGTGAAAGTTGATAGAATTAACACACCCTCTATGTTTGTTTAAATTGTGTAACTTCTTCATCCTGTATATAGCATGTAGAGATCCATAGAAACGTTTCTCGAACATTAGTTCTTCTTTGGTGGTCTTGCCATATGGAAATGTCAAACCCATTTCACGGTTTATTATTTCTGAAACAAATATAACACTTTATTAGATATTTTGAAAATAATACTAGCTGGTCCCCGCGTAGTCTTCTTTCCCTTGGGAATCATCATCAATCATCTCAGCCGTTGGTAATCCACTACTGAACATAGGCCTCCCCCATTTTGCCAATACTCGCCACGCTTGTTATGCGGGTTGTCGAGCGCAGTTCGATGGTTTTTTGCAGAGGACGCTGCTGCCTTCTCTGGATCTGTTAACCCTTAGCCACCACGGGAACCAGAGGGTGGAGCACTATTCTAAAGTCGGTAACTCCACGGCGAAATAGCGAGGTAAAAAGTACCCTATGTGTTACTCCAGGGTCTAAACTATCTACCATACCGATTTTCAGCACATAAAAATGAAAATATGTTTATTGAAAATTTGCAGTCGTTAAAATTGATTCCTTGTGGTCCTCACACTAGACGTGAGTCGAGATCGAACCGAGGCACTCACAAATAACTCAACTGTCACAAAACGGCTAGAGAGCCCACATTCTCGATGGATTACTTCAAGGACGAAGAGGAACTAATGAGTCCAAGCATCAAACGACACCAGCAATCACAACGAATCCGCTTATTTTTAAACTGATTGCAGATCCCACCAAGAAAACAAATTGTAGGTTAAATTCGGTATAATATACAACGTCAACTAAATATATTCCAAGCGCAACTATCCCAGACATTACCTCTTAATATAACATAGTTGTGTTTAGGCCGTTCCTTCAACATGGCAGAGGGCAGTTTCCCCTTGTTCTCCTCGCTCTCCGGCTGGTTGTCCCGGTTGTTCCAGGGCTCCTCATCGGAGTCTGTGTACCCTGTTTGCATCCTGATGAGACCGTCCGACTCGTAGCTCTCATTGTCATTGCTATCTGATGTGCTGTTTGTTCTGTAAAATATAATTGATTGAATTTGGCGTTACTTTTCGGAACTCCATTGCAAACTCCTCTATTGCAGTCTGGAAAATATATATATTTTTTTTATGATATTGAGTGACGAGACAAGCAAATCCGGTGCATGATGGTAAGCATCATAATTGCCCATATCAGTCACATTGTTTTAAAATTCAATATTCTGCGCGGCACTGCACTGTGCCTGTCACCCTGAGATGAGTTGTTGAATCTCATCGTGCCCAATAATTTCGCTGGTAACATTCCCCGTCATACCGGAACACAGTAATGTTTGCACATTCCTGCTTGGCAGATGAATAACTGGTAAAGGTGTGGTACTTCCCCAGGCGGCCCTCTGCAAAAGAGGCCTACCACAACATTTGACAGTTTTATAATTTCTTATATCTTTATTTCAAATACACACAGTAACTTACAGACTCAGTCCAACGCGTTACAGAGCTAGGTACCTAATATTATATCACAATTTACTTACATTATAATATCATAATTTACTTAAATATATGAAGATCACCAGCTTACAACTCAATGTCCATCTCTGGCCACAAATGAGCAGTATTCTGGCAAAAAATCAATTATACCAAAAGATCTATCATTTCAACAAACTATTTTTCATTTAATTTAATAGCCAGGCCAATGATAAAAAAGGGACAAAATAAAAAGTATTTTCAGTAATATCCGCTTTTGACTAACATAATATCAGTATCGTCCGGTACGGTGTTCACGCTTCACGAATTAACCGCTTTGATGTGCAAGCGACCATGTAATAATAATAATAATGTTCGCCGGACACTGCGCCACACGATCGAACATGGTGGCGAACAAAGTTCGTGGTGCGGCCGTACGATGTTCGATTGTCTATTCGTATTATTATAGAATATGCGATATCAAAAATGTATTATAAACTGTCTAGACAGTCCCTGACCTTTATTATCAGGTGTCTGTCGATAGGTTTTGTTGTCTCTAGATAATAATTACTTATTCTATAGGTGTACTAGTGTAAGAACAGCGGCTTTATTTTTTATTTATTTCATTTTATTTCAGGCAATAGTACGTATAACAATAAATTATACGCACCAGAGGCCCATATTAATAAATACCTTACAGACTAACATACATAAAAATATAAACTACAAAATTACAATACAACTAGGTAGGGATAATTTTCTGTCTCGCCTCCCTAAAGCGCCGGAACACAATTCCTTCAGGCCGAAATTCGGGTGCCAGGAACATCTCCTTATATTTCACCGGCTTTGCCCGCTTTCAATTATGAAATATGGTAGTTTTACACCAAAACTTTGACCCCCATTTTGGACCCCTTAGAATGTGAATTTTTAAAAATACTTTCCTAACACACGTCCAGACAACGAAAAGAACCTACATTCCAAGTTTCAAGTTTCTAGGATCAGCGGTTTGGGCTGGACGTTGCATGCGAGTCAGCGAGTCATTTAGAATTTTATAATATATATATAGTGATAGGTAATACATATGAATAAAATTGAAGTGTGTCTATTTGTACCGCCGTGGAGTTACCGGCTTTAGAATAGTGCTCCACCCTCTCTGCCCATGGTTGCCGTAAGAGTCGGCTAAGGGTTAACAGATCCAGAGGACGGGCAGCAGCGTCCTCTGCAAGAAACCATCGAACTGCGCTCGACAACCCGCACAACAAGCGTGTCGAATATTGGCAAAACCCTCCTTTATGGGGGTGGCCTATGTTCAGTAGTGGATTACCAACGGCTGAGATGATGAGATTATGATTTGTTACATAAAAATCTAGCTGTGCCCCGCGGTTATACCCGCGTAGTCAACGTGTCACTCCAGTGTCTAAACTATCTACGTACCGAATTTCAAGTCAAATCGGTTCAGAAGTTTTGGCGTAAAAGAGTAACAAACATCCATCCATCCATTCTCACCAGCTTTTACATTTATAATATTAATTCGAATTTAACATTTACTGGCAGATAGTTGATGTTCCAAGGCATAATGCAGGACAATTTTATTTTAGTTAGAGGTTTAGCGTACTGTGTAAAAATTTAAAACCCTTTTTATTCAGGTTTATCTACGAAATGGCTGGACCGATATTAACAGGACTTTCTGTGACTGATATAAAGGAGTAACTAAAGCCATATTTTCCATATAAAATATAAAAGCTACAAATTCGTTCTCGAGTAACATCTAGTTAATAAATATACATAAATGCTTGGTGCATTATAATCACTTTGATATCTTTGCTTATAAATACATGTTCAACATAAACATACATTCAAGCCTTTTTCCCGAAGGGGTAGGCAGAGGTGTACTCAGGACTCAGTCTCATAGTAGATACACCCACATTTCGCCAGTATGTTATTGGTCCCATGTAATAGGGAGCGAGCCTATTGCCATCTACTGGGCACAGTTCCAGACTCCAGGCAGTTATTGAGATAATTCCTAATGGAAAAATCCAATATTTAACCTTTGAGGTGTCTATCAAAGTCCTCTCGCCATCTTTTTGTCTGCCACGACGGTTAAATGTAATCTACTTTACTCTCCTCTCCCTGCATGGTTTGTATAGAAGAGATCGCTTTTAGCGATATGTCCGCCAATTGTTACACTAAATATATACCTATTGTTACTTTTTAGTTTTAAGATTCTTGTTATGTGGTGTATGTAATATTAAACAGTTTATCTAAAGAGTTTAAACTGCGGTTGTTTTAATATGTAGGGGCAGTCATTACGTCATGTTGGAGGCCTTGTAGTAATCTTAACGACCTGAAACTCTCGACACTATGGGTTGTCCACATAACCCATATGAATTGACTCAAGCAGCCAATGGGGGTAACCAATTTTGTTATATTATTTAAAAAAAACTTACATATTAGTAGATTCATCGGAGTCAGTGGTGTCTAGATGACCATATCTTTCCATAAAATGATCACTCTCTGTATCAGAGTTGCTGTTATCATTCAGTCTGGACATCTGAGGAGCGTCCTCCGCTGATAGATCATCTGAATCCCTTGACGATCCGTTACTATCTGTATCCCTGTTAATGAAATTAATAATTTATATTAATATTAGATTTTGGTCATTGTTATCGCGTCATAGTCGATGAAATAAAACGCCATCTGCTAAAGCGTGTCTAATGTTTAGTCCTAGACTTCGGCCTTGTTCCTATTTTATTCTTCTATTATAGATATTTATGGTCTTTATTATTTCTTAATATAAGATTATTAATGGAGTTCTACGCCAACCAACTGAACTGATCAACTGATCATAAATCAAAAACTGATCATAACAACTATTTTTCTTTCTCAACAATACATCTTTTTGGGTTGTTTCGATAGGAATATTGTATTAATGGCATATTATCATTTTACATAAAATTTATAGTTAACATTATAATATAATTTATACTTTGTTTTTGTCCACAACATATATTTATTGATTTCATATAATATAATATAAGAATAGAATTAATATCTGCGTCAGATGAGGTCTAATAATTGCTTAGGGTAAACCTTCCCCAGACCCTCACGATACAGGCAGCGCCTAGTGTGGGGATCATTAGTTAATACTACGAAATATACCTCGCAGCACCTTGTATCTCGGACTAAAAAAGGTATAAAAACTAGTTTAAGGGAATAATATAGGTAATGTAAGATTTATGTCTGATTTTTGTGCTGAAATAAATCATTTTTCTCTTTCATTTTCATTATATTATATTATGATGTATTCCTAATATATGAATAATATGCTGCAATAAAACATTTATATAAGTAAATAAATAAAACGCCAACTGCATGGACTACCATCCAAACTAACATGAGATGTCATTTTTTTTTCCACATGGTCATCTGGTCCCAAACTAGGTTAGAAGCCTGTATTATGGTAGCCAGATGACTGATATACATACTTATATAAGCTTATTACACCCAGACACAGATCAAACACACATTCAGGAAATGTCATGAATTACAACACAACAAATTTTTTCAAGAATTAAGAGAAAACCTCCCCAAGACATAACAAAGGGACATAACCAAGAAAATACTAGTTGGATAGGCTAGTATCAGGCACATGCCACTCACAAACACTGTAGAAACCCAAACTCTCGCTCAATGCCCCTCAGACAGATTGCAAGAAAATAAAGATTAAATCAGAATCAGAAGATTATTAAACAACACAAGGCCAATGTCCCGGAGCTTTGCGTGCATACAGTATGTGTTTTTTTTACAGCCCATCAAATCTAAGAAGTACTGTTTGATGTTAAATCTCACTTTGGCACTGTTATTTATCACTTACATAAGGGCTTAATTTTAACAACTGCCATTTTTATAACAGTTTGGCAACTGTGTAAGGTACCTCTTCACATCAACACTACTGAATAGTTTAGGCAGTCTATCCAAAGTTTCATCCACTTCCCCACTTCATCAATCACATATAATAATTATATATGTATACCTATCTGGTGTTTTCCTCTTCCTATAGTTCCTGCCTCTTCTGGGGCGTCGAATATTCAACAATATAGCTTGAATATTGCTTCCTGATGGTGCAATGTTGACAACTTCATTACTCGGCACTTCAGATGTCCCAGCGCCCTTGTCATCACTGCTTGTACTCTCAGACTTGTCTGCAGACACTCCACTATCTACATTCTCATCTTTACTTGAACTCGGAACTACAAAATTACTAACATTATATAGGTACACAAAAGATTTTTTGTTATGTTGGTTCACTACACTTTTGCATGTAATCAAGCTAATAACTCTAGCGCGCGTTCGCAAAGATTCCTCAAGAAGAAGAATGCATTAGAAACTTCAACAAGTTTTATATCCTTGTCATGCTGTGGTCATCTTTCTAGCCCCGTGGTGTACCTACTCTCGACTTTTGCGTCACATTTTTAACATAGGTTAGCTATTAGGTTTTAATTACCTGTCTCTATAAAGCTATCCTGTGAGCTCCCATCGTTTAATTTTAACTTTTTACCACCCGTTTTTTCATTGCGAGGAGAATCTTGAACTTCGTCATCGTTTGATGAATTATTATTATCCTCCATTGTCGTTGACGTCCGATTATACTAAAAGAAAGTAACGAAGGAGATTACGTCTGAATTAAATGAATAACTCAACGAAATTTTAAGGTAAATGAAAAACTCAAATAGAAAGAAATTAAATCCAGATTGGAAAATTTCACGAATTTTTGGAGATTTTGGCAGCAAGGGCAAAGAAAAATACAATGTTGCTACACTGAAAATAAAGGAATGTAAAGAAAAAAGTTTAAAGGGGCCTCAACACGAGCCATACTTAAGTGCCAGGACGCACTATGATAAACCGCGCGCGGTTCTTAGTCGCGTCTTTTTGTGATTCAAATATGTCAATATAAGTCTTATTGCCGGAATTCGTCTTTGGGAGTCTTGTAAACCATACTTTAAGGAATACCAAATAATATTATCAACACTGCCCTGCCCCGGTAGCACAGTGGGCAGGGAAAACGAAGTCCGAGAGGGTTAGAACGCGACAGCAGATATGAATTGTTCGGGCGCGAAAGAGAGAAAAAATGGGGAAAACTAGTTATCCCCGTGCCATGCTAGGCGGCCTGTATGTATATATTTGATTGCGCTAAATTTGTTAAGGAACATCCTTACCTTTTTAAAATAGCTCGAGAGATCTATCCCAGTACAAAACATCCAAATAGAATTGAGTTGCTTCAAGCAAAGAGGCTTAAAGGCATTGATGTAACGAAAAGGGGAGACATGGAAGTTCTCCCAGCGCTTACTCAACAAATGGCACGTGCAATTTGTTCAGTGTGAAGTTTACACAGTAATATTTATTGATATATATAACTGTAGGGTTAATAAAAAGAGAGGTGGAACTGCGATTTTAGTTGATGATAACTTAAAGAAGAGCATTGAGGATTTAAAAATTTGCAAACAACTGTATAAAATAAGTAGTTTTGAGATATGTGGCATTAGAAACTCTAATACTAACCTGAATATTTTATGTGTATATAGAACACCCGAGGACAAGAATTTTGATGAGTTTTTTACGCGATTAGAAAGGCTATTAGAACACTTTTTTAACAAAAAATGCATTATTTTCGGGGATTTTAATGTTAACTTTCTAAATGAGAGTAGGCAGCAACGTGATTTAATCACTCTTCTTACTTCCTACAACTTCAAGCATCTCATTAACACGCCCACTTTTGCCCGTAACAATGCTGAGACATGTATTGATAATATTCTCACTAATTTAACAGAGGACAATGTTTTGAGCAATGACGTAGATCACAACAAACTGGCGGATGGGCACGCTGGGGTGACCTGTAACTTGTCTTTAGAAAGTAAAAACTCAAGAAGAGATCCGCAATATTACAAAGCTAATCGAAGAAATTTCTCAGAGAAAAACAAAATAGCTTTCAGACTTGGTTTAAAAAAATCTGACTTAGTGAATTGTAATATAAATAATTTTTTGAAAAGTTTCCAACAAATGTTTAATAACAGTTTCAAATATAGAACTGTTAAGGTAAATGCTATTTCTAGACGCTACGGTAATTGGATTACTCATGGTATTAGAACTTCTAGCAAAATGAAAAGATTTTTGAATACAGGAAGTAAAACGAACTGTCATGAGTCACTGATATTGTACCGTAAAAATTATGTTAAGCTGTATAGAAAAATTATAATCAAATCCAAAAAGAACAGCATCAAGCAGGAAATAGAGAAAGCTAAAAATAGTACAAAGCAATTATGGAACATTGTAAATAGACACAGAAATAAAGGTAACGCAGGAAAGAGTAATAACTATCGACTTAAAATTAATAATGAAATTATTGACGATGCACCAAATATAGCAGATATTTTTGTAAATCAATTTGACCACAGTAAAAATGACATCGATGAATATGATATTAATAGTAATGAAGCGTTGACTTTATTAAGGAGTAACTGTGATAGAATCGAACAAGATATGGAATTTAGACCTACGAATAAAATTGAGGTAAGAGTGATAGTAAAGAAGATGGCAGTTAAATATTCTTATGGATATGATGAAATTCCAATTACCGTCATCAAGGACAATATAGATGTTCTCGCGGACCCACTAAGCGTCTTCTTTAATCACTGCATAGTATCGGGAATTTTTCCAGAACAACTCAAAATTGCCAGAGTTGTACCTATCCATAAAAAAGGTCCAAAGAATGACCCGAAAAACTTTAGACCGATTTCCTTACTACCAGTTCTGTCTAAAATCTATGAGAATCTCATCAAAAATAGGCTGGTTCTGCACTTAAATAATAACAACATCTTAAATGACCGTCAATTTGGTTTTAAATCTGGCGTAGGAACTGGTGATGCGGTCGATATGTTGATAAACGATGTGGTAAGCAATCTTAATAATAAGATGAAGGTAGCTGGATTGTTTCTGGACCTCTCGTCTGCGTTTGATATGGTTGACCACGAAATTTTGATAAAAAAGCTGGAACATTATGGGGTTAGGGGTATTCCGCTGGGTTTAATCAAATCATATCTGACCAATAGAAAACAATTTGTCGAATTGAAACACATTATAGATGGTCAAGAAGTAGTTGCTAAATCCAAGCTGATTAATATTAAGCGAGGTGTCCCACAAGGTTCGATTCTAGGACCTATATTCTTTATTGTCTTTGTGAATGATCTCATTGACTTCGTAAGTAGCACAATTCCTAATATTAAGCTAGTCTTATATGCTGATGACACGAATGCTATTATTCCAGCCTCCAGTATGCAGGTACTTAAAATTAATACAAATAAAGCCCTAGATATGTTTAAGTTATGGTTTAAAACGAATAATTTAAAGCTAAATATAAAAAAGACGCAAGCCATATTATTTCGAAGTACAGTTCACATGCAAGATAAATTAGACACAAGAACCGAGGGTGAAACAATTGAGTACTCTAATAGTGTTAAATTTCTGGGAATCCATATTGATAGTTTATTAAACTGGAAAGATGAGCTGACATATGTTGAGAACTCTATCAGTTCAGCCTGCTACGCTCTGCGAACTCTAAGAGATGAAGTATCTATATCTCAGATCAAAATGGTCTACTTTGCTCTGGTAGAGTCTAAACTAAGATATAGCATAAAATTCTGGGGCAATAGTTATGCTTATAACATTAAAAGAGCGTTCATATTACAGAAAAGGGCTATTCGGACCATATTGCGTATACCACCCTGGGAGTCGTGTAAAGAACATTTTCGTAGTTTGGAAATACTGACGGCTCCAAGCTTATATATTCTAGTAACGCTCATGGATATTTTCAAACATCCGTATAAATATGAAGGCCCTGAGCAAAGACTAGCCAGACTTGAAACTAGGCGGAAAGATCTAGAGGCTGTGTTGTGCCCAAGGCTAATGGTGGCAAAGCATACACCTAGGTATCAAGCAGTGAAACTATTTAACGTGCTGCCTGCTGACATGAAAGTTATTGATAAGCCTGAGACATTCAAATGTAAACTTGTAAAAGTCTTGTTAAAGGGGTGTTTCTATACAGTTCATGAATTTATGACATGCAATTTTGAATGATTATTATTTTTATTTGATGATTTATTTGATAATTTTTTTTTTTTTTTATTTTTTTTTTTTTTATTTCTTTGATTGGAATTAATTTTATATAATTTTTTTTAACGTAATGATTTTTATTTGAATGATTTTATTATGTTTTTGACATTTATGTTTCTGTAATTTGATTTGTGCTTATATATTTTTTTTTTGTTTTCTTCTTTTTTTGTGTTAATTTTAAGCCTATTATGCTATTCAAATACAATTGTTTTATTGTTCATGAATAAATGAAATGAAATGAAATGAAACAACAGAGATAGAAAGCCGTGCCTAAGACCGAAGTGAGTTTTTAATTCCTGGGCATTCTATACATGCACGACTTAAATTTCATCGAAACCCATCTCAGAACATCTAGCCGGGTGGTTACCGGCTTTAGAATAATACGGTAATACCCCACCCTCTCTACCTGTGGTAGTCGTAAAAGTCGGCTAAAGGATTTCATATCTATCTATATGTATTATCTATGTTTCATATCCAGAGGACGGGCAGCAGCATTTTCTGCGTAGAACCATTGAACCACGCTCGCCAACCCTGCACTTGCCCTACACCTGCCAAGCGTGGTGAGTATTGACAACCCAACCCCCCCCACCCCCACCCTTGTGGGAAAGTCCAGCAGTGTACTTCTACTTCTAAAAACTTTGTATGTGAAACATTGTTGCTCAGTGAAAAAATGGCTTTAAAATCAGCTGTCGGCTACTGTCACTCTCACACTTTCAAACTTTCAGTTCAGTATCAAACTTTAAACTGTCAACGTCAGATGCACAGAACAGAGAGGAAAGTCAGATGTCAACATCATTTCCACGATTTCCACGTGAGATTTGAGATCGTGTTGTGATTTCAGTTTTCTCAATTCTCTTATTATTTTCATCGCTCATTTACCCGTTTTAATGTATATTTCTCAATATAAATTAAGAACAGCTATTCATTTGGATATGTGACCAAAGAGTATATTATAAAACCTATCTGTGACCTACAACATTCTTTACCCTTGGTGCTACTTAGTTAACGGTGTTTAAAATCATGAATTTGAACGAAGAGCTGCTTTCATTCATGGATTTATTGGACTTGGACGAAGAATTGGTAGATTCAAGACTGCATTCTATCATGAACAGGAGTAATTACACAAATAATCATCTTACAAACGCTCTACAGCTCTTGCGTTATAAATACCTCATCTACACCACAGAAGATGAGGAATGCGACAATGCTATTGAATTTGATTTCGTTGTTAAATTAATTAAAAATATCGATGAAGATATTGTTGATAATACGTGCAATATAACTAATACTGTTCTCAAACTAAATCCTAGAACACTTTATTGTCACTCTGAACACTTATTGATGCAGATTTTAAGTGACATAGAATCATCTTGTGATCAATTCACTAGTGATACTGAAAATGATAAATCCACTACATTGCTGTATCTAAAGGTATGTGACAGTGTTTTAAATGCAGTATTAGAGAAAGGAGAAGTACTCTCTATGGTATTTTTACATGTGCCTATAGAAAAAATACTCAGTGGCGGTGATGAAAAAGCTAAAGTCCACTTCTTAACCAGTACAGTCCCAAAACTATTTAATGCTGTTGAAAGATATGACATACTGACTACAATATGGGATTATTTGAAAGATATTCAAGGAGACAATAAAAGTTTTGCTTTAAAAATCTTAAGTTCACTCTCAAATTATTACCTACCTGTAACTAATCAAAATAAGTATGAATCTACAGTATTTCAGTACAGTAACTTCTGGGATATAGTTTTATATGGGCTTATGTCTGCTGATCCATCACTAAGAAAAATATCTATTTATTTAGCAAAGAGAGCCATTGATTATATCACAAACTTATCAATCAATTTAATTATTCAATCTAATGGAAATACTATATTTACGTGGGATAAGTATAAGACAGCTTTGTATAAAAGTCAATGGGACAATTTCTTCATACTAATGGACAGCTTGGAAGAGAAACAGAGCAATATAGTTTTGCCTTCACTTCAGTTATTTGAAAAACTAACACAGATCAATCATTGTTGGTTGATGTCTGCATACAATATTGGCTTGAGACATGATAATAACCAAGTGAGGCTTATAACTGCTGAGTACAGAATGAAGACTGATATTAAAAGTGTTACAGAAGCTACTATACTTCTACAAGCTCTAGACAATATACATTTCTATGAAAGTTCACATGAATGTGAGGCATTAAAGGGAAAATTAGCAAATTTGCTTAAACAAGGAAGTATTATACATATCCTCAGGGCTATACCTGAAGCAAAATTGTCTCCTGTGCCATTCTACTACATAAGCGAAATTCTGGCTAATTTAAACATTGCTATGAACTTAAACAATGACATGAACCTAACAGATGTTATTGTAAATATTTTGAAATCTTCATGTAACATCATAGCTATGAGAAAAGCGATTCATGTGAACATAGCACAGTTTGTCGGCAAATCATGTAAGAGCCTCTATTGGAAAGATGTTGCTATGATCATCTCTAACTTGCAACTTGAAACTCATACACTAGAAGAAACTAAAAATCCAATACTAGAGTTAATAAGTAATTTGGTACTAGGTGAACAAGAAAAAGAAAAGTTTTACAAGTATGTAACAGAATCACATTTAAATATAGACCTTGGACTTGTCTACCTAAAGAACCGTTCTGAAGATGTAAATAAATTTTCAGAATTGGTAAAAGAAAAAGTCAAGTCAATCCAGTGTGCTACAAGTAGACAATATTCAAGCAAATTGGAATGTTTTGAAGATGTGTTATACATGTTAACTTTACTTGACAAATGTGGAAGAGACACACAAATTGCAGAAACAATTAAATATGTAGCAAGAGTGAATGACACAGTTTTACAATATATATTGTGTCTTCTATCCAGTGATATCAGTATGAATGTTGAGCAAATTAAATCTTTATTTGCAAACAAACTCTGGAATGATTATGAATTTAGTGGAGATGCTTTGATTGAACTATACAAAACATCTGTGATATTACTTAGAGACTCAAGAACAGATTTAGACAAAGTTATTCTGAGTATGTTTAGTGTTAACAGTCTGGCTCAAAATTTACATTTACTAACAAATTACAAGCATGAAATGCTTGATCTCAATTCTTTAATACAAATAAAAGAGTTATTTGAGAAAAGGCAAACTGGAAACGTTAAAAGCGTAGGTAGAACGCGAAACATCTTTTACGAGAAACACTGTGAGACAGTTCACTCAAATATTTTAGACAAAGATGTTAAAATAGATAGTCATTTACAAGAAATAGTAGATTATGTGGAAAAGATGATGGATTCTGGAGGATATGGTTGCTTGAAATGGATTCTCAAAATTGTGAACAACATTTTAAAGAACTTATTAAACTCTCAGATAAAATTTAATGTAACACAGTTTATAAATAGGACATGGAAAGAGATAGAGGAATTAAAAACTAACAACCAGTATCCACATTGCATGAAAGAGTTTGTAAATCTGATTACTCAAGAACCTTTAGCAATGAATCCAGAATATAATAATATAGTGACTCTCTATTGCAATAGAATCATAGAATATGGTCCAGTCAAGAATAGCCCATTGTATTACTTAGTTGAAAATCTCTATGATTATGCTGCACTGAGGAAAGCAAATGACACGAATATAAAACAATATGGTCATTTAGTTTATGTTGTTAGTGAAATTTTGCTCTATTGTCCAGTTCCTAGAAAAGATCAAAGGTAAAATAGCTATAAAATGTTGTAACTAAATAATATTTATATTTTTAAACATTTAAGGATTTTTTTTTCAATTGTTTTAGAATAGCAGACAATTTGGCATTGGAAATATTGAAGAACCCCATGTATGACATAGAAAAGACTGAGTAAGTGTTCATTAATTTTAATCAACTAACTTAAGATTTTTTTAATCTTTCTTCTTCTTCTTAGTCGTGACCTCATGACTGAGGGACGTGATTATGGTTCATCAACACCCTTGTCACCATCTCCTTCCAGACATTCCTAT
The DNA here is from genome assembly GCA_947063395.1 of Hemistola chrysoprasaria. Classification (NCBI taxonomy): domain Eukaryota; kingdom Metazoa; phylum Arthropoda; class Insecta; order Lepidoptera; family Geometridae; genus Hemistola; species Hemistola chrysoprasaria. The sequence continues at coordinate 15,193,802 of OX346716.1, read as the reverse complement.
CCTGCGCCATCTGTATAGATGCTTGCAGGGTGGCCCCCGTAGCGTCCTGCGTCGTGTGCGTCCATCTTGTAGGAGAGCGCCCTCTGCCTCTCTTACCCTCAACACAGCCAGTGATGATCAGCCTTTCCAGGCTATCTGGGTCTCTCCTGACTGTGTGTCCGAAGTGTGAAGAATTTTAGGACCCTCTGCCTACAGATTGTTGAGAGCCGTGCTTTTATCTGTAATTGTCTGAGGATTGACTCGTTTGTGCGACGTTCCGTCCAGGATATTCTCATCATTCTGCGCCAGCACCACATTTCGAACGCGTCAATCCTCTCGCACACGCGGGCTTTTAATGTCCAGGTTTCCGACGCATACATAAAAATGGAGAAAATAAGGGTTTGCATTAGCTTCTTTTTGGTGTTGCGGCTAATGCCCCTGTTTCGCCATATTTTTTTAATATACCTCCTTTATCTATGATTCTATGATAATGATACGAATCATATCATTAGGGCATAATAATTTATTTTAAAACAATATTTTCATTACAGCATTGATTTGCATTTCAATTACGAAATTCAGCATTTGGCTGTTTCATTACTGTCCACAATTGATGACACCGAATCTCTGCAAGTCATTACAACTTTAATAATCAACAAAATAGACAACATTTTCAAGTCCAAATTACGATATCATGGGAATTCGCAAATACACAGAACATTTCAAACTGGTTTGCAGCATCTACTGTTTGTTTTGCTCCTGAAATCTGATGTGAAGGGAGTGTCCGATTGGTGTATGGATTTGTTAGGAAGACTGCCTCATCAATTAAGTGTTCGAATATGTTTAGAATGGTACATCGCATTGAATTTCTACAAAGAGGTAATAACAAGCACTAACAATCATATTATTATATATTATTTTATAAAAAAAAATGTACTTATTAAATTTGTAACTGTATTTTCAGAATATGAATCTAAATACCGAAATGTTGCAAGTTATGCAAACCAAAAACTTATCGCTACCATCACAGTTCGTAATACTTTACTGGCTAATAAAAAGAAAAATTGCAAGCAGCTCTATCTCAGAAGTGGAGTATGAATTCGTAATGGACTTGTTGCTCTCTCATACTATGGGCCAAATGTTCAATATTCGACTACTAGCACAATATTTGGCCTCTAAACTTTACAAAAAACATAAATATAATACCAAATACCAATACATCATAGAAGTTATAGACAAAACTCTAGAGGATAACTCTAAAGACAAGAATTTCGTAAAGCTCAAAGAAGATTATTTTTATAATGAATTTGACTTGATTGGCAACTGTACTCCATTCTTCATTTACTATTTACTGCCGAGACTTTGCGAAGTTAACGTAAATGAATCCGTTGACACGAAATCCGTTTTAGATAATATGAAAGAAGTTAACAATATTGTCAAAAAAAACAATAATTTGAACGGATGGGCGATAAATCGCAAGAATGATGAAGAGTTGATGAGTATAGAATTGAATAGGTTTGTAGAAAGGAAGACAAAAGATGATATCCAATCATTAGGTACAATTCAGAAGAAGTATATTCCTTGGAAGAACATGAGTGATATTAATATTTATGATGTTGAGAAAAAGGTAAACAAGATAAAGCTTAGTACCTACTTCAATCAGAGCGATTTATTTATTTATTTAATCAAAACGTTACACCAGTTACAGTTTAGTTACACCAATTACAATGATTAAAATAAAATTAAGAAAGAAAAAAAGAAGAAAAGTAATCATAAAAGAAATTACACAGCAAATTATTATAAAAATATAAGGATAAAAAAATAAAAAAATATAAATACCAGTCATACATCACGCTCGCAGAAGGCGATGTAATTCAATAGGAACTGCATACACTTATCTAAAGCTAAAAATATTTTTCAGCGTGAAACATCAAGCGATTTGATAGTTGTCGCGTCTTTGATAGACAAACTTCCCAATTTGGGTGGAATGGCAAGGACTAGTGAAGTTTTTGGAGTGAAGACCTATGTTATTGATAGTCTAAGGCACTTGCAGGATAAACAGTTTCAAGGGTTGAGGTAAACAATCTTTTAGATAGTTTGCGCAATAGATTAATTAACACAGTTGATGAAAATATCTATGTCAGAGTCAGTCACATATAAGCGTAATATAATAACTAATAACATCTATCGTATATTTTTCAGTGTGTCAGCAGAGCAATGGATTGATTTAGAAGAGGTTCGGCCAGGGCAACCTCTAAAAGAGTACTTGAATCAAATGAAAGCTGAAGGGTATGCTGTTGTTGCAGCAGAACAAACTTCCACCAGCTCAAAGCTGCAAACATTCAGGTTCCCCAAGAAAACCTTGCTGCTTTTAGGGTAAGCATATCTTTGACTAGTAAATGCGTTTTTGAGAAGGTTATAAAACCCTTAAAAAAGAAGTTTTATCAGTATGTATCTCTCAAATTGAAACCTTCTTACTATACTACTACTATCATCTTATGATCATTTTCAGCATGTAAGTATCCACTGCTGGGCATAGGCGTCTCCCAGTTTTTTCATTTATATCCGTTTTTTGTCACTCACCCATATTTACTATGGTAATGTTTTAATTTCAGACATGAAAAAGAAGGAATCCCATGTGATCTACTACCAATGATGGATCACTGCGTAGAGATCCCTCAACAAGGTTTCGTTAGGTCCCTAAATGTTCATGTCACTGCTGCTATTTTTGTCTGGGAGTACTCCAGACAGAATCTTTTGTAATAAATACAAATTAAAGCTTTACATTGTTTTATTGTTTTATTTACGTCACTAGTTTAAATAGCAGCAATTTATATTTTTGGTTTTAGAATAATTATATTATTCACTAATATGATTCCTTAACATTTATATGATTTTTAAATCTTATATTCTCTGAGACTTGACCAAACTTACACTTATTTGATTTTAGGTGGACAGAACAGCTTGATGACTTTCGGTAAGATTGTGATTTTGATGGGTTTCACCTCAAACTCTTCCTTATCTATCTCCATGTTTACATTGTCTCCATATATCTCGGGTGTTAATTCTACAGTTCTGGCATAAATAGGATCCGATTTGTCTGTTTTGTTGACCCTTTCAAAACCTTCAGAAACGAATTCTGAGTACGAATAGTTATTTTTACCCAATGCTATGCTTAATGCTGAAGGTTGGTTGTGCTGATCGTTCTGTGTTTTGATTTTAAAATCGCAGGTCCTGAAGCACAGTTCATTTGTCGTGATGCAGAGTGGGTTAATTAATTGTGTGGGGTCATGTTGGGCTTGTGCTGGACTAGGAAAGAAGGACTGCAAAGACCACTTTCTTTTGACTTCTGCACGTTTTTGCAAGCAGTTGCCGCATCCACTGCATGGTGGGGAGTACTTAATTGTACCGCTACAATTCCAAGTAAGATTATCTTTGTACCCATTGAAAATGAAGCAGGCGTAATCTCTAAGTGAGCCAAAGAACCAATATTTGTCTCTTTTAGCTAGAGCATCTCTGAAAGCTCCCCATTCAATGGAGGACATGGCGTAGATGGGACGGCTAGGTGCTTCATCTTCTGATACTATAGGTTCAATTTTCATTGCATCTTTCCATACTGTGTCACCTTTGACTATGGCCATGGATGCATCAATGAGCTGTCTGACTTTCTTCACACCCTTTTGGCCTGATGGAAATAGTGTGTTTCCGATAGAGTTTGTTCTGCCTAATGGTAAAATGCCAAGAGGAAATTGATTGGCATTATCATTTCTTCTCATAAGACCTGTAATAATAAATACAAGAAATATTTAGTTTTTATAAGGTGAACAAAACACTACAGAGTTCAAGAGAAAAAAACAGTGCTAGCACTGGTTTTCTATGTGTACACGGAACAAACAGTTCCGTGTTCACGCTAAAACTACTGAACCAATTGGGCTGAAATTCGGTGTCTTATAGATATTTTAGACCCTGGAATAACATAAAAAGTACTTTTTATCCCGATATTTCCACAGCAATGAAGACTATGCGGGTGAAACCACGGCACAGCTAGTATTTCATACCACTAAAAACTATTTTTGTCAATATTTACAATATGGCAGAACAATGCTTGGCGGGTCAGCTAGTAATTTTATAGACAACCCTTGGTTTGCCATGGTAGGGTTGAATAAACAAAGTATAAAAATCATATATAGGTAATACTTTCCAGTGTAAAAGTAATGAGTTTCAAAACTATTATTTCTTACACAATTAGTGGTCCACCTTTAAGTTGCAACTCTTAGTAACACTGTATATTGTTTACATGATTCTTGATTTGTCTTCCTATTTCAATTATAGAATAACTTACCAGTGACTATTTCGGACAGTGTTCCGTCACCCCCGGCTACAATAATAGCCTCAGTTCCTTTTAAATTCTCAATAATTTCTTTAGCATTACCCTCTGAAGTGGTCTGAATAACGTCTACCTGAAGACCGCCAAGGTGAAGCAAAGGCTCACAATATTTCTCATAATCTTGTTTAGCTTTCCTCTTATTAGCTACAGGATTGAGGATGACTGTGATTAGTGTGGGATTACGGTCCATGGAGATCACAGCGTCGCCGTGAGCAGCGGCCTCCTTGCACGCTGCTCGCATCAGCAAGTTTATTCTGGAGATAAACATTTATGTATAGGTCAAAGAAAAGTATGAAGAAAATGTGTTTTAATGTCAAGATATAATTTTGCTTGTACAATTGCTTTATCATTATTTTAATAAAATGATTCATTCAATCAAATTTATGTTTGCTTTTTTAGTAGTTCTATAGAATTATTGGAAACAAAATAACGAAAAATTCAACTTACTCATGTTTTTCTTTAACTTTATCAAAGGTGAAGAACAGAGCCATCGCTCCTAAAACGGACTTTTTCCAATTATTTCGCACAGTCTGGCCGAATCTTGCTATTTTCTCCATGATTTTTGAATATTTTCTTATACTTGCCGATTGCCGAAACACTGTCCAAAATTCAAAATAATGAGGTTATAATTTAACAGCTGACAGCAGGACAATAATGTTCCTATCATTTGTCAAACTTTCATTTGTTTATGTTTTTTTCTCCGCGCATTTAGATTTAAGCGTCGCACCGATATCATTCGGTAAATACTGTTTAGCAAAGTGCCTGTCACAGTTTTACGCCCAAAGACCACCAGCTTTAAAGCAATACGAAAACGCGAATGTTTTCAATGATTATGGTTGATTTTGGGGTTGGGTTGTGGAGATCATTACATAAATTGAATTATTTCAACTCTCAACATATAATATATATAAAACGTAGACTGAGCGCTTACCGTACCCTTAATTTTATGCTTGCTTATGGTAACATTTAATATAGTGTCATATTATGAATTTGACTTTGACGTGTTTGAATTTTGAAGTTGTAAAATAAAAAAAAATGTTGGTGTTTTTTATTGTGTAGATTCAATGATTTAGGAAATCATGAATTTGATGTAGATATTCAATATGAATACCGAAAAGAATAAAGATTCTGCACTGCCCGAGGGATGGATAATTTGTGCGTCTAAATCTACTCCCGGTAGAAAGTATTATTTTAACAGAAAAACTGGAAGTTCTTCATGGACGAAACCACAGCCTCAGGTGAGTTTCATAATATTAAAGTGTACAAAACAATTTTCATTAATATTTCCTCATAATATGTGAATCCCACAGCATTCCTAATAACACATTTCTCACTAGTTAAAAAATGCGAAAGTTTCAAATGTATAACTACTTACCTTCATTGGATGTTTAAATCGCTTGCCTCTGCATATTAAACCTGCTAAAACCAATCAGGCTATTTAGTAGTTAGATAGATCCTGGGAAAACAGTACGTTAGGAACTTATTATTGGTGTGAACTGTCTAGTGGTCGCGTGCTTTTGCCAAGTAGAGGTCCTGAGTTTGATTCCGAGGTCGGGAAAAAAGTGTTAGGTACCTCTTGGATTTTTCTCAATAACAGCCTGGAGACTAGATTTGTGTCTGGTTGATGGCAATAGGCGCGTCCCATAAAACATGGGAAAAAAATTACTGGTGAAGTGTGGGTGTAACTACTATGGGAATGGGTACACCTCTGCCTAATCTCGTGGGGGAAACAAGGCGCAATGTTATGTATGTTATTGCTGCAGCTAGTTATAAAAATATCACTAATTTCAGAATGTCTCACAAAATTTGCTATAACAATATCACTTATTTCAGAATGTCCCACAAAACATGTTATAAAAATATCACTTATTTCAGAATGTCCCACAAAACTTGGAAAGTAAGAATCAAAAGAGAATGAAGGGGAAAGGAAAGGAGAAGGCACAAGCTGAAAGGATAAAACCAATGGTAGCTCCTAAGAAAAACCTGAAGAGAAAAAGTGAGGGTGATTCAGTGAACTTTTCAAGTACACCTATTAAAATCCAAAATGAAGGTATCAATTTAATTCTATCATACTAATATTATAAATGCGAAAGTTTGTGAAGATGGATGAATGGATGGATGTTTGATACTCTTTCATGCTAAAACTACTGAACTGATTGAGCTAAAACTCATTATATACCTAGATAGTTTAGAGTCGAACACATATTTCAGGGTCTTTAGACCCTGAAATATCACTCTGGGTACTTATATCCTGATATTCCCATGGGAACGAAGATTACGCGGGTGAAACTGCAGGGCACAGATAGTCTATAAATTTGTTTCAAGTCAAAATTTCTAATTATATACTAAGGTTTTGATTAAACAAAGTTAAGTCACCTAGGTGCTATGTATACTAGTTCAGCACTATTTTTATTATTATTATTACTAGCTGTGCACCGTGGTTTACCCACATAGTCTTTGTTCCTGCGAGAATACCGGGATAAAAAGTACTTTTTATGTTATTCCAGGGTCTAAACTATCTATACACCGAATTTCAGCTCAATCAGTTCAGTAGTTTTAGAGTGAAAACGGAACAAACATACACACAAAAAAACGGTGCTAGCGCTGTTTTTTTTGTGTTATCTAGATGGCGTTTTGTTCACCTTATAAAAATTTACACTTTTTTACATTGTTGTGATTTGAGATTTATAATATTAGTGGATTTTACTTTTAGTAGCTAAGTATAAAATTATTGTTATTTGTGACAGATAATGCAGTAACTTATTTATTGTTCCTATCTCAGTTATTTATTACTTGTGTCTGGCCCTTGGTTCATTTTTTGTTTAATGTTATGTAGAGATTTTTAAGTAGTAATTATAAATAATATTATTGTGTCTTATTATTATAGATGAGAGAATTATTATTTCAGAATCACCATCAAAGAAACTAAAAAAACCAAGCTTATCGCCCATTAAGAACATAAACAGAAGTTTACCAGACAGTCCATTGAAAAGGACAGATAAAAGTTCAATTACAAGCAGTCCTTTAAAAAGAACAAATGTTAGTACTAGCTCTAATACTTCTTTGACAAAGGCAAGCACCAGTTCAAGCTTCAATTCGAAAACAAGTTCCTTAATTAACACAGCGATAAATAAAAAATCAAAGAAGAGAAGACAAAAACCCGTAAAGAAGAACATTGCCAATGAAAGACTTTCACGTCTCCAAGCGGAACTTTCAGCGGAGATAAGTGAAGCCGAGAGAACACAGAGTCCAAACACATCACAAGAGTCTGGTAAAGATAAAAGTCCAAATATAAATGTTTCCGATTTGCATTCCGTACCACATCCATCACAATTCTTTGCAGCAAATAAGATAATATGCTCCATGAAAGCTCAACTGCCAGAAAAGTACATCGAAAACGTGAAACAGAAGGATATGTTTGCTGACATCGAACAGGGAATTTGTAACCAAACCACTGAATATCCATATATGAAGCACCCGTCAACGCCTCCCCAATTTTCCCAAGCAAGCAAACTGCTTTCTGCATTAAAATCTAAGTTGTCAGACGAATCTTTGGTGTCGCACAAAAAAGAGCCTACAATTGGTAAATCGGCCAATGATAGGTTGAATAAATTAAGGACGCGCCTGTCAAATGAGGCCATGGAAGAGCAAAGTGTGGGTAATTCTTCACAATGTAATGAAGCCATGGAGGTTGATGTGAAAGAGGTTTGTATTTGTAGTTATTTCCAGCAGATTGTATGAAAAATTCACAAGTCTACCATTTTCTCGAAGGGGTAGGCAGAGGTGTACCCAAAACCTAGTTCTATAATCGGTATACCCACAATTCATCAGTAATGCATTTTTATGTCCCATACACTCCCATACACCCATACACTCCAAGTTTCAAGTCTCCAGGATAAGTGGTTTGGGCTCTGTGTTGCGTTTAATATAGAGGATTTTATAATATATTGTGATTTTTGTTTCAGATTCAGACAAAAGAGAATGTACCTGTACTTAATAATGTAAAAGACACTATTTCTAAGGAAAACGTAGTGTTAGTTGTGGATACAAATATTTTTATACATGAGCTGCATTTGATTAAGAATGTCATGAACTCACACATTAAAGGTAAATTATATAACTTTCAACCACAGCAATAAAAACTACTACAAGTTGTTTAGGTTGACGGGTAGTTGGACCCATTTAAGTACTACTATACATTTTTTAATTTTGTATAGTTAAGTTACAGGATGATAGTTTTTGTATCCAGGTTACTCAGAACCGCCCACATTGTTAGTGCCGTGGCGAGTTGTGAATGAACTAGACAACCTGAAGGACAGTAATAATGGTAAGGGCGCCATATGCAAGCGAGCGAGGCCCGCTATGGACTATCTTTATAAAAGTTTACCGGAGAGTGATAGGATCAAAGGTATGTTTGATTTGTTTTGTAATTTACTGTAGTTATCCTGCTTAGGAAATTGTGTACGTTTCTATAATAAAATCCCCAAAGAGATAACTGGGCTCTCAGAGGGTAAATTCAAAACCTATATAAAATCTACTTTACTAAAGAAGGCTTATTATAAAGTCAACCAGTACATAGAGGACAAAGATACTTGGAAACTTCTGCATAGCCGCCTCGCGGCACCTTCAAAGAAAACGAATGTAAGCAAACCAAATATTGTGAAACTATCTGTTGAAAAAATTAAGCCCTACAAGTTTCTTGTGCGTTCTTCTTGTAGAGGTATCTTTCCGAACGCACGGTAGACTCAGTACTGTTTATCTTCATTGACGTACAAAAGTGTCAGATTATGACCTATTTGAATAAAGCTGTTTTGAGTTTGAGTTTGAGTTTGACTTTGTCCCCCCTATGAATTTTGAGTTCCTTTCTAATTTCTTATCTATATCGTTATAAAATACTGCATGTAAACTTTCACCATTCTACCTGGAATAGGCCATTCTACCTAGAATAGGCCATTCTATCTATTCGTTCGCCATTCTACTTACTCATTCTTATTATATGAGTGAAGTAAAACCCGCTGTGTGGTTGGTGTGGAAGTGGCTTCGCCCGCTTTCAAATATATTATAAAGTGCTCAAATACGTGTTTGATTATTTTATATAAAAAAATTTCAACCTCAATTGAATAACATGTATAGTTTCAGAGATATGGGAATTTTATACAAAAACCCTTTTTGGACCCCTTATAATATGAAATTTCAAAAATGCTTTTCACATTCACAGCGCCCTTCACCCTGAAATATTAGTTGTTGAAACTTGTCATGCCCAATAATTTCGCTGGAAACATTGCCCTTCACACCGGAACACAGTAATGTTTGCACATTACAGCTTGCCGGATAAATAACTGGCAAAGGTGTCGATTTTGTTTCAAAAACCTGACTTAACACACTTAAGGAAATTCCCGAACTTCCCCCGGGAATGTAGTCGCGGGAATCATTATATATAGGGAGTAGAGATGTATATAGAGTAGGATTAGCTTCACTGACATAATAAAGCTCTTTTTAAGTTTGAACGTTCTTTAAACATAGATTCTTGTTAACTTCTAAACATTTCAGTATTGTTTTATAGTGCAACCCCTGAGAGATGCAAACTCGCACATATATCCATGCGAGTCGCCGGACGATGAGATATTGAACTGCTGCTTACAACAAGCTGAGAGAGGCAAATCTGTGGTGAGACATAAACATTTAGTCAGTTTATTAAAAACATTAACAGGTTTGGTACACTAGAAGTGACAATAATAACAATAACATGGGACAACTTCCACACACAGTCATCTGGTCCCAAACTAGGCTAGAAGCCTGTACTATGGTAACCAGATGACTGATATACATACGTGTATATTATGCTTATAACACCCAGACACAGATCAAACAGACATGTTCATGCACACAAATGTTTGACCTGGCCAGGGATCAAACCCGGGGCCTGCGGCACAGAAAGCAGAGTTACTACCGTCTGAGCCAACGAGGCTGTCAAATATGTAACACGCCTTATCTATATGATATTATCTCAGAGTAGTAAGAAAGCAATTCAACGTCATTGGATATTATTCTACTTGTGCCCCACAGTTTCACCTGCTGAAAAGTCCTATATACTTTTAGCCTCACCTTTCCATAAGATAACATCAACTTTACGCTGCTAATGACGATGACTGTACCCTGTCTAATATAGCTTTAGCTATTATATTTACTATATATTATAGCTTAAATTAGCTACATAAATAGTATATGATAAAATAAATTCGGCCGAATTTTATATTTTAACCGAATCTCGGCCGAAGTTCGTATTCGGTTCAAACCACATTCGGCCCATCACTAGTAATTTTTTTTTCTATTTCTGAAATTGTTTACCTTTACATGATTTATACCTCATGCGATAAACTATCGATCACTTATGTTATTATTAATTATAACTAGATCTACATTATACTTATACTATTACTACAACATAATATTACTAGGTGTGTATTTCAATTGTTAAATTAAGACTTGCCTGGAAGTTGCCTGGAAGAGATCGCTTAAAGCGATAAGGCCGCTCATTGTCGGCCAATCACTAATCATATTATGTAAAATGGTCGAAATAAAGAGTATTCTAATCTAATCTAACCCTTTTAGAACATAATTAACGGACATATGGCCATAAAATAGATTTTTGTTCAGCTGTCATTGATCAACAGAATTAGACAAAGTATAGTCATCGTCATTAGCAACGTAAAAGTTGATGTTATGTTATGAAAAGGTCAGACTAAAAGTATCCACAACGGACGAGTATGTATGAAGAACTACTAACTACTACTAACATTATAAATGTGAAAGTTGGTGAGGATGGATGGATGGATGTTTGTTACTCTTTCACGCCAAAACTACTGAACCGATTGGGCTGAAATTTGGCATTTAGGTAGCTTAGACCCTGGAATAACACATGGGGTTGTTTTCCCGATATTTCCACAGGAACGATGACAACACGAGGGAAACCGCGGGGCACAGCCAGTCACCTATATATAAAAATCAAGCTATAATGGACGAAGCGTAACCATTGTTTCGCAGATCCTCCTGTCAAACGACAAGAACCTGTGTACAAAAGCGCATGCTAACGGTGTCCCGCGACGTTCCCTGTCGGAGTTCACGCTGAGCTCGCCGCCCGCCGTCACGCCGCGGGTACCGCCACAACTGCTGACGCGCCTGCAGACACGTATCTATGCACTACTCAGCAACATATTGGAGGTAACTTGTTTAAATTATTGTATATATTGATTTGTTTCGGTACACAATATAAATTAATAAATTAAATTACAATACAAATTAACAAAAGTAACGAACAAAAATACATAATGAAATGAATCGACATATTATAAGCCTGATCTGTCCCACTGCTGGGCAAAGGCCTCTCTACCCTCAATCCACTTGTGTTAATGAGAGTAAAGGTTTGGACGTTTAACCCACCACGCTTGAGGGATGGGGGAGAGTAGAGGTGATAATGTAAATAATATGTTAATAATCTATAATTGATTAAAATTAGAAATTAATAGTCATGAATTATAAATTGAATTAAATAATAATAATTAATAATAAATTATAATCAAATTAAGTTTAAATCATATTTAATCAAACCAATAAAATCATAATTTATTAATTTTGTGTAATTCGATTTAATTGAACTTCATTTAATGTAATTTAATTTTAATTTTATTTTCAATGATTCAGATTCAGATTCATTTATTTACCATAACTATAACAATTGTTGTTACATTGGCATGTCATTTAATACAGTCAAACAATTTCAATAATAATTATTATAACAAAAAATACTTATGCATACAAAAAACGAATCACAAAAATTATAACAATGATTTCAAAACATACATACTTAATTAAAATCTAATAATGTCAAAAGGTAAATAAATTAATAATACACAACATAAACATAACATACATTCACGCCTTTTTCCCGAAGGGGTAGGCAGAGGTGTACCCAGGACTCAGTCAATTAATAATACAATTCACAATAATGTCAAAATGTAATAAAAAAAAAATAGAATAAAATTTAATTATAATCTAATTTAATTCTTATAAATTCTCAATTTCTTATCAATCATCAGATGTCTTCGTCAAAAAAGATGATTCACTAATACGCATTTCCATGAATTCATTTAATGTATAGAACGGGTTTAATTCAAAAAAGGGTTTAATTTTGCGCTTAAATTGAATGTTATTTAATTTTGTGATGCTAACGGATTAAGTATATTTACTTAATCATTGAAAATAAACCTCTACGCGTTCACATGTAAAAGTGTCTTGACAGACGGACCGACCGACATAATCAGAATCATTTCATTTGCAGGAATATATGTACAAACAGGTCTTAACTTAATTTTAATTAGCCCAATATATTCTGCCTTCTTGAGGGGTGCAAATTACAATTAAAAATAAAATTTAACTAGATTAATTAGGTAATAATATAAATGTCCAAAATAATAAAAATCTAAATTTCCATGAAAAATTAAGAAAAAAGAAATAATTATTAGATTAATTAGGAATGTCAAGCAGTCAATCTCAAAATTAATTATATATACATACAGACAGACAGACAGAGACGGACATCAAAGTAATTCTACAAGGAGTTCCTTTTTTCCTTTTGAGGTAGGGAATACCCCGAGTGGTATTACGAACATTCAATCGCGTTAACACACACAACAGCAGTTAATTTTGCTGTCAAACGTCATTTTTGGTATGCCGTTTGACAGCAGACATTAAGCAATTAAACGCTTTCCACACTACTGCTGTTCGTAATAAGGGGGCTGATTTATTATCCTATTTGCTTATTTCTTTTATATAATTTTCAGAACGAGATGCGAGCGAAATACAACGAGTTATGGCTGCACGTGGTGGCGGCCGTGCCTCCCTGGTCCTTGGCCGATGTTCTCAAATGTTTGCTCAAACATTGGATAGCTGTGTTCAAAGATGTGTTCCCGAGGATAGAACATTTACTCACCGAGTTGAAGCAGTCGCTTGTTGCTATTGAGAAGAATGGTGAGTGAATTAATAAGCCAAGTGTGGCGAGTATTGGTAAAACTCTCTTTTATGGGGAGGCCTATGTCCAGCAGTGATGATGATGATGATGATGATAATGAATGAGTTGACCCAGATTATTTTAATCCTACTACGCTATTGACTTCCTCTAGAGAGAAGAGAGTCTTCTCGAGAGAGAGAGAGTTCTCTCTAAGAGAGTCTAAGTTAGTTCAATTCGCTAAAGTTTCGCAGACCAGATAGATTCAGACTTGCCAAGATATAACGACCGTACTGTCTCTTAGTGTTAAATAGATGTCAAATCTCAGCCCTACTGACTGATTCCTCCTTTGCCTACAGGAATAAGGTGTGATGTTATGTTATGTTTTTTTTTCAGCCCCAAATAACGTCACCCAACCTCAGTTAACAAACTTCAAAGAGTTATGCCTAGAAGTGGCGAAGCGTTGTCAAATCATACCAGAATATATGGAGTTGGCCAAAACCACCGTCGCCAAGCTTCAGAAGGATGATGATGATGATGATGATGAAGGAAATGATGATTCAAATGATGATGGCGTAGTCATTGAGGCGTTTGAAGGAGTTTGGACTGTTTATTCAAGTTATTGGTATGCCTTTTTCTATTAAAATAATGATTTATAGATGCAGTCAAACCTAATTCCTGTCGTGGTAGGCAGATACTATTTCTCTTTACTTGGTACGATCCTGTAGTAACAAGACGAGCTAATCAGGTGCCTGATGGTAAGCATCATGATTGCCCATATCAGACACAGTGCCACCCAGTGTTTTAAAATTCTATATTCTGCGCGGCACTGCACTGCGACTGTCACCCTGAGATATTAGTTGTTGAAATTCGTCATGCCCAGTAATTCGCTGGTAACATTGCCCTTCAGACCGTAACACAGTAATGTTTGCACATTACTGCTTGGTGGATGAATAACTGGCAAAGGTGAGGTACTTCCCCAGGCGGCCCCCTGTAAAAGAGGCCTACCACTACAAAAAATACATACAATACAATAATTTGACAATTTATTGGATGTTGGATCAGATGGTAGTAACTCTGCTTTCTGTGCCGCAGGCCCCGGGTTCAATCCCCGGCCAGCTCAAACATTTGTGTGCATGAACATGTCTGTTTGATCTGTTTTTGGGTGTTATAAGCTTATATAAGTATGTATATCAGTCATCTGGTTACCATAGTACAGGCTTCTAGCCTAGTTTGGGACCAGATGACAGTTTGTGGAAGTTGTCTCATATTATTATTATTATATTATACACTCAATATGAATTAATGACATTGCTATGTTTTATTTTTCAGTGCGAAATTAGCGTCAAGTTTGGGTATATCTCATAGTATAGAAGACAAAATGCCAGGAAATGACTCCGCAGAGGGGCTCACTAGTAAACTGGACCAGTTCGGGAATCAAATGACTTCTCTTACTGAAGCTATTCATGGGTATGTGGAAATATACTGCTGTTCCATTGGAAAGGTATATTGACATTCAACATTGTAATGTACTGGCTGTGTCCCGCGGTTTTACACGATTAGTCATTGTTCCCGAAAGAATATCGGGGAATCGGCTGTAGCCTATTCTCCAATATTTTTAGACTATGGTATGTATGTTTGGTTGTGTTTGGTGTGTATTTTGTCTGGAAGAAATTGCTTATTAGCGATAAGACCGCCGCTTGTACATTTAAGTTTAGTTTCTGTGTCCTGTAATGTTAAGTCATTGTGTGTGGTGTACAGTAAAGTGTTATCTATCTATGTATACCAAAGTTCAACCTAATTAATTCAGTAGTTTTTGCTTGAAAGAGTAACAAACATCCACACATCCAACCAAACAAACTTTTGCGTTTAATAATCTATCTGTGCCCTATGCGGTGGCGTTATAGGCGCATGTTCAAAATCCGATTTTGAAGTCCCGGGATCGATCACCAGATCAGTCAAAGTGTTAGATGCAGGATTTTCCCATTAGGAATTATCTCAATGACAGCGTGGAGTCTGGAAACTATGCCCGGTAGATAGCAATAGGCTCGCCCCATATTACATGGGATCAATAACGTTGTGGCGAAATGTGGGTGTATACTAAACTACTGTGGGTGTAGAAATCGCTTTAAGCGATAAGACCGCCACATCTATCTATCTATCTACTATTGAGGGACTGAGTTCTAGAGTACACCTCTGCCTACCCCGTCGGGAAAAAGGCGAGATTGTATGTTCTGTTATGTAAAAATTCATATTTCATTTAATAATAAAAACTTTGTATTTTCACAATAACTTGTAACTAAACTTTAGAAACCTTATTTATTATATTTCCTATTACCTAATTATTATTAAGACAAGGTGACGAAGGGAAGTATATTTTGATATTTTTTAAACCTACCTACTTACATAAATAACAAATACCTAACTAATAAGACCTACCTTTTTTACCTTGCCTAAATACCTACGAAATGTTTTAGCTACTGTTCATAGTTATGTATTAAATATACTTCTGTGGCGAGTGTATAAAACTAGTGTACCTATTACCTATAAAATTAAAATTACCTATTATTGTCTAATTTAAGTTTTCTCTGTAAGTGAACTATGTTTTTTTGAGAAAATAAAGCAATCTTAAACCAGAAAAATTCAAATCGGCTTAAACCAATATATCGAGTCAAATACATCAAGTCACTGCCTATAAATACCTGCCCTGTATATAAATATTTTATTTCAGAGTTCTAGTTGAAAATCAGCCACAATCTGTCCAAGACGAGTCCGTATCAAGATTAGAGCGATCGTTCAAGGCGAACCTGTCGGCTTTAGGAATCAATGATGCTCCTATCAATAATAACAACTTGAAATTGTTCTGCACTAAATGCAGGTAAGCTAAACTGATCTAAGCTAAACATAAATCGCAGCAGTTAGTTAACATCTTTACTTATAATTGACAGCCTCGTTGGCTCAGATGGTAGTAACTCTGCTTTCTGTGCCGCAGGCCCCCGGGTTCGATCCCCGGCGAGGTCAAACATTTGTTTGCATGAACATGTCTGTTTGATCTGTGTCTGGGTGTTATAATCGTATATAAGTATGTATCTCAGTCATCTGGTTACCATAGTACAGGCTTCTAGTTTGGGACCAGATGACCGTGTGTGGAAGTTGTCCCATATTATTATTATTAATTGATTGAATTTGGCGTTATTTTTCGGAACTCCATTGCAAACTCCTAGAACAAGAATATTTAGTTTTTAGTTCCGATTTTTTGTGTCAATAACAACATGCACATTGCACCCCCTCCCGCCCGCAAAATTGCATGCAAAGAGGAAATGCTATTAGGTATTATTTTTGTTAGTTAGACACCATTCATATATCGACACGTGTTTCGCGGCTTTACTTTTTTTTTTCGAGATAATTCTAGTGGGTTTATGTTTGCGTCTCGGAAAATATAGTTCTACGTAATATTTAATGAAGAATTGTTGCCATTTGCATTTTACCAGTTGGTCGGCTAGAAACTTCAAAGGAATTGCCGGAACTGTGTAAATAATAATCGTTGATTAAAATAACAGTTGGAAAAAACCTTGTGTTATTGTACTCTGCTTATTAATATTATATTAATAGAATAATTTACCACGAAAACATAAAAACTATTTTAAGTAGCGCATTAAGTAGCCGTGTGAAGTGCCATTATTATAAAAAAAAAACCGCAGCGAAATCGCAAAAACTAGTTCTTTTATGTAATAAATCGTAAAAAATTGCGTATTATCTGTATTATTCATTGTGTCAAAAGAAACTGATGTAGGGTGACTGGTTATCTCAAGGACACTAATTAACCTTCTATCGTAAAAATAAATTGTTAAAGCATATCTTGGTAACTATATGCTTAGTGTTCCATACCTATATGTACCGCATAATTGTTAGTTTATTTTGTAATATTTTACGGTTTTGGGATTTTTTCCTTTACTTGTAATATAAGATCTGGCTTTTTGCTAAATTTCATGATGCTGGGCCAACGGGAAGTACCCTACAGGTTTTAGCCCGTTGCGCAAAGTGGCCCTATCTTTTGATCGCGTTAACTTAAAATATTGTTTTGTTTTATAGCAGCAAGGGACCATAGACCTGAGTTGTTGATATCAGTTTCAACTTGATACCTTAACGTTTCCGAGACAAAGATCATTGACGGACAGACAGACAGACAGACGAGCATCAAAGTGATCCTATAAGGGTTCCTTTTTTTTTATGATAGTGACTGACAATACGAGCAAATCAGGTGCCTGATGGTAAGCATCATGATTGCCCATATCAGACACAGTGCCACCCAGTGTTTTCAAATTCAAAATTCTGCGCGGCAATGCACTGCGCCTGTCACCCTAAGATATGAGTTGTTGAATCTCATCATGCCCAGTAATTTCGCTGGTAACATTGCCCTTCAGACCGGAACACAGTAATGTTTGCACATTACTGCTTGGCGGACGAATAATTGGCAAAGGTGTGGTACTTCCCCAGGCGGGCCCCTGCAAAAGAATGAATGAATGAATGAATGAATGAAAACTCTTTATTGCTACCACAATATAACATAAAATAACAAAGAAGAAAACCTTAAAACTAGAAAGAAGTAACAACTGGCGGCCTTATCGCTCAGAGCGATCTCTTCCAGGCGGCCCACTACAAATATCCTTTCTTCCCTTTGAGGTACGGCACCCTAAACATATAAAAAATAAAATAAAACCTTAATTAAAATAAGATGAAAAGTATGCTCTAAAGCTGAGCTAAACTAAACTAAAGCTGCTGAGTTACCCTAGCTTTAACGATAACCAATGCTTTGGTCGAACTACTCACAGCCACAAATTACAATTCCAATTTAAAAAAAAAAGTTAGTCTCAAAAATACATTTTTAAACGTCAATAAATAATATAACTATAGACCATCAAATCTAATACATAGCAACAAATATTTCAAGAATATTACAGTCCAAAATTAAGCACAACCTTTTTTTACACATTAAATTTAATTAAAATTCATTTATGACTATTATGACTGCCTCGGTGGCGTAGAGGGGCATGCTTGACTGCCAATCAAGAGGTCCCGGGTTCAATCCCCAGGTCAGGCAATGTTAAATATTGGATTTTTCCATTAGGAATTATCTCAATAACTGCCTGGAGTCTGGAACTGTGCCCGGTAGATGGCAATAAGCTCGCCCCATATTACATGGGACCAATAACATACTGGCGAAATGTGGGTGTATATACTATGGGACTGAGTCCTGGGTACACCTCTGCCTACCCCTTCGGGAAAAAGGCGTGAATGTATGTTATGTTAACATTCATTTCTTTCAGCTCATTTCACCCATATATCAATAAATCATAATAAGTCGTGAATAAAATGTCAATATAAAAGTCAATATTTCAGGCGAGAATCGAATTCTAAACAACTTGGTATCAATATGGTCCGTGATTTCACAATCATTCTGTACAATATTATAACAATATATTTTTTATGTTTTCAGATCGATGCTTCAAGAAGCCCTCAGTAAGTTCTCACAATTAATAGAATTATTGCAAATATGTAAAAATAATTTAAATAACTGACATAAATAAAATGAATGGACCGACCTTGACCATTAAAAGACCTATTATAATTATTAAACTATTGAACATTTAGCAAAATAAGAGAAAAATTGACAATGAATCTTAAAGGATGGCGTAAACAAGAGGAGGCCAAGAGTATACTCAGCTCAGTGGGTGGATACAGACTGAGCAGATAGATAAACTCAAACTCAAAAACATTTATTCAAATAAGTAGTTCACAATCTGACACTTTGCACGTCAATGAAGATAAACAGTAATGAGTCTACCGTGCGTTCGGAAGAACCTCTACAAGAAGAACGCACAAGATAGGGGTACAACTTGTAGGGCTTAATTTTTTCAACTGATAGTTTTAAAATCTTTGGTTTGGTTACATTCGTTTGTTTGGAAGGTGCCGAGTGGTGGCTATGAAGAAGTTTCCAGGCATCTTCGTCCTAAAATAGATAAAAAATATATATTTACTGAATTAAAACTCTAATGGATTATTAATTAAAAAAACTTTTCCAACAAAATCTTTTTCGTAGTTCTTCAGCAAATACTTTCATTAGACCCATATCATTGAGGAAAATCTTTGAGAGTCCGCCATATTGGATTTATGACGTCACATAGTTAACCATTCATTAATATTATTGTCATCCAAACTCAATGTGTATGCAAATTTCATCTCAATCAGTTGAGGATAACATAAACATAACATACAAACACGCCTTTATCCCGAAGGGGTAGGCTGAGATATATACACCCAGGACTCAGTCCCATAGTAGATATACCCACATTAATTTTGCCAGTATGTCATTGGTCCCATGTATTGGATGGCGAGCCTATTGCCATCTACCAGGTACAGTTCCAGACTCCAGGCAGTTATTGGGATAATTTCTAATGGAAAATCCAGTAACACTAAGCCTAACCTGGGGATCGAGCCCGAGAACTCATGATCGGCAGTCGAGCTTGCCCGCACTACACCACCGAGGCAGTCGAGGGAGTTGAGGATCACTGCTAAAATTCAGTTGTAAAACTTGTCCCGAACAAACATGTACCAACATTGCAAGTGTAACGAGTAACAATTATTAAATCTTATAAAAGTCTCGTACACCTGCTTTTACTATATTTCTTAATAATAATATTATATTTCACCCCATTTTCGATCATCACTACTTTACCGCCATTTCTGCTTATCTTCCTTTTTCCATAGAGTATATCTCTACGTATAATATCAAACCACAGACTAAATCCACAAATCCTTACATTTGCCAAAAATACTTGTAACACAAGTTAAAAAAAATCTTGTAAAGACACGATATGTTTCTTTATCCACCCAAATGATGATGAACAAAAGTTAAATTTTACCATCTTTGGGTGTAGGTCATAGTATATAGGTAGAGCTACTGGTCAAGCTAATAAAAACATGTTAAAAATACAGATGAAATGAGTTCCGGCGCTTAAATTGCGGTCTACAATAATGTTATATTTATTTTCTAGTCCGGTCCATCCATTTGTTTTACGTCACTATGTAGATTACATTATTTATTAAAAATTAAAATAAGCCGAAAATTATTTTACCTCTTAGGTACAGTCAGGGTGAAAAATAATAATTTATCTGCGTATATTCTTACTATAGATTATTGTCTATAAGACTAAACGTTGACTTGTAAAAAACGCAACATTACTGCACGTTTTATTATACCAGATGTAAAAAAAAATTGGAGTAATGTTTAAGGAGGTCAGTTTTATAATACTACTTTGTATTTTTTTAGTCGATTTTTTTTCAATAAACTTGCACACGTCGCAAGCGAACCGAGTATTCTCCCCTTATTTTTTTACCTTGGCAGTACTTTTTGTACATAATTGTACTTTCCTGTATATATAAATTAAGTTATATACATAAGTATATGACGCTAAGTACATTTGTTTTATTGTAAAATTGTAAAAAAGCCGTTATAAAATTAGCATTTATAGTACTGTTTGCTGTTTATAAAAAATAATGATGAGAATGCGTTGCATCTAACTGTTCAAAAAAAACAGACAGACGCGACAGAACTGGGAACTAATTTAATTCCCGACAGACTAATGGAGACCATATAGGTATACCAATAATTAATTTAGTAACCACTTTAGAAAATAAATAATGTTTGTAATGTTACGATTTTATGAAAACACTTTTTGGTATTGCAAGCCATGGTGGTAAGATAAAATGAACGAAATTATATCAAAACTTTCGATTTGGACTACTCTCCCGAGTGTAAAAATAATGAGTTTTAGAAATTCATTTTTTTTATACAATTAGTGGTTTTAAACAACTAGAGTAATCCCGCAACTTCGTTTGAATTTCGAGAATTAAATATCGAGGCAATATTAACTCCCTTTCTGTCATGTCGACTGTATCTTACTAAATAAACTAAATATATTATATTTCTTCCAAAATGTCTTCGAAGACTGAAATTACATATTATATCCACTTGTTTGTATGTATTAATAATTAAAATGATAAAGTGTCTGCCTGTCTGCTGTATAGCTCCTTGCGCGTACCACATTAAGGCCGTAGCGTACATAAAATATTAACTCGGATGGGTATCGTCACCGTATCGTCTTTCGCTTCATCCTCAACCTAACGCAAGCACGTAACAAAAGCAGATCAGCAACCTCCGGGAGTCGAGTCGGCTACGGCGCTTACGGCTCGCCGACTGCTGGTTGACGTCTAGGCAGCACCAGTTCCGACAATCAGTTAGCAGGTAGACTGCTAGAGGTCAAGCGAGGAAGGAGGGGCAAGACGCGTAAGCTCGAGTACGGAGAGATGTAAGCGCGGGTACGGGGAGACATAAGCGCGAGCACGAGGAGACGTAAACGCGGGCACGCGGAGACGTATTCGCAGGAACTGCAAGTTGACCATGTACCGTATGCGTTTCCTTAGCTTGTTCCGAGGCGAGGTGATGATTACGCTACGATTTCGATGAATGTGCATTGCAGTAGGGAGTTTCATACAAAGAACACTGAACGATTCGACTTGAAACGGTGACGGTCTCTTTCTGAGTTGATATGTGCCTAACGTCATGTGTTGGTTTTACGTGCCGGTTACTAGCATGCACGCTAGCGTTCCGTTTTATAGACATGTCAACCGCTATCTTTATGTTATTATTATGGATGATTTAAGATAATATGTATCTTTTATAAGGATATGGTATATTATGCATTTGTTATTCCTCGTTTTGTTAAGCGGTGTTGATTTTATGATAACCGGGTGACTTTTGTAATACAATAGGTTTTTATATATATTTTTCCTTAAAAAGAGTTAAGAGTCAGATCTTATCTATGTAAAGTTAAATCCGTGCCTCGTTAGTTGTTATTTTTGTTTGAAAACTCGGGGCAGAAAAGTGTCATAATTTAATTTATTATGAGCTGATAATTTGGTCTATGAAAATTCTGTCTACAGTCGCTAGAAAATATAAAAATCCTTTTGTATATAAAAAAAAAGACCTAACATATAATTGGCATTTGACACCTTTTAAGAATTTGGCACAACTCCATAAAAAAAACTCAGATCGAATTTTTGTATCACTCAGTTTCCTCTGAACTATTCGATTTTATATCCTGATATGATAAAGATGAAATCTAACCACGTAAGTAAAACGATTGTTAGACGTTCACTTGAAAAGAATGGAATATTTATAAAATTGAATAAAATGATGCATTGGGACAGTTTACTTTTTTTTGAATATGACAGGATATAAGTTAATCGAATTGGCTAATTTTATTCGGAGAAAACGTAATATCAAACTGCTAAAAGGTGGCGTTACATCTTAAACTATTCTGTGATTATCTTCCCTTAATATTCCTGCCTTATAGCTAAGTATAAATTTTAGTTTAAACAAATAAATGTTTACGGTGTTTGTAAGTTTCAAAATGAAGAATATGTCTGCTCAGAATGTAATGTTTTATTTTCTGTTGTTTTCCTCATTTTTATTTTTATTTAACTAAACCCATATGAAACAGAAATGTTAAACGTTATCTCGAAAGAGTAGCTACTTTTAATTTAAAGTCGTACAAAGGACAGACAACTCAAACTATAAGACCCCGCTTCAATAAGAAAAATATCCTAAAATTCATGATAATTTTAGTATGAAAAGAAAATTGCCAATATCCAATCCAATCCCAATATCCGTCTTTCCAATATATGCCTTTCCTCTTTTCGAATGGTTGTCTGGAAGAGATCGCTCTGAGCGATAAGACCGCCAATTATTGTACCTCACGTTTTGGTTTTTAAGTTTTATTTTGTTAATTTTCTGTATTGTGGTATCAATAAAAGTGTTATCTAATCTAATCTAATCTATATGCCAGGTGGGTCGGCTAGTTTTCATTGGATTCTTAGACTTCAAACATGTTCATGGCCTTTTTAAACTTAAAATCCAATGAGAAGCGGAAGGCAGGTCCGGTGTTGCAGTGACACTGCATAACCCTGGTGAATGCATATAGCATATTATAGTCCCTGAAAGCGTCGTCTTTTTGGTTGAGTTGTTGTGTAATATACCAAAGTGAAACATAAATGTTAAAGTTATCTTAATTTTGGTTTTAAGTCTTACTACACGTCAGGTATAAAAGTTAATTTGTGGAAAATCCAGTTTTTCCCACTAAAAGGATGATGCTATCTTGGTTTTCCATAGTTTCCTAATTATAAGTGAATTGGATTAAAAAACATACCTAATCTAGTTTTAGTTATTTTAATGATATTAATATATATATCTATGACACATAGGTTTTATGTATAAATATGATAATTAATACAATTTTAGACGGCAATCTTTAAATAGCTCCACAGAATGTAAGTTTTCTTACTTATATTTACCTACCTATAATTCAGTCTTTTGTTCTGAATTCACGTTAATTATAACAATGAAAGTTTCGTTAATTTCTAACAAAATTTGATCAAAATTTACGAACTTTCAGCATCGCGTAAGAACATTTTGAAACAATTATTATAGATAGATAGATTAACATTTTTTGTACCTACAGCACAATTATATTAACAGAAAGGATACAGAAAAACTGTACTTAAATGTACAAGCGGCGGTCTTATCGCTAATAAGCGATTTCTTCCAGACAACCGATGGATGAAGTCCGCAAATGATTTTTCAAATTTTTTGTTTCAAAATTTTTATTATAGGTATATGACAGCGATCTTCCACGCTAGAATTATTATCTTTCCTCTTCTGTTTTCGCACGACATTCCTTATAAAATCATTAATCAAGGTGCGTAGTTTCCATAATCAGCTTTTATAATGTCTGCTGCCTTCTCAGCAATCATGATGGTGGGTGCGTTAGTGTTCCCACTTGTGATGTTGGGCATAATGCTTGCGTCGACCACCCTCAGGCTACGAACCCCTTGGACCCTTAACCTTGCATCCACCACACCATCCTTTCCCATTCTTGCAGTACCAACCGGGTGATATTGTGTGTTAGCCAGATTCAACACATAACAAATCCAGTATTCTTTGCTACCAAAATACTTATCCGCACATTGTCCCACATCTAAATCCAAAACCTGACCATTAACACTCCTAAAGTAACTTGTATTCACCACACTTGCAAAATCCATCACATACTCCGCAAAACTATCCAAGTCTTTCGCATTAGAAAAGTATCCACTGTTCAACACAGGACTCTCTTCCGGGTCTTTGCTCTTCAATCTTATATTCCCTCGAGACTTTGGATGTAGTAAAGTTATGAGGGAAAATAGAGTCTTTCTTAATTTGCTCTGAGCGGCGAGAGCCTTGCATATTCTGTCTTCTAGTTGAAATAACTCCATACACATTAGGACGTGTCCAAGAGCAGCTGCAGGGTTTGCAATTGCAGTAACTTGATAGTCTGGGAACGTTTGGCTTTTGTTGACAGCAGCAAAACCCATAAGATTAGGCACAGGGAATCCACCTAAACTCGTAAGAATCTCAAAATTCTCTACACTCGATATTATGTTAGCTTCTCCACCTAAAAGTATAGGAACTATAATGTGATCTTGTAAGTTTTCTCCGACGTTTGGTGAGTCGACCACTACATCAATATCCAGTTCTTCTAAATCTTCTTTCGGGCCTATTCCTGATAGCATCAGCAGTTGTGGCGATTTGATCGCACCCGCTGATAAAATAACTTCTTTATCAGCATTAACCTGGATGATACTCTTATTTGGAAGACTGATTTCAACTCCTATAGCTATATCATCATGGAAGATGACCTTTCTCGCGAGGGTATTCTTTAAAAGGTACAAATTTGGGCGGTTTATCACAGGTTTGAGGAAAGCTAAAGCAGTGCTCTGTCTTTCATTGTTGATGTAGTTGAACATTGGTGAAGAATATCCCAGTTGCGGATACCCATTCGTGTCTTTGAGGATTTCGTGACCGTTTTCTTTGAAAGCGTCGAAATAATGACTCGTTCTATCCTTATTTATTTCTCTAGAGACTCCCATATATCCTTCGGTGTTGTGAAGAGATCCGTCCTTACTTAATAAAATTTCTTTGTCTTTTAAACGCTCGCTTTTCTTAAAGTAATGAGTGACGTTGTTCCAGCCCCAACCGTGGTTTCCTTGAGCTTCCCAACTATCATAATCTACTCTACTTCCTCTCACATAGTACATAAAGTTGATCGAACTTGATCCGCCAAGCATTTTTCCAAAGTGTTCTTGAACGTTTTTCTTCTTGCGGGCTTGACTTGAGTAGCCATCGTCTACTTTGTGATACTTCCAATCTGGGAAGGTAGTAAGGAGGAGAACTGAAAGGCCTGGAATCTGAAAATGAAGAATAAATCATTCCCAAGAGTTCGGTTATAAGTTATTAATTCTGTGGTTCGGTTTGCTGTTTTTCTCTTCGAACCAGTCACGTTCAGGCCAGAGCTACTGCCATACTGGATTGTCAATTAATAATAAAAATAATAATAATAATATGTAATTAGTAGGTATTATAGGTCGATCAGGAAGTTTTCGTGCTTTCGAAGTCGTCATATAAGATAGTCTTGAGATGATAATGACGATGACTGCCTCGGCGGCGTAGTAGGCGAAAGCTCGACTGCCGATCAGGAGGTCCCGGGTTCGATCCCCAAGTCAGGCAAGATGTTAAATATTGGATTTTCCATTAGGAATTATCTGAATAACTGCCTGGAATGTGGAACTGTGCCCGGTAGATGGCAATAGGCTCGCCCCCAATTACATGGGACTAATAACATACTGGCGAAATGTGTGTGCCTACTATGGGACACTTGAGTCCTGGATATACCATTGCCTACCCGTTCGGGAGAAAAGCGTGATTGTATGTTATATTTTTGAGATAACAAAGGCCTCCAGGATTTCTTGGCAAGCCTTGGCAACATAGAGGACAACACACTCAAATCGAGAAGTAAATGAAAGTGAAATATAAAATGTGTGTCGTAAAAACTTTGTTTTTTTAACAAAATCACAGACAAAATGTTGAAACACTGACTTAAATACTCTATTGACAAAATGTTGAAACTGATACTAGTTTTGTATATTATTGAACTCACGCTAGCGATTCCAGGGGGTTCATCTCCAGCCTCAATGAGCAGCACGGTCCAGTTGTGGACCTCAGTCAATCTGTTTGCGAGCACGCAGCCGGCTGAACCAGCACCCACTACTATGAAGTCAAACCTTTGACCATCTAGAAGATCAAAAGACTTAGTGATCGAGTTACTTTGTAATCGTTACGTTCGTTACAAACGCGTACCCAGAACCCAACCCAATAGTAGCGGGTCAAACTTCGCCATTTGCCTTCAAAAATGTTGTGATCAGCGGCTGTGCAAGTGCAGTCAGTGTCGTGAGTGAAGACGTGGCGATTGGCGATCGCCGCTCAACCCGTGACGTTGTCTCTAATCGCATACGCGGCTTTAGAAAGAATCTATAGCGTACTTATGATACTAGAGCCGAAAGATGGCCACCGGAACTCTAACAAAACGGCTTAACCCCTTCGAGGTTGGACTCGCTTGATTTTATGTCGTTAAAAATCGTGTCATGAGTCCATCTTGATCGTTTATCTCCGTCCGACCTTTCGTGGGTGATACTTATCTGATCCTCAAATGGTATGTCCTATCTTTTAATACTTAGTTTTATTTTTGTAACCTACCATAAACTTTTGCCTGCGGGTACTCCTGACTAAATTTGAATGACGTCACACCCACTAGCAGCGCCTGAACCAGCCTCAGCAATGGAATCACTAGATTCACGTCAGCATATGACCATATGGCCAACAGCATTCTGTAAATGAACAAGTCCTTTAACTTGGCCAAATTGAATTGAAGCCAGTTTTGCGGACAATCTAGAAAGTTGTATTCTGCCCTGGGGTTTTGGTGGCTTGTCACGGTAAACTGCCTACCAAGTATCGTATAGAATGTTGTGAGCTTTTGCATCAGTCTTGAGTCTTGCGACATTTCTTATGAAGTTTTGAATAGAATTTTTGCTGTGAATTTTTTAAGCTATAATTTTTCATACATTTTTTAAATTGATTTGCTCATTTCTAATTTTTTTTTGTTTAAGCCTGAGTTGAACCAACTAACTTTTACTATAACTAATGCTTGACTGGATTTGGCGGAACTAACCGATATTTCACGTGTGCTAAGTGCGTCTTTGTTTCTTGTCGAAGACTACTTATATAATATACCTACTTACCTTCCATCTAGCGCGAGAACACAGCATCCTATTAGGATAATGCCATAACGAAGTTGCACGAAACAGTCTTGAAAGTGCCTCATTCAATCAATATCTGTAAGATTTTAAAGCTATGGACGTATACTTATGTGTTGGAAATGCATTATATTTTGTTGGAAATGCATTATATTAGTCATATTCTGTTGACATAAATAGTTAGTAAGATGTAATGGAGAAGCCATGGCTACTGACTCCTGACACACAGTTTCTAACTAGGAGTCTATGGATACATATAAGTGGATGTAACATTTTTATGTCAGTAAAGATTTAATTACCTATTTATTTAAACAGGTATCATTGCTGAATTCGCAGTTGTTTATTTTCACGGATTTGCGTTCTCTTAAATATTATACAACTTGTTAAAAAACTTTGTGTAGTAAGACTGCATCTACCTATCAAAAAAAATTTGCGGAATACGCAAAAAAAATATATTTTCCGTACAAAATGGATCAGCTGATCGGCAGAATTGTACGAAAAATTGAAATTTTGCGAGTTTCGTCATTCGCTATTTTGCATAGGTATTGTTAAAGTTGACGGGTAGATAGATGACAACAAGACCACATCTTTTTAGAACCAAATTGTATCTAGGGGCGGACATTGGGTTAGTTTTACCGTAAAATTGTCCTAAAAGGATCTGGCATATCTGGGGGCACGGCAGTGCCCTCGCCGAGTCGAGCAAAAGAGCGGCACGGCCGTACCATCTTTTCTCGAAGCAGTTCACGCCATTTTCGACCCCCTATAACTTTGTTGTGACTGAATTCTAATAAAATAGATTGACTTGGCCATCGCATGAAAACAATGTATTTCACAAGTAATACATGTTATACATATTATATTAAATGAGATTGTTTAGTGCGATCGCCAAGTCAATCTATTTTATTTAAAACAAAAGATTTTTCATATTGATATGGTCACTATAAGATGTCAGTCACTGATTACGTAATAACTTAAGAGTAAGACAGAAAGTCCCTTAAGTATGGACTTAATAAAGTAACCGACTTGGTATTACAGGGATCTCACCACAGAGTACTTTATTATATACTGAAAGGTCTCACAACTTTTTACGATAGAAGAACTCAGTTGCGAGACTTGTTTTACATTACCTAACTACGTGAAACTTAAAAACTGTTTCTTTATGAACACAAAATAAATTATTACGCAATATTGGGCAACGCTGAAGCCCCAAAACAACTACATCAGTAGCTAATAAGGTGTAACATAATGCTTGCAGTATATTCTATGAGTATATAGAGGTATGAATGCATAACACGTTAAGAAAATTATACTTGTTTGCGTCACTATTTCCAAATAATATTATTTATTATAATTTTACTTACCTCCTTACAAACAGACGACGTTTCTCTGTACTGTGAGAGCCGTACGTACCTACTGTTAAAGGTAAATATAACTACTATTCAAAGTAGAGGTAGGTATATTATATTTTTACCTAACAGGTTATCCGAGCCATCGCGCTTTTGGGGATCCGCACTTTGATGAAAAGTGGTTCTTATTTTTAACCCTCGACCGAAAAAGGAAGGGGTGTTATGTTATAGGGTTAAGATGTCTGTGTTTCTGTGTGTCCGTTTTTCATCTATGGTATCTGTGGCATCTTTATCTTACGAAATGAAAAGTTTTTTTGATATAAATGTGGTACTGAGGTTTATAATTGGATGTCATGATTAGTTAAACAATATTGATTATTATTAATTAAATTTAATATTTTATTATTTAATATTCATGAATAACTATACATTTTTTTTGGCCGACAAATACAAGGATTTTTTGTATCTCGATGTTCAGTATACAGTATAACACGTCGCGGAGCGTACATGGCCTTCTAGGAATTTGACACAATCATATGAAAAATTTACTAAATCGATGTTTTTTACTGTCGTTTTTCCTCCGAATATAATTAACCCATTCTATAAATTTAAATTCTGATATTTTTATAGTGAAGTAACCTATATCCATGTCATTTTAATTTTTCTTATATATCCTTGGTTTTTTAATAGTGAACTTCCAAAAATCGCAAATTTACTCGCGCGATTGGACGTTTACTACAAAAAATTGTAGAGTTTATAAACAAAAATAGATTAATGAGTGTTCTTACCCATGTCTTATGAAAATTATTTCAGTCGTTTGAAGATTATCAGCTCTTTTTAGCGGCTGAGAAATATGAGCAATCTCCAGTGATGATTGGAAATTTGGCATCATGTAACTTTAGGTAGGTACCATAAAATGCTGCAGCATCAAGGCTGTTGACACTTGTTATATAGGTATTTCTTGTATGTCATACTCAAAAGATCTTATTACAATCTAGCAGCTAGTTAGATTGAAGGCTTAATAGTTTAATAAGAAGGCCCTAAGTACTAGTTCTGCCCTGAGTACCCACTTAGCTAATTGGTAACATTAACTGCTACGTAGACAGCCTCCCAGCGCTTACTCAGCAACTGGCACGTGCAATTACGTATAGTGACATATTATAATGAACAATAAAGATAGAAGGACGTACCTAAGACCGAAGTGTAACCGAGACAACAATATTAGTCGCTAGTACTGCCACACCCCAGACACTCGACTCAATTCCCTTACAAAAGTCACGATATAACTACCTACTACACAGGCACTGCTTACATGGAGTTTTGTACACGCGCAAGAGTTTGAGTGAGGTGATTTTCCAGCGAAGCGGGGCTCGTGGAGAGCTCAATCTCGCTCGCGGGGTGAGGAAGGCCCGATTGGTGGGCGGATGACAGTGTCCCTTCTATACGTAATAGTATTATATTATCTGTTCTGTAGTACTGCTAGTACGACCCCACATTACTAAAGTACGTGGACCTAAATTGAGGTTTCCATTTTCGAGAAGCCAGTATGTTCGTGACTCCGTTGCGTTCGTATCCTTCTCCCAGAATGATACATTCTTGGTCCACCTGGCCACTAGTAGGTATACCTATACCAAACATTTTCTCATTGGACTCACCTTCCAAAATGATCCATGCCAGTCAAGAGTAGAATAATGTGTTTGAAGCCTTCTTCTAAGAGAGTTTTATGATTCCGTTCTTCATCTGGTTCTGCCTTGTGCTGTGCAGATTGTGCGATGCTTATTTCAATGAGCATATTACATTTGTAGGCGGTTTTTATTCACATGGCGGAACTTTTAATCCAACCAATCCGTGAAATTTCTACAAAACTAAACTATACCGAATCGGACGGGCAAATCTTAATATAACATCAAAAGACGTTTGATCGTTTCGATAATCATCATAAATCACTCAAAATAAACTTACCGCGTTGTAAGTTGTTAAGAGCGTACAGGGCCTTCTAGGAATTTGACACAATCCTATGAAAAATTTACCAAATCGATGTTTTGTATAATTAATATAATTAACCCATTCTTAAAATTTATACCCTGATATTTTTATAGTGAAGTAACCTATGTCCCTGTCATTTTAATTTTTCTTATAAACCCTTGGTTTTTTCATAGTGAACTTCCAAAAATTCGCAGTTTTACTTGCGTGATTGGACGTTCACTACAAAAAAATGTAGAGTTAATAAACAAGAATAAAATGATAGGGACATACCTTACTTCAACTTTAAAATATCAGGATATAAATATATCAAATAGGTTTACTGTATTCGGAGGAAACAGGGTAATATAAAACATCGATTTAGTAAATGTTCCACAGGAAACTGCTAACTGCTAAGAGGTCCTGTATCCTGTTATTAAGTATATTGAAATGTGAAATTTATAATATTACTTAGGAAAAGCAGCCCCGGGAGTAGAGTGACCAGGGAAAACAAAATCCCATGGGGTTAGAACGTGACAGCAGATAGGTATGCAATGTTCGGACGCGAGAGGCAAAAAATTTGGAATGAGTTAACCCCGTGAAATATTATGTGGGCTGATATAATGTTTACAATGTGTTACAAAAAGATGTAGTAATACTTAAGGAGGTGCCTCTGCCCGTCAAACATAAACAACTTTCAAAAGAAATAATTCGTAAAAACATATTCGACTTTCCATACAAAATTAATCAGACGAACAGAACGCGTTGTATACTCGTATATACGCTGGTCTTCAACATTTATACTTATGATACAAAGTAAGTATGAAGATATGCGTGACTGCACATTTTCCAGAGGAAGTAGCGGAAACCTGTATAATAATGTAATTTTCTTAATGTCGTATTATGCAAACATAATATTATCCACATAATATACCTACTCGTATTGCAAGCATTTTGATTTAAGGCTTGTTTCCCACGGACCACACATCGCAGTGGCACAAAGTGGTGGTCAAGTAAAACTATAGGTCGGCCACTGATTGTATAAAAATAATGAGTTGTAAAACATTGATTTAAAGAAAAGGTGAGATAGGGTACGTTCTTTCAGCGCTTACTCAAGAACTGACATGTGAAATTTGAAACAACAAAGATAGAAAGACGTACCTAAGACCTAAGTGCGAATGATACAACAATTAACTTTACTATAGGTCCACGTAGGACCTAATGGGACCTAATTTGAGCTTTCCATTAACGAGAAGCCAGTATCTCATCTTCCCCATTTATTTAAATCAATGTTTCAATATTTTTTTATGATAAGAGAGTGACAAGACGAGCAAATCAGGTGGATGACTAAGCATCATGATTGCCCATATCAGACAAAGTGCCACCCAGTGTTTTAAATTCAAAATTCTGCGCGGCACTACACTGTGCCGGTCACCCTGAGACATTAGTTGTTAAAACTCGTCATGCCCAGTAATTTCGCTGGTAATATTTTTTGGGGAAGTTGTATAACTTGTTCATTTAACCCTGCAAATGGCAAACCAATTAGGCTGTTTACATAAAGTTATTAACATATGAAAATTTCATATTATACCTATTTTGTAAAATGGTTACAAAATTATTGCTTTAAGTACTTATCTTATCTACTTTCACTTAAACTTGTTGCGATAATTTATATGAAAGTTAATTGACAGTGCAGGGACGGGAACAGGAATAGAGGAAGACCAAAAGAGCGATGAGTTGACGAGATTCAAAAATGCATTGGTGGAAACTGGATGTAGACAGCAGAGGATAGAAAGGAGTGGAGAAGGTTGGAGGAGGCCTATACCCAAGAAGGGACCATGCCTCAAAAATAATTGTAAAATAAAATATCACAAAAGAGAAAAGAAAACATGGGAAATAAAAAGACTTAATAATAATAATAATTGATACTAAGTAGAATTATTATTAACAAGAACCGAATCATTTGTGGGTGATGACGACCACATCGCAGCCACATAGCAACTACACCGCGAACTATCCACATATTGTACACAGTAGGTACCACAAACTAACTGCAATCTGAAGCGACATTATTTACACCTTTACAACTACTTGACTACCTTTACTTGACGGCAAAGCCCAGCCGATTAGCAAGTAGAAGTGACAATGGACAGGGCACACACCACATAGTACTGATGGCCGATGATGCTGCAAGGTTCTCGAATGGAGACTACGGATTTTCAACTGATTGTTTTACAATATTTAGTTTGGTTACATTCGTTTGTTTGGAAGGTGCCGCGTGGTGGCTATGTGGAAGTTTCCAAGCATCTTTGTCCTCTATTTACTGATTTACTTTATAATACTATGACGTGTATTCCACTAGCACTTATACTAATTTCCATTGACGCGGCCGCGACTCGATACAAAACTAGCCGCTAGCGGCTGCGGTTGCCCGCGACTATCGCTTTGTGGAAATTAGGCCTATATGGGCGGCCTATGACCAGCGGTCTACGTCCTAGGGGTGAGATGATGATGACGACAACCTTTTTTCGCTGCGACACAGAACAGATATTACTACGTATAGAATGAACACTGTCTTCCGGCCACCATCAGGGCTTTCCTCACCCCGCGAGCAAGATTGAGGTCTATGGGAAATCACCTTACGCACACTCTTGCACGTGTACAAAACTCCATGTGCACAGTGTCTGTATCGTATGTAGTTATTTATTTTATTTATTTATTTAGTAGTAGTAGTGTGGCTGTGATGTGGTGTGGTTGTCGCACGTGTGAAATTATACTAAGTTACAACTTGCTACATGTACTGGCCTTACCTAATTGTAAATAAGTATCTATTTATCTAGGCCCTATACATTGTAAAATATAGGTTGATACCTGAGAGCAGATCAAAAATCTATTTTTTGGCCATATATCTAAAAGGTCATTAAAGGTCAAGTATTTGTAATTTGTAGTGGTAGGCCTCTTTTGCAGGGGGCCGCCTGGAGAAGTACCACACCTTTGCCAGTTATTCATCCGTAATGTGCAAACATTAGGTACTGTGTTCCGGTCTGAAGGGCAATGTTACCAGCGAAATTACTGGGCAAGATGAATTTCAACAACTCATATTTCATGGTATCAGGCGCAATGCAGTGCCGCGCAGAATTTTGAATTTTAAAACACTGGGTGGCACTGTGTCTGATATGGGCAATCATGATGCTTATCATCAGGCACCTGATTTGCTCGTCTTATCACTCACTATCATAAAAAAAGTTCAGTTCTGGACAAGGCTTGCACAAGACAGAGACAGGGTCAAGTGGCATGATATAAAGAAAGCCTGTGCCCAGCAGTGGGATGTAGTGGGCTGCGGATGATGATGATGATGATGAAGTTCTAAGAGGGTATTTGATTAATCATTTAAATTATAAATTATACCTGTATGAAAATTAGGTAGTCAATTCACATAATTGTGAAGCCCCGCAAGTTCATATTGCGATGGAACCTTGTCACAATAACAGCTGCGTGACGTCATCCGTCGCAAAAAAGTACAGATAGCAAAAAAATGTAATAAAAAGTAAATTAGCTAAGGTTATGGGATATTTGTATTTAAACCAGTTTGATATGTAAAAAATGTTTATTTAAAATCTTAGCCTATTTCTTCAATCCCACTCATATTGTCACAGTATTTTTTGCAACGCCTGTGGCACAAGCCACACGTTCCGTGACTTTGGTAGAATTTTGCAAAATATTCAAAATGTCTATTACTAGTTGCTTCGACATTATAATGTCCTCAGTAGTGTTCGAAGCACTTTTTAAGGCTCAGTTTATATTTTGGATAACTAACTTAGTCTTCTTTCTATTTTAAAAAATAATTGTCCACTTTAATTATCATTTCACGAGCACGACTGCTAATTAATTTCTTACTCATTTTAACGGGTAACAGGTAACAAAACTAAACAACAAAACTCAAAAATAACAATAAAACAGGATACCAAAAACAAAAAGCTAACAAGTACTCGATGCGCGTAAGCACGTAAGCGCGGGCTGACCTTGCGAACAGGTAACAAAACTAAACAACAAAACTCAAAAATAACAATAAAACAGGATACCAAAAACAAAAAGCTAACAAGTACTCGATGCGCGTAAGCACGTAAGCGCGGGCTGACCTTGCGAACGGTACTGACGGCGACGGTGCGACGTCGACTACGTCACCAAGATGGCCGCCAATCGCAATATCAACTTGCGGGCGGTGTTATTACGTATAGAATGGACACTGTCATCCGCCCACCAATCGGGCCTTCCTCACCCCGCGAGCGAGATTGTGCTCTTCAAGAACCCCGCTTCTATGGGAAATCACCTCACGCACACTCTTGCACGTGTACAAAACTCCATGTGTGCAGTGTCTGTGTAGTAGGTAGTTATAGCGCGGCTTTTGTATGGGATTTGGTCGTGGTATGGGTGAGCTGCCGCCTAAGACATAGCTACAAGCACTCGATCACGTGAGCTTTTTAGCTGAATAACTGCATCAAAATTGATAATTCCATAGTAGCTACGACAGACACACAGATGCACAGACACGTCAAACTTATAACACCTCTTCTCATTTCGGTCAGGGGGTAATACAAAGAAAACAAAATGGGTGCACTGTTGGTTGTGGGTTTTATTTCAGTAGTGTGCCCCGCGGATTCACCCGCGTAGTCATCGTTCCCGTGGGAATATCGAGATAAAAACCCTATGTGTTATTCCAGGGTCTAAACTATCCGCTAGGATAGTTTAGTATAGGATAGCTAGGCATTTTGTACGTAGGTACAAAAGCGCTAGGCCGTATAGGAAACCATCTGTTGAAAAAATTAAGCCCTACAAGTTTCTTGTGCGTTCTTCTTGTAGAGGTATCTCTCCGAACGCACGGTAGACTCAGTACTGTTTATCTTCATTGACGTACAAAAGTGTCAGATTATGACCTATTTGAATAAAGCTGTTTTGAGTTTGAGTTTAAACTATCTACGTACCTACCGAATTACAGCCCAATCGGTTCAGTAGTTTTGCCGTGAAAGGGTAACAAACATTCATCCATCCTCACAAACTATCTTTTTCTTTCTTTAGGAGTAGGATTGTAATAGTAGGAAGGATAAAATATGTAGGATAGGATTAAATAGGATATGTTGTAGAAAACGAAGAATACAAAGAACCCTGCAAAGTATCATTGGTGCCTCATCGCTTCCCTCCTTAATAGTGTTAGGCTAAGCGCGCACTACGATTAAAAATCTGCGAATTTTATTCGCAAATCCAAATCTGTGAGCAAATCTGTGAGCAATGCCAATATACGAGAGTGCGCCCATAGCTAAGGCCGCACTACGCAGTTTTTTTTTATAGAAAATTAATCGTCTGAAAAAACCGATGGTGCGGTCGCTTGTATGGGCTTTGAATAATAAATGTATGCGGCTAAAAACCGCGCTCGGTTATCTGTAGTGCGGCCTCGGACTAAGTTTTCATTGTTCACGTTGGCTTGTTCATAGTACCTACGTAGGTACCTACTATATAGGTAGTATGTAGGGTAGATACTACATAGTCCTATGCACTATGTAGTATCTACCCTACATACTTAAGTACTGTCTACAGGACGAGCCGGGCACGGCCGGGACGAGGGCGGGCAACAGAGTCCTCTGTAAAAAAACTATCGAACTGCGCTCGACAACCCGCCTGCCTAGCGTGTCGAGTATTGGCAAAACCCCCCTTTATGGGGGAAGCCTATGTTCAGTAGTGGATTACCAATGGCTGAGATGATGAGAGATGATGACAGGACGAGCCCTTTAGGTGCCCTGATTCAGTGTAAAGTGTATGTAAATAGTGGCTTTTAAGTACTTGCTTTATGATACGTAGGTGCCTACTTTATGAGTAAGCAGTATCGGATTTTACTTTAATTTTTATTTTTTATTAGCATATGTATCACATGGGCGGCGTATTTTTTTATTTCAAAGATAAAAAGAACATTAAAATAGCTGTCAGAAATGTATGACTCTAACTTTCAGCACTCAGCAAGCTGTCAATGTCAAAAGAGGGCAGGGACGAAAAGTAAACAAAGATGTGCGATTTCAAAAATAATTAAATTATCCAATAATAAATACCGCAATCATGTCTAAAATACGCCAAATAATAAAAACTTCGTATTGCCGTTATTATAGCGTACAAAATACGAAGAAGAAACTTCCAATATTAACATGTAAACGTCCAGAATTCAACCATTACGAAGGTCAATCCTACAGTAAGTTCGATGGGGTAAAACTTACTTCTCAAGGGTGGTTGAACAGTAAATCGAAGAACGACTACTTTATTATACATGGAGCTGCTAATAAAAAGGAAGAGAAGCCTATTTATCGGAAGAGTTTTGAAGAAATAGGGGTGTGTTCAGATTTGATAGAGGTTATGGCCGAACAAGGTATTACTTTGCCTACAGCGATACAAAGTAAGGCTATTCCAGCTATACTACAGGGGAATAATACTGTGATAACAGCGGAGACAGGTTGTGGAAAGACATTGGGGTATTTATTGCCAGTTTTTCAACATATTATGCAATGGAAGCCGAGTATTAAAGAGGAGTTCAATAGTCCACTTGCTGTGGTAATCACTCCAAGCAGAGAACTGGGTATGTATAGTATATTTTATGTATCACAGACCGTATTCATTAATTATTAATTTATCAAAAGTACCTTCAGAAAGCCTGCCAAGTGTGGTGGTTACATAAAATCAAATTCAAATTCAAAAATTTATTGGAACATGAACAACATGGATTTAAAACAGTATGAACAATGATGCCTGTGAAAGTTTGGAGAAACTGTGTTGCAGACAACCCTCCTTCCCCTTCGCCACCCTTCCCCCCTTCCCCTTTATAAATAGTTAATGGCTTTCTATAGCCTAATAGACATAGACCTATGTTCAGCAGTGGACGTCTTTTGGCTGATGATGATGATGATCACCAGATTTTTTGTTTAATTTTCCAAATTTTCTAATTTCATGTATAATCTACCGGGCACAGTTCTAGACTCCAGGCTGCCATTGACACATTACAAGCACAATGAAAGTAATATAATTTTTTTTCAGCGACACAAATAGGAGACGTAGCACAAAACATAGCAGAGTGCCTAAACTTGAATGTGTCAACCCTAATCGGAGGCCGTACCAAACGTACAATGCTTAACCCTCCCATAGAACAATGTGATGTTCTCATCACTACATTGGGAGCTTACAGTAAACTTGTAACAACTGGTATTTATAAGATCCATAATGTACACCATGTGGTTTTGGACGAGGCTGATACTTTACTGGATGACAGCTTTATGGAGAAGCTGTCGCATTTGTTGAAAAAGTTTGCGGTTAGTATTTTGTTATAATATAAAATCATGCCTTTTACCTGAACAGTACACCTCTGCATACCCCATGCAGTGTACTGTTGGGAAATATGCCCGGCTTCAAACCAAGAGTCCCTGGATCTTATCTCGCGAAGTGGACTTTTCATCTGGGCATCACCTTGTTTCATTTCAGATAGCATTTTAACATAACGACCTAACCTAATTTTAACCTAATGACTGCCTTCTACATAATATCTTATAGGTAACAGCTGTACTTATATAAGGTACTGTGCTAAGTAAGGAATTTCTCACCAGGTGGATTTACCCGCCCTTTGCATTCAGGCCATCATCATCCAGCTGTTGGAAGTCCACTGCTGAACATAGGCCTCCCCCATAAGGGGGGTTAATGTCAATACTTGCCATGCTTGGCAGGCGGGTTGGCGAGCGCAGTTTGATGGTTTTACACAGAGGATGCTGCTGCTCGTCCTCTGGATCTCATAACCCTTAGCTGGCTCTTACGGCAACCCTGGTAGAGAGGGTAGAGGGGAGGGAGGGAGGGAGGGGATTCAGGCCATCAAAGTATTGTAACTGAATATGGGTGTCAGTGTGAAAATGTTTCCAGATCCATTATAAAGTGGAGATCCAGACGCCTCCTGTCGGATGTCAGTTGACACTAGCAAGTGCGACGATGCCCCATGAGCTCCCGGACTCTGTGTCCTCCTTCGTCAGTCCTGAGTCTTTGAAGACTGTCTCTACTTCGAAAATACATCGGGTACTACCGCATGTGCCTCAGAAGTAAGCATCTTATACATTCTCAAAGACAACTCAACCTAAATGACTTTTCTTTCATTAATTTTACTATGATGCAAGTACCAGCTTGACCCGCTAGATGCTTTACAGTGTAGAGCTGTCATTATTAGTACCTCAAACTAATACTTAAGTAGGTGCACCGTCAAACTGAATATAATGCCAAAGATAGATATATAAAAATAAAAGAAAACTGAAAAATTTCATCATTTTTGCTATTTTTTGTTTTGGAAGTTGTTAAGTTTGATGAGTAGATACACCTACAGTGTTATTAAATTTTTTTGTAACACCTATAAAATAAAACAACAAATTGTCAACAGGTTCATCCGTCTCGGCAAGGCCCAGAAACCAATGGAACTATTAAAGCTTGTCATATCAGATGTGAATCGCAAACGGCCCGTCATGATATTCTCAAACAAGACTTCCACCAGCGACTTTGTATCGATGTTCTTGAATGAGAATAATATCGAGTGCATTAATATTAATGGACAGATGAATGTTGGTTTGAAAATGGGCAAGTTTGACAAGTTTAAAAGTGGAGCTGTCAATGTGTTGTCTTGTACGGATATTGCTTCGAGGGGATTGGATACAACTAATGTAAGGAATAAGTTCATTTTTATGCAACTACTAGCGTTTCACATTACATAATTTTGCCTTTTTACCTATGGGTAGGCAGAGGTGTAAATCCAGGACTTGGTCATATAGTAGGTACACCCACTCTTCGCCAGTTGTGTTTTTTAAGTTCCTTGTAATAGGGGCGAGCTTATTGCCATTAAGATTGTACATGGCCTTCTAGGAATTTGACACAATCCTATAAAAAATTTACCAAATCGATGATTTGTATTCCTCTGCTTCCTCCAAATATAATAAACCCATTTTATAAATATATATCCTGATATGTTTATAGTGAAGTAACCTGTCCCTGTCATTTTATTTTTTCTTATAAACCCTTGGTTTTTTCATAGTGAACTTCCAAAAATCCCAGTTTTACTCGCGTGATTGGACGTTCACTACAAAAAAATGTAGCATTTATAAACTAAAATAAAATGATATGGACATACTTTACTTCAACTTTAAAATATCAGGATATAAATATATCAAATAGGTTTGCTGTATTCGGAGAAAACAGGGGAATACAAAACATCGATTTAGTAAATTTTCCATAGGATTGTGTCAAACTGCTAAGAGATCCTCTTTCCTGTTAACCAATTGGGTTGTTTGGTATGTAGATGCTATGATCTTAAACTACTTAACACATACGTCACAGTTACACTTAATATTATAAAAGTGAATGTATGTATTGATGGATGTTTGTTACTCTTTCACGCCAAAACTACTGAACCGATTGAGCTGAAATTCGGTATCTATGTAGACTGTAGATAGTTTAGACTGGAATAACACATAGGGTACTTTTTATCTCGATATTTCCACGAGAACAATGACTGCCGTGGGGCTCAGCTAGTGAAAAATAAATTTAACAAACAACATAACATACAATCACACCTTTTCCCCGAAGGGGTAGGCAGAGGTGTACCCAGGACTCAGTCCCATTGTAGATACATCCACATTTCGCCAGTATGTCATTGTAGTATTGGTCAGTATGAATAGGATAATTACCCAAGATAATAATAATAATAAAATGATTCAAATTACAATTTCAGACTCAACACGTGATAAACTACGATTTCCCTCTATACACAGCAGATTACATCCACCGATGCGGTAGGACGGGTCGCATCGGCTCCCCGGAACACTGTAATGTGACCAACTTCGTCTCATGGCCCAGAGAAATAGCCATGGTACAAAAAATAGAAACATCTGTCCGTCTCCACAATGAACTGCCCAGCGTTAATGCTAATATTAAGAGAATTATCGAGGAGAGAATTGCTAATATACAAATTAGGAATAGTGGTTGAGAGAAGCTTTGCTTAATAAAGTTGTTATAATTGTATTGGTTTTTTTCATCCCTTGCTAATTTCCATCCATTTACCCATTGATTTAAAGAAAAGCGGAGATAGGGTACGTTTTCTTCTCAGCGCTTACTCAACAACTGGCATGTGCAATTTGAAACAACAAAGACGTACCTAAGACCGAAGTACGAGCGAGACAACAAGTAACTTTACTGACGTACGTGGACCTAATGGGACATAATTTGAGTTTTCCATTTTCAAGAAGCCAGTACCTAATCTCCCCTTTTCTTTAAATCAATGTCTATACCTAGTTATATATTTTGATCTAGCAACTGACCAAAAATAAATTTATTGACCATATTTCGGTAGATTAAGTTCTAAGAGGGTATTATTTGATTAAGAATTTGAATTATAAATTACCTGATATGGCAATTTATGTAAGTACCTAAGTTTAGGAAATATTATGAACGAAAAATTGATTTACGTTAAGCTGACATAACAACATGTTATGTCACGTACTTCTCAAGCTGTATTTCAAAAGGTACCTATTATAGTACCTACACAATTTTCCATAAGACAACATCAATTTGGTCACGAAAAGTACGCCGTGTAATTCAATATAACAGGAAAGGAGACCTCTTAGCAGTTTGACACAATCCTATGGAAAATTTACTAAATCGATTTTTTTTCTATTCCCCTGTTTCCTCCGAATACAGTAAACATATATAATATATTTATATCCTGATATGATAAGTATAAAATAAGCTATTTCCCTATAATTTTTTTTAAACTAACTATATTTTTTGTAGTAAACGTCCAATCACGCGAGTAAAACTGCGATTTTTGGAAGTTCACTATGAAAAAACCAAGCGTTTATAAGAAAAATTAAAATGACAGGGACATAGGTTACTTCACTATAAAAATATCAGGATATAAATTTATAGAACGGGTTAATAACATTCGCAGGAGACACGGGAATACAAAATATCGATTCGGTAATTTTTTTATAGGATTGTGACAAATTTCTCACTCGAAGGATAGTACACTCATTAAAATGTATTAATGTAAATAAAAAAAATAACGGAAGATAAAAGATTTATATTTTGATACGTTCACATTGTAATAAGTAAATAGACATTATTTTTACATGTAAGTTTTTGAATATAATCCTGAACACTGAGATCATATTTTTTAGTAAGTAGGTACCTATATATATATAATTTTCTACATTAAAACCATTGATATAAAGAAAAGGGGAGATGTTGTATTGACTTCTCGAAAATGGACTTATGTCAGTAAAGTAAGGTCGTACGAGCGATTAATATTGTCTCGGTCGCACTTCGGTCTTAGGTAGGTACGTCTTTCTATCTTTGTTGTTCATTATAAGTCACTGTGTTTGCACAGTTTGCTTGTTTGAAGTTTGCTTCACACTGAGCAAACTGCACGTGCCAGTTGTTGAGTAAGTGCTGGGAGAACGAACCCTATCTCCCCTTTTCTTTAAATCAATGATTAAAACTTTAACATTAAAGAAAATTAATTACACTTTTGCACACAATACATTGTTTTCTAAAAATAAATTACCTACTTATGTATGTAAATACGTATAATAATATGCAATAAGTAAATATAGTATACTTACTTATAATATATATATCTATGTTAGGATCACTATATTATTATTGCTTATTTTTCTTTTAAATTTTACAATATTCTAAAACATTATTGAATAGGTATACCTACTAAGAATTGATCGTAAATAACTAAGTACAGGTCTATTAACTAAAACTGGTGCGTCCAACACTTTCAGCATAGTGTATGTGGATAATTGCACGGCATGACGTCGCATCGAGAATAGTCTTTCTATAGGTCATCAACTGTATTTTCTAGGGCGATATCGGTCGAACACGTACGCTCGAATCAAATAAAGTAAAAAAAGCGCTAAAAGTTTCTTGTTCGTTCTCGTTTGTCATTCTTCTTGTAGAGGTGTCTTTCCGAACGTACGGTAGGTACATTAATTAGAAAGATTCATTGACTTGCAAAAGTGTCTTCAGGATGAAATGACATAGAAAACAACATATTTGAGACGTATATGCATTGTTAGTTTTTTTAATAATAATTTAAATTGTATTACTGTTACAACTGTGAACGTGCTTGCTTTTGTTAACGGACCTGTACAGGCGTACTAACTTATAAAATATATCTAGTACCAAAATAAGTACCTATAATTTGAAAATACGAACAACAGGTACAATAATTTTCTAGACACAAAACTATACATCTAAGTTTGGTGTTTTATTCCTTTTGTTTGATATAAACATGAGTTAAAATATTTACTTCAAAATAATATCTACCATAAGAGTAACGAGTCTATTAATATCAATTCCTATAATTTTAGACTAGAAGGTATTTGGTATATTACCTATTTAGTGCTTAAAATTAGGTATATACCTAACTACACATACAATATTTTGGACACGAAGGAACCAACAGTCACTTACAGATAAATAAGTGTTCCGGTCTGAAGGGCAATGTTACCAGCGAAATTACCGGGCATGACGAGTTTCAACAACTAATATCTCAGGATGACAGGCGCAGTGCAGTGCCGCGCAGAATTTAGAATACTAAAACACTGGGTGGCACTGTGTCTGATATGGGCAATCATGATGCTTACCATCAGGCACCTGATTTGTTCATCATCCAACCGTTAGAAGTCCACTGCTGAACATAAGCCTCCCCCATAAGGGGGGTTGTTGCCAATACTCGCCACGCTTGGCAGGCGGGTTGGCGAGCGCAGTTTGATGGATTTACGCAGAGGACGCTGCTGCCCGTCCTCTGGATCCTATAGCCCTTAGCCGGCTCTTACGGCAACCACGGGGAGAGAGGGTGAGGTACTATTCTAAAGCCGGTAACCCCACGGCAACGGCACGGCTGATTTGTTCGTCTCGTCTTAATTATCATAAAGAAAATGTAGGTTACATAATTTATACAGGATTCTAAACAGAAAAAATTGTACAGTAGGGGCCTACTTAACATAACAACATAACATACATTCACGCCTTTTTCCCGAAGGGGTAGGCAGAGGTGTACCCAGGACTCAGTCCCATAGTAGATACACCCAATAGGTACTTAATAAAAGTTTACCTTTTCATTGCAGTGAGATGTTATTAGGTACTTAGAGTTGGCACCCAATACAACTTTTTTCATCAAGTCCGGTGACGTTCTATTTGAAACCCTTCTTCGTGAGATTAAATTAATTAGTAATAATAAAGTTACCAAAATTTAGGTAAGCGATTAAAAATTTCATAGGTCGCAAAATGCCAAATCTGTAGCATAACCTCATTGATTTTTTTAACAGGAAAGAGGACCTCTTAGCAGTTTGATACAATCCTATGGAAAATTTACATCGATGTTTTGTGTTTCCTCCGAATACAGTAAACCTATTTGATATATTTATATCCTGATATTTAAAATTGAAGTAAAGAATGTCCCTATCATTTTATTTTTGTTTATAAACTTTTTTTTTGTAGTGAACGTCCAATCACGCGAGTAAAACTGGGATTTTTGGAAGTTCACTATGAAAAGACCTTATAAGAAAAATTAAAATTTCAGGGACATAGGTTACTTCACTATAAAAATATCAGGGTATAATTTAATAGAATGGGTTAATAATATTCGGAGGAAACAGGGGAATACAAAATATCGATTTGGTAAA
This sequence comes from Hemistola chrysoprasaria, assembly GCA_947063395.1. NCBI lineage: Eukaryota > Metazoa > Arthropoda > Insecta > Lepidoptera > Geometridae > Hemistola > Hemistola chrysoprasaria. Next base: position 15,149,129 of record OX346716.1, on the reverse strand, counting down.
TTTTTCATAGGATTGTGTCAAATTCCTAGAAGGCCGCGTACGCTCTTAAAGTCATAGGATTTTATTACTGACTGTACCTACCCGTAAAAAGATGAAATAAAGGTAATATATTTTACATTTTTATAGTCTAAGCGGTCTATTCGCTTGAATATAAAACACACGTCCCTTTAGGCGTTAGGTTATGGGATGGGATAGAAAAATTTCGCCGATGAGTAGTACCTCCACGGTAGGTCAACTGGTAGAGTGACACCACGCGGAATGGTGCGGAGGGTGCGTGGTTCAAATCCCGCCCGTGGGTGAAACATTTTCTTCCCATTTCATATTGTAAATGTAGGTACTTTACGAATTTTAACTTGAGCACACAAAAGTACCTATTATTATAGGATGTATGTAGTAGTTCCCAATAATATCAATTTTAGTACAGTACGTTGGCACTGCCTTTGGCACAAATAAACCTTATTTTTATACATATAAGATTCAGTTTCTCGATGAAGGTCCAGGTCTGGCATCTTCAGTAGACTTCCATCTGCTCTCCAACACAGTCTTACTTTTAGGCTCCTGATTGCTTACATTCTGATGGCTGTACCTTCTTTGCTCGTCGAAAACTTTGCTAGATATACTGAAGACGCTGTCTGCACTGGTCTTCCTTCTGTCCAAGGTCGTCAAGCTGGAGCCCGTTGGAGAAATTCTATGGGGAAATCTTGGAGAACCTCTTATCTTCTCCATAGAGCTTTGGTTCGGTTCTTTTGTTGGTAGAACGAAATTGACTCTTGTTTCTGGTTCAGCTATGTACTTCTGAGCCCCTGAAGAGATGCTTCTCTCTGAGTAATTGGAGCAAGAAGGTTCATCGTCTGTTACTCTGATGATGGGGCCGCTTTTCGCATAAGATTCCCTTCGTAGCTTTAACTCCGGATGGGGAACGTGAAGGGTGTTGCACGATAACACCATGCTGTGTTTTCTATGACCTGGAACGGGTGTGTAATGTTTAATATAAATATTTTTGACATAACAATCATTTTAAAATAATTTTGCTTAATATCACTTTATTAGACCTAGTAACGCTTGGTATTATTTCAAAGTACATTATTTTACGAGTACATAAGATTTATTTGACGTAAAATTGTGATGTACAACTTATTTGATATAAAATTATTTAGGTACAATTTGAATTTTCATACTAAAATTAAAATTTCTGACTTAAATATCTAACATAATACAATAACCAACATTGCGCCAGAACCGATTTGTTCTAATTTCGGCAAAATTATACCAAACATGTTTATAATATATCAAATAAAAACACATACATAGAATGTATGTGTTTTTTATCATGAATGGTATGTATTACATTGATTCCCCGAAGATTAGGCAGAGGGATATGGGTGCAAATATGATTAGTATACCTATATTACTATAGGGATAGTAATATACCTACGTATGCTCATAATAGTGGACCCCCACATTTTGCCAGTTATGTTTTGGTCCCGTGTAATAGGAGGCAAGTCTATTCGTTTCAACCAGTCACAAATCTAGACTTCAGGCTGGTATTGAGAAATTCCTAATAGAAACATGCAATAACACTTTGCTCGGCTTGTATAATATGCTTGTAATAAAATTATATCAAATTGTCGTTATATCAATTATTTTTATACCAAATGATGCGGACCCACCTGGCACCAGTCCCGCGATCATTCCCACGTGCATCTTCAGAGCGGCCGCTATGCTCTGCCCTGTGGGGTCGGCTATAGACATGGTGGAGGCTTTGCGACTGCTCGGTCTACTCCCGAAGAAACTTTTCAGTCTGTTGAGTAGACCTGGCTGTTCTTCTCGCTTGTTCAGGTAGAAGCTGTATAAATCTATTGCGGGTTGAGATTTCCTGTAAAAACAACATCATCATAATCATCAGGCCCATATTATTATCACACTCCTGGGCATAGGCTTTCTTCCTCTTGTGCCATTTCTCTCTGTATTCGCCTCCAGGTTTTTCCCTTTAAGGAGAAGAGGAATTTCCAATACTCGCCACGCTTGGTAGGCAGGTTGGTAAATTATATATATCTGAATGGATTGTCGATAAGGTGACTGTAGGGTGTCATTATAGTTCTGGAAAAATCAACTTTGGTCGTGTAGCGTAATTGATCTTTCGAGCCTCATACCTATGGTTGAGTTTAGGTTGCGAGCTGAAGCTGACAGAGTTCCGTCCGCGGAAGGCCTCAGCGGACGGCCAGCTGGCGCGCGGGATCACCGGCGGCAGCACCGACAGCAGCAGCATGGGGAGCCCTCCGCCTACACTGTGGCTCCTCTGCGAGCTGGCTCCACCTTCCTCTTCCACTGTGTTCAACTCCGTCTGAAAACGAACATCACGTCCTTGTTTCGAAGGGTTAGGTAGAGGTGTACCCAGTCTAATAGAAGCTACACACGCATTTCGCCAATTATTTAGTAATTCCCATGCAATAGGGATCGAGCCTAATAAACCCTGATATCATGCTCTACTGAGCATCTTCTACTACTGCAATGTATGCAACTCTTAGTTAAAGACGCAAAGATAACTTACAATTTTACTTAAAATTTATATAAGGGTCAGAAAATAATTATCGTGCCATTTCTACAGGGTCACTGGTTATCAGTTTCAGTATCCTCTTAAAAGGTTATTTTGTATTTATTTATTTGGAACTTTTACAATGTAAAAACACTGCAAGCGTGAAAACAAATCAGCTGTTTCTTAGAAAAGGTTAGTGACCTATAACAAAATGTAAGAAACAGCTGATCATGTTTCACGATTTCAAGAGGATGCTAAATGCTGATTACTATATGTTCTTATTAACTTACTCGTCTCTGCAAAGAAATAGATCCTTCAGATCCAGTCGAAGTATCTAAGGGTTCCAATAGCAGTTTCTCCAACCTTCCTATTTCCTTGTCCAACGCTGCCACTTCTCTTTTGTAAACCTTGTTCTGGATCTCTATCCTGAAGTGGAGTTCTTGAGTCTCATCTGTCACGAACCTTCTTGTCTTACACTCTAGTCGTAAACCTAGGCTTTGTATTACTGGGTCTTCTTCGGCTGAAAGAAGATAATAAGAGTTTTAGGGTTCTTTTCCACACGTGCTGTGGTAAACTGTGTTGCTAACATAGGATGTGTACAATAAATGTTCGAGACTGTTTCTCCCCACTTGTTTTTATCCTGGCTCACGACTTTCGCTTATTTCGCTTTCATTATATACTCCATAAATGCTCCTCGGTTGTGATCGGTTCGAAAAAGAATGGAAAGATTTTTTTATGATACAAGACCAGCAAATCAGGTGCCTGATGGTAAGCATTATGATGTAGGGAATGATTACATGGTTCGGACTTGTGGAGAAGATTGATGAACCGAAATTGTGAATAATCAAGTCGGTAAGGGTCGTTTCTCGACCAAATTCAAGTTGATGGATCGTGAAAAGCTCAGGTCAACAGCGACACACCTAACGACCACGGTATGACGAATGAGTTGAAAGTAGAAGAAGCGGCAGTCGTGAGTCAGGATCGTAGCAATTGGAGATAACTTCAAAGTCTTCGTCTACCACAACAGAAACAAGATGTAAGTACGACTATGAAAATATTATACTTACCATTGCTCCGTATAGCAATAATCTTAGGAAGGAACAGCAAACAAAGGGTGGAAGTAGTTGTGATGAGGATCAGACTCGTTATGGTGATGTAGGCTAGTGTTGCTCTCTCCGAGATTATAGTTCCAATCACCACCACACTAGCGCTAGTGATGACCACTGAGTACACACTGATAAATGAAAAAATATGTTATTAGTATAAATACTTTATTCATTTGGACTGGTTCAGTAATCAGTAATCAGTCCTGTGACTAGACTCTGGAACTATGCTCAGATTCAATGGTGTGGTTCAAGTTAAATGAGTGTCGATAGGGTTTTGGTGGAATAGTTAAAGGAATCGCAGAAAAACGCTAGCAAGAGATCACACAGCACTCCATCTAAAATCTAAATACTTCATCGACACCCTATTATGAACCTTCAATAATTGAACACCATTGAACTTAGTTAAGTTTACAGAAAGAATACCGTGGTTCAGTTCAGGATTCAGTACGACCCCGCTAAAGACAACCGTTAGTAGCTGGATTAGTAGAGCTGAGGACAGGCCTCAGTGGGTCAAATTAGGAGAAGCCTGAGCCCAGTAGACTAACATTGGATGATGATGATGTACAGGACTGACCGGTTCACGTTACATTTAGGTATTATTAGATATATTTCGATGTCTCTGTAGGTCACAATTAAAGCTGAAAACTTGGAATGAGTTGAAGAATGGGAATCGAAACAACATTTTACAGAGGCGAGGAGGTAATAAGGGCGTTACTACAGCAACCGGTCCACCGTTGATCCTACTAATATTATAAATACGAAAGTTTGTGAGGATGGATGGATGGATGTTTGTTACTCTTTCACGCCAAAACTACTGATGACTACGATTGGGCTGAAATTATTGGGGCAAGTGCTCCGAGAAAGTGTTAAAGGGAGACTAACTGCTCACTGCAGCCAGTAAGAATACTTATATTATGTAATTCAAGCAAGCAGATCTCTTCAGAGCCGAAGTATAAAACAGACGACTGGTGTGGTAACACACTTTTACATCATATTTTTACTGAAGATTTTTGGGGATCGTGAAGGCGCTCGTAAGAGAGCAAAGATTACTCCAATTTCTCCATTTCAAACCCACCTAATGCCGATATATTTGGAGTCATTGAGAGCAGATATCTTGACATGCCTGGTCTCCCACGCCATGTACACCCCCACCAGCAGCAGCAGGCCCTTGTACACGTAGAGGACACACAACCAACCCGTCGTGTTTTGAGACTTGCACACTTCTATCTGGAAATTAATTGTGGAATGTGTATTCTGGTTCTACATCTGTGTCATTCCGCGATAAATTTTACTAGGTACGAAAACCTTTTTTGACTGTCTCGGTAGAGTAGTGGACGGCAGTTCTACTGCCGATCACGTGGTCCCCCTTGTCTAGTGGTTCAAGGGATACGAGCAACTTGCACTGGTCTGATCAATTCCAAATGTTGTATTTTGACGTGACAACGTCTTATAATTCGATAGAGCCGGCTGCACGCACGAAAAAACATGACTCATGCGGCGTTACCTCGCTCTGAGGCGCTCGCTGTAAGGCTTGAAGTGCAAGCGAGAGCGCGGAACGAGCGACATCCGTCTCTCTCCTACTTGAGTGAGCGATGCGTCTGCGTGGACAGCTGCTATACTATTGTACATTTACATGTTTTGATCGAGTATCAAGTGCAGTGAAAAGTGAAACAAATGAAATTAAAATTTTCTTTTGAAAAATGCTACCATTCCATCAGTATTTTCTTAAGACGTTGTCACGTTCAACTGTCGTCAGTAAACTGACTTTACAGACAACCAATTTTTTTTTAGTGAGTGACAAGTCGAGCAAATCAGGTACCTGATGGTAAGCATCATGATTGCCCATATCAGACACAGTGCCACCCAGTGTTTTAAAAATCCACATTCTGTGTGGCACTGCACTGCGCCTGTCACCCTGAGATATTAGTTGTTGAAACTTGTCATACCCAGTAATTACGCTGGTAACATTGCCCTTCAGACCGTAACACTATAATGTTTGCACATTACTGCTTGGCGGATGAATTACTGGCAAAGGTGTGGTACTTCCCCAGGCAGCCCCCTGTAAAAGAGGCCTACCTCTTACAATGAAAGTTTATCGCTTTCTATGGGGGGGGGGGGGGCGGTGTCCAGCAGTGGACGTCTTCCGGCTGATGATGTGACTGTAATGATACCTGCGGTTGATAAATAATACTCCGATCCGTAGCGCTGATCTCAATAGTCAAGTTCTTAAGGTGTCGTTCCATGGGGTCCATCATGGCCCAGAGCGTGACGATGAAGCCGTCGATGACGAGCAGCGCGCAGACCAACGCGATCAGAGGAGTGTCTTGAAGGAGCTTGGTCTTGCAGACACCACTGCGGTTGCTGGGGAATAAAGGGTTGAAAGTTAGCACCAAGTTAACAAATTGCGTAGGAGGTACTTTTGACGTGAATTTTTTTATGATAGTGAGTAACAAGACGAGCAAATCAGGTGCCTGATGGTAAGCATCATGATTGCCCATATCAGACACAGTTCACCCAGTGTGAATAGATAATGGCCTAAATATTATCTACAGTTAGCCCTCTCTTTTGATGACTTTTTCTTCGACTTTTGATAAAATATAAAGTACTAGTTGTGCCCCGCGGTTACACCCGATCCCTAGCAGTCGGCTATCATCTTTGTCAAAAGTAAGTTTGAAAATTTGGTTCTACATACATACATACAGTCACGCTTAGTTCCCGTTGGGGTAGGCAGAGACTATTTCTTATCACTTGCTACGATCCTGAATCCTGACATTCCCCTTTCATCACATTCTTCATGCTTGCTCGTCGGTTGTTGTTACTTTTGACCTGGCCTTTCCTTAAGATAACATCAACTTGTTCATAAAGTAAATTTGGTTATACTCGTAACTTGTAAATAAACTAACTAACTAAACTAACTTGTACCTTGGTACTTGGTGTACCTACTATGGGACTGAGTCCTGGGTACACCTCTGCCTACCCCTTCGGGAAAATGGCGTGAATGTATGTTTTTTTTTGTAAATATATTTAACTTAAAGGTACTCGTAACGTTTGGTTCGTGTATTTTAGTAAATCAAACCGCAAACTCAGGTTGGAATTCATGACAAACAGTAAGTTTATCAAAATAAATGATTGATAAGGCTCACCTTATGAATATTCTGTGAACTCGATAAGTTTTGGCGAACATCGAGCCAAAGGCTAAAGAGAATCCAGCCGACAGGATGTATACTCTACCCTGAAACAAATATATCACTGAAATAGGCAGCCATCATCCATATCATCCAACTAATATAATAATAATATGGGACAACTTCTACACACGGTCATCTGGTCCCAAACTCCGCTAGAAGCCTGTACTATGGTAACCAGATGACTGATAAACATACTTATATAAGCTTATAACACCCAGACACAGATCAAACAGACATGTTCATGCACATAAATGTTGACCTGACCGGGGATCGAACCCGGGGCCTGCGGTACAGAAAGCAGAGTTACTACCATCTGAGCCAACGAGGCTGTCAATATCATATATGCGATAGTTTGTTGGTAAGTATGTTTTTTGTTACCTCTTCACGCGAAAACTACTGAGCCGATTGGGCTGAATGGCATTTGTATGGTTCATATGGATAGACCTTGGAATACGTAGGGTAGTTTTAAAACCAGAATAACATACACAGAATAAATAATAGTACCAACGTACAGAAACATCAATTAGCCAATATTTTATAAAAAGCGACCCTATGCCCACACTATAAAGCTCAATTTCATTCGTCAGAACTTCTCCAAATCTTTTTATAATAGCCTACAAAGTCTACCAACTGTTCGCTGCGGGGAGAAATGTACTTTGTATACACACGTAGAGAGTTGTAATTGACTCAAGTGCAAACGCTAGGGTTGTATTACTTATGATTTTGGTTTAAACCAGGTAGAATCTAAGCTATCCATCGACGTCGACAAATCGATTTAACGATCGATCGATCGGTCTGGTAATTCTTACGAGAACAATGTCGGATGTTGAGCCCGATTCAAAATCGGATGATCTTCTTCGTTGGACTTTGCGAACGACATTATGTGAACAGCTTCGTAACATAAAAAAAACATTTATTTTGGAGATCATTGCGAATGTATACAAAGGCGAAAGAAACGATGGTGCTCAAACTCAAACTCAAACTCAAACAGATTTATTCAAATAGGTCATAATCTGACACTTTTGCACGTCAATGAAGATAAACAGTACTGAGTGTACCGTGCGTTCGGAAAGATACCTCTACAAGAACAACGCGCAAGAAACTTGTAGGGCTTAATTTTTTCAATGGATAGTTTCACAATATTTGGTTTGGTTGCATTCATTTTCTTTGAACCTGCGGTGCCTGCAGTAGTCGTGAGACTGTGTGGCAAACACCAACGCCTTCTCCAGATATAAGGTCTTCGCACACTATATTAACTCCACGCCACTGCGGCGGCAACTCTACTCACACTTTCGATGAGATTGGGTAGTCAACTAGTTGATCCACCCAATGCTCACTAATGGACAACGCGGTGTCAACGAGTGGGCAATGCGTATTCAACTCGTCTTCTAACCTCAGTTTTCTCTTCTTACCCCAGGGCGGACGGGTGGGAATTTTTTGTTGCATATAGAATTGGTTGGCCGGCTAATGGTTGCCCGTCACGGTTGACCTTAGTGTACGACGCGTAGGCCACACGTCGTACACTATTTTAATATCATTTTTTGAAATTAACATATACATACATACATACATTCACGCCTTTCTTCAAGAAGAATGTTTCTCATTTCATAACATAACATACATTCACGCCTTTTTCCCGAAGGGGTAGGCAGAGGTGTACCCAGGACACAGTTCCATAGTAGATACACCCACGTTTCGCCAGTATGTTATTGGTCTCATGTAATAGGGGGCGATCCTATTGCCATCTACCGGGCACAGTTCCAGACTCCAGGCAGTTATTGAGATAATTCCTAATGGAAAAATCCAATATTTAAAACTTTGCCTGACCTGGGGATCGAACCCAGGACCTCTTGATTGGTAGTCGAGCATGCGCCCTCTACGCCACCGAGTCCACCGAGGCGAGGGAGTTTAAAATTAAACCTAGAAAATATGACATAGGGCTTAAATTTCAATATTTGTCATAGAATCTAGTCGCCGTTGAGTTGTGCGAAGACCTTTAATGAAGCATATTGTATGAAATGTTCAGCCACTGGAGCAGCCGACTTTTTGTCGGGCCCGACATCCAAGAAGTGAGAGCCGGCTCTTACAGTGCACATCGCAGAGAAGGGCACGTACGAAGGCAGCGTGGCGCGGTCCAGCCCGAGCAGCGCCACCGCCGCGTACACCAGCACGCAGCCTATCAGGGTCATGTTGTTCAGGCGAGGGGACGACAGCTTTATGGACCTGCAATTACAATTACGAAGGCACGTTGTTAACGGAAGGGTAACCGCCAACTGCTGCAGTCGACTGCGAGTCGCCGCTGGTCATCGTTGGCAATATGCCGCCGGTGTATCTGCGTTCTGACAAATCATCGGGCTGTTTCCATAAGAAGATGTACCTACATAAACATTTCGCCAGTTATGGGGTAAGCAATTGGACTCAAATCCAGACTCCAGGTTGCTATTCATCATCATCATCTCAGCCATAGGACGTCCGCTGCCGAACATAAGCCTCTCCCCATAGATTTCCATCCAATCCGGTTGTAAACGGCCCGCCTCCAGCGTGTTTCTGCTGTCTTTATCAGATCGTCTGTCCATCTTGTGGGTGGACGTCCTACACTGTGCTTGCCGCTCAGTGGTCTCCATTGCTGCTACTGAGAAATTCCTAATGGAAAAATCCACCGACCCGGCACCACGCATGTATAGATCCTGCCGGATGGCACGGGGAGTGGCGGTGACCGGTTATAAGTTCAAGGAAATGAATATATTTCATCTGTGATGTACGTGGCCGTTGCTGTCACTCTCGTATCGGCATTATTAGACATGTACTGCATAAGTGCCGATCCTTGAACATGGACGCTTGAATCATAGACGTAAAAGGCCAGTGAAAATGAATCGAATAATATCACTGCTCGATCTAGGAGTCATCTAGGAGTTGAACTCAAGACCACGTGGTCATGAGGTCCTGATATTTTAGACCACAGAGACAAGTTCGCCTCTTTCACTTGTTCATTGCAAGCAATGAGTTAGAATATATTATTTTCTCCGTTCTCACGGCCACTATTTACCAATGTATTCAATGATCAATTTAACAATCTTAAAAACTCAAACTCTACAAACTCTATTACAATAGGATAAAGAGTATATACTCTCTTTATTGAGACCACAATTTATATAAAAAAATACAGGTTTAACTTAAATAATAACGTAGTATATCGGTTGACAATGGGCGGCCTTATTGCTTTAAGCGATCTCTTCCAGGCAAGTAGCCTTTGGATGGACATGGGAATTATAGGATCAGTAGGGAGTAATTTTTTTTACGATAGTGAATGACAAGACGAATCACGTGCCTGATGGTAAGCATCATGATCGCTCATATCAGACATTGTGCCACCCAGTGTTTTAAAATTTAAAATTCTGCGCGGCACTGCATTGCGCCTGTCACCCAGTAACTTCGCTGGTAACATTGCCCTTCATACCGGAACACAGTAATGTCTGCACATGACCGCTCGGCGGATGAATAATAGACAAAGGTGCGGTACTTCCCCAGGCGGCCGCTGCAAAGGAGGCCTACCACTAAATGTTTTCCCTAGAAAGCTTAAATGTCGAGTCCTCGGTAAGTCTCACCTTCTCTTACTGTAATGCAAGTTGAAGATCAAGAAGGCCAGCGCCGTGGCGACGCCGGCGGCGGCGAGCGCGGCCACGGCGAGGCGCGCGGGCGGCCACACGGCGTCCACGCGCAGCACCAGCACGCGCCGCGCCGCCGGCACGCCGCCCGCCCAGCGCGCGCGCACGCACGCGCCGCACCACACCGCGCGCCCGCGCACGTACAGCGCCACCGTGCGCGCGCGACCTCCTGCCCACCCCAGGTTATATACCACTCCACTCCACGAAATCGAGGAAATCGCTCCACGAGCGTTTAATAATAATTATATTCATTCATACCATTTCAGTTTTTTCCAATTGTTTATATTCACTCATTTTATATTTAATTTATAACGAGCTATATGGCGAATGCTATGTACGCCTATATATTGTTATACATATAAGAACTTGACTATGTAAAATTAAAATTATATAAAAATGTATATGTATAATGTGGCTGTACTCATTAAATAAATAAATAAATACTATTATTTGTTTAAAAAATAGAAGCCAGTAAATTTTTTCCACTTAGCTCCACGAGAATATTAAGTTTAAATTGTTTATTCTCATAAAGACAGAAACGGTCACTTACATGAGAAATTAATATAAACATTTTGTAAACTAATTTAAGTAAGCGTCACCAGATATAGGTATAATACAAATACGCTCATTCGACAGTCTAGGTACCTATGTTGACGTACCTAATATAATAATGTTTTAGCTAGGGCGATTTATCCACTGGACGCGAAATGAAATCACGTTCAACCGATTTTTGCAAGGGGAGGAGGATATCACCATGAAAGTAATTAGTACTACGTAAAACGTAGTACTTAGTACTTATTCTACTATATGTACGTAGTATTATTATTGTGTGTAAATCCATGGAAGAAATAAGTACTACGTACAACATAGTACTTATTACTTCCTTGAATTTCACACATTGTTAACTTTTACGAAATATACACACACTACCGTGTTATTCATGTCCATGATTACGCGCACACAAAGATTTATCTTTGTGTATATTAGGTATATTGCTGCACTATTCTCGCATGTAGCACTGTCACCGTCAGAACATTTTTATTTTATAGTGGACATAATTTGTATCCAATTATATTATTATTTATATTTTAGAATTCGACATTCCCACGGGAGCGATGTCTATACGGGTGAAAGCGCGGGGCACAGCTAGTTATCTATTTGATATATTTTACATACATACATACATACATTCACGCCTTTTTCCCGAAGGGGTAGGCAGAGGTGTTATTGGTCACCTTTCGCCACATTTCGCCAGTATGTTATTGGTCCCATGTAATAGCGGGCGAGCCTATTGCCATCTACCGGGCACAGTTCCAGACTCCAGGCAGTTATTGAGATAATTCCTAAAGGAAAAATCCAATATTTAACACTATGCCTGACCTGGGGATCGAACCCGGGACCTCTTGATTGGCAGTCGAGCATGCGCCCACTACGCCACCGAGGCAGTCTATTACTATAATGTACTATGTACATTGGTACCTATAGATTTATTAAATCTACAACAATAGATATATTATCTACCTTTGCGTATAAAACCTTATCATAATATGTAAATTACAAATCCATCTCGTTCGTGCAAACTAATTTACGTACCTTGTATTTGGTAGAACGCCGAGGTTCCTATTCTATCAGCTCCGTTGAAGGAAACAGGGCCCTGAAGCAAATTAATATATCAAATGGGTTCCTTAACATAAAGATAATGTTAAGATAAAGCTGTTCTACACAAACTACGGCAATTAATATTATTTATACCTATAGTGAAACAAGGTGAGGATTTTAGTTCACGGTACCAATTAATTAAGAAATATAAGGGAAATAGATCATAAGCATTAAATAAAACCATACCATCACGCCTTTTATTCGAAGGGGTAGGTTGAGGTGTACCCAGGACTCAGTCCCATAGTAGGTACACCCACATTTTGCCAATATGTTATTTATTGGTCTCATACAAAAGCCCATTGCTATATACGAGGTACTAGGCACAGGTCCAAACTCCATGAATTTCTGAAATCCCCACGGGAACAAAGTTAGAGAAGCACAAAACAGCACAAAATGAAAGAAAATCACTAATATTATCACTATAAGCCCAACTTCACAAAGTAATCCACCATTCTGCACGCAGCTTAACAAGGCCCGTTCCCAAGCGTATCACAAAATATTATGCTAACAAGCCACACGTAATCTCTATGAGTAAAATTATACAAATTTATTCACCGACACTCCCAAGAAGCTTAAATTCGCGATCTGGTTGAGAAACTCCTCAGCCATGTCTTTCCTGTCGTAGTCGAAGCTTCCCAGACCGAATCTTATTGCACCTACAAAATTAAGATTTTTTTTCTTATTTCAGACTTTAATTTCAAATAATAACAATAGGGTATAGTTTGTTAAATATATCTTAATACCGGAACGCTGAAAAAATAGTACATTATTGCAAAGGCCGCGAAATAGGCAATTGCAGGTCGGTACGAGTTTGAAGGCCGAACCGTAGGCGAAAACTTCACTAATATGAGACAGGCAATTGCCATTTCCGCCGAGGTATATATTATATAGTGCTTTTATCAAAAGAATGCAGGGAAATAAAACATACTTTCTTTTGACTTCGCTGGAAGCAGGTTTTCCATTGCCAATTTGGCTTTTGATCTTAAATCAGGTGGAGTACAATCAATTTCCATTTCACTCTCTGAACCGTCGGATCTCATTTTAATTATTAAATTTATATAAAACATACTTACTTAAAGTATGTAAATAACAAATCAAGACAGCTTTGCCGCTAATTTTCTATTTATCATCTGTGCCGAAAGACAAACGCATTTATGGCTATAGTATTCTGTGGCTATACAGTAGTAATGGATTAAATAGCAATCGCAATCATTGATAGCATGCGATTGCTTTAATAGCATATAGCAAATTATATGAAGTTGCGACATACAGACACGTGAACGCAATTTGTACTAAGCAAAGAGGTTTGGTATGCCAAGATTGATAAAAGAGATCCAATCAAAGAGTATTTAATAACTCCAGCACGCCGTTTCATACAATATCGTCACCTCCACGGCAAAGTCCCGAATCTGCAGTTTTTGCAAATTTGACATTTATATAAAAATCTACACCTTATGTAGTGCTACTTAATCTGGGAAAATTTCAAACTTCTATCGCTAACGGTTATAGAAATCGAGTAGTTCGAATCTCCATTTTTTGTTGATATTCCTAAAGTAAATTTACGAATGTCATATTCGTGAGTTTACATTGGCGGAATATGTTCTTCAAGGGAGTCAAGTAACCCATAGCAAAGATACGGATCTGGCATATTCGTGAGTTTACATTGGCAGAATATGTTCTTCAAGGGAGTCAAGTAACCCATAGCAAAGATACGGATCTGGCATTTTCGTGAGTTTACATTGGCAGAATATGTTCTTCAAGGGAGTCAAGTAACCCATAGCAAAGATACGAATCTGGCATATTCGTCAGTTTACATTGGCAGAACATGTTCTTCAAGGGAGTCAAGTAACCCATAGCAAAGATACGAATCTGGCATATTCGCAAGTTTATATTAGCAGAATATGTTCTTCAAGGGAGTAATGTAACCCATAGCAAACATACGGATCTGGCATTTGCGTAAATTTACATTGGTAGCTAATTTGTCAAACGGGCTCGTAGTTCATTACAAACTTACGAATCTGGCAATTTGTTTTATAATTAAGATTGAAATTGCAACAATTGTACGAATATGAAACGTTATTCGATAAACAATGGCATAGGATGGTTAAGGCTTTCTTTAAAAATGATATCTTTAGCACCCACAGCTACAAAACGTACAGACATAATTTTATAAAGTCGCGCTAATTTCAAAGTTTATTAAAGTTTTGAATATCTTATCATATAAATAGACAGGGTTTTGCAATTAAAAGATGTTAGTTATTATTTAAAATATTATAAACATAATCGAATAAGCAATTCGAATAACCTATGACTAGCTAATTAATATTAGTACTAATTTGATTGCACAATATAGCTATTTTAAATTTTAAAGGCTATTTTAAACACAGAAATCTATGAATTAACGTCATTTAAAACTTTACATACACTAATATAACTAAATTTTCGTTAAATTGCCTGCAGAAATGGTATAATCCGTGGAAAATTATATTATATGCCTTGAATACACATACGCACATGCTCGGAGCAATGTCTCCTAGCTTAGCTTCATCGGCCGATGCTCCTACACCGGTCCTTTTGTATCTTATGCAAAAGATCCGATGAGCCGCAGGTTTATTTTTTTAAATGACCTATATACAATATAACTCAATAGTATAACTCAAGGGCACCTAGATGGTACGAATCTCGGCTTGGGCTGTCGCTAGGATACGTGGAGTCACACTTGCCTCTGCACCGGGCACCCCAGAAGGGAAGTTTCCTACGACCCTATCAATAGTTTGATCTGTTTGATTATTTGGAGAGAAACTAACTGATCTGAAGGATCTGTGAGATCTTCGATGACTTGTAATTGGTCCAAGATGACGTGGGAGGTCAGAGCGAACCCAACTGAGGCCTAAGTCATGACGGGGCGTATGCAAATTTGGTAAAATGTCACCTTATTTCTAAGGAACATCTTACTGCGCTGGCATAGGAGGGGGGTGAGGCGGCCTAAGAAGGAAGCCGCTCGGTTCCGAACGATCTGGACGTGTTTCGCGCAGGTGAGTCGACGAGCAAGGGTCAGGCGCCAAGACACTTAACGTGGGACGCCCAGGGGTCAGGCTGGTTGTGAAGCTTGAGAGAGAGTGGGTTAGGTTTAGTGGGATGAAAGTATATTGCTGAACTTTTATACGGGTTAAACATGATGGCCCACTTCTTAAACCAATCACCATCAAGCAAAGGGCATTTTGAAGTTGGCCGATCAGATGGGCGTTGTTTTACCCTTTAGTATAGATAGCGGTATCGTCAGCGAAGAGAGCCTATATCTGCAAGTGGGGATCGGGGGATGTTGCTGGTATACAGCGAGTAGAGAAGGGAAGAGAGGGCGGAACCCTGAAGGACTCTTGTTCCTATGGGGTGGGGAGAGCGGTCTCCCTCGACTCGATAGCGAGAATTTCGAGCCTTGATAAAGTTTTGTATAATGGGTACAAGACGGTCCGGCACACTAAACTGGTATAACTGGTATATAAGACCGTTAGTGCCACACCTTATCGAATGCTTTCGCCACGTCCAAGAAGACTGCTATAGATAGTCCCTTGAGGGTAAGGGTGGGTAGTTTCATGTTAAAACCTTCTAGGATGTACTCCGTGATGCGGTGCACTTGTTAAACACCTAAGTTTTTGGCTCGAAAGCCAAACTACTCGTTGCGAAGGAGGTTGAGGGACCTAGTGACTGACCAGAGACGCTTCACGAGGAGGTATTCATAGATCTTCCCCAGAGAGCCGAGGTGACTAATAGGGTGGTAGCTAGAAGGGTCTGATGCCTTTTTGCCTATTCTCACAATAGCATCATTACTATTATATAATTAGATGCTGAATGCTGACTAGGAAGTGAACTAGGTTCAAAAGTCATCCCTTTATTAGTGATGCCATCCGCACCAGGAGCTTACCTGGAGTGGAGATCCTTGATGATAAACTCAATCTCACAAGCTTTTATACGCTCAATGGGATCGGAGGGTAGTAGGGAGAACTTAAGTTCGACTACGCTATTCACCACAGCGAGGTAAATAGGGTCAACTTGATCGAGACTGGGGCTGCATTGCACCTTGAGGCTATCGGCCAGACATTCTGACTTTTCATCGTCATCGAACGTGGAAGGGAGACTCGAACGAAGGAGTCAGGTCAAGGGAGACATTGCGACTACAGTGTAATTTTTCAGGGCTCGCGCCAACCGCCAGTAAGTCTGGTGAGTCAAATCTTCCCACCTCTGATCACGGAGTTCACTCATACTGGCACAAACCGTTATTTCGTAGCACCGCAGATTGAAAGAAAGAAAGAAAGAAAGAAAGAACTCTTTTCACTTCAGTGGGACTATAATTGTATGCTCTATGGGCTGCGTTCTTTGCTCAGTAGTTCCCTCACATCCTCAGGCAGGGCCCAGCATTGGTTATCCGCGGCTGGTACCTGCTTGGAAGAGTCACCGATGGGGGTGCGGAGGTGACTAGTGAGAGCATCGATCGAGCGGGAGACATCATCGGGGGTAACTATTAACTATGTCGTTGGGGATTCGGTCCAGAGCGGGTGAATGGCCTTACCGGTCCGTGTACCGATACGTTTGTACACGTTCAAAAACAAGTATAAAGTTCACTTGCCCTCGTGAATAGTAACTATACTAGTAAGTTTTAATTTTAGTGGCTTAGAATTCTTTTTTTTATTATTATATAAAACTCATTATTTGAATATGTTTTTATTACCTACTCATTTCTGTATCCCTATTTCAATTATGATGTTGTGGTTATACTTTAATTAATTCAAAATAACTTATTTTCTCTAAAACACGGGATTTATGCCAGGATATACTAACGAAATTAGCTCTTTCGTAAGTTTACCAAAAAATCAAATTGATACTTTTCTTATGTAACTTACGAAACTACCATTTTCGTAAGTTTGCTAAAGTGTAACTAAATACCAAGGAACTTTCATGTATGAAGTGTAAAGTAACGAATATGCATTTATTTCCATATCTTGTTATAGTTTAATAATTCATTCATTATATTTAAAAACAACAGGATTTTGAAAATCAAATATACCGCAGGGTTTATTACATCTGTCTCTAAAATAAAGTTATTGTCAATCTAATATTTCAAAACGTTCTCCTGTAAAATGTGTAATTTTCACTTTCGTAAGTTTACCATAAAGGTGACGATATTGTTGGAGCGCTGTAATGTTCCAAATTCAAAAAACGCTCCAGCAATGGATTTAATTTTCTTTGTACGTAAATTCGATAAGTACTTCGCGTGTTCTTTTTTTGAAAATAATGACAATATTTCCATGCGTGTTTGAGAAAAATCAATTTATCTGTCATATTTTCGTAGGTATATTAAGTGGGGACCTCTTAGAAGTTAAACACAATAAAATTTACCAATTTGATGTTTTGTATTCCCCTGTTTCCTCCGAACGTAATAAACCTATTTGATATATTTATATCATGATATTTTGAAGATGAAGTAAGCTATGTACCTATTATTTTATATTTGTTTATATACTTTTCATTTTTCTTGTCATGAACTTACTTATAAGCACGCAAGTAAAACTTGGATTTTAAGAGGTTCACTATAAAAAAAAAAGATTTTTGAGAAACTAAAATGACAGGGACATAGTTTACTTCACTATAAAAATAAATAGGATATAAGTAAATTGGTAAAGAATTGGTAGTGGTAATTATATGTATTTGATAGCAACAGGGGAATACAAAACATCGATATGGTAAATTTCCCATAGGATTGTGTCAAATTTCTCGTAGCTAGGTGCCATTATTAAGAAGGTAGGTATTTGATTAATAATTTGCATATTTGATTACCGAAAAAAGACTAAACATTAGCTACTTACTTACTATCTACCCTAACTAAACTATGCCATAGAACACTTCGAAAATCCACAGGCCGACATGTCAGCCTATAGAAAATCCAAGTGCTCTACTATCTCAAGTGATTACCTGACTCGATATATTTTATATATCCGACGATGTTACGCGCCTCGTGGCGATCCAAAGCCCAAATTCAACACGTATGTAGGCCGATGATGGTCATATATAATTATTACGTACCTCTATGAAGTGTGCTGTTTGGTTCGTTCAGGTCTAAATTTCTCCATAGCTGTTCAGATTTGCTAAGAGTTAGTGCTATGGCCCAAACCGCGTCGTAGGTCTGCGGCGCGTAAGGGCTGACTGGAACGCCGGCAGCTTCCATTTCACGGTGGAACATTTCGTTTGTCTGAAGAATATTAACTTTTAATTAGTAGGTATATCTTTAAACTTTTCATGTTTGCACACCACCCAATTCCTGTAACATTTTCTTCAAGTTCTTATAAAAGTTCGCGAATCATCATAAGCCGGAAGATGTCCGCAGCTGAACATAGGCCTCCCCCATAGAACGCCATACACTATTGATATTATAATCAGCACGCTTGTTGTGTGGCTTGGTGATAGCAGTAGTTGGAATACTTGGTGCCGGAGAGCGCTGCTGCCCACTCGAGGAATATGTCTCACGGCTCCCACGATGAGAAAGGGGTGGCCCTATTATATATCCGAGAACCACACGGTCAAGTTCGCGAATAACTATATCAGTATATCAGTCATCTGGTTACCATAGTACAGGCTTCTAGCCTAGTTTGGGACCATATGACCGTGTGTGGAACTTGTCCAATATTATTATTATTATTAACTGGTAGAAAACGCTGTTCTAACATAAAGCTAATCCTAGCGTTGTTAATTTTGAGAAACTCCTAATGTGTCTTGAAGGGTTTTATAGAACAGATACTCCTTGTTTCGAAGGTTCTAGGAAAGGTTTGTGAAATCCTCGAAGGGGTAGGCAGAGGTGTGAGACCCAGTCCCATAGTGGGTACTTACACTTCTCTAGTTTTTTTATTTTTAAGTCACATGTCACATGGGCGAGCTTTACAGAGCCGTCATTGAGAAAATTTCTAATAAGACAGTCCAACAACACTTCTTGCCTGACCTGAGGATCGAATCTGGGATTTCATGATCGGCAATAGCGCTAGCTATTTATTCCATCAATACTATCTGTATTGGTAGACTTCCTCGTGATTCAAATTAAACCGTAAACCCGTTTTAATGACACAATACCAACTGCTAAACAAAGCTTTGACTCTGTAATTGCAAAACTGGAGTATGAAGTTGGAACTAGCAACCAGTATAACAAACCAACGCCCAACTTCCAAACAAAACTGTGTAAGCTTGTCTACAGTCTGTATTAATCCAGTTTTCATTTATAAACACAGGCTAGTTGCTTCCTCCAAGACGAAATCATACGTTATTTGGGGTCAGCTGAAGTTTGCGCCGTTCCAAACTTTGTTTAGTTTAACTGATTCCAACATATCCGTCTAACTTTGGAATCTATTTGCTCATACGAGACATGACTTGGACTTGGAGGCTTTGAAATTTATTTGTTAATAACATATTTTCTTTAAAAACATGTTATTAAATAAAGAAATTATCGCAATTAACACTTTGACCGGTTAAAAATTGACCCACCATAGGTAAGTACTAAGTACGTATGAACTTTTTATTTTACGACAGTGAGTAACAAGACGAGCAAACCATGTGCCTGATGGTAAGCATCATGATTGCCCATATTAAACACAGTGCCACCCAGTGTTTTAAAATTCAAAATTCGCGGCACTGCACTGCGCCTGTCACCCTGAGATATTAGTTGTTGAAACTCGTCATGCCCAGTAATTTCACTGATAACATTGCCTTTCAGAGCGGAACACAGTAATGTTTGCACATTACTGCTTGGCGTATGAATTACTGGCAAAGGTGTGTGGTACTTCCCCAGGCGGCCCCTTGCAGAAGAGGTTACCACTACAAACCAAATAACTAAGAAAAACACTAAGAATATTATTGTAGACAAACTAAGCATCAGTCAAGAGAACCTAACACATCGTGGGTAATTCAATCACAATCCCTCAATCACTAGCTTCCAGGTCTTACTGATGTTTCAGGTATTACAGGTATCTTACAAGTCATCATCATCCCAGCCATTAGTAAAATCCACTACTGAACATAGGCCTCCCCCATAAAGGAGGGTTTTGCCAATACTCGATACGCTTGGCAGGCGGGTTGTCGAGTGGAGTTCGATGGTTTTTAGTAGAGGACGCTGCTGACCGTCCTCTGGATCTGTTAACCCTTAGCTAGCCGGCTCTTACAGCAACCACTAGAGAGGGTGGAGCACTATTCTAATGCCGGTAACTCCACGGCGTTAATCTTACAAGTATTGCAGTTTATTGTGTTTTCATGTCTTTATTATATTTACGAGTCTTGCAGGGCTGCCTCGGTGGCGTAGTGGGCGCATGCTCGACTGCCAATCAAGAGGTCCCGGGTTCGATCCCCAGGTCAGGCATAGTGTTAAATATTGGATTTTTCCATTAGGAATTATCTCAATAGCTGCCTGGAGTCTGGAACTGTGCCCGGTATATGGCAATAGGCTCGCCCCCTATTACATGGGACCAATAACATACTGGCGAAATGTGGGTGTATCTCCTATGGGACTGAGTCCTGGGTACACCTCTGCCTACCCCTTCGGGAAAAGGCGTGAATGTATGTTATGTTAATAACATAGTGGCGAAATGTGGGAGTACCTTATACTATTGGACTGAGTCCGGGGTACAATTCTTACAACGTTTTAATAAACTTACCAGGCCAGAATAAGAGAGAACATCGCCAACAATGCCCCTGTGAGCTGTCACAGTGACCAGCCCCTCCAGAGCCCTCGCCAGCTGGTGCCTGCTGCAGGGGGGGATTCCTCGTATCCTGGGCGGCGAGCCTGCTACCAGCCATGCGTATTCCGCACCGAACATGCCCAGCCTGAACGCCTGCGATCTCGAGGTACGAAGGAATTAGTATCCTGAAGATCTGAAGGCTGACATTTTTCAGTGAGAGATATTAACCGAGTTAGTAAACTGTAGGTCTTGCTTGTTTCCTATATGATATGTAGAGGACTGCCGTTACGTAATATCAGAGGTCTTGGTGACATGAAACCTCCGACTGTTACCTACACAACCCATAATGTCTAAACTCGTGCAATGTAATCGGGAAACATCGTTCTGCTGGATTATAAATACAATTACGTAATCAAATATTGGTTTTAATCAAACCAAATATTGTAAAACTATCAGTTGAAAAAGTTAAGCTCTACAAAGTTTCTTGTGCGATCTTCTTATCGAAATATCTTTCAGAACGTGCGGCGTTAGATTTCATTACTTGCATTGACTTGCAAAAGTGTCATATTGAGACCAATTTGAATTATTTACATTTGATGAAGAGATGGCGGATTCATTATGCTCTGTTTTATTCAGATGTGAAAGCGAAAGAAACTAGAAAAATAATGATGTTATTATAGTAGGAGTAAAGCAAGCGAAGAACGTGGTGAGCGAATCTTAGGAGTATAATTTTGAAGGCAGCTCACCTCACAAAATATCTTAGGAATCATTTCTTGAGAGAAACTGCCGATGATGATTCTGGTATCCAGTTCCTAAAACGTTAATTAGGTACAATAAAAAAAAATATATTTATTCTCAAAACAAAACTCAGACAAAAAGTAATAATAGGTAAATTGTATGAACGATGGTGCTTGCGAAAGTTTCCAAAACTGTGAAAAACGAATATTTCTGTCTCGGTCGCACTTCAGTCTTAGGGTACGTCTCTCTATTATTGTTGTTTATTAAATTGCACTGTACAAAATTCACACTGAGCAAATTTCACGTGCCTGTTGTTGAGTAAGCGCTGAGAGAACGTATATACCTTATCTCCCATTTTCTTTAAACCAATAGCAATGTATAAATTATTATATTAGCATTGGGTATTATTATAATAATTTGTGGTAGGCCTCTTTTGCAGGAGGCCGCCTGGGGAAGTACCACACCTTTGCCAGTTATTTATCCGCCAAGCAGTAATGTGCAAACATTACTGTGTTCCGGTCTGAAGGGCAATGTTACCAGCGCAATCACTGGGCATGATGAGATTCAACAACTAATATCTCAGGGTGACAGGTGCAGTGCAGTGCCGCGCAGAATTTTGAATATTAAAACGCTGGGCGGCACTGTGTCTGATATGGGCGATCATGATGCTTACCATCAGGCACCTGGTTTGCTCGTCTTGTCACTCACTTTCATTAAAAAAAGAGCTACGCAATTAAAATACTTATATAGTACTTTATTATACCTCACTTCATTCAAATCAAATAATAAATTAAACCTCGAAAATTAGACGACTACTATGTTTGAGAATATTATTGCGGATAAGATTTTCTACCCAGTAATATAGGATAGACAGTGTAAGGTTTTCTGGCCCCGGCTTCCTTGGATTCGAAGCCCGTTTCCTTCATATCCAACGACCTAGTAATGCTCATGACCCGTGACATAATGTAATATTAAACTTGAATGCAATCTAGGATACCATTCGCCATTGTATGGTCCATATTCCATAGAACTCACGTCGGGGAGGTTTCCGAGGCAGCCATAAAAGGAGGCTGACAATAGTAATCATATTACGTACTTATGCGGATAATGTACCATTTTATTCCTTTTAAAACGGATGATCCGCTAGTATTATATTATATGCTAAAGTTTGTGTATGCGTATTAAATCTTTGTATAAATTCTTTGTATAATAAATCTTCTTCTTTCTTTGAATAATTTTGTAATACTTAAGGGGGTGCATCTACCAGTGAACAACTTGCATAAGAAAGATTTGTGAAATTCAACAAAAAAAAAAAACGTTTTTCATACAAATTTGACGATCAGCTGAGGCTTTTTGTATGGGAGTCAATAGAATAGAACAGAATACACTTTATTACGACCAAGATACAAAGAATAATACATCATCTTAAAATAATGGTAATTATTTTTATTGGTGGACAATTATAGGCGGCCTTATCGCTTTAAGCGATCTCTTCCAGGCAACCAGCTTTTGGACGGACGATATTTTTTTTAATTTATTTAAGGGCTTTGTCGCTGAGCGACCATATCACCCTGTATATGAAATAAAATACGATAAATTTCACACAAAAAAAACTTAGAATTATTTTACAACTATCTAAGATCTAATGCTAGGTTGCATAACTTATATAGTTTTTTAGCTGATTCTGGACGATATTTATTTGGCAATAAGGCAATTCTTACTTTTGAAGGTAGTTCAGTTTGAAGGGTAGATATACCCGTTAAGTGTTACTACATCTTTTTGTAACACGTTATTTACCTCTTTACGCTGAATCGGGCGGTGTGGGATTCGCTAATGTTTATACATAATTTCTTTTTCATTTAGCGAAACAGTGTCGTCTAGATTAATAATATAAAAGAGATCGCTTAAAGCGATAAGGCCGCCGATTGTCAACCAAGAATTAGTTTTATATAACTTTAGTTAGATATGTATTATGTTATTTTGGTGATAATAAAGAGTATTCTATTCTATTCTGAAGAGTGTAAAAATAATCTCTTTCTGGCAAAAATTTTGATCCCATAAAATCGATATTGACACTGCTGAACATAGCCCTCCCCCATAGGCTTCCATTTATCTAACTCGATATTAATAAAATAAATCATTTCTAAACCATTAAATTAAAAAAGTAAAAGTTAAGTACTTTTCTTTATAAATATATACTCTTTATAAATGTGCGTTCACCTTAATTAATTCATTCCATGAATGAATTATTAATAAGGAAGGGTGTACACAATCAATCCCCACAGTAAAATCATCATGCCGGCTTCCCTGCTGATACGCACTGCTTAAACCCACCGGTCATATTCGTCTATTCCCAGCCTAAGTGGCGGAAATCCAATCTAAAGTTTTAAACTCGACTCGAGTACTTAGTCTATGTTTGTGACAGGAAAAACGTAAAGGGTTGAATTTAAATAATAGAGTCGCGGTTGTTTTGCATAATTATTCTAATATACTGGGAAATGTATGAAAACATGGGACGTGGTCGAAATTGAAAAGATAAAATAGGTAGATAGGTATGACCTCAGTGAGTTTTTTTGATAATAGCACTGGAGCAGCTTGCTGCAAAAATTAACTTTTCTTAGGTAACAAATTCAACAAACAATTTACCATAGAATTCTAAATAAGAGGACTAGAAGTCACATATCCGCATGACCTTGTCGTTGCAATAGGTCCAGTGGGAATATGCCCGGTTTTAAATCCGGAGTCCCTAGATCGAATCTCACCATATGGACTTTTCGCCTGGACGCTACAGTGTTTCGGATGGCACCTTAAACTGTATGTCCCGGCTGTTTCCTTTATGATATGTAAGGGGGAATCCGTACTGTAAGAGTATTATTTATTATTATTTTTAGTTTGGAAAGGTGGCGGCAAACATTTGTATTTAATTCGTGGCTTTTGTGATTATATTGTGCATTATATATTATTATTGTGTATTATATTATTATACATTATTTTGTTATAAAAATATTTTATTATTTATTTATTATCTTAATAAGATCTTAATTAAAATACTTTATAAGATGCTGCCACTGACAGATGAATAGAATACAATTTTATGAGAATTTTCCATGCGACTAGACGCGGAATTGTGAATTAAGGACTTTGTAAATTATAAATAAATAAATTGTTTATTGACAGAAAACGTAAACAGTGTAGCTAAACATAAAGTAAAATAAAATATGAGGCATTAGCGCACCCATAATGTATTTTCCTATGCAAATTGTTTTACGGCACGAGTATAGCGAAAACAATATATTAATAGTTCAATAATGCCCCATAGCAGTAAAGATTACATATATTTCTGGCAATACGGATATACTCAGCTTTGTGCTGCGCAAGATAATCCTGCGCAGCGCTGGTTTTCAGCATATCCCTTATAGATTTTCCAGTGATTACTGAAAGCGATCTTTGACTTTACACTAACTTGAAATACTTAGTTAAAAAAGGAAGGCTTTTCGGTTTTTCATTATTGTTTCGATCTTTGTATCTACAATGCAAATAGCACAATATCGTCCTAAGACTTCTCGACAAACGAGTCTGACTGAGAAAAAGCATTCGTAGGTAACCTTAATACACATAGAAAGTGCCTTATTTTTTTATAGATCTTTGTCCCATTGACGTGCCGCTCGAACGACAAAATTGTCTTTTTGTTTTTCACGCCCCGACTTCATCCCGATGAAGCCTTGTTTGTGTATTTGCCTTCGTTTAGCATAAAAAAGTTGTTCTCACGAAAAGTGTGGTATTACTGCAATGCGTTTTTATAAAGTTGGAGCTGGGTCATATGAGAATTCACCGTAATTTTTGCAGCTTGTCGAAAGTCGTGATTAAAGTTTAATTTAATATTTAACTGATAGTTTAATACGTGCTCTACGTAACACAAAACTAGTAGAAACGAGTATGAACTTGCATGAACTTATGGCCGCCCAGGTGACTAACGAGTTTATGTATAAATAACACATGCAAGAACTAATCACGGTGCAGGATTAATTGTGTACCGCTGTTTCAGTTGTATTTTTATGCTTTAGGTGGCAAACAAGCACACCAGGAGGCCTGCCTGGATGTGTGCGTGGTTTTGAGTTTGAATAGTTTAAATATAATATAGGTACGAATGTAGTAGTGACAGTATGGGTGAAAGAAAGGTGACGACAAGCTCTTCGTATGTAATTAGCAACTTTGACCTTTCTAGGTACAGGTATATAATGAGTTCTGTGGCTTTCACACCACTGAAAAATCCACGCACAGTTTGAATGAAAAATGAAAATGGAGAAAACGATCTAATTCTGTATGCCATACAGAATTAGATCGTTTTCATTAACCAACTGCATACAGTGTATGTAGTTGGTTAATTGATACCAATTAAGGTACGATTAGTACATAATATATATAATTTTCAAGTTCATACCTAGATAGCTTTCAAAAGTTATCTATACCGTCCATCGGGAATCCCCGTATTAAATGACTACCCGCATATCTATTAAATTACAAAATGTTCTCGAAGGTTCAATTGTGGTGCCCCTTCACCATCCATGTACGTAATTAATATTTCATCTGATTGATTGAGCCGTGGACCGCAATGCTAGGATTTGATTATGAATGTGTGGGTTAATTTAATTTCAGTTCATGTGTTAATTAATTGTTTTGATTTTTAAAATTCTTTATTAAAATAAGAATAAACAAGCTATTACAGCTCAGCTTTAGGAAATGAAGTATAACTTATCATCTTATCTTTATCTTATCAATTAAAAGTTTTATAGGCTAAGAGCACCTTTATAAATTTGTTGGAAGAAATCGTTAAAAATATAATTCATTTTTAAAACATAATTTATGAGGGTAGATTTGTCGTAAGGAAGGTGTTAGTCGCGTATGTTCTTACGCCTAAGAAATGTGGTAATTAAAACTGAGCATTGTCTTTGAATGAAGGAGATGGCCTGGGAGGCATATTAGATAGCGCAGGCGTACCCTGGACCTACACCACCCTTTTGACCTAACCGGCAGGATCATCAGGAATAACGAGTCAATACGTGTGGTGCTGGGTCGGTTGCAGGTGCGGATTACCTATATGTAGATAATCAATAATGAATCTTTAATCTACAGTCCATTTCGAGACATACTTCGAACCACAACCATTAAAGAAAATACGTTAAAACTTTCTCCAAGAAAGTTCTAGAACACATTAATTTAAATTTGAACCGTTTAATTCCAACTAGTGAGCACTTGAAACTTGAAATGTAAAAGTTTAACCGATGAGGCACTATTCCACAAGTTTGACTAGTTAACAATCGATCACTCAGCCTCTCAGCTCCGTTGATTAATATAGTTCGGAGTACCCTTTGAGTTAGTTTTCAAGAGCACTAATATGAGGAATTACTGAACAACTAATTGTAATGTAGTTCTGAATATATACGAACTCGGCAGAGCTGGGTTTGGATTCATTCATCGGACATGAGAACAGATAATATTACCATTTTAACGAAAGCCTTAACTTCCACCGGGTGGCAATCTTCCCTGGCCAGTTTGAAAATCCTTAAGCAGACCGAGGGTGGTATTACGAATATGCAGTCGCGTAACAACAGCAATAAATTTTGCTGTTAAACGTTTTTTTTGTGGGCCGTTTGACAGCAGACATTAAGCAATTAAACGCTTTCCACACTTCTACTGCTGTTCGTAATAAGGGGGCGGGTTAAGTGGGGTTTCTCAAGCGACGACTATTGTGATTGTGGGGCTGTCCAGTCAATGACTCACCACCTGCAGTATCCCAACTGCCCCACGAAATCTATAATGACGAACTTTCTCGAAGCAAACCAAAACGCCGTAGACCTGGCAAAATACTGAACCAAAATATTATAAGTTGAAAACTAGCCATTTTGACCCAAAAAGAAGAATAACGAAAGCCTTCGCAGATTAGGTGTTTTATTAGCGTAATTTCTGTATTTCCCTATTAATCAGTAATAATGTCATAGTGACCTAGGCGACGACCTAGGCGTATCTTTCATGAACTGGGTTGATGTTATCTTAAGGAAAGGCCAGGTCAAAAGTACCAAAAACCGACGAGCATGCATGAAGAATGTGATGAAAGTGGAAGAAGCGAAAGTTGTATGTCAGGATCGTAGCAAGTGGAAAGAAATAGTCTCTGCCTACCCCAACGGAACAAGGCGTGACTGTATGTATGTATGTATGTCATAGTGGCACTAGTTATACATTGTGTTGGGGAAAACTTTTGTGACTCCCTATTATATTCAAATGGTCGTGGTCAGTTATCAACGCTACCAACCTTGGACGAAATTTATCGGTGTGGAAGCGCGGTGTTAGAATTTATTGGTCGATTTTAAACATTCGATGCAAAAACTTACGCATTTTAGGGGGAGGACACAATAATGCGTTGCGACGTCGCATCGCAGAATTGTGGCTTTGCCCTTACTATTCCATTGAATTGGTGATCGTACCTTAAGCTGCTGTAGTTGTTCTTTAAAGTCAGACTCGGCGAAGGTGATGGAAGCAGCGCAGGTGATGTTGGCTGCCTCCAGCTGCGTCACCAGCTCGTTCACTGCTAACGAGTACACCTCTTCGTTCTGCGAGAACGCTGTCACTGTGTCCCAGCCGAACTGTCTGGGGATACAACTATTTGTCATCATTAAAGTTTTTAAAAGCGTTCGCCAAATGATAAACAATACGCAGCGAGTAATCGCAGTATATAGGACTTTAAAACAAAATTCTACGCTCATTATACACGGTTACTATTAACTCCCCGTTCAGGTTCTCCACGATACAGGCCAGCCCTAGTGCGGGTACCACCAGTATGTTTTTGTAAAATCATATTTTTTGTGCAGAAACTGAAAATTTAAATGGACCTATCGTTTACTGGTGTGTAAAGCTTACTGTAACATATTACCTAATGTTAGTTTAAAGTTTTCATGAATCCGTAGCACTACCGTATTTATCACTAAGCAATAAATAGCCTTACGCCGTTTGCATTATAATTTTTTCTTGTAATTTTTGCAGGTAAGGTACAGCACAAATGCAGAAAAATTTAAGTCAGCGGTTGCGCATGTAGGCACGAAATAGTTTTTAATAGTGTATATGGCTTACTGCGCATATAGTCAGCAAATTATTGCTATGATATTTCCATCTTCTTCTTCTTCTTCTCAGCCGTAGCAAGTCCACTGATGAAAATAGGCCTCCCCTTAAAGGAGGGGTTTGCCAATACTCGCCACGCTTGGCAAGCGAGTTAGCGAGCGCAGTTTGGTGAATTTTACGCAGACGACGCTGCTGCCCACCCTCTGGATCTGACAACCCTTAGCTGGCTCTTACGGCAACCACGGGTAGAGAGGGTGAGGTACTATTCTATAGCCGGCACCCCACGGCAAATGACATTCCATAGTGCTAGATATTTAAAGTCCGTACCTGATGAAGGCAATTCTGGCAGGATTGTGTGAGGAGTCAGGAGCGACGGTTCTGCAGAACAGGGGGAACTCAGAGCGGTCGCTGAGCGCTGGTGATGTAGACCCGAATGATACCTGAGATTTTTATTAATTATCATCATCTAGCTGTTGAAAACGGTTTTGGTTTATTTCTTAAAGTGAATCGGCCATGTGATCATCATCATAATCATAGTCAGTTCATATTATTATTCCCTGGCGGTCCATTCGATTGAAATACTAGTGGGTAAACCCACTAGTGGGTAAAATTTTTCTCTCCATATTCATATTGCCGGATAGATGGCAATAGGCTCGCCCCCTATTACATGGGACCAATAACATACTAGCAAAATGTGGGTGTACCCACTACAGGACTGAGTCCTGGGCCCTGGATACACTTCTGCCTACCCCTTCGGGAAAAAGGCGTGATTGTATGTTATGTTATGTTCAAACTGTTTATTGGGCCATGTGATTATGGTAAGGAAAAGATAACATATTCTCTTGTATTGAGTTAATCGGATTTTTTATTATACCCTATTAATTTAAACTACCTGAACAAAACTCTACACCACACGTTAACCCAAGTTGTCCTACTATGAATAACTAATACTGTGTGTGATATTAAACCAATGCTAATCCATAGTATTGACGCGTCATGTCCACGAGATTGTATCGAAACTAATTAACGTGATGATAACAGATATCGACATCGTGATTTTGGTTGTTGGTCTATATAATGACAGTTATCGATGATTGGTAATGTGTTTTGAGTTAGTTATATCAAGCTTAAGATTAGTATTTTATTCAGCGTTTAAAGATGAAAACAATTCGTGGAGGCAGACGGTAATATATAATCAATTTTTTTTCTAATTTGCATTTTATACGTGGTAAAAAAATTGACGGGTATAGCAGCTGATAAAGGCGTGGGGCTGTTGGAAGAATTAAAATAAGAACGTTCCATGCTCAGAGTAAAAAGCAATTCATCGTCATTGGTTTCATGCGTATAATTTGACAGAAAAGTCGAGGAACTGAACTAATTTAAAGTGCGTGTGTTGGTTCAATTGTTTTCATTGTTGAAAGAGACAGTGGCGCCCCCGTTATTTTCTTCTCATTTCTGTCAATGGACATTATCGCAAGATTATACCCCGTTACATAGCAAAAAGTCTTTGAAATAGGCATGAACCTAGAATACCTAGAAATTCGGACGAAATTTTCCTAAAACAATTAGTGAAGCACCATAGAAAGCCAGCTCGCACACTTATATGACGGAAATAATTTTAGTACTAAAAGCACAGAATACTGCGCACTGCCTTGCGTTAACCGTACATGCGTTTATTCTACCGTACGGTCATTGTGATTTTATTTAGCCACAATGCCCGCTCTTCTGTGACACTCCATACATCACAGAATACGCTTGCGGTTAACGCAACGCAATGCAAGATTAATGGGTGTGAATGTGAGCGTGCAGTCATGTTTGTATTAGCGACCTGGCGTACTACGGGGATTCATTTTTTGTTTTTGAAGACTCCGCCTTTTTTTCTAGGCTCATGGAACTAGGTAGGTAGGTATACATATAGTGAAATTGTGATGTTTATTCAAAATCCTCAATTTTACATCAAATCGAAAATCATTCCTCAAGAAGCAAACCCTTTACTACCAATTTACAAAGGCTAAATCGTTTTCGCAGACACTCACCTGTGACAGACATTTTAGTTCATCCCTCCAAACTAGTTCCGTCCACTCTACCTGCACTCGACTTTGATATCCAATCCAGCTTTGTAAGAACAGATTTAACGCTTCTGAGCATATGAGACTTCATCAAGCCGTTTTGAACTCTATCAATTTGAAAATAGAGCCGTTGGATTGATGAGGCAGTAACTTAATATTTGGAAGGTTTGTTTTGGGAGCAATCGTGTTCCGTCAGTTGCATATTGGCTCTCAATCAGCGTTGCGACTGACTGACTACATTATTGTCTGAGGGTTGATGTCGCAGATATGAAAATGCATGTACATTCAATAGACAATTTAATTAGTTTTAGGTACAATGGATAGTCTATTGTGAGTTTATGCTCCAAATGCTTGGAGTGCAACTAAAAGGGTTTCTTGAATAATTACTGTCTAAGGTCTTTGTTAATTCAATTTGGTACTAAGAAAAATATTTTGCAAGTCAATGAAAATATGTGTTAGTTACACTCTACGTTTCACTACGATTTTGGGAAAATAAAATTAGTAAATTGTTAACGACAGTTTCTGAGTTTAATTTTACATGTTCTAGTGTTTATATTTCACTTTCACTGCTAGAACTCGTCTAATATTCAATTTGTGTAAATCAAATTGCCTGTAGTATTTTTATAAAAAGAAGGTGTTAAAAAACGAATGAGAAATTCCCGCGCATTTTTTTTGTATTTAGATAACCATCAATGCCAACCAATCAGGCGCGCTTTTATTACCAGCCAGGACTTTGTTGAAGCGTATTGCGTTCAAACTTCTTAATATAAATAGTGTTCCAAATTCAAAAGTAATTTCGTCGCTGTTATTATGTGCGCCGAAATGATCTACTTTCCGCGCACTCATCGAGGATGGAATCGCATCTTTTCGAATAGATATGGGATGAAAAGGTACTTTTCAGCGAGTGAAATCGCGGGGCAGAGCCTTGTACCCTACGTATTTTATAATCAACTTTTATGCACGATCGAGCAGTGGTCTCTCCTAACTCGGTTTCAAGTCCAATTCTGTTCACAAACGAGGTAACTTTCAACTACTTTCAATAGAAGGACCCGAAACTTGTCTATTCCTATAACGATGCTCGATGAGCCACATCTTTTCTAGTTCATAACTGTTGCAGTTGTTTAGAATACATCTGAATTTACTTGTTTGTTGCAAGTAAGTGCTACTCTTGTTTATGTTTTTACTTATTACTAATAATTAATCGATACTCTTATGTTTTTTTCTTAATTTTCAAAATAGGGATAAATCTGAATTTGCTTATTTGTTGTAAAGAATTGCTAGTTTTGTTTTTTTTATTACCAAAAATAGGGATGGATCTGAATAAATTTATTTTTTATTTACTTAGATCATACACATTATAAACATCAGTTAATATTGTATGGTCACTTATTATATCTTAATTCTAAATGTCATAATATTTTTGGATGAAGACAGCATAGCATGCATTAAACAACATTTGCTTATTTATTGTAATTAATTGATATTCTTATGTTATTTTCTTAATTTTCAAAATAGGAATAGATCTCAATTTGCTTATTTGTTGTAATTAATTGCTACTCTTATTTTTTTTCTTATTACCAAAAATTTGAAGTAGATTCTGATAATTTGGGAAGGACATGAGTAGACCATATTTTAGATCGACATTGCCCAAAAGGGCACTGTGCATAAATCGACTCTTATTGATTTAAAGAAAAGGGGAGATGCAGGCTTCTCGAAAATGGAAAGCTCAAATTAGGTCCCATTAGATCCACGTACGTAAGTAAATGAAATGAAATAGTTTTTAATCCAGATTTCTACATCCATTTTGTGATTGATTAATTTAATTATTATCTATAAGTCCCTAAATAACTAAGACAATTTATAAACTAATAATAATCAAAAAAAAATGTAAAATTAGTTGTCGTTCGCTATTCAGTCTTAGGTACGTCTTTCTATCTTTGTTACAAATTGCACATGTCAGTTGTTGAGTAAGCGCTGAGAGAACGTACTGCGTACACTATCTCCCCTTTTCTTGAATCAATGCTCTTACTACTTATACTCGAGTACGTGTTGGAGATATACCTATATTTATGCAATATCATCATCATCTCAGCCGTTGGTAATCCACTACTGAACATAGGCCTCCCCCATAAAGGCGGGTTTCGCCAATACTCGACACGCTTGGCAGGCGAGTTGTCGAGCGCAGTTCGATGGTTTTTTGCAGAGGACGCTGCTGCCCGTCCTCTGGATCTGTTACCCTTAGCCGGATCTTACGGCAACTTTTCTAGCAATATCATAATATGTGGTAATAATAAGGTAACATAATAGCCTAGCGAAATATGGCCGTGACTTCTAATCCGGAGTCCCTATTAGTTTAAATCTTATTATGGGTGGACTTCCGCCTGGATGCTACCTTGTTTCGTATAAGATATGTAGGGGACAGTGGTTAGGTTATTGTCGGAAGCCCTGTAGAAACTTGGCGACTTAAAACTTCGACCAAATACATAATATTATCTAGACCGTATTGACCCAATGTGCGCTGTAATACGAGTAACTGGTGAAACCTGTTTAGACAATAAATTCAAATTATAACCACTATTTGCATTATACAAGTAACTTTAAGTAATAAATAATAATAATAAAATTCATTTATTTCAGGCAATAGTGCGTATAATAAATTATACACACCAGAGGCCCATATTAATAAATACCTTACAGACTAACATACATATTATATTCACTATATCTATGCTTTAGGGATGATACTCGTAGGTTTCGGTCTCGCCTCCCTAAAGCGCCGGAACACTATGCCTTCCGGCCAGAATTCTGGCGCCAGGAGAGTCTCCTTAATTTTCACCGGAAACCGGAGCACGTAGGACTTGAAATTCTGCGTCCGCGTAGACTCCAGCCTCGACAGTGAAATCTTGTAGAATTCCTGTTGCGGTATACACAGTACAACATAACAATAATTTACTAGCTTATGAACTAATAACTATGTCGTATTTATTGTATATTGGGCGTCTCTGGCCCCTGAACTAAGTCTATAAGGACTGTATTTCAGGGGTCAGCGTTCCTCCATGAATATTAAGAATAGTCTAGTTTTACACATCAAATCATAAGTTTAATTAATATTAATACCTTACCTTTTTCTATCAATATTCTTCTAAAATGAAAAAGCACACAATCAGTGCACATTAGCCCGTCGGTCTACATTTATTTATTTATTTATTTATTTATTTATTTATATACATAGAACATGTATAGAACATGTATATATTACTTCATGTAAGTGCGGTCTCTAGTGCTCTGTCAATAATTGGACCACGACTGTATCGTAGGTACAATCGTACACGAGCTCTTGTAGTTATTATTTACTCTGTACTTGTAGTTCTATTGGCAATACTTGTAGAGGGATATATTGTGGGATAGGTACTGTGTCAATACGTTTGAGCAGTTGGTAGTTAGGCAACAGGTAACTATAGCTTTTAACATTGGTAAAATAAAGCAATAGGGCAGACATAATAAAGTAGTTGCGAATTTTGGAAATTTCAGTTTTTAGTAGTGCTGCAATCGAAGACTGAATTAGTTTCAGGTTGCCGCAACTTACTAATTAAAACATATATATTAAAATGTTTACTAAAGTTATGTCATATTGCTGGTTTCCTAAGCACTTCTATCGAGAATGAGGTCCCGGGTTCGTTTCCCAGATCAGGCAAACAGTATTATTGGATTTTTACGTAATTTTCTCAACAACAGCCAGGAGACTGGTTTTGTGCCTGGTTAATGGGAAAAAGCTCACCTTTTATCACATGACACTTAAAAATATAACTGCTGCAGTGTGGGTGTACCTACTATATATACATCATCATTATCAGCCGGAAGACGTCCTCTGCTAAATATAGGCCTCCCCCATAGAACGCCATAAACTATCCATATCGCGGGAATTTGCCGTAATCACCACGCTTGGAGGCTTGGTGATCGCAGTATTTGGAATACTTGGAAAATAAGAGCGCTGATGCCCACTCTCCAAATATTTCCATCTGCCGGTTCTCACGGCTCCCACGGGATGAGAAAGGGGTGACCCTATTATATAGTCGGGAACCACACGGCCAAGGTCACAGCCTTCGGTACATCGCTACCAAAAGCTTTGAGGAAAAAGCCGTGATAATGTAAAGTTTACGAGCAAAATACCTGCACAATGTTCCAGTAAGGTACGATCTTGGCGATGCTCTCGGTGACCTCGGAGCAGGCGGTGCCCAGCAACATCACCATTCTGGAGTCCCGCTGGGTGTATAACGCGTGGAAGAAACGGTCCACACCCACTCCTGGGTCGCACTGTTAGTACAACTTCGGTTAATTATAGAGTAGGAATGAGGATCTCTATATTAAACTACAGGCATAAAGATCTTGGGTATAAAATAAAAGGCAGTGTTAAGACATTGGCAAGTGCCTCAACTGAGAAGTCACGCGACTAAAAGAATATTATCAGCGAACTGTCAAGATTGATTGACAATTGACGTCCCAATATAAACTTCTTACGAATCTACGCACTACACAATTACGAGTGTTTTCCACTTTCAGTTATTAATATTATAAATATTCCTTTGTTATAGATGCTAACTTCAATAAAGTGATTAGTACATTCAGCAGGACATTTTACTCATATACAAACTCAACACATGTTTATATCACAAATCCATAATTATACCTACTACTATAGTATAGTATATACTATACTATAGGAGTTTAACTGAGCATTTAGATGGAGCAACGATGGGGTGCGGTATAATATAATAATATAATAATAATATTTATTTAACCAAAAAAGGGTATGACAGAGAACGGAGACACCCGCGACGCCTGAGGTAGGTCCGGCCGGCTTCTATTGCGCCCCGGTAAGGCGTAGGAATTGACAGCCGCTTAGGTATTTTGATGTTTATCCACAGGTTTATCAAAGAAGATGACATACTGTATAGAGTTATTATTATGCTGTGTCCATACCCTTTATTATACTATCCATACTAACATTATAAATGCAAAAGTGTGTCTGTCTGTTACCTTTTCACGCTTAAACCGCTAAACTGATTTAGATAAATTTTCAGGAAAGGTTATAGGACAGCTATTATCTCAGAAGGGTTCCCTACTTGACATAATATAATGACGAAAGGCCTTTCCATAGATTTCCATCTAGTTCGGCTTGCAGTAAGCGTGTTCCTGTTGTCCTTATAAGATCGTTTGTCCACCGTTGGGGTGGACTTCCTGCGCTGCGCTTGCCAATTTATGTTCTCCATTCGAGAACCTTACATCCCCATCGTTCTACGTGCTATATGATCTGGCCATTGCCCCTTTAACTTACTAATCCGCTGTGCTACGTCGGTAATTTCGCTCGTCTACGAATCTCCTCATTTCTGATTAACAAGCAGTTAGCAGTTTCTTGGCCATGTGGTTCCTGGCTATAAAATAGGGCCACCCCTTTGTCATCCCGTGGGAGCCGTGAGACCCAGCAGAGGGACAAATTAGAAGAGTGGGCAGCAGCGCTCTCAGTTTCCAAGTATTCCAACTACTGCGATCACCAAGCCGCACAAGCGTGGTGATTACGGCTAAATCCTTCATTAGAAAAGTTTATGGCATTCAAAGGGGGAATCCTATGTTCAGCAGTGGACGTCTTCCAGCTGATGATGATGATGAAGATGAAGCAGTTACCTTAGTATCATTAGTAACCAGATGCAGCTGGTATCCTGGCAGCAAGTTCTTCTTGTTGACATGCTGCACAGCCAGCTTGGCTGCAGCCAGCTCGGATGCACCATCAGCTCGCGGCAGCTCGCCCACTGACAGCTCGAATAGACCCAGGATTGAGATGATGCGGCGCGTAGTAAGAGGGGGGAGGCCTGTTGACAATGGCTTTTGTTTAGATATGACTTAATCGTTGGCGTTGATACGTAAGTGTGACAGTTCAGATTGTGACCTAATTGAATAAGTTATTTTTGAATTATTTTTGTACTAGTGGCCCGCCCCGGCTTCGCACGGGAGAAGTAGAAGTGAACGTATTAACAGGAGTAAATTCGTGATACATTGTATTTTTATAGGTATAACCCTAATGGTTTACGCAGCGCACGCAAATTAATGACTATTTCTGTTACAGTGACCAAACCTTAACAGATGGAAACAATTTCCGAGGCCTATTTTGATGATATATAAGTACTACAAACCCCTAGTACATTATTTCTACCACCATTAATTTTCATACCGCATAAAAATAATGACTTCTTCGATTATTGTGACTAAACCAAAACAGACTGATATAATGTCCGTGGACTATTTTTTGTAGATAGTGATAATTACTACAAACCCCTAGCCCTAGAACATTACTTTATTCTATCATGAATAGTTTTCACCGCATGCATATAATGACTGTTCGATAATGGGGCCTGACCAAAATAGATGGATATAATTTCCGTAGACTATTTTGTAGATATTGATAAGTCCTACAAACCCCTAGTACATTACTTTAATCTACCACCAATAGTTTTCACACTGCATGAAAAAAAATGACTGCTTCGATTATTGTGACTAAACCAAAATAAATGGATATAATGTCCGTTCACTATTTTGTACATATTGGTAAGTACTGCAAACCCCTAGAACATTACTTTATTCTACCACCAATACTTTTCACAGCGCGTGCATATAATGACTGTTTCGATTATTGTGACTAAACCAAAATAGATGGATATAATGTCCGTGGACTATTTTGTAAATATTAGTAAGTACTACAAACTCCTAGTACATTATATTATTCTTCCATTAAAAGATTTCACAGCGCACGCAAGTTAATGAATATATTTGGTAATTATGTGACACCTTAGTTCACAATATTGTAGATTTCTTGCGGATCCCTAATATTTTTCAAAACCTTACGAGGTTTTGAAGCCTATGTTATACCACTCACACTGAATTAAGCTCTCCATAAGTAAAAGATTTTTTTAAATCGGTCCAGTAGTTTGGGAACCTATTCGTTGCAAATAAAAAATAAAGTTTCTCACTTTAAACTTACTATGATATTGGTATTGGTAATAGATTGAATAATCTGGAGACATATACGGATTACGGAAACAGTGAAAACAGTAAGAAGAGCATTCATAATTCGATGTTGATGCAACCCAGTTTAATAGAGCTATGATAAAGAGAAGCGAAATCATAAGCGACTGCCTCTTTGGCGTAGAGGGCGCAAGCTCGATTGCCAATCAAGAGGTCCCGGGTTCGAAACCCAGGTCAGGCAAAGTGATAAATATTGAATTTTTCCATTAGGAATTATCTCAATAACTGCCTGGAGTCTGTAACTGTGCCCGGTAGATGGCAATAGGCTCGTCCTCTATTACATGGGACCAATAACATACTGGCGAAATGTGGGTGTATCTACTGTGGGACTGAGTCCTGGGTACACCTCTGCCTACCCCTTCGGGTAAAAGGGCGTGAATGTATGTTTTTGTTATGTTTTTTTTAAAGTCATAAGCGCGTTTTAATTATTTACAGAACGCCATCTATTATGCAATGTTGGAACTAAATTACCTACAAATGTTGCTTTAGGGTAGTTATGTCTTGCAAGAAAATATTGAAATTTTTCTGTAGTGCCATCTAGTAAGCATTGTTGGAACTAAAATATTCATAAGAAACTTTAAAACTGTATATTTCCACAAAAGGGCTGAAATTTTTTAAAACGCTGAAACACGTGTTTAATTAT
Source organism: Hemistola chrysoprasaria (assembly GCA_947063395.1). Classification (NCBI taxonomy): domain Eukaryota; kingdom Metazoa; phylum Arthropoda; class Insecta; order Lepidoptera; family Geometridae; genus Hemistola; species Hemistola chrysoprasaria. Next base: position 15,110,624 of record OX346716.1, on the reverse strand, counting down.
TTTCATTTTAGAATGTTTCTACAAAACTTGAAATTAATCGGCTGAAAAATGAAGTCTACTCCATACAAACTTTCAACCCCTATTTAATACACTTAGGGGTAAAATTCTGAAAAATCCTTTCTTATTACTTGTCTAGACTGTAAACATAATCTATTGTCAAAATTTCATCATAATCGGTCCAGTAGTTTTGGCTCTGGGTTGATGAGTCAGTCAGTCAGTCAGTCAGTGAATCACTTTCTCTCTTTATATAATAATAAGTATAGATTATAAAGATTTCCTCAATGTATCATCATCATCATTATCATCTCAGCCATAGGACGTCCACTGCTGAACATAGGCCTCCCCCCATAGATTTCCATCCAGTCCGGTTGTAAGCGGCCCGCCTCCAGCGTATTTCTGCCGTCTTTATCAGATCGTCTGTCCACCTTGTGGGTGGACGTCCTACTCTGCACTTACCGGTCCGTGGTCTCCATTCGAGAACTTTGCAGTCCCATCGGCCATCAGTTCTACGTGCTATGTGCCCTGCCCATTGCCACTTCAACTTACTAATCCTCTGGGCTATGTGGATAACTTTCGTTCGTCTACGGATCTCCTCATTTCTGATTCGATCTGGCAGAGAAATTCCGAGCATAGCCCTCTCCATAGCTCGTTGCGCTATTTTGAGTCTGCTGATAAGGCCCCCGGTCAATGTATGTGCCTCAATGTATATGTAAAGTTAATGTAAAGTCAGGCATACCCGAGTGTATATTACAATATGCATATGTATGTCGTATAGATACAAAATACAAGAGCCATTAAGTCGTGATGGATGTTCAGCAAAGCCCGGGGGCTTTCGTGGATTTTATTGCCTTTTTAATGCAAAAAGATGGTAGCTTTAGGGATTGTAAGTGAAAAGGTTTTAACTCTTGTCAAACTCATTTTAATTTCATATTTGGGTTAACATTCTTGTAAGCCTAAACCATTTGCAAAAACTTAATAAAATGGTATTTATAAAAAAAGTATAATATAAACTGCAAAATAAATTGACACAAATAAATAATAATACCAGTTGCACATACGAGTACGAGTAAAATCAATTGCTTGCATCCAGCGTGTTCCTCCCTTACTATGTTTTAACGAAAATATCCAGCTGTGGACGTCTTACCCCTGAGATGATGATGTTAAAATAATAATAAACTTACTAGAAAAAGCAATGAAAACTAACTACATTGCATTAAAAGTGCAATAAACATATTAAAGTATAGGCTACCTAGGTGTATATACCAGGACCTATTATGAGCAATTAGAACTCAATTAGACAATTATAAATTGACTGGCGCAGTCGGTAGGATTTTAAGATCATATTAAAATACTCTCAACTTTAAGGCAACAAAACATCAAATTTTATTTTATTTATGACAATCAATAGTTTAGGATATTATCTCAGATCATATTTCATTTTATATTAGTTATGGGAATCGAAACACGATTGACAAATTTTGATTCGACACAAAAAAATCGCGTAGTTTCCTCTAAATGTACATTTTTAGAGAGATACTTCTACTGAAAAGCAGTTTCATTTGCTAGTTTATTAACAAATTTCAACGATATTTCGTTTACGTGTTCCAATCATAAATATTTTAGACGATTAAAGTTTTATTTTATTGCGAAAGGGTATTATTTTGTAGCAAAAAATACATTTATTAATAACATCCAGTGAAATTGCGCGCAGGCCGGCCATCACTGGCCAACAATCAAGCAACCACGATCCCACTACGCCATATCGGTATTATTAATTATGTTCAACGTAGTTTTATACGTGTATTTAAATGAATTAAAGACAGATTTAGCTGCGGGGTGTCGGCTCGACGCCTCCACGATAATTGAATGAAATGTCGGTACTTCACTGAAGATAATGTAATATATTCTCTCTCTCTCTCTATCTCACGATTTAGTGATTATGTATGGTAAGTTATAATATGTTTTTAAAATATGCAGGGTGTGTATATAAATCTTCGTTTCTACCTATATATTTAAAAATCAAAGTTCTGACTGATTGACTGACTGACACACTAGACCTAGACAGTTAAAATTCGGTATAATATAGGTTTCCATTATGATATAGACCAGAAAGGGATTTTTATTGGGACTACGATCTATAGTCGCCATTTAAAAGCCATCTATTAGCGACGTTAACTGTACCAGTGTCAGTAGCCAGTGTGTCGATTAATACTTAATAGTTAATAGGACATACTAGAAGCGGGAAATTATATCAATACTATGATAAAATTCAATGAATGGTATTCCCCGATTTCCTTCGAAAATATAAAAGCCATTCTATTACTTAATATCCTAAAATTTAAGGATTAAGGTGTTTTCGCTTCATTTCTACATTTCTCAAACAAATTTTGATGAACCAATGACGATTATAGCTAAATAGATAAACATTTTGTTGTACACCATACATAGGACACAAACATAAAGGAATAATATTTAAATTAATCTTTGGCTAGTACAAGTGGCGGTCTTATCGCTCAAAGCGATTTCTTCCAGACAATCGAACCGATAGAACCGATAATTTCTTCATTAGTGTTTCATTTTAAGTAACAACAAATTATAAATTGCCTCTATCTATAGGTATATGTAGCAATGCACTAGGTGGTAGGTGCCCGGTAGATGGCAATAGGCTCGCCCCCTATTACATGGGACCAATAACATACTGGCGAAATGTGGGTGTATCTACTATGGAACTGTGTCCTGGGTACACCTCTGCCTACCCCTTCGGGAAAAAGGCGTGAATGTATGTTTGTACTAGCGTGAACTTCTAAAAATCCCAATTTTACTCGCGTGACGTTAATACAAAAAAATTAAGGGTTTATAAAAACAAAAATTAAATGATAGAGACATAGTTTACTTCATATTTAAAATATCAGCATTTAAAAATATCAAATATGTTTACTATCTTCAGAAGAAACAGGCAAATACAAAACATCGATTTGGTAAATTTTCCATAGGATTGTGTCAAACTGCAAAAGGTTCCCTTTTCTTAATGAGATTATTGTTGTGAATTATTGTATTACCAGATTTGATTTTTAAAAAAGCTACGTTTATTATTACGAAAAAAGTTATTTTTTTAATTTACCTGTCAACTGCACTAATTGACCATCTAATTTACTTCTAAGATGAAGTTTTTAAATCGCTCTTCCTTAATTAAACCTCTATTAAAGATTAGTTCCGCTGAAATATATAATTACCAGGGATAAACCTTTGCAGGCTGAAATTAATTGAAATAATGCAAATGGAAGTCCAGAGTTCATTAATGAAATTGAATTGAAATACTTTATTATAATTTTAGGACTACCTACTTCAGTCTTCAAGTTTATAAATTTTAATTAGCTAAGAAGAGCCGGTCGAAAAGACTTACTTTGTGTTTCAAAAGCACTTAAAATATTTCACATTTTTTTGTAGGTCACTAAAGTTTTAGATTTGTTAAATTACTTATTGATAAAGAAATTATTTCTTTATGGAAAGAGCCTAAAACTAATTTCGCCGAAATTGGTCCACTCCAATAACTTTTTATCCCAAATAAGACCAAGTCGTTAAACTTTATCAATAGCTCTTCTGGGGAACATATAAATAAACGATTTCGACTGCAAAAAATACCAATTTTAGGAGAAGTCCCCGATATGGTAACTCTGTTTGAAATTGATGATGGAATTTGTTGTGTTGCTCTCGCTTAGAAAAACTTTGGGGCTGTGAAAAGTTTTTGAATATCGATTAGGTTGGGTGAAAATCCCTCTAAAAAAAAGGTACCTACATACATAACTACGAAGGTTGTATATAGGTATATGATGACTCACTATAACATATATACACAATAAATCCTAAATGACTCACTGACTGACATGCAGCGCAGAGCCCAAACCACTGATCCTAGATACTTAAAACTTGGAATGTAGGTTGTTTTCGTTGTCTGGACGTGTGCTAAGAAAAGATTTTTGAAAATTCACATTCTAAAGGGTCCAAAATGAGCGTGAAAGTACCATATAAAACTACCATATTTCATAATTGCGAGCGGGCAAAGCCGCTTTTCTTTCACAAGTACAACATAAAATCATGCTTTTTTTCTAAAGGAGTAGGCATTGGTATATCCCGAACCCAGTCCCATAGTAGGTAAACTCACACTTTATCAGTTATGTTGTTTAAGTTCCATGTAATTGGGGGCAAATAATATGCCGGCGAATAAAAGGTTTACCTATAGGACTGAGTCCTGGGTACATCTCTGTCTACCCCTTTGGGAAAAAGGCGTGATTGTATGAAATGTTATGTAATAGAGGGAGAGCCCATTGCCATCTACCGGGCACAGGTCCAGACTCCGAGTTGTTTTTTTGAAAATTTTTGAAAAGTATTGTTTTATTTCAGTATAAACTTATCTGTCTATTTGATTCAGTAGTTTAGGAGTGAGGTAATACAAACACATTTTAATTATTGTCATCTTATTAACAATAATAACTTGATTGTAATCTGCTACAACTATTACCTTACCCGTCTTATATAATCCATCTATCTACTTGACCCTTACTACTCAAATTATTATAGTTGCCACGAAATAGCCCTTGTGAATGCATGTGATGAACAATATTGACGTCCATAATACGAGGAAACCTAGTTTGGAGGTCAATAGAACACCTCAAAAACATGTAACGTTCTCACCTATCTACAAAGATACATGCCGTAATTAACACTTGGTATAAATAAATAATCATTTATTTTAGGCAAGATTACAGTTAACTTAAATCTAAAGTAACAGAGGCCCATATAAAAATATACGTTATAGATTAACATACAACGCACGGTAGACTCAGTACTGTTTATCTTTATTGACGTGCAAAAGTGTCCGATTATGACCTATTTGAATAAATCTGTTTGAGTTTGAGTTTGAGTTTGACATAATATAATTATAATTACACAGTAATTTCATACTAATATAATCATAATTGCCGTGGAGTTACCGGCTTTAGAATAGTGCTTCACCCCCTCTTCCCGTGGTTGCCGTAAGAGCCGGCTAAGGGTTAACAGATCCAGAGGACGGACAGCAGCGTCCTCTGCAAAAAACCATTGAACTGCGCTCGAAAACCCGCCTGCCAAGCGTGTCGCGTATTATCAAAACCCCCCTTTATGGAGGAAGCTTATGTTCAGTAGTGGATTAGCAACGGCTGAGGTGATGATGACGATGATATCGATCGTAATAATATGATCATTGTGTTATTGTATTGTAGTATATAATCATTGTATCATCCTATCTACATTTTAGTGTAAACTGTCGACATTGTCATTCTTATTAATTTCAATAAAGAGTTTCATTATTATTATTATCATTTTTTGGCTCAAGAAAATCCTATTTGTATCGAAGTGCAGCGCAGACCTTTAAGGAAAGGTCAGAGGGTCACAGGTCAAAGACTAAATGTCAGGAGACCTCACTAATTGACCCAGCTACCGAGGATTATACTATGGGATCTAATTATCTACCGACTTGAGCTTGTAATAAGTAAAGAATACGACTTTTAGAAAAGCAAATAATTTTAAAACAAAGATTTAAATACTTCTTAATTTAGGTTATAAGTCAAAGCTAATACACACAACAATTAAAATTCATATTTATTTATAACTTCTACCTTATGTTTTAACATAACATAACGCCTTTTTCCCGAAGGGGTAGGCAGAGGTGTACCCAGGACTCAGTCCCATAGTAGATACACCCACATTTCGCCAGTATGTTATTGGTCCCATGTAATAGGGGGCGAGCCTATTGCCATCTACCGGGCACAGTTCCAGACTCCAGGCAGTTATTGAGATAATTCCTAATGGAAAAATCCAATATTTAACACTATGCCTGACCTGGGGATCGAACCCAGGACCTCTTGATTGGCAGTCGAGCATGCGCCCACTACGCTACCGAGGCAGTCTTTATGTTTTATTTATCCTTATCCAGTCCAGTCCTTATGTTTTATTTATTGTATTGTACTCTTTTTTGGTAAATAAATATAAATATGATAATTAGGTTAATTGATTGAATTTGGCGTTTATTTTCGGAACTCCATTGTAGACTTCTGGAACGAGAATCTTTAGTTTTTAATTCCGATTTTTAGTGTCAAAAACAACATGTAGAGAGAAACTCTTGTTCTAGCGTTCAGAGTGGTAACAGCTCAAGGAGCGGCGTCGTACTAACATTTGTCGCCCCTACAGCGGGGTCAGAGTCTATTTCCTGATGATGCGTCGTGTAGACGTGAAACACGTGTCGATATATGAATGGTGTCACTAACAAAAATAATACCTAATAGCATTTCCTCTTTGCATGTAATTTTCAAAATTGGGTGGTGCACTGTGCATGTTGTTTTTGACACTAAAAATCGGAATTAAAAACTAAAGGTTCTTGTTCCAGAAGTCTATGATAATTATGATAAATTTATATTTGATTATAATTATATTAGATTAGATTAGATAAAACTTTTATTGATAGCACAATACAGAAAATTAACAAAATGAAACTTAAAAAAAACTAAAGCGTGAGTAACAATAATTGGCGGCCTTATCGCTCAGATCGATCTCTTCCAGACAACCATACCTATATATTTTGTTTTGTTTACTTTGCTTATTCCTATGTTATATTTATAATTCATAATATTAAGTATGTGTGCGTATAATTGATTTGTCAAATAAAATAACCTTTATAAAAAAAAACACTTTTCTATTCAAATTTTGATTAAAATATATAAAAAGATATTGAATTATTAGCCGGTTGACATCAGCCACATAAAGTTCGTCAGGCATGAACCTAGAAAAAAGGCAGACGGAGTCTTCTAAAACAAGAAGTGAAGCATTATAGTAAGTCAGCTCGCTGACACAAACATTCACACACATTCATAGCCATGGAACTAAAAAAAAACAAGATCAAGATTTTAGTAAAAAAATCCTTTACTTTAGCTTTAATTAAGAGTATATGGCTATAAAAAGTTATGGATTCTTTTAATTGTCAATCTATATCTGTTACTTTTCTACTAAACCAAAATCTACAATGATATTTTTTATTTTTTTTTATGATAAAGAGTGACAAGACGAGCAAATCAGGTGCCTGATGGCATCATGATTGCCCATATCAGACACAGTGCCACCCAGTGTTTTAAAATTCAAAATTCTGCGCGGCACTGCACTGCACCTGTTACTCTGATATATTAATTGTTGAATCTCGACATGCCCAGTAATTTCGCTGTTAACATTGCCCTTCAGACCGAAACACAGTAATGTTTGCACATTACTGCTTAGCGGATGAATAACTGGCAAAGGTGTGGTACTTCCCCAGGCGGCCCCCTGCAAAAGAGGCCTACCACTACGATATATGTATGATGTGAATTGCTAAATAAATAAATAAATGTCCGAGCTGGCTTACTATGATGCTTCACACTTTTTGTTTTAGAAGGCTTCGTCCGTCATTTTTCGAGGTTCATGAGCACAGGTAAACGAATCAAAAGCTTGCAAATACACTTTCTGCCTTTTCACTCGGCACAACAAGAAGTACTATTATTGCCAGAATAGCTATTTCATCCAGAAATGTTTCAGTTAGCGAGGTACGTACACAGTTACTGTACACAACGGCCTTTTACTTCTCTTTGCTTTATTCAGAGCGCTGCTATAACCAAATTAACGGGAAAAGCTTGCCGGACGGCAGTTATAGGTAGCTGTAGGTAGCCTACGTTTAAGGCGCTGTCTAAAGCAAATTCCCTCTCCCTCAAACGTATCCATATTTTTGAAGATATAAAAAATACTACATGTAATTACGTAAAATCAAGACATCAGGGTTATAGAAAATAACAGTACAAAGATTCAGTATTAGTCGTCTTTTTGAACATAATATAACTTAATGATATTTATTATTGATTACATATATAACTTAATAACATATAACTTAAGGATATTATTGATTATTTTCTAATTTTTTTTTTCGATTTTATTATCTTTTCTTTTTACTCTGATTTTATTTTTAGCTTTAATCTATTTTGATCATGACATTAAAATAAATTTATTGTTCAAATTATATTTAATATTAAGACGCCTGAAAAGGCAGATTTTGGTTGGGCATAATGACTTATAATATCTATTGTACATGAAATCACTGAATAAAGAAATTGAAATTTAACAAACTAACAAAATGAATAACATATTTCTTCTGAAAACCAATGGAATGTTTATTTCTTAACAATAAAAATAAAAGGTTGAAAAACCAAAACCATCACTCATTAATTGGAGAAATAAAAAGTATGTGTAACAATTAACACCAAAAACAAACGGAATACTGCTTACTTATAGAAGCAATTTTATCCTGTTAGTAATTAATAACATTAGAAAAAATACACAAAATATATTTTAACTCAAAAGAGAACAAATTTAATTGGAGCAATACTTTTGACTCGTTGTTTTTCATATTTGATACTGAACCATGCAATTTCTCTAAAGTCAAACCAAAAATGCTTGTCGGAAAAAACCCCGAAATTCACATACATTTTTTAACTTGTCGAGAAAAGATCGTCGAATATTCGCCTGCATTTTCAGGCTACTGTGGCGACTGAACGCATGTGTGCAGTCATGCGTGGTAAGCCGTGGTCAAACGTGGCGAAACGTGGCCAACCGTGGTCGCAATGATATGGCTCACTGGTACGGAATAATGGACAATGAATGATGATAAACTTTATGATAATTTATCTCGTCAATTGCCTTACTTATAGGCATTTAATATATTTATTTATATTTTAAGTTTATAACTGCCACGGTAGCGTAGAGGGTGCAAGCTCGACTGCCGATCAAGAGGTCCCGGGTTCGCTACCCAGGACAAAGTGTTAAATATTGGAGTTCACCATTAGGAATTATCTCCGTAACTATACCTGGAGTCTGAAATTGTGTCCTACAAAATGTGGATGTACCTACTACAGAACTGAGTCCTAGGTACACCTCTGCCCACCTCTCCGGGAAAAAAGCGTGAAGTTAACTTATATAAAATTTAAAATAGAAACATGAACGTTCAGTAAATCGCTTCATTTTCGTTAAAACTTAACATCGGTTTCATGAAAGAGAATATTTTAAGAGCTTATTAAAAGACACAGACAACAGTCCTGTGAAATTATTGCAAACATTGTGAGTGTCGATTTTAATTAAAATGTTCCAAATATTTTAAAATGAAGTTTATACGTACAGATAAATTTTGGTAGGTACAAAATATTTTTATATATTGGTGAACATTTTGTATTATAATTTATTATACTATTGTACTTTTTCTATATGCACTTATTTTATCGAAGAACAACGTCCGTCTATCAATTTTTAAGTTAGAATTTAATTCTGGCTTATCCGGCTTAAACAGGAAGCGCTACGCCATTTTCTCTCTATGGAGCTACGACGTAGCAAACCAACTCTCCAACCAACTCTCTATACCAACTCTTTGCTGATAAATTTTATATAATAATTATGTTTATACTTATAGAATTTTTAACTAATAAAGTCTATTTGTACGCTTAGACTTTACTCAACGACAGACGCTATATAGGATAGTTTTCGCAATAAATGTAAATGCAAGTGTAAATGCAGTAATACTGATAATTGAAATAAAATAAGTGTTGTCATATTAGAGCCAATGGGCCAAACTTTTTGTGGTTTAGACTAGTTATCACCTGTGGTTCTGTCTACAATTGTATCCCATTTATTTAATCTCTAAAGTGGTATTTGCAGAATTGGCGGTTAAGAGCGTACGCGGCCTTCTAAGAATTTGACACAGTCTTAAAAATTTACCAAATCTATGTTTTGTATCCCCACGTTTCCTCCGAATATTATTAACCCATTCTATAAAATTATATTTTTATAGTGAAGTAACCTATGTCCCTGTGATTTTAGTTTCTCTTAAAAATAAAAACCCTTGGTTTTTTCATGGCGAACTTCCAAAAATCCCAGTTTTACTTCCGTGATTGGACGTTCAATACAAAAAAAATGTAGAGTTTATAAACATTAAAATATCGGGCATACTTTACTTCATCTTTAAAATATCGGGATATAAATTTATAAAATAGGTTTACTGTATTCGGAGGAAACAGGGGAATATCAAACATCGATTTAGTAAATTTTCCATAAGACTGTGTCAAACTGCTAAGAGGTCCTTTTTCCTGTTAAAGAGCGTAAAATTGCCAAAAAACAGCATGAATTCGGGAGGCCGTTTTCAAGCGTCTGTTAAAGAATGGGGTGTCGTGTGTAATTCGTACCTATTCCCCGTGCATTCCCAAGGGTGGTCCATTAGTTATTTCATTCAATTTATAACTCGGTGTGAGAAACATTTGTCTTGTGCGTGTGCGGAATATATTCTAACTTTTGTGCAAAAATAAATGGTTTTTTCTCTTTAATAGCTGAGTAAGGCTTAGGCTACCGCCACTCACCACTCACCACTAGTGGGGCTCATAGTTAAGAGAGAGAGAGAGAGAGAGAGAGAGAAAGAGAGAGGGGGAGAGATAGAGAGAGATGCCTTAAAAGTTATAGTAAAGAGTTGCATTTTAAATTCAATTAAAATAAATTTATTTCGGACACAGTTCATAGTGTCAGTATACAATCATATGGCTTAACCTATGTTAGCACTCTAAGTGCGGCTTGCATAACAATGTGTATAAATTGGGCTTTAATTTTATTCAGTTAAATAAGTTTAGCTTCATAAACATTTAATTTCGCGTTCCGTCTCACGTGCGGAGTTATTAGTTTCATCAAGCAACGACAATCTCACTCATAATTTTATGCTTTTACGTTAAATCAACTCATAATTTTATGCTTTTACGTTAAAAGGAATACTTTTACTGTTGTCACCGTCAAGTGTCAAAAATTTTATCACTTTCAATAAAATATTTTATCACTTTTATGCAAGCTGCCCTTATTAGCACAAAAAATAATTAAAAAGAGATCTTACTAAAATGACTAAACCCATCACTTAGCGCTAGACCAGCAAGCATTATGCATGCCCAGCCAATGCCTCGAGGGGTCCGTCAAGTCGGTCTTCATAAACCGACAGAAGTCTGTTGGCACTACATCGCACTCTCGCCATTACAAATCATTTCATTCCAAATGTTACAATTCTTTCTTCTGAATGATGTTTAGTTTACGGGTGAGGCGGGCAAAGACATCGGGGTAACGCTAAAGGCGGATATAAATTAGTAGCATTTGTAAGTAATGTAACACTATTTATCTCTTTCTCTCACAGTAAACCAGACAGAGACAGATTATGTTACATTTCAAACATATGCTTACAAGTCAGTCTCCGCCTTAAGAAGAATAAAAAACACGTATATATAACAGAAAAGCTAACTTGAATTTCAAAATGAATCTACATAAACACGTGTAAATTATAATATACATACACATTTATACCTAATTTTATCCTTCACGAAAAAACTTGTTAAAACGCTCGCAGTCTGTTTTCGTCATATTTTTTTAAATATCAAATTGCCGTCGACAGGGTTAACCCAGTTTATTTTTATTTGATAAAGTTTTAAAAGTCATCTCTTTAAAGTTATGTTTATTCATGGCTTTTGAAAGGTTTCTATGAAATGGTACAAGTGGTGAGTGGTTGTGGCTTAGAATATAGAGCACCGAAACTGTCAAGAGCTACTTACAGTACAAATTCTTTTTCTGCTGATTTTCAGGGGACACACATACCTATAGATTTGCCAGTTATTCATCCGCCAAGCAGTAGTGTGCAAACATTACTGTGTTCTGGTCTGGGCAATGTTACCAGCGAAATTACTGGGCATGATGAGGGAATCTGTGGTGTGCGAGGTTTCATAGGATTTTATATAAAGAATTCTAATATTCATTAGTTCGGCTCGGATAAATGTGCGTTCGCCTTAACAATTACGTAAACTAATGATCAATATAACAAGTGCAAGCATACAATATAAACACAGACATGAACAAACTGTTCATGTACCGACTTTGGGAATATTTATTACGAAAAATTTATTAAAAAAGAAATATTTATTACGAATTACGCATTACACTGCTCAAATCACATTTTTATGAATAGTGTGGTTAAAGCCCATGTATAAATCTAATATCTAAATTTGATAATCCTACCTTATACTTTAATGTAAATAGAGCTAACTTACGTATTTTAATCAATCTCGCATAAAACTTAAGAACATTATATAAAGAAAAATCTCTTACAAAATAATTTTTCATCTGGGGACATTTTCAATGCTTCAATTTATAAATGCAGAGCTCTGAGAACTGATTCTATTAGTGCGCTCAGTAATGAAGTTATAAGGTATGATATAATAAATAGATTACATATTCGCTACTTTGTTGCAGAATTAGCCTTAAATTTAACGATGGTTTTATACCAGTAGGTGACCTGGGGATCGAACCCGGGAGCTCATAATCGGCAGTCAAGCTTGCGCCCTCTAAGCCACCGAGGCCGTCGAGGGAGTCGAGTTTTTTAACACGTTATATTATAACTATTCAAAAAATTCTAAATTGAAATTTTCTTTATTGGAACATAAACAAAATGGACATAAAACAGTATGAACGACGATGCCTGCGAAAGTTTGTATAAACTGTGTTGCCGACACCAACGCCCTCCATAACAGCTATACAATTCGTTCCAGATAAATCTACATATAAATTTTAATGAGTAGGTACATTTTAACAATAATTTTTAGTAAAAGAGTTCATAACATCTTCTTGTATTTCTCAATCAAACATCGAGGTATAAATGTTTTTGAGAAATCTGAAATTATTTCTCTTATATTTTAAGGTAATTTATTACAAAATCGTGCTCCCTCGTAAATTATATGTTTTTTACCAAATTTAGTTCGTGTACTAGCACAGTATTAGGCACGTATATATTATTAGCAATTCTTAATTGCATACGTTGATGTTCACTGTTAGTTTTAAAGTTAATTTGTGTATGTATTTCCTTGTTTATCATGTTCCTTATTAATAAATTGTATTGTACAGGTATTGTAGATGTAAAGTTGTGTTAGTGTACATAATTTGGTCTCTTTGTAAATTATTTTAGTAGATGTTAAGTAATCATAGGAGAAAAGTACTTTGATAAGTTTTTAGTAAGTTTTACAAAGCAGGTTGTCATTTGCGACATGCTAACCATGTAAATAGAAAGAGAGTAATCTGCACAATAAAGAGTAAGTACCCACATTTTTCTCATTAACGTACCTCAGTCGTGACACAGTGACTTCAATCGTCTGAATCGATTCGTTCCCCAAAACTAATTACCCCCCACTCTCGAATGTTACCCCCTGAGTGCTGGTCCCACGCATTTAGGGTTACCATGATGAAAATATAAGGAGGTTACAAGTTTAGCTTCTTGGAAGCTTTTATTCTTTTTTGTGTCAAGTAAGTGTATGGTATGTATGGAGACCACGGACTAGCAAGCGCAGCGTTGGACCTCCACCCACAAGATGGACAGACGATCTAATAAGGACGGCAGGAACACGCTGGATGCACGCTGCTTATAACCGGACTAGATGGAAATATAATGGGGAGACCTAAATTACATAAAATAAAGTCTACTAGGAATTAGAAAATAAGAATACAAGCTTTCAGTAAAAAATCCAATTGAATGCAAACAAGTTTTCATGCTAAAACATGAGAAAAAAAATCTCAGAAGAAACAAAAGACACTGAAGACTTGTTTGGATTAAATTGGATATTTTTACTGAAAATTTGTATTGTTATTTTCTAGTTCCTGGTTGTCTTTATTTTACGTAATTACATATAGTATTTTTTAAATCTTTAAAAATGTGGGTGTGTGTGGGCGAGAGGGCGAATAAGGTGTGCACCGCGCCTTAACCTTAGCATAGAATACCAACCCCATTACTACGTAAAGACGCGACACTCAACTTTGAACTCGACGTCGACCAGGCAGTCAACGCGGCAGTAGCGCCCGTAGTTACACACTTTATGTTTTCTACGTAGCCGTAGTAGTAATGTAGTAGGCTATTACGCGTGGCCGATTGTATGTTGTGACGGGATCTGACCGTAGTGTCTGAGTTTTTAGGTCGCCTGAAGGCATCTGAAATGCCTAATATGACGTCTATAGTAACAGTTGGAAGCGGGTTCTAGGAGCAGATGTTAGGTTTTTTAGAAACGCAATAATTTATTCATTTGACATTCAGCATAAACCACTACAGTCTAAAAGGAGGATTAAAAAAAAATGCTGGATTAGCATTTCCTACACTGGTGCTCAGTAACTGTCCTGAGACATATTAGGTGAGGTAGGCTCTGCACGTTTTCTTCCAATCGTATCTATCATACGTCATCTCTGCATTCACTCTTCACTCTTCACTTTCTCACGCGTATCCTCTTGCACGCATCCGAATCTTTCCCCCTCCCCACATTAACAGCATCACCTTTTTATTTGTCTGAAAAGGAGGTCGTGTCCATTTCGTTTGTCCGTAGTAAACCCGTAATAGTGGTGACAGTACAACCGAACAGAGAACCAATAACGTAGTAATGTGTTTAATTTAACCGACCCATCAGTGTAATGTACTAATATCGACGATGTATTAGCGTTACAATAACGATGCTGTATTAGAGATGTATTAGAGATAAAGCAGTTAAGTTAGTTATAACAGTTTAGTTCAATTTTTTATTTTTGGTAGTCTTTTTTACTGCCTCGGTGGCGTAGAGGGCGCATGCTCGACTGCCAATCAAGAGGTCCCGGGTTCGATCCCCAGGTCAGGCAAAGTGTTAAATATTGGATTTTTCCATTAGGAATTATCTCAATAACTGCCTGGAGTCTGGAACTGTGCCCGGTAGATGGCAATAGGCTCGCCCCCTATTACATGGGACCAATAACATACTGGCGAAATGTGGGTGTATCTACTATGGGACTGAGTCCTGGGTACACCTCTGCCTACCCCTTCGGGAAAAAGGCGTGAATGTATGTATGTTATGTTATGTGCTTTTTTACTTATATGTTAATGGAGGATTGGATGTTATGAACTTTTATTTATTTTTTATTTTATTTTTATGTTATAACCAATATTATGCACGTAAATTAACTGTTCATTAATAATTATCATCATCAGCCCTCGCTGCGATACCTTGGTGGAATAGCGGTTCGCAATCATAAGGGTTCGATCCCCAGGTCACGCAGAGAGTCTTATTAGATTTTTTTAAGGAATTTTCGCAATGATAGTCTGGAACAGAACTGTGCTTGGTAGAAGGCAACAGGCTCGCATAATATGTATTATAATTTAAATGATTAATCAGACGGCTAAATATATTAATATATTTACTTATTTCCTCGCACATAGGATCTTAAACTCTCATACTCATTAATTTTGTTAGCAGTATTACTTGTTAATAGTTAAACAGTTATTATTATTACACTATTTGAATTACTCTGTGCTCCTTGTGCTAAATAAAATATTTTTCATTTTCATTTTATTTGCGGTCTCCACTCCAGAACTCACCTAAACGATAGGTTATCGGTTGCATTAAATACTTTATTATCTAACAAGTGTAAGAACAGCGGTTTTGTCCGCTCGCAATTATGAAATATGGGAGTTTTATACCAAAACATTGACGCCCTTTTTGGACTCCTTAAAAAATGGATTTTTAAAAATATTTTCTTAGCACACGTCCAGACAACGAAAAGAACCTACATTCCAAGTTTCAAGTCTCTAGGATCAGTGGTTTGGGCTCTGCGTTGCGTGTCAGTCAGTGAGTCATTTACGATTTTATAATTTAAAGTGATAATAGGTATAATTAGAAGTCCCATAAATATAAATTAATTTTAGACATTGAACAATAGAACCAGTCGCATTCAAAAATTATATTTATATTTCGTAGAAACGTGTCATAAGTAAACTGAAACTTATTGATATTTTTCAATAAAAATAATTTGGGTTTACCCTTTGGTAAAAAAAAATACTATGATATTCTTGTGTTTCAATGTTGCGGCTTGCGTGATAGTTCACTATAAATATAACTCATCACACGTTTCTTATATATCAAATGTAACAGGAAATAAAAACATTAACGTGAATGTTATTTATTATTTATTTTATTCACTCTGTGTTTTCATTCTAACGTTGTTAATTGTACCAGCCTCAACAGCCAATTATATATGCCGGGGCCGGAGGGCGCAGGAGAATCCAAAAACCTCTTCTATGTACTAGGTCTTTAATATAATTCACATTGCGATAATGTGTTAAATCTATCTTAAATCTAAATGCGGCGACAACGGTCCGATGTTAGGACCGAAGTGATGGGTCTTTGAGGTGCAGGCATCGGGCAGGCGAAAACAGCCTAAAATGCAGCGTCGGCCCTTTGTGACGTCGGTTCGAGGCCAAGAGTAAGCTGGGTGTGACGTCAGCGGGGATAGTAGAGTCGCTGGATGTAACAAGCCTGTAAAGTTTATGTGAAGTAAATGAACGATACTGTTTAATAATAATAATAATATAATATGGGACAACTTCCACACACGGTCATCTGGTCCCAAACTAGGCAAGATGCCCGTACTATGGTAACTAGATGACTGATATAGATACTTATATAAGCTTATAACACCCAGACACAGATCAAACAGACATGTTCATGCACACAAATGTTTGACCAAGCGGGGGATCAAATCGGGGGCCTGCGGCACAGAAAGCAGAGTTACTACCGTCTGAGCCATTGAGGTATGTTTCGTTTATGATTGAAGAAGTTTCGTTAACGTTTCATAGTTCACATGCATAATCAAATTAAATAGTTTTTTTAAAACAAGCTGTGCCCCGCGGTTTCACCCGCGCAGTCATCGTTCCCGTGAGAGTATCGGCGTGAAGAGTGTTGAAAGAACCCTATGTTCAATTTCAGCCCAATTGGTTCAATAGTTTTGGCGTGAAAGAGTAACAAACATCCATCGATCCATCCATCCTCACAAACTTTCGCATTTATTAATATTAAGTACGAAGTAGGATAGGATAGTAGGATTAAAGTTCCAGATGAGGCTTTACATAGATGACGATCACTATTAGCATGTTGTTAAAATCCTTTTTTATGTCCCCTACGGATAAATACTCAATTTTATCCCTAATATGCATGCATGCCTTTTTTTTTTTTTTTTTTGTTGCCCGGGGAAAAATGCATGACGCATACCACCCGCACCCGGGGGAGCGCAGGATGGTTATGTGGGACTCCCCGCCGGCACAGCACCATAAGGTCGATAAGTTGCTGTGCCGGCGGGTATACCCACTAAAAAACCCCGGGGTGTTCCTTCGCGCCGCCATGTGTCGGGGCTGCGGGCACGCCGAAGCACTCATCCGCGGCCCCGACGGCGTTTGGTCCTCCATGGAGGACCCCGCCACGGTGGGGTGAGGTCCTTCACCCCAACCCTCCCAAGGGGCGCGCGGAAACACGCGCGCGCCTCCTCGCAGGCCCTTAAGGTGGGCAACGGATACCCCCGCATCTGTTGCCCGAGCCCCACATCTTGGGCTTGGAAGGGTGTTCCGTGCCCTCTCGAACGCCTATCGAACGTGCGAGAGGACACGGAAGGCCCATTCCAGCCCACCACCACGCGCAAATAGCGCAGGGGGGTTCTCTGGTTGCCCCAGTGCAGAGGTCGACTTCTGCACAGGGGAAAGCCGAGAACCCTCCTCAGCATTAAGGGCCTGAAGGGGTGTTTCCCGCCTTCCCGAACGCCGTGGCAAACGTGCGGGAAGACGCGAAAGACCCGCCCCCGCCCACCACCTCGCGCAACAAGCGCAGGGATTCTCTAGTTGCCCCCGTGCAGGGGTAGATCTGCCCAGGGGAAAGTAGAGAATCCATCTCTCGGCGGGGCTCAATTGAGCCCGCCCGCGCCGTCCGCTGTGCCCCATGCTAACTTCATGGGGACACGCGGAGACGCTCCTCCCGGGCGTGGCGGTCTACTCACTGAAGAGCCCACCACAGCCCATTTAGCAGGATATCGGCCGGCGTCTGGCAACAGACGAACAGACGGACGTCTGTTGCCAGACGCCGTTGCCCAGGGTACACCACGGGGAGGTCACCCCAATATGCATGCATGCCTAAGCGAGCTTTCAGACGAACGGCGTAACGTCAACGTCAACGCGACGTTACCGCTGAAAGAACTGTAGAATACATACGTCGGCGTCGCTCGTCTGAAAGCTTGGCTTTTCTAATATTGATATTATAGTGGTTTAATTTGTAGTTTTTTTAGTGGTAGGCCTCTTTTGCAGGAGGCCGTCTGGGGAAGTACCACACCTTTGCCAGTTATTCATCCGCCAAGCTGTAATGTGCAAACATTACTGTGTTCCGGTATGAAGGGCAATGTTACCAGCGAAATTACTGGGCATGATGAGATACAACAACTCATATCTCAGGGTGACAGGCGCAGTGCAGTGCCGCGCAGAATTTTGAATTTTAAAACACTGGGTGGCACTGTGTCTGATATGGGCAATCATGATGCTTACCATCAGGCACGTGATTAGCTCGTCTTGTCACTATCTATCATAAAAAAATAAAAAAAAATTGAAATTTGGCGAAACGAATAAGTCGTTACGCCACATTACTCACGCAGGATACTTTTAAGAAAATATACATGAGTGCTGTTGTAAATAAATGATAGCCCGGTGCATGACACGGATGTGCATTAGGAGCCATATCGGACGTTTTACGACTTCTGGTCACATAATAAATGCAGCACTCTTAATATTTTAAGAGAGTTCAGTGAAGTTTTTCTTTATTATATCTAATTCCTACGAATGGGCAGAGTGCCTTTATTGAAAAAAGACTACTTACTAACCTACTTACTATCTACCCTAACTAAATACATTATACCATAGACTAATTCGAAAATCCACAGGCCGACATATCAGCCTATAGAAAATCTAAATCACTGTCAGATGGCAGCGTACCCAAGATACTGGCGGCATTGCCACGTTGGATAGCAATGTTTATAGGTTAGGCCAGATAAACACCAGCATTTTGATCACGCGTCGCCTCGACCAAGCGCTCAGTTTTTCTTGATAAAAGTACTTATCTAACGTCTATAGTTAACTTGTCTCTGTTAATTTATTTTTCTACAAAATAATTGTTAAGGAAGTTCGGGCATCTAAAAACTTGAAAATATTACAGTTTTCCCCCTGAGATTAGACGTTCACTAGAAATATTAGGAAGTTATAAAAAATGTAGGCCTAAACCTTTCTTAACCGTTTTGTAGATTTCTTCTTAAGGTTAATTATTTTAGGTGGAAATTATAAAGAGATACGACACTAAATTCAATCTGGCTAAACGGATAATAATAATTAAAATTAATTTGACGATGTTATTTTTAGTGAAAACAAAATAACTATTAATTTTTTAACCAATTTAAAAATGTTCTATTTTATGTTTCCTTAGAACATTTCATCGGTTGTCTGCCGCAACCGCAGATTGTGTACTCGTATGTTTATTGTGGAAACTGAAATAATGTTTAACTTACAACCGTTGTTCTGATGGAGATGTGTGTAAATATTTATTTTTGTATGTTGCCTGCGGCTTACACTATGATTGTGTTATTTTACGCTATTATATTATAACAACACTACTTAACTTACTATTATCATTACTTGCTATTATGTACTTTTATTGTATTATTGTTCATTTTCTATCACCGGTCTTTCGTTTGAAAATTTTGTAGTTTTTTTAATTAGAAAGCTCTTATGTCCTACGGTTTAGACAATTTGGTTTTACTGCTGTATTGCGGTTTTTTATATTAAATAGGTCAGCGTTTGACCCCAATCTCACCTGATGGGAAGTGAAGATGAGGCCTAAGATGGTTTTTGTGTGTGGTGAACCATCATAGTCTATCATATTTTACGACTAAAATTAAGAAGTTTCCATAAAATATTAGAACTAATATTGAAATTGATCAATTTTGTTTTTTTTTTGGCACGACGGTTCCTTTTTGTAATAATAAATATTTCTATTATGAATCAAAGCCTGGCATTAATATACGTAAGTCCCCAAAAACGTTATTAGAGCTTTGTGTGGAGGCCTAAAGGTTTGTGTCGGACCTGGGAAGGCGTATATTCAGGGAAAAGATCGCCGGTTTCAACAGTACCTCTTCCAGTAGATATCTTTGGCTTTTTCGGGGTAACGCTGCCAGCCTGACGGGTACTTTTGAAAGTAGGGGTGCGAACGGGAGTAGCCAACCAGGCTTGTTGAGGATTAACGACGACGTTACTGATTGGAACTTAAATTTATCTATTTAGTTTTACTGACATTAATAATAATAATAATAATATGGGACAACTTCCACACACGGTCACCCGGTCCCAAACTAGGCTAGAAACCTGTACTATGGTAACCAGATGACTGATATACATACTTATATAAGCTTATAACACCCAGACACAGATCAAACAGACATGTTCATGCACACAAATGTTTGACCTGGCCGGGGATTGAACCTGGGGCCTACGGCACAGAAAGCAGAGTTACTACCATCTGTGCCAACCAGGCTGTCAATTATTTTATTTTATTATTAATGTTTAATATTGAAAATGTAATATCGAAATTGTAATATTGAATTTATAATATATAATATATTCGCCGCGGGGTACCGGCATCAGAATAGTACCTCACCCGCTCAACCTGGGTTGCCGTAAGAACCGGCTAATAGGTATATAAATCCAGAAGACAAGTAGCGATGTCCTCTGTGTAAGAACCACCAAACTGCTCTCGCCAACCCGCCTGCCAAGCGTGGCGAGTATTGGCAAAACCCCCCACATGATGAGAACCAAACAGACCAGGCCCCCAGTACCCGGCAGCTTCGTTATTCCTGACTCCGGTAGCGGTCACGGTAACGGCGGAGCAGGGGGTGCTAAGAATCCCCGGAAGTTTTCGGGCTACCCACCCAAACAACGACGACTGGCCCTGGTAACACACAACATACGCACTTTGAGGACCGACGAGAAGATTATTGAGCTGGAAGAGGAATTAGGTAGGTTACGTTGGGATATCGTGGGGTTGTCTGAAGTCCGTAGAGAGGGCGAGGACACGATAACCCTAAGATCAGGTAACCTACTCTACTACCGGGAGGGCGACCAACAGTTCCAAGGTGGTGTCGGCTTTCTCGTCCACAAGTCCCTCACTAACAACATTATTACCATCGAAAGTGTCTCGAGCAGGGTCATATACCTAATACTCAGAGTATCCAAACGATATTCGCTGAAGGTCATTCAGGTATATGCACCCACCTCGTCACACCCAGATGATGAAGTGGAGACTATGTATGAGAACGTCAGTAGGGCCATACATATGTCCGAGACCCACTTCACTGTTGTTATGGGGGACTTTAGTGCAAAGCTAGGCAAGAAAAGCGATGGCGAGCTGAGAGTGGGGCAATATGGATATGGGCAACGGAACCCTAGGGGACAGAGGCTGGCCGATTTCCTGGAGAAGGAGGGACTCTTTATGATGAACTCTTTCTTTCAGAAGCCGCCTCATAGGAAATGGACCTGGTTGAGCCCCGATGGTTCCACGAGAAACGAGATAGACTTCATCTTGACCAACAAGAGACATATATTCAATGATGTTTCCGTGATCCACATGGTGGAAACCGGGAGTGATCACAGACTTGTAAGAGGCACATTGAATATTGACGTCAAACTTGAAAGGTCACGCCTGATGAAGTCCACGCTCCGACCTACTCGCGCCCATATACAAAACCCCGAAATCTTTCAACTCGAACTATCTAATAGCTTCGCTTGCCTGGAGAATATCGATGCATCGGTGGACGAGATTAATAACAGGCTCGTAGAAACTGTCCAAACGGTGGGCTCTAAGTTTTATAAGCCCCGCCGTACAAATAGACCTCAGAAATTGTCCGACCACACCCTAAACCTCATGGCTGAGCAACGCTCGCTACGACTGCAGTCTTCCAGTGATGCTAAGTCCTATAGGCAGCTCAATAGACGAATTTCCAAATCCTTGCGGCATGACATCCATATCTTTAATACTTTAGGAGTGTTTAGGTCGTATATAGTAACCTAAGTGTTCCTAACTGAATATAGGAGTGTAAATAATACGTCGAGTCAGAAGGTTGAAATGCGAATGATTTATTATAACAAAATACGCAATATATATACAAATTGATAGACCCGCGCATGCGCGCTATAATCGCTGATCACGTGATGTTTCGCGCATGCGCAGTGCGCGTGTGTGTACGTGGCGTCGGCGCTGATATAAATATCTTGCACACACTCGCGGCTTTCATTTCGCTCATCGCGGCCGCGGCGTGTGCGTGTGTCGGCGGCGTCGTCGTGCAGTGCTTGAATAATGAAGATTGAAGACGAAGATGTGCGGCGTGTGAAATCATGGTTGTGTCTGCTGTTTCTTACGAATTCAACAAGTGCGTTCAAATGTAATACGCCTTTTTCAAGGCGGCTTGCTTCACGTGTTTCTTGATGAATGACGAGATGTGCAAACGATGTAAATAAATGTGTGTGCTTCTTATTTATTGCTTTCCCCGGTACATCCTGGTAACTTGTTATGGTAATGGTGAAGAGGTGATGGTGCTTGGTAATCGGTAGCGGTATGAGTAGCTGCGTCCCGGTAATGTGGACACAGTGAGGTAATGCGGAGGTAGGTAAAGTAGGTACATATATCCATGTACGCTACAATACTAATAATATTAAAGAGACGATAGAGCGGAAAAAAGGCTCCAAAGTGTTTGCAAGAGATATGTCTATTGGGCAAAGCCGGTTGACAAAGCTAAAGAGAGAAGATGGCAGTATGGCGTCGACAAAAGCGGAGGTGTTAGAGGAGATCGAGAGGTTCTATGGACAGCTATACGCCTCGGTCGCAAAGCCTGTTAGCAGCGCGGCCAAAGTTCCAAGAGCCAAGCTGACCCGACACTATACCGAAGATATCCCGGATATCAGCCTGTACGAGATTAGAATGGCCCTGAAACAACTCAAAAACAACAAGGCGCCGGGTGATCACGGAATTACATCAGAGCTTCTGAGAGCGGGTGGAACACCGGTATTTAAAGTCCTCCAGAGGCTCTTTAACTCTGTTATATTCGAAGGTGTGACGCCAGAAGCATGGAACAGAAGCGTGGTGGTGCTATTCTTCAAAAAAGGTGATAACACCTTGTTGAAGAATTACAGACCCATCTCGCTTCTGAGCCATGTTTATAAGTTGTTTTCGAGGGTCATTACGAATCGTCTCAGTCGCAGGTTCGATGACTTCCAGCCGTCTGAGCAAGCAGGTTTCCGAAAAGGCTACAGCACCATAGACCACATCCACACGCTTCGCCAAATTATACAGAAGACCGAGGAGTATGATTTGCCATTATGTGTAGCGTTTGTGGACTATGAAAAGGCCTTTGATTCGATCGAGACATGGGCGGTGCTCGAGTCTCTCCAGCGATGCCATATTGACTATCGGTATATCGAAGTGTTGAAGTGCTTGTATAGTAACGCCACTATGTCGGTTCGAGTACAGGACCAGAGTTCGAAGGCGATCCCGTTGGATAGAGGCGTAAGACAGGGAGACGTTATATCTCCGAAACTGTTTACTGCCGCAATGGAGGACGCCTTCAAGCTTCTGGAATGGCAAAAACGTGGCATCAATATTAATGGCGAATACATCACTCACCTTCGGTTTGCCGACGACATTGTAGTCATGGCAGAATCGATGGAAGATCTCAGCATAATGCTCGAAGACCTCAATCGAGTTTCTCAACGGGTCGGCCTTAAAATGAACATGGACAAGACGAAGGTGATGTCTAATGCCCATGTTGCGCCGACCCCAGTACCGGTTGGAAGCGCGATTCTTGAAGCTGTTGACTCGTACGGCTACCTAGGACAAGTAGTCCAACTCGGTAGATCCAGCTTCGAGAAAGAGGTCAATCGTCGAATCCAACTAGGCTGGGCAGCGTTCGGAAATCTACGCTATGTCTTCTCGTCCAAAATACCTCAGTGCCAAGTCGAAAGTCTTCGACCAGTGTGTGTTACCAGTGATGACTTACGGATCTGAAACGTGGTCCCTGACTGTGGGCCTTATAAGTAAGCTCAAAATAGCGCAACGAGCTATGGAGAGGGCTATGCTCGGGATTTCTCTGCGAGATCGAGTCAGAAATGAGGAGATCCGTAGACGAACTAAAGTTACCGACATAGCCCAGCGGATTAGCAAGTTGAAGTGGCAATGGGCAGGGCACATAGCACGTAAAACTGATGGCCGATGGGGCCGTAAAGTTCTTGACCATTCAACCACGGATTGGTAAGCGCAGCGTAGGACGTCCTCCCACAAGGTGGACAGACGATCTGAAAAGTACGGCAGGAGCACGCTGGATGCAGGCCGCTTACAACCGGACTGGATGGAAATCTAAGGGGGAGGCCTATGTTCAGCAGTGGACGTCCTATGGCTGAGATGATGATGATGATGAATATATTCAAGAATAGTTAAAAAAGAGCTAAAAAACTGAAATGATTTTAATTTTAATGTTAAAATTTTTCATGATGATGAAGGCAAAATAAATAGGGTTTCCTCAATTTTCCACGGTAACGAAATCGCGGGAATTACGTTAGTACATTATTTAATCAATTATGTAGCGTGCACGTAAATAATAGAATATTTCCGTTGCCGGTGACATCCGCCGACCGCAACCGCAACGAATGTATACAGAAGATGTAAATACAATAATGCCATGACGGAAATGTACCTAAATGATTAACAATGATTTCGGTTTTTTACTTATAAAATTATTTATTTATTTGCTCACAAAACAGAATACAATTACAGCTACAAATAATGTTTTTTTTTCCGAATGACATTCCAATATATACATGGCTAGCAAAAAAAAGGGTCCTAGCTACGAGAAATTTGACACAATCCTATGAAATATTTGCCTAATCGATGTTTTATATTCTCTTGTTTCCTCCAAATAACTTATTAACTTATTCTATAAATGTATATCCTGATATTTTTATAGTGAAGTAAACTTTATCCCTGTCAATTTTTATCTTTTAAACACTCGGTATTTTTATAGCGAACTCCTAAAAATCCCAGTTTTACTAGCGTGATTAAGTAGACGTTTGCTACAAAAAAAAAAAGAATTTATAAACAAAAATAAAATAATAGGGACCGAGTTTACCCCTCTCCTGTTATCTGCGTGGTTAATTCGTTCAAGGCATAATACTACACACTTGAACGAAGTGGTTAAATCGTCCTAGACTACATACATGAACGGTGGTTAAATCGTCCTAGACTACACAAGACATTGATTTGACGCATTGAATTGACACACTTAATTTTTTTTATATATTTCAATAAATAACATGATATTGTATACTCACCATCCAGCCTTGGTCGCGGAGATTGTGTAACACTGCTAAAAGGTACATTGGAAGGAAAGGGTAAATTCGTAGGAACCACTAATGACTCATTACTCGGCATCTCTGAACCTTCGTGTAAGTATTCTGTTACTAATTCCTTATTTACTTCACTTTCATTCATGCTCTTCTCAGATCTACTAACAGTCGTGAAAAAATCATGAAATATTTTGGTTCTTGTTTCGTCATCCCTTAATTTCTCCATGGAATTGTCCTCTATTTCATTTGGTTTGTTTACATCTAAATTTATGTCTATATATTCATAAATAGTATCATTAATATTGCTATAGTTTTCAATACTGAAATTTGTTGTTTTTCTCCGAAATCTATCTAATAATGTTTGATATTCTTTGTGATTCGTGAGTTCATTATATTTGTTTGTTTCGTTGATGATATTTAGTGTCATTTGTGTTGTGAGTGGTATGATTGTTAGTAGGGAGAGGATGAAGGGTATTTTTAAGGTATCGTAGAGGGATGAGTAGAGGGGTGGCTTGCGTGGAGGTGGCCGCGTCATGCCAGGCCGGCTTCAGCGCCGACGGCTCTGAAACAAAAACAACTTTTATAATTCATCATCTCAGCCGTTGGTAATCCACTACTGAACATAGGCCTCCCCCATAAAGGAGTGTTTTGCCATTACTCGACACGCTTGGCAGGCGGGTTGTCGAGCGCAGTTAGATGGTTTTTTGCAGAGGACGCTGCTGCCCGTCCTCTAGATCTGTTAACCCTTAGCCGGCTCTCACGGCAATCATGGGGAGAGAGCGTGGAGTACTATTCTCAAGCTGGTAACTCCTTGGCGGCACTTTTATAATTGATCCTTAATAATTGACTAAGATGTTGGTATATTTTTAAAACAAGCTTTTGGTATTCTTAGCAAACCCTTTCATTAAGGGTATTGAAATAAATATACCCGTATCATGAGGGTGCTGAAAAGGTAACTAGTCCGCGATTGTTGGGAGTCTGCCATATTTGATTTAAAATCTAAATCTAATATGGCAGCGATAATTAGATAAGTGACAAAAATTACTTACATACCGGATATATTTTAGAATTACATTACTATTAGCTAAACATCCCAACTATACGCAAAATTTCAGCTCAATCAAAATTACTATTTATAAATTTAGTTACAAAATCTGATCCGAACATTCATACAATAAGTACGGATGTAAAAATTAAAAATACATATTATCGTTGTATCGAAGCCGGTTCCAAATGAAGAAAAGTCATAGGCCGTTAAAATGCGCATTCATCTTACATAACATTACTAGATTTCTATCGAAGATATTCGTGGAAGAATTCTTGGCGTATTCTAGTTACGAGAATTTGTACACAATCCTATGAAAAATTTACCAATTCGATGTTTTGTATCCTGAATATTTTTATAGCGTAGCAAACCATATTACCTGTCATTTTAGTTTATCTTATGAACCCTCCATCTTTTTATAGGGAACTTCTAAAAATCCCAGTTTTACTCGCGTGATTAGACGTTCACTACAAAAAAATTAAGAGTTGTTACATAATATAAAAGGATAAGGACATAGTACACTTTATCTTCCAAATATCAGGATATAAATATATTAAATAGGTTTACTATATTCGGAGGAAATAGGGGAATACAAAACACCGATTTGGTAAATTTTCCATAGGATTGTGTCAAATTGCTAAGAGGTCCCTTGTCTATTAACTGAAACCTGAAAGTTTAATTATTTTTTATTCATTTTTGTATACGTAAAGGTACACAACCATTATAATGAAATTTAATTATAAATATTCTCCCGGAAAGCATATTTAAATTTTACTATTGAACGATTGAAAACAAATATATCAACAACAGAACATTTGGCAAGTATGCTGTTTTCACTAATTGCTGGCAGTTAAATATTCGGCAGATTGTTAGTTTCGAGGGGTCGACTACAAATTGCTGAATCGGCGAAAAGTTAAATTATAACTCTTGGATATTGGATGAATTAACTAATATACCATTATAAATAAATGCAAATTGAAGCATTCATAAATTCGGCTGAAGTTGAGGGTTGTTGGGCTGCCATCATTTTCCATATACAAACTTTGAGCAACCAATGACGATGATAGAAGAGATATAATTTCTTAATTGGTGTTTTATTTTAAGTATCAACTAAACATAAAATGGCATTATCCAGTTATACTACAAAAGATACGTTCTAACACTGCAGATAGGGTAAAAGGTTTATCGGAGTTATGGAATTCTCAAGGAAATACTTTAAATACCTATATTTGCAGTTATAAAACGTATTTTTGTAGTATAACTGGATAAATGCCACTTCATAATATCTCTTCATTTTGAGAAAAGCGCATTTTGAGAAAGGTGCATACGTTTTGCGTATGGGGTGTATTTTGCGAAAGGTACATTATGCGACTGTGCCATGTTAGGGCATATATTTTAGGTTATTTTGTCTTTTTTTTAACTACATCTTATTGTACTCCAAATCGATCCACGCATCTCCATAATGTTTTAAAATTCGTCATCTGCGCCATATTTCCATAGATTAAAATAACATAACATAACATACATTCACGCCTTTTTCCCGAAGGGGTAGGCAGAGGTGTACCCAGGACTCAGTCCCATAGTAGATACACCCACATTTCGCCAGTATGTTATTGGTCCCATGTAATAGGGGGCGAGCCTATTGCCATATACCGGGCACAGTTCCAGACTCCAGGCAGCTATTGAGATAATTCCTAATGGAAAAATCCAATATTTAGCACTATGCCTGACCTGGGGATCGAACCCGGGACCTCTTGATTGGCAGTCGAGCATCCGCCCACTACGCCACCGAGGCAGCCGAGGATTAAAATAACGTGTAGGCGTATCTAAGTCATGGACAATATAACCAGGTAGACTTGGATATCATGTTGGTTTTAGGATGGTTTTAGGTAGATATTTGTAGGTAGCTTTGATTAAAGGTAGTAAAAAGCTTTGATTTTCTACAAGTAATTCAGCATCATCTAAGGGTGCGTCTAGATCTGGCAAATACGTCGCTCGCAGTGGGCGTTCTGTTGCTGCAACTGGTCGTGCATTTCATTTCATTGCAAGCGGCACGCGAGCTTTGGGTTAAAAGTTGCAGTAAACTAATGCCCGGTTCCTATAAACATGAAACGGTTCGTTTTACCTACGGACAGTTAAATATGCTACCAGGCGTAAGTGTAAAGCGTTTCTATAATAAACGTCTCGTAGAATGAACTACCAACAGTTTGTTACTAACGGATGGAAGGCTACCTTTAACGCTCCGTATCAGCTATGTATGGAAATGTCACTCTGTGGTGTTTCTATAACTTTTTTCAATCTGTCAAACTTACCATCCGTACCAAACTTGTCTACCGGTCGATTTTCATCGGTTTTGTTGTACCGACGGATTGTTTAGAATTTAAAACATAAAAATAATACATGTCTAGTTAACATAATAAATGTCTACTTAAGAATGTGATCAAGAAATTATGATATTTTATCTAGGTAGGTACTACTAGATTTAACGATCGATTCGAACGTAAATAATTACGCAACCTGATAGAATTTACAAGCGAAGAGTGAATGATAAATAATGATATATTTAATTATAATAATTATTTCAACTGAGATTTCGGCACGATAAATTTTCTGAGCATGATACATAAGTAATAAGTATACCTACGAATAAGAATAAAACGGGCCTGAATTGCATACTGGGTAATAAGATTATTTAGGCTTAGTTTTAATTGTAATCTGAAACTTACTAAGGTAGAAGATAAACACTTGTGGCTTTACAATATTTTATATTTATTATTAAACACTTCACACTTAAGCACTGTTTAATTTATATACGATAAGTAATAAGGTATTTTCTTTATTTTCTTCTGTAGCTGTCTTATTTATAAAAAATTCTTCGCTGCCTTCTTATTATTAATTTTCGACAGGTAAATTGCGTAATTGCCTTCTAGTAGCCCATCTTCCCATTTGCCTATGGGAAAATGACATTAATGTACTATAACGTCGATGGCCTGGAATATTTATTTATTTTCGCTTTACGCTCTAAACTTATCATAATTAGACTTTAACATTTTTTCTTGAGAATTAACAAAATATTATTATCACATTTTAATTTTTTCATAAATGTGGCGCCAAATGGTGCACGCGCCATAAAATAGCGTTTCGTTTCACTGAAACAATTATAAGCAAATGGCAAATATACCATAACAAAAAATTATTAATCTAATATAAAAATTCAAAATACAGCAAAAAATGAATTTAATATTGTTTTATATTCATTTTATTTAAATTATAACGTATTATTATTTTATGAAAATACCGTATTGTAAAATCCAAAAATCGAATTTTAATGCAATAACGAAACGCAAAAAGAACCATCGGTTATCTGTGAACGGTTTGTCGTTCGTCGCTGGTAGGTGAGTTAAAAACTTTGTGAAACGCTATGAAACTACTCGTTATTGGTAGACGAAAACGAGTCGTTGCTCTTATACTATGACGGTCCGTTGAATATAGGAACCGGGCATAAGCCGTTCTCTTATTTGTAGACTGATATTAGTGCTATTTGCCGTGGAGTTACCGGCTTTATAATAGTGCTCCACCTTCTCTAACTGTGGTTGCCGGCTAAGGGTTAATAGATCCTGAGGACGAGCAGCAGCGTCCTCTGAAAAAATCAACAAACTGCGCTCGACAACCCACCTGCCAAGCGTGTCGAGTATTGGCAATACCCTCCTTTATGGGGGAGGCTTATGTTCAGTACTGGATTATCAGCGGCTGACATGATGATGATTAGTGCTAGCCCAGAATGTCTATTACGTTTTTTGTGCCGTTATCTTACTAGGGCAGGTGTTCGGACATAGGGGACACTCAAGCAGATTGTCTGGCAATGAGCCCCATTAAAGTTACATTGCTCTAGACCGGCGCTTCTTAGGCTCCAGTTAAGGGGCTAACAGATTACCACTAACCATGTATTACCAGTATTACACCTAAAAGTCTTAGTAGTCAAAGAACTTGTGGGACCTATGAAATCGTAATATCATCTCCCTGATCTGTGTGTTCGACTGCCAACAAATTCACCTTCTATATAAATAATTTATGCAGAATTCGGCACATTCACATTACGTATGCCGCGCTGATTTTTTACATCCATTATCGAAAATATTTCACATGCTCCGGGGAAATTACTTGAGTATTTAATGTCGTGGGCGGATTCGTCGAGGTCGTAGCGGATTTTAATGTCGGCTGTCTTTTGTTTTATTACATTTGATTTGTCTTCAACTGTATATATACAGTAAAGATGCTCCGCATACAGGACAAATATACAGTTGTAGAAACCAACTTATTGAAGAAACAATCAACTTTTTAAATAAACTATTGATTAGAATCCATGTAAACTTTTCACCTGAGCGCTACCGTGTTTCGGATGGCATGTTAAACTGTAGGTCCCGGCTGTTTCCTATAAGATATATAGGGGGCAGTCATTAGGTCATGTTGGAGGCCTTGTAGCAATGACGTGACGACCTGAAACTGACAACATGGTTTGTCCAAATAGCCCGTATGAATTGACTCGAGCAGTGTGATTGGGGTAACCCGTTCAGTCACGAGTAGAGTCAAATTATTTTATTTATGAATTGATTTTCAGGGTTCCCTACCTTAAACGTAAAAAAGGAACCCTTATAGGATTTCTTCGTTGTCCGTCTGTCTGTTTGTCCGTATGTGTGTCTGTCCGTCTTTCAAGACCCTATTTCTATACGTGGGTAGTCTTCGTTCATAAATTCACATAAATCGACCAGAGCAGATTTCATTAGTTCATTTGATAAACGCCCTGTCCCTTCAATCAATCGCGACGCATTCTTCAAAAAATCGTTCTCAATTAACCGGGCAGTTCCAGATTTGCCTACAAAAGTACAATCAAATACTGATTACTGCCAAGCTTGACATTTTTCACATTTGGAAATAACAACTGTATGGCCCTCTACATAGAGCTTAAATTACATTTATAAAAGAAGATCTACTGTAGGACTGTACGTATTACAATTTGGACGCTTTCAAAGGAAAATGAGCTTTTCCGCTTGATTTATACTATTGTTGCTAGTTGACATTTGTTATTTCATATTTCCAAATATATTTTTACAATAAATATAATATTACGTATGTAGGATGTAAAAAGATCCTGCAATGGATGATCCTGATGTATGGTTATCGAGCCGATTTAATGACAAAAGTGTTTGAAATAATCTTAGCTTGGCGCTTTCACGTTGTATAAAACTTTTTTAAATATCTCTTTAAATGCCCTTTCGTTACTTTCTTTAGAAAAGTAAAGATAAGAGCGTACGCGGCCTTCTAGAAATTTGACACCATCCTATGAAAAATTTACAAATCGATATTTTGTATTCCCATGTTTCCTCCAAATATAATAAACCCATTTTTTAAATTAATATCATGATATTTCTAAGGAGACGTAACCTATGTCCTTGTCATTTTAATTTTCTAATAAACCCTAGGTTTTTTCGTAGTGTACTTCCAAAAATGCCAGTTTTACTCGCGTGGTAGGACGTTAACTACAAAAAAAAATAGCGTTTCTAAACAAAAATAAATGATATGGACATACTTTACATTAATCTTTAAAATTTCAAGATATAGGGTTCGGCACTCGAAGTGTTACTAATACAAAATGCTGTAATTTTGTTAATTATGAGCATATTTATTTTAAAACTTTAGTATCGAAAAGAAAACATATAAAATAAATAAAAAAGAAATTATTGTTCAATATGACCACCTTTAGCGCGGATAACAGCATCGAGTCTGACCGAGAAGGCTTCACACGCTGCACGAATGTGGTCTGCTGGTATTTTGTTCCATTCTCGGCTGAGAGCAATCTTTAAGGCGTCGACCGTCACATATTTTTTTGTTGACACTTTGGCTTCTAGAATTGACCATATAGAAAAATCCATTGGGTTTAAGTCCGGGGAATATGGTGGCCATTGTTGCGAAGAAATGAAGCTCGGAACATTTTCTTGTAAAAAATTTGGGTTTCACGTGCTTTGTGGGATGGTGCCGAGTCTTGTTGAAAGGTCCAATGATTTCTACCAAATTGTTTACGTGCCCAAGGTAACAAAGCATCGTTTAAAATGTTTTTACGGTAGATCTGCTGGTTTATCTTTACACCCTGGTCAATGAAAACGAGAGGTGAGCGTCCCGTGGCAGTTACCGCAGCCCAAACCATCACAGATGCTGGTGCTTGCTTTCGCAAGGCAATTCGTTGGTCTAAATTGTCATTTGATTTACACTTTAACCATACGCGATCATTTTGTTTCTTCACATATTGCTGAACCGTAAAAATTTTTTCATCGGAAAATACCAAATTTTCAAGCATGCCACCAACGTGCAAGTGCTTTAAGTTCTTAGCTCTTTCTAGACGAGTTGCCTTTTGTGCAAGTGTTAGGTCTTGCACTTTTTGTAATTTGTAGGGCTTCAGTTGAAGTTTAATTTTCAATATGCGTCCTATGCTCCGGGCAGACACATTAAGACTTTCTGTTGTTGGATGTCCACCTCCATGGCGTTTTTTGATGCTACCCGTATCATTGTAACGCGTGATGGTCCGATACACAAACATTTTGTTCAAATGTAAATGTCCTAGCTCATTAACGATGACTGACTGCGATTTTCCAGCCAAATACAAAGAAATGACACTGTTTCGTTTGACTTCCATCTGCAAAACTTTTTTTAACAACGACAAAAAATAATAAGCTTTTGTATGTTTATTAACAATACAATAGACTAAGGAATGTGAAAAAATGGGCACCATACTGTAAACAGTTTAGTTGCTATGGCAACGTAAAGTTAGTAACACTTCGAGTGCCGAACCCTAAATATATCAAATAGGTTTACTGTATTCGGAGGAAACAGGGGAATACAAAACATCGATTTAGTAAATTTTCCATAGGATTGTGTCAAACTGCTAAGAGGTCCTCTTTCCTGTTAAAGACTTTACAACTTAATATAAAAAAATGGTGTAGTAATATTAAAGGCAATGCATCTATACATCATACTGAACGACTATCAAAAGAAAGAATTTTGAAAACAAATTTTCGATTTCCTATACAAAATGGATCATAATAATATGTTCAGCAAATTTGTTCACAATTATTTCTTTGGAAAGTTTAGTTTTATGAGTAGATTCACCGCCTTAAGGATTACTATACCTTTTGTAACACATTGCATAACATCTTTTTGATGGTGTCCTATTGATTCGCATAATGTCTTTTGTCATAAAATTTTTCCGCATACATCATTTGTCATAACCTCCTCTAATCATAATATTGGAAATACATATTTTTTTGTAGTAATACTGATGTTGTCCTAAAATTGTATTGCTATAATATTTTTGTGTATAATAGTTTTTTTTCCTATTGTTAGTTGTCATAATGGTTGTTATGTATAATTTTATAGTTAATAATGGTGTATGTCCTAATTTTCATTGTTCATTATTGTTATAATATAATCGGTATTGTACGTATTTTATGTATAGCGGATATGATATGATTATATACCGTAACATAGTAACACTCTTGTATTGCATTTATGGGTAGTATCTCGCCGTAACTCACATACCCAATAATAACATTTTTTATTTACTCGATTTTTTTCATATGTAAATCCACTGATATTTACTTTTTGGCTCCTCTTTTTGATGTAAATATTTGCACTCGTTTTCCATTTTAATTATAATTTCAAAATTCGTTTAAGCACTTTGTTCCAAATATAAACACTAAAATTTGACTTAATGTTATTTTTATAATAATAATGAAACTACCTTCATTTGTATTTATAATCAGTAATAGCGCCTTACTATAATATTTTTTTATAGCAATGTGATATATCAACAGTTTGCTACATAGAAATGATTTTTACTACGTTAATGAGTTAAGAACATTCAAAATTCTATTGGTTAGGTTAGGTTTAATTTATATTATGACAAAGTTAACATTCGAGCAATATATGATTATGGCACATAATTTAAGTGATATCAATAGTTAGGACATGTTAGGATTATGACATAAAATAATATGGTTATCAATGGTTAGGACATAAAATATTATAGGTTTCAAATGTTAGGACAATTAAAACTATAACAAGTTATAATAGGAGTATTGACGTTATGACTGGTGATAATTAGCTATTACATATATTATGGCTTAAAATTTTATGAGTTGTAAAATTATGGATATTATTAGTATGCGAATGAATAGGGAACCCTTTTTGATCTGTATCTAAATACAGATCAAACATGTTCACACTCACAAATGTTTGACCTGACTGGGTATCTGGGGAGCCAACGGGTTAATAAAATAATCCAGGTTTATGTAGTATGTAGGTTCATATTTTAAATGGGTCTTCACTTTTTTCCAAAACTACAGCGTATTTCACAAAATGTTGAACGGAGTACTGAGACTTTGGTAAAAACTAAAACTACATCAATGGATTTTGGAAAAAATATTATCCGCGCCGGGAACCGAAAATGTACCTATAAATCAGTATTCATTATGAACGGCGTAGAATTAGAGTGAAGGCATCTTGTCGCCTCACGTGGGGTGATATAATTTGCCAATTCTACTTCAAATGTAGGATTAAATTATATAACACAGCGAAGCTGAACAGGTGTTGAGAATTTGAGATCGTGAATAATTTTATTTAATGTACATTTTTACATGGGTTAAACACAAAAATGTACATGAACATAGAATTTTATATAACGTTTACAATAAGATCTAGTAATAAGTATTAAATAGGTCCTTACATATGAAATTTGCGTTTTGTCGTACTGACCACTTTGATCTGAAATATCTAGTTAAGAATTACAAATTGAAATTTATAAATTCATTTAGCTGGTACATTTGAGTTTTGAAAACAGTCATTCATTTGTTTTTTCCTAATTATTATTTCTTTGGCGTAGCTTATTACCGCATAATGGCGCTGGTGTCGCAAAGGAAAGCACGGTACGTTAACCAACCCCGTGGATGGCCGGAGACCAAAGTGGAAAATGAAGAATTAAAGGCTGTTGTGGAAGCGGATCCATCACAAAGTACTTCAAAGATAGCTGCAGGCTTCGGGGTAAGTGATAAAATTGTATTAATCCAATTGAAGCAAATCGGGAAAGTAAAAAAACTTGAACGATGGGTACCTCATGAATTGAGTGAATCGAACTTGCAAACACGCGTCGACTGCTGTGTTACTTTGTTCAACCGACACAATAATGAAGGGATCGTAAATCGAATCATTACTTGTGATGAAAAGTGGATACTGTACGATAATCGGAAGCGCTCGTCACAATGGCCGAACCCTGGAGACCCAGCCAAATCCTGCCCTAAACGAAAATTGACTCAGAAAAAGTTACTTGTGAGTATTTGATGGACTAGCGCCGGTGTCGTTCACTACAGCTTTCTAAAATCTGGCCAAACGATTACGGCAGATATCTATTGTCAGCAACTGCAAACCATGAAGGAAGAACTAGCTACTAAACAACCGAGATTGGTCAATCGCTCTAGGCCACTGCTGCTTCACGACAATGCAAGACCACACACTGCACAACAAACAACCACTAAGTGAGATGAGCTACAATTGGAATGTCTGCGACACCCATCGTACTCCCCGTACTTTGCTCCAATAGATTACCATTTTTTCCGGAATCGAAACAACTTCTTACAAGGAAAAAAATTCAACTCCGATGCGGCAGTCCAAACCGTCTTCAAAGAGTTTATTGATTCTCGACCCCATGGTTTTTTTAGTGAAAGGATCAATGAACTACCTATGAGATGGCAAAAGTGCATAGATGACAACGGTGCATACTTTGATTCATCATCATCCAACCGTTAGAAGTTTACTGCTGAACATAAGCCTCCCCCATAAGGGGGGTTATTGCCAATACTCGCCACGCTTGGCAGGCGGGTTGGCGAGCGCAGTTTGATGGTTTTACGCAGAGGACGCTGCTGCCCGTCCTCTGCATACTTAGATTAATTAAATATATTTTACAAAAAAAATTGACTTTATATTCCTCCCGTACAAAACGCCAATTTCATATGCAAGGACCATACTTACCATTACTTTATCAAACTAAACAAGTTGCAAAAACAAAGTTTTTTTTTATGATAGTTACAAGACGAGCAAATCACGTGCCTGATGGTAAGCATCATGATTGCCCATATCAGACATAGTGCCACCCAGTGTTTTAAAATTCAAAATTCTGCCCGACACTGCACTGCACCTGTCACCCCGCGATATTAGTTGTTGAAACTCATCATGCCCAGTAATTTCGCTGGTAACATTGCCCATCATACCGGAACACAGTAATGTTTGCACATTACTGCTTGGCGGATTAATAACTGGCAAAGGTGTGGTACTTCCCCAGGCGGCCCCCTGCAAAAGAGACCTACCACAACAAAAAAAAAAAAATTCGTTGTATTCCCAAAACATCGATTTAATAAATTTTCTATAGGATTGTGTCAAATTTCTCGTAACTAAGATACGCCCCTAACATCAAAAGGGAACAATGTAGCTATTGATAGCACTTCAACCAAAACAAACAACAAAGGCAAATACGTGTAAATAATTGTACCTTTTCATGTTTATAATAAACATTTAGCCAGTAGAATCCTACCAAAAAAAACTTAATACGTAAAAGTGCTAAAAGTCTAACACCTCACAGCACCTCAGCCCTCTGTCATAATAAGTCGACAGGTTATAAAGGCATCTTCCCCTGGGACAGTCCGTTGCCCGAATTTACATTTATTTACTTTCCACTCTGTGTCCGGGGTTATCCGGATTTCGTCGGATTTAAACGGCTTCAGGATATTTTAATAAGTCCGCATTGTTCTATTATGATCAGACTATAGGTGTCTTTGACTATAAGATTAATAATTTTATACAAGGACAAGATTATCCGATGTCTTTACTAGCTTGTAGGTATCTATGTTATGAATAATCGAAATAATTAGCTATGCCCGCAGTTTCACTCCTAGAACTATTTTCTGTTATTTCAGGATGTTTAATCTCGTCACGTTTTTATTTATCATCTCTCTCGAGGCTCCTCTCGAGCAGCCTCGAGTAGATACGCATATAATATTAATCAATACATATTCACTAAAAAAAATTTAAAATTATCACATTATGTCATAAAATTACCACATTAGGATGTGGTAATATTTTAAATCTCAAATTTCTGTACAATGCAAAAAAATTACGTTTTTAATAGGTGTACGAAACGCTGGCGAGTTCTAACTCACCTCCAGTGCCATCTAGTGCATTATATTATAAATATAACCAAAAACAGAGGTGTACCATTCAAACCGGCTTTCAATAAAGTGGGACAGTAATTCACAACCGGGACACTTACTCCGCAGATACTTGTCTTCGTTACGGAGTTAGATTAGTGGGAATGGCCGCAACCGAGGAACTGGGACACATTCTGTTATCTAATTTGGACGTCGATTGCGGTGATTATGTTAGAGGTAGAATACATTTTCTATACCTATATATGAAATGGTTCTTTATTTTGGAATGATGTTAATGGAGAAGGAAAGTCTTTATTAAAAAGGAGAGTCTTTATTGAAAAGAGACTAAACGATACAGCTACTTACTGCCTACATGTCAGCCTATGGATTTTCAGATTCAGATATTAGATAATACCGCAAATTATAAATGAATGTGAAAATTGTCATTTGTCATAGCAATGTCGAAGCGCAGCGTAGGACGTTCATCCAAAAACAGGACAGTACGGCTGTCCTGTTTTTGTCCGACAAGTCGCTTTCAACCAGAATAGATAGAAATCTATTGGGAAGTCCAGCAGTGGACATCCTACGGCTGAGATGGTGATGATGATGAAACGTTGCAAAATTACTCCTTCACGCCTAAACTACTCTCGATTTACCTAGTAGTTTTGGCGATATTTATGATGCAGGTAGCTTATGTACTGAAATAACACAGGATTCTTTTTCAGTTATTATAACTGTATCTGTAGTGGTAGGCCTCTTTTGCAGGGGGCCGCCTGGGGAAGTACCACACCTTTGCCAGTTATTCGTCCGCCAAGCAGTAATGTGCAAACATTGCTGTGTTCCGGTATGAAGGGCAATGTTACCAGCGAAATTACTCGGCATTATGAGATTCAACAACTCATATCTCAGGGTGACCGGCGCAGTGCAGTGCCGCGCAGAATTTTGAATTTTTAAACACTGGGTGGCACTGTGTCTGATATGGGCAATCATGAGGCACCTGATTAGCTCGTCTTGTCACTCACTATCATAAAAAAAAAAACTACGGGGTTCTGCTAGTATTTTACTTTTTTGGTAATCAAAATCAACGGATAAGCACTAAAATCTAATCTTGTCATACGTTTAATATCAGGGTTCTTCACACTTTCATATAAAAAAGGAAGGTAATCAATATACGATCGCTTGAGCTTCCCGTAATTAATTTACCTAAATACTCGTGCTTTGAGTAGTCACCCATAATATCGTTCGTGTGTATGTACGTACGTACGTTAACTTCACGAGATTACATTCTAATGTAGAGTTGGAACGAGGTTTTGTGATGGTTTTCGTTCCGGATTTTTAAATGTAACAATTAATGAATGAGAATGTCACATTTCTAATAATCGCCCATCAGCCGCTGAAAGTCTACTGCTGACATAGGTCTCCTCCATAGAACGCCATACAAACTATTTCACATGGGCGGATTTTGCCCAATGGGCGATCGCAGTAGTTGGAATACTTGGTGCCGGAGAGCGCTGCTATGCTCACTCTTTGAATATGTCTCTCTGCTAGGTCTCATGGCTCTCACGGGATGAGAAAGGAGTGGCCCTTTTATATAGCCGGGAACCACACGGGAGGGCTACTATATACTTAATGGGTGCATATTTCACATTATGTAGCTCGTTCTAGGAAACCAGTCTTCTGTTTATATCTATTTTGTGTCTTTTCTATAACGAGAGATGTGTGATTTGTGCCACCAACGAATTCGATTAGGCTGAGGTGTTACGTGAATATTTACTTAAGACGATCTTGATGGTTACATTTAGGATTAAAATGAGTATTTGATGTTTAAATTGATTTTGGGTTGAGTCTACTTACGTTACCTTATATGTAATCGTTTCGATATGGGTAAGTAATAATATGTGAAATCTTTTCAAGGGAAGCATCTTACTATGGTCGAAAATAACAAGGTCTAGGGACTGCGGATTTGAAGCAGGACATTTTCCGCTGGGCCACGGTCGCTACTTTCGCGAAGCCTAGCGAAGTATATTATTATTGTAACCATAGACTTCGCTTTCGGTTGTTTTCCTGATATATTAGTTCTGTGATTGTGCTAAACATTTTACCATTTAAGAGTTTTTGACACTTTTGGTTTGAGGATTCCAGTGCTCTGTTTTATAGGGGAAGGTGTATCCACCCATGGTCGTTCATACATGCTTGAATGCTATTCTGTGTTCGTTACACAGCAAATGTTTCTATCGTTATGCCTCTCGCGGCTGTAACCATTATGCTGACGTACCGTCATTACTATAGTTGCTAGAACTGACGAGTATAAGACCTTGGTATCAACTAACATAAAAATAATCGTTATTATTTCTTAAGGACTCCGACAAGGGAAAGGGAATGGTAATCTCCGTTGTACGCCGAGCAAATATTCTGAAATGAGCCGTCTTACGATCCTTTTCAGGTTTATTAGCTTACTAAATCCTATTACAGCTTTGCATGCATGAACTGTTTAAAAGACTGGTTATGATAATGAAGAGTCGTGTTTAACGTTCCTTTTGTATCTGTAATGCAGCAAAAATGTATCATTAGACAAATTATTTGCTTTGCTCTAAACTCGGAACGTTGTCAAGAGAAAACAGTATTTTCTACCATTCATTATTTTCTCTTGACAACTTTCCGAGTTTAGTGACAGACAAATAATTATTGGTGTACATATATAAATATAATATAATATACATTGATACATTCTTGCTCCTTTTTAGAAGTCCAATTAGCCTTCTTAAATTTAAAATCATTTTTTTTTTTTTTTTTTTTATGATAGTAACAAGACGAGCAAATCAGGTGCCTGATGGTAAGCATCATGATTGCCCATATCAGACACAGTGCCACCCAGTGTTTTAAAATTCAAAATTCTGTGCGGCACTGCACTGCGCCTGTCACCCTGAGATATGAGTTGTTGAATCTCATCATGCCCAGTAATTTCGCTGGTAACATTGCCCTTCATACCGGAACACAGTAATGTTTGCACATTACTGCTTGGCGGATGAATAACTGGCAAAGGTGTGGTACTTCCCCAGGCGGCCCCCTGCAAAAGAGGCCTACCACTACAAACAAACGGTTATTTTGCGTATATTTTTTATATTATGATTGAATAGTTAGTTATTTAATTAATTTAGTTTGCACTTTTTAAACAGATTTTTAAAGGTTATTTATACTTGAAAATTTATACTTAAAAACATATCTTACTCATATTCTACAGCTAATATACACGCTGATAGTGTACACGCAGCACATAACATATTTAAACTCAAAAACACATTTGTTTCCAACAGTATTTGCTAAGTATCTTGGTTCATAGTGGGAGCGTATCGGAATAACAAATTTTTCAATGTGGGTGCGTCCCGGCCGGGAGCGTACCGGAATGGGACCATAATGGCCGGACCCGAATTTTCTCTCGTATGCACTGTTGGCGCAGTGGTTCGTGAGTGTTACAGCCGATCATGAGGTTCTGTATTCGATTTCAAGGGCAGGTAAAGTGTAATTTATTTTTTTCATTACTGATGGTCTCAATGACAGCCTGGAGTCTGGAATTGTGGCAATAACCTTGCCCCCCTATTACATGTGACATAACTGCAGATTGGATTAGAAGATTTTGTATTAAAAGTCACAGTTCCCACGTAGTTTGCAGCGTGCGCCGAATTCCGGCATTATTTTTTGACAAAAAAAATATGTCCTCATAAATTATCTGATGTCATATCGTACCTAATAATAATTAGGTTAAAATATTATTACAATGAAAAATGTGAGAGAAATCCAACAGAGCCATTGCGGTCACGGTGAACTGTCTCCATTTCCCTTTGTTCTGCGTAATTACTCTGGACAACAGCCGGAAATATGAGAGTAATAGAAAAATTCTCGTGTTTTTTCATTTGACTCTCATGTTAAAAATGTATATAGATTTTTTATAACTATAATATTCAATAATAATAATATTAATTTATAAATTGAATTTTTACTCAAACACAACGGCCCCCTTATTACGAACAGCAGTAAAAGTGTTGAGCGTTTAACTGCTTCTGCTGTCAAATGGCATACAAAAAATTACGTTTGACAGCAAAATTTACTGCTCTTGTTACGCGATTGCATGTTCGTAATACCACCCCGGGTTACCCCAATTACAATGCTCGAGTCAACTCGACGAGTGTTATGTGGACAACCCATATTGGCAGTAATAAATGAAAAAAAATAATTAAAGGAAACATAACTTATAGGAAACTACAGTTTAACGTGACACCCGAAACACGGTAGCGTCCAGGCGAAAAGTCCACATGGTGAGATTCGGGGTCCAGGGTCTCCGGATTCAAAGCCGGGCATATTCTTGCTGGACCACTACCTACTATCCTACTAATAATAATCCTATCAATCCTACTAATCCTTCTTAATCACTATACCTTTATTATAAAACCCTAAATGACTCAGTAACTGACATGCAACGCAGAGCCCAAACCACTGATCCTAGAGACTTGAAACTTGGAATGTAGATTGTTTTTGTTGTCTAGACATGTGCTAAGAAAGGATTTTTTAAAAATTGTCATTCTAAGAGGTCCAAAAAGGGCGTCATAGTCTTGGTATAAAACATCCATATTTCATAACTGCGAGCGGGCAAAGCCGCTGTTCATACACTAGTATAGTTCGACACAAAAAAGTAGAAACGGAACTAATTTAAAGTGTATGTGTTGATGAAATTGTTTTTACTTTTGTAAAAGACAATGGCGCCCCCATTATTTTCTACTCTTTTGTGTCGAACTATATTATTATAAATGTGAAAGTTTGTAACGATATGGATGGATGGATGTTTGTTTCTCTTTCACGCCACAACTACTGAACCGATTCGTCTGAATCGGTATGTAGATAGTTTAGATCTGGAATAATAACACGTAGTGTACTTTTTGTCCCGACATTCCTACGGGAACGACCATTACGCGGGTGCAACCGCGGGAGACAGCTAGCAGTAACATAATTCCAAACACGTCTAACGCACTCTAACACAAAGAAGATCAGCGAGGGCACTATGTCACGTGATGTAACGTACATCACGTGACATAGTGACACATGAGCTATGAGCTTTGTGCACTTCAAGTTTTAATTATTTGTAACCATTCTATCGTGTAACTCGATGTAACCACGCTTTTGATGTTCTGATGTAAATTGGAACAAGGGAATCAGACAGTTTGTAGGGGCTTTTAGTTCCGCTATGGACTAGTCCAGCTGGCCCACTGAAGAGGTAAAGTTGCGTTTAAATTAGACAATCAAAGGAGCATCTAGCGAGCGTTCGAATGGCACTTGAATATTTGCATTAGTTCGCGCGGCAAATGTTGCAGTGTTTTAAATTAGTAGACAGTAGCTTTCATGCACGGCAAAGATCTATTTTCAACAACGTACATGCGTAGCGGAGGCATATACAGACCACACTACTTATAAATTCAAACATAAGCCAACACTTCTAACAGACGTTTTACTACACTTCTTCATTTAATACCTTTATAAAGGTGGGTAATGACTAGTGTAACAACGTAACATGTTACAAAGCGAGCATTCGTGCTTTAGTTAGTGGACGCGCTCCGTGCTTTTTTACTCACACGCACGCGGGCGCGTGGTAATATGTGAAACGCTGTATCTTTCATCTCTAGGTAGGGAACAAATTTGAAATGAATAATTTTCAGAGTATCATGCCGCAATCGTAACAGGACGCCGTTATTTTGATGTCAAGGGTAAAACGCCTCACTTGGGACTTTTTGAAAAATATATCACCATTTACTCGTATCACTCGAATGATGATGATGACAATGAATAAAAACAGTAATTTTTGTGGAAGATTTGAATTTTTTTTATCAAGGAAACTGGATTGTTTTTTCAAAATTTTATCTGTTTACGCCAACACTACAGGATTTTTTCCTATTCTCAAGTTCGGTCTATCCTGTTCCTCTTCCACAGCATGAGCAGTCTCCACAGACTGCTCATAAATCCCATTGATATAAGGAACAGGGGAGATGAGGTGCTGGCTTCTCGAAAATGGCAAGCTCAAATTAGGTCCCATTAGGTCCACGTACGTCATTAAAGTAAGGTCATACGAGCGAATAATATTGTTGTCTCGGTCGCACTTCGGTCTTAGGGTACGTCTTTCTATCTTTGTTGTTCATGTGCCCTTTGTTGAGTAAGCGCTGGGAGTACGTACCCTATCTCCTCTTTTCTTTATATTTTTTATTATATTATATTATATTTAGGATTTAACAGAATTCTCGATCTAATAATAAATTATTACATATGCAGTTCAATTTTTTTTTTAAATCTGAGAAGA
Organism: Hemistola chrysoprasaria; assembly: GCA_947063395.1. Taxonomy (NCBI): domain Eukaryota; kingdom Metazoa; phylum Arthropoda; class Insecta; order Lepidoptera; family Geometridae; genus Hemistola; species Hemistola chrysoprasaria. The sequence continues at coordinate 15,066,630 of OX346716.1, read as the reverse complement.
AAAACAACCTCATTTTAATTAAATTCATATATTATGTATATATTGATCGTTCAAACCGCTTAAATTCATTCATATTTCATTCATCCTTTCATCTTGAAACAAATTACATTTCGGATTCATCAGAAGCTTTGCAAATACATAAAATTACATTGATAATAATGAGAAATATGCCGTATATTTATTTTGAGGCAATGGCTCTCAAATAACATAACTTACATCATTTTAAATTATCTTAAATATAAAAGTTCATTGTCAACTACATAATGTTTTTTTTAATCTGCTACTTCAGAAACGTCTCCTTGATCTTGAACAAAATGAATGGGATAGTACAGTTTTTTAACGTTTAAATTCACTCCAAAGTGAAAGTTGTACCTTTAAGACGATGCTTATTGATTAGATTAGATAGCAGTGGCCCAGTTGGTTTTCCTTTTTGATCGACCCACACATTAGAATTGTAGGGTTATTATATAATGCGTGTATGGGGGCATACACGTTGTCAGGTTGGCCGAGTGTAGGGTTGATGTTATTTTGTGACGCGCATGCTGCAGATTCTGTGAACGTTTTGGTGGTTTTATGGAAAGTATTAATGGCAATGTGTAGTTTAAGGAAGATCTATGGCATGTGCGAGGGCGCGATGGCAACACAGGGAGGTGGACGCCTGTAGGTGATGATTGTAGAGCGAGATTGAAGATGGTGGGCTTGGAATAAATCATTTAAAATATGCTGAAGTGTTCGAGTATTATTTAATGGAAAAGGCACGTCTACAGAATATAACCAGTGGCAAATTGTAAGAGTTTAGCTAATTAGTTATAAGTTATATTGCATTCAAACTAGTCAGAAGGTCAAAGTCATGACGAGCTTTACAGGTTAAAAGTAGTATAATATGTAGTTAACCTATTTTAACATGTGATGAGAAAACTTATGAGAAACTCTGCAATAACGTAGTAACGTACTTAAGAGATCACAAAGTAACTTTGGTTTATTCCACAATTTCTTTTGATTAAATCCTTTGCGGTTTACAAGGCACTTTAACTAGTTCCCTCAGAGACATTAGCTTCGGTTGTACAGATCTTATTATACTGCACCTATTTTGTTTTGTAAAAGACTTACATTATTCTTGGTAATTGTTACATTAATATTTAGGTTCGTACTTTAAAGTGTTTGGATGAAGACTAGCAGCTCGCCCAGGCTTGGACACCTATACAGCACAGCATAGTTAAATAGATTATAGAAGAAGAAAATAAATAATAAATAAATAAATAAAATTAAGATGATAAATTTAATATAATGAATAACTAGCGTAATAACCGCGACTTCGTTCTCGTGCGAATCTCAGGACATGTTTTGTCTACGTTATAATAAAAAAAAACTGTTCAAATTTTCACATTTCTAGGTCCAATTGATAGAGCTGGGCGTTGATGAGTAAGTGTGTCACTCAGTTATATATTTTTTTATAAGTATATAGATGATAAAACGTAACTCCTGTTTACAATAATAATAATAAAGATCATATAAAATATCATTAATCAATAACATCACTGATGTTCAACCGTAATGAAATCATCTCAAACCATAAACAACGTAAATCATACTGTAAATATAGACTAGACCATTCCCCTGACTGGTGAAAAGGAGCATAGCGAGACGAGTAGTTTACTCACGGCTTGCGAGCAAAGCCCCAAAGCCTTTGATTGTGATTGCGTACAACGAGCTGCCTTTATTTCGATTGGTATCAGGAGCCGTCTCAATGAACAAACGACGACGGTACGGTTATGTACTGTATTGTAAGTATATAAAATATCGATAGAAAATGATGGCAGATGGGGCTGTAAAGTTCTTTTCGAATAGAGACCACGGACCGGCAAACGCAGCGTAGGTCGTGAACAGACGATTTAATAAAGACAGCAGAAAAACGTTGGATGCAAGCCATTTACAACCGGTCTTGATGAAATTCTATGGGGAGGTCTATGTTCAGCAGTGTTTTACGGCTCAGATGATGATGCTATATCTATAGGGATTGCAATCCCGCAGCTCATTCGATCCCGCGCGGGATTACGCGGGATCCCGCATCTTGGAAATTATAAATATTATTAAAACCAAATTGAAACTTTTATTAACCATTTCTTACATTAAAATTAAATAAAAAAATTAAAATTCATTTATTGCAGGTTGCATATACCCATAAAAAAAAGAAACATTACACACAATTAATTATCCATAAAATTTATCACAATTTTAAAATTAATTAAATTCTACGAATACAATTATTAAATTATTGTCTTATTATTACATTAAGCAATATCAATTAATAATAATATAATAATATGGGACAACTTCCACACACGGTCATCTGATCCCAAACTAGGCAGAGCCCATACTATGGTAACCAGATGACTGATATACATACTTATATAAGCTTTAAAACACCCAGACACAGATCAAACAGACATGTTCATGCACACAAATGTTTTTTGAACGGATTGCAATCCCTATATATCTATCATGGCTCTGTAGCGTTCTTCGTTGTATGTATCTATATTGTAGGAGATCGTCTTCTGCCTCTCTTTGCCTCGACACAGGCAGTAATAATAAGCCTTTTCAGACCATCTGTGTCTATCCTGATTGAGTGTCCAAATAATTTTAGTACTGTAAATATCTAGGCCTACTGATTGTTGAGAGCCATGCTTTTACGTTGAATTCTTTGAGAATTTTCTCTCATATTATGTCGTGTTATTAAAATATGTTTTTCAGTTTTCAGGATCGACTATAACTCGTATAAAATTAATTGATCAGCGTATCGGTCATTCATTGTATGGAAAAATCGAAGAGCAGAAGTTGTATTTCAATTAATATTGTGTCTGTGTTTCCGTGTGAGACCGATCGTCCGATTTGGGTGAAACGTTTTGAGAAGTTTATGTAAATAGGTGATGTCCCGGAGATTATTAACGATTGAAAAACGTGCAAATTTAGGTGCTTTCGAAATTGATTTCGTAACTATTAGGAATCAAACTGGATTATTAAAACTTTTATAGAACATTATCCTAATTATACTACTTTCTTCTAATTAATATTATAACTTCAAAAATTTGTGAGGAAAAACTACCGAGCCGATTGGTTTAAAATTCGGTATGTAGATAATTTAGACCCTGTAATAACATATAGAGTACTTTTTAACCCGATATTCCCACGGGAACGATGACCACGCGGGTAAAACAGCGGCGCACAGTTGGTGATATTATAAAAGTTATTTTGATTTCATTATGAACCAAAATACCTACAAAAAGACACACTCACGACAGAGACAGACTCACGTCTAGTGTGAGGACCACAAGGAATCGATTTTAACGAATGTGCAAATTTTCAATAAAAATATTTTCATTTTCATTTTCAAAAAAGTCTTCGGAAAAATACGCAAAGTTGTGGCTGAAGTCACAAACTTCACAAAAAACCCTCTTTGTTTGGCGTTTGACTAAAATGAAAACCATGCTTAAACTTTTAATGTAAATCTGAAATTCCAACAGGGTTGCATTTCAGTCATTAAAAATCTATGACTAATGAGAGTATTACTTCACTATTTTAGTAGTGTAGGCCTCTTTAGCAGGGGGCCGCCTGGGGAAGTACCACACTTTTGCCAGTTATTCATCCGCCAAGCAGTACCTAATGTGCAAACATTACTTACTGTGTTCCTGTCTGAAGGGCAATGTTACCAGCGAAATTACTGGGCCTGACGAGATTCAACAACTAATATCTCAGGGTGACAGGCGCAGTGCAGTGCCGCTAGAATTTTGAATTTTAAAACACTGGGTGGCACTGTATCTGATATGTGCAATCATGGTGTTTACCATCAGCCACCTGATTTGCTCGTCTTGTCGTTGCTCTATCATAAAAAAATAAATATTGCAGGTCTGTTTCTCATTCAGGATTAGCACGTACCTACCGACTTCGTTAGTAGAGTGTTCATATGTCCTGCTGAATATAAGCTCCTGGGCTCTTATATTCCTAAGTTAGACAAAAAGAGATATTGGATTTTCCGTCAGGAAATTTCTCAAAAATAACCTGGCGTCTGGATTTATTGTGCCTTGATTAATGGCAATAGAGTCGCCCACTATTACATCATTTAAAAAAAAAAAAAAAATAACATAACAAGCGAAGTGTGAAAGTTATACCAACTATAGGTATGGGTATATTTCTGCCTAAACCTTCGGGAAAAAAGGCGTGATGTTATTATGTTAAGTATGTCAAAAAGCTAAATACAATAGAAATCTCTTTTCGCAGGCCGTGGAATATATTGGCACCGTTCACATATTACCGATTTTTATTCGCAACGATTAAAATTCGTAGTGCATGATTAACTATAGCGTTTTTTAATCTATGTCTTCACATTATTTCTCGCCATAATGGATAGAATCTCGTTGGAATCAAACCAACACATCTATTTAGGTGTAAAGTCTATGGATTAGTAATTAATGCTAGATTGTCCAAAACTCGTGGATTACTTGCGTACATTATTTATGTCTCATAACTTTTGAACAGCGCTGAAACTTGCTCTGATTATAATTTTGAAATTATGAAAACAATTGGTGGAGCCCTTACTTTGATTAAAGAGCTAGATGCTTTATACCATGACCTAATTATAAAATGTATGTTTAAAATTTAATATAAAATGGAAATATTCTGCATAAAATGAAGCTAATTGTTACCATTATCTGACACATATTATATTAACCAATTATGAATTAGATATAGGCTCGCCCCCTATTACATGGGAACAATAACATATTGGCGAAACGTGGGTGTATCTACTGTGGGACTGAGTCCTGGGTACACCTCTGCCTACCCCTTCGGGAAAAAGGCGTGAATGTATGTATGTTATGCGTGAAAGGCGTGTGTTTATGTTTTTTTATTAATTAGATAGCATACATTCACGCCTTTTTCCCGAAGGGGTAGGCAGAGGTGTACCCAGGACTCAGTCCCATAGTAGATACACCCACATTTCGCCAGTATGTTATTGGTCCCATGTAATAGGGGGCGAGCCTATTGCCATCTATCGGGCACATTTCCAGACTCCAGGCAGTTATTGAGATAATTCCTAATGGAAAAATCCAATATTTAACACTTTGCCTGACCTGGGGATCGAACCCGGGACCTCTTGATTGGCAGTCGAGCATGCGCCCAATATGCCACCGAGGCAGTCACCGACCGACCGAGTTAGATAGCATAAAGTTTAATATATGTGTATAAATATCAAAGTATAAGTCTTTGTTATCTACAACTAGCTTAATTAGTAGGTACATCATCATCCAGCCGTTGGAAGTCCACTGCTGAACATAGGCCTTCCCCATAAGGGAGAATGTTGCCAATACTCGCCACGCTTGGCAGGCGGGTTGGCGAGCGCAGTTTGATGGTTTACACAGAGGACGCTGCTGCCCGTTCTCTGGATCTCATAACCCTTAGCCGGCTCTTACGGCAACCACGGGTAGAGAGGGTGAGGTACTATTCTAAAGCCGGTAACCCCACGGCAACTAAAGCCGGAACTCAAGTAGGTACATAATTAGTAAAAATTATTCAAGAGTGAAATGTACAGAAAATAATCATTAAATGCATTAAAAATGTTGCAGTAGTTAAGAAATGATTCGATATTACTGGCTCTTTGCCAGCTGGACTTTTAACGCACCAGTAATTTGATTCCAGATTTAATGAGTTAAAAGTTGAACGAATGAATTTTTTAATTAATATTACGTGGATTTTAAATTACATTTCGCTTGTTTAGCAAGTATATATATTAAAGTATGTATTTAAGTTCAAATGTAACAAGTATTAAAGTTAATCTCTATTTGAAAGGTGTCTTTATAAAATTAAAGTCTTGACTGACTGACATACCTTTTCATCAATGTTCAAGAGCGGTTTCGCACTACGTCCGTTCCGAAATGAATCCCATCGGATCCCGTAAAACACGGTCCGAAGTAGTTGTAGAACTATTTGGATGGTTTTTGGCAGTATACGATTTCCGTCATCCGATATCCTCTACGTCATCCGTGAATTTCCATTTCTGAAAATATATTGACGGACCGAAGAAGCCACAGTTTTATTTGTTTGAGATCTAAAATCCGTGATCATGGATTTAAATCGGAGTTACTGCGAAAAATAATATCCGAATTCGACCAGTCTTCCGAAAAACGGATTCGGATCGGATTCAGTTCAGATTCGTTTCATAGAAGTTCGAAACCGCTTTTAGATGATTTACACATTGTCCCCCATCCGCAGACGGGAGCAGTTCAACGCATGCGATCATCCAATTCAACGTCATTGTGCAATGCGGTGTGTTAAACGCCTAATTCGTAAATCTCGAAAGTTGATACTTTGCATGTACCTATATTTTTCATTATAATTTAGACAACAGAATAAAATTTTTGGATTTTTGCTAATTTTGCCGAAACAAAGCCATAGCCTCTTGGTTAAATTGAGTCTAGCCAACTGGCCCGTGTGTTCAAGTATAAAGGTAACAAAACCAGCAGGTAACTAAACGAAGTGGTTCACAAAATGAAACTGCTAGAGCTGCAGACAAATCTTAACCATTAAATGCCGTGGGTCCATTAGACCGCTATAACCTCGCAAATGGTTCATATGACCCTATATTGTACCTGTCTTGAGAAATCCTTTGACTTGTTAGAAGGTATGTGAGGGTTAATGGGGAAGGAAGGGTTTATTAAACAAGTATATTAAACAAGTTTTATTAAACAAACAAGTTTTATTAAACAAACAAGTTTTATTAAACAAGTTATATGTGTTACAAAACAAGTTGTACGTGTTACAAAAAGGTATATTAATACTTAAGGGGGTGCAACTCGTCAACCTTAACAACCTGCAAAAGAAAGACGTGCTAAATTAGCAAAAAAAAATATTTGAAATCCCGAACAAAATCGATCAGCTGATCGGCTATGTATTAGTAAATTTTTTTGCTAATTTAGCTATTCTTTCTTTTTAACACGTTGTTTATACTAGCAACTCGCCTCGGCCACAGAACAGATAATAGTGAAAGAATTTACACTGACAAATCTCCTGACTAAACAAATCATTCAGAATAACATTTATTGTAGTATAATTTTAGTTTTTTTTTATATATATATATATTAATGTGTAATTAATTAATGATAAATATAAATAAATTGTTAATAATAAATATATTACAATATAAGTCGAAAAAAAATTAATTCTTTGGTTTATTAAAAATTAAATAAATACATATTCCCAAGCTTTATCGACGGAGTAACTAACCTAACCTGACTACTATGGCTGTATTCTCTGCAAAAGTAATAATTCACTGTAAAAAATAATCTTTTCATAGAATATAAAGTGTTTAAAAATGCTACGCGTTCTAACAAAGGTATTTTATTCTTTTTCAAGGCTCAAAATAAAGCCTAAATTGAATACAAGAGAAGAGTACATGACAATATTATAGACTTTGATAAATGATCTCTAGAATGTTGTTACAAAATAAATTACAAAGAAATACGAGCGAAAGTGACAATTCCCACCGTTTCTATTATCGGAAAATTGTAAAAGTAAATAGGCATTATATTTTTAAGGATGTTAACGTGCGGTGCTAAGCAAATTCGCCCTCTCGCTCACACGTACCCACATTTTTGAAGATATACGAGTAAAATATACTACATGTAATTGCGTAAAATAAAGACAACTAGGAACTAGACAGGGAACAGCTCGCATAAAGCGATTTGCCTCATCATATATCATGAGAATGACGAAGCAATGGAACTCGCTGCCGTCGTCCATTTTTCCCGAAAACTATAACGTGGGTATGTTCAAATCAAGAGTGAATAGGTATTTATCATCATCACTTACCAGCAGGTGAGATTGCGGTCAAACGCCTGTTAGTTATATAAAAAAAAAATTAGAAAATAAAAATGCTAAGATTCAGTAATAAATCAAATTTAATTCAAAGAAGTTGTTTTTTTTTTTTTTTTTTTTTATGGTAATGAATGACAAGACGAGCAAATCAGGTGCGTGATGGTAAGGATCATGATTGCCCATATCAGACACAGTGCCACCCAGTGTTTTAAAATTCTGTGCGGCACTGCACTTCGCCTGTCACCTTGAGATATTAGTTGTTGTAACTCGTCGTGTGAATTTCGCTGGTAACATTACCCTTCAGACCGGAACACAGTAATGTTTGCACATTACTGCTTGGCGGATGAATAACTGGCAAAGGTGTGGTACTTCCCCAGGCGGCACTACAAAATATATTATATTCAAAGTACTGAAGCGATAAGGGTGGGAAAAATTGGAACTTTACCTCTATATAACCTTTAATCATTTGGTCTTCAGTATGTGCTGCTCAAGCAATCTGCTAGTACCTAACCCTGTATATTGGTTACAAGCTGACTATTTTTATGTTTACTAAATCAAATCCAGTTAACCACAATAATAATACCTATTGTAGACGTTCCTTTTCCATTAAATAATATTCGAACACTTCAGCATATTTTAAATAATTTATTCCAAGTCCACCATCTTCAATCTCGCTCTACAATCTTCTGTCGCGTAATCTTCCTTAAACCTACTTTCCATAAAACCACCAAAACGTTCACAGAATCCGTAGCATGCGCGTCACAAAATAACATCAACCCTACACGATATTATTATCTGTTAAAGTTATTTATTAAAGTAAGTTCCATAAAGGTTGGCCAAAAACATTATTAACTAAAAAGGAATATGTTCCAAATGCTAACTGATTACTTATAAAGTACAAGTACAATTCTATTAAATGAAGAAAAACAAACCATTTAGATCTTCAAACTAAAAAAAATACAGTATATTTAGTTTTCATTGGTCTACAATCTACTCACAACTCGCTCTCTAGCCATTTTCACAGGCCGGGCAATTGCCGGGTCTTCAGCGGGTGTTTCAAGGTTAATTCGTTTCCTGTCTGTCAAGAAATAGCCAATTTCTCTCCCCTATCTCTGTTATCATCTTTCGCATTTTTATTTTAATGTTGAGATGGGTAGGTACCGAAGAACTAGGACAATTTTACCTACTAATATTATAAATCTCAAATCTCAGTACAATAAGAAAAATTTACATTTGCAACAGGTAAACATTTTTTTTTGTGATAGTGAGTGACAAGACGAGCAAATCAGTTGCCTGATGGTAATCATCATGATTGTCCATATCAGACCCAGTGCCACCCAGTGTTTTAAAGTTCAAAATTCTGCGCGGCACTGCACTGCGCCTGTCACCCTGAGATACCACCACCAAACAATTTAGATACAATAGAATACAATAGAATTAGAATCATTCACAACTATTATTGTTATAAGCTTATATAAGTATGTATATCAGTCCTCTGGTTACCATAGTACAGGCTTCTAGCCTAGTTTGGGACCAGATTACTGTGTGGAAGTTGTCCCATATTATATTTATTTATATATATTTATATTAATTTATACCAAAGTACCTATAATAATATGATTTAGTGTTTACATTTTCTGCTATTTACTAGCTACATTGTGTATGTACGAGGGGAAAGCACTGGTGACTGTAACACAGGGTTTTAACAAAACCTTCAACAGTCACGTCTCTCACAAGGCAGGTGTACTTACCACTCTTGATGTACCTACCATATACATACTGTACCATCTAGCACATAGTAAGTTACCTTTTGTGAGAGAAAATAAAAGTTTTTTTATTATTATTATTATTCTAACTTGACTGCAGCGCCATCTAGCGCTGTTTTTATGCGTATATGTTTGTTCACTTTTCACGCTAAAACTACTGAACTACTTTATATTCCAATTTTTACACGGAAACGAACACCGCACGAATGAAACCGTGGGCTTAATAGTAATTTTCATATTTTTAACATAACTTTTCTGTTTTTTTTTTTAATATTATTGTCAAGCAATGACGTCGAATTGATATACGTATATCGATGATCGCAGTTTGCAAGGTGTTGTCTAACCGAGCAATAAAAGCGGTAACGCGACCCTAAGCGATAATATTAAATACACGTACATCTCAATAGATGTTTTCTATAATGGGTTTCCTATGTGTAAACCAACGTGCAAATCTTTTTTTAATATAAAAATAAATTCGATAGCTTTTAAATTCACAACTATTAACATTAAAATTCACCATTAAACACTCAAAATTAAAGCCAGAGTTGTTATTATGTTCCGACAAGCAAAGAATAACAGATTTTACATTATTACATCGCGACGCGCTGCTTCCGTCGCCCAGTTATCATTATGGAACAACCTTGGATAATTTATAAGTCTTCGCTCGCACTCTGACCAAATACAACGCAACCTAAAAACAGCAGTTTCGAAAAAACGGGAATTTTCAAATTGTAGTGTGCGTACCACAATGCTAATGTGTGTAAAAACAGTTCTCCGGGTAAATCCAACTGTAAAACAATTACCTGTCGTGACGAACGCAGTGCGAAATTCCTTACTTAGTGCAGTAACTTACATAAGTATAGTTCTTGAATACTAAGTTGTCGCATTTGACAAGTATGACAGCGGTATCTAGATACCAATTATATATGAGGACAACTATGAAATTTTCTTAAATCTAAAGCAATAAATGATAATATTATTATAATGCCCCCTTATTAGCTTTGGTAACTGCTAACTCGCTGTTAAAGCCCTGATTCCTTCGTGTAATAAGAGTAAGTAGATCGCAATAAGGCCAAATAACAAAATAAACACTCCTAAATAGGCCCATTCGGCGTAACTACCCATTCTCGAGGGTACGATCCTAATCAGCATTCCGTTAAACTATTTTCTTGGAGGAGAAATGAAAAAAGCTGTGCCTATTACAATGCTTAAAAATAGGTGAACTCAGAAAAAAAATATATAATTTCAGAAATGTTTTTAAATTGGTCACTTTATTCTTGTTAAATTTTTAATAAGTACCTACAATTTTATTTTTATAAATCATAAAAAGTAAAAGTGACTGCCTCGGTGGCGATCATGAGGCCCCGGGTTCGATCCCCAGGTCAGGAAAAGTGTTAAAATTTGATTTTCCATTAGGAATTATCTCAATAACTGCCTGGAGTTCAGACTTCAGAACTGTGCTCGGTAGATGGCAATAGGCTCGCCCCCTATTACATAGGACCAATAACATACTGGCGAAATGTGGGTATACTTACTATGGGACTGATTCCTGGGTACACCTCTGCCTACCCTTCGGGAAAAGGCGTGATTGTATGTTATGTTATGATAGGGTATACCTGATTGATGGTACGAGTATGTGTCACCCAGTGTTTTAATATTCAAAATTCTGCGCGGCACTGCACTGCGCCTGTCACCCTGAGATATAAGTTGTTGAAACTCGTCATGCCCAGTAATTTCGCTGGTAACATTGCCCTTCATACCGGAACACAGTAATGTTTGCACATTACTGCTTGACGGATGAATAAATGGTAAAGCTGTGGTACTTCCCCAGGCGACCCCTGCAAAAGAGGCCTTCCACTACTGAAAATGTATTATTTTAGACCTTACTTTAATTTATGTTAATATGTACCATGTATTCATAAAAACAATAAAGCGTATTTCTATTCTATTCTAACCTCTATAGAATTTTAAAAGGAGATAAACGAAAAAGTTCTAAGATCCTAAGACCATTTCACCTAACAAGATTTGGTCAATTACTTCCCCCAACCCTAAGGGACCCTTCGTGAGACCTTTTCATTGCAGTACCTTTGAGTTTTGAGCCCTTAGTCTTGAGGGGATGTGAATTTAACGTCGAATTGAATGTAGTTGTTTAGCTGAATCTTTGAATTTAATCCATATAAATATTATTTTGGAATGCCTCGGCGGCGTAGTGGGTGCAAGCTCGACTGCCGATCATGATTGGGTGTCCCGGGTTCGATCTACAAAGAAAAAAAAAATTAGAAAAATAAAAATGCACTGAATACTTGTTTGGATTAAATTGAATTTTTTACCGAAACTTTGTATTGTTATTTTCTAGAACCTAGATGTCTTTATTTTACATAATTATATGTAGTATTATTTATATCTTAAAAAATGTGGGTACGTGTGACCAAGAGGGCGAATTTGCTTTGCACCGCGTCTTACTATATAGAAAAATACGTATCTATTAAGTATCTTATTTAGGTACTAGGTACTTTTTAAACTCTTAACTTTTTTCTCGTGAACAACTAATCACGCGAGTAAAACTGGGATTTTAAATGTTCCCTAGAAAAAAAATTACGACTAATTTCTTCTAGGGAACATCTAAATAAGAGAAAATAAAAAATACTACGACAAAATAACAAGGAACTTATTTATATCTTCTGAGCATTCATTTGAATATTTGAATTATATTCGGAGGGAAAAGGCACACAAAGCACCGATTTGGTAATTTTTTTACTAATTCCTAAAATGTGTCACGTCATATGATATGATATGATTCACGTCATATCATACCATAGGACGTCCACTGCTGAACATAGGCCTCCCCCTTAGATTTCCATCCAGTCCGTTTGTAAGCTGCCTGCATCCAGCGTGCGCCTGCCGTACTTATCAGTCTGTCATTCACATAATTCGTTTGAATAGCAGGTATACCATATGACATGAAAACGCGAGTTAATATTCTGTGAAGTAAATGATCGGTTTTGCCATTATACCACAATATAGAAGTCAGAATACTGAACTCCGCCGACTTTGCCCGTCCATAATTTCGTTATAGTAGCTCATTAAAAAAATGTTAAGACATACCTTGGCAACTATGCTTAGTGAAGGGTTCCATACCTAGATACCGCAAACGTGTCAGTAATCACATATTTCTTTTGTAAAATTTTACGGTTTGGGATTTTGTTCCTTGACTTGTGATATAAGATCTTACGTTTTGCCAAATTTTATGATGCTAGGCCAATGAGAAGTAAGTTATAACGTCTAGCGAGATGTTATTAGAATGTTGCGCAAAAGAATGGAAATGTGTGATATAATGGCCGTATCTTTTGTTTGCGTTGAGAAGTATGATTTTTTTACACTTGAGTTGATGATAAAACACATGTTGTTGTTGCAGTGGTAGGCCTCTTTTGCAGAGGTTCGCCTGGGGAAGTACCACACCTTTGCCATTTATTCATCCGCCAAGCAGTAATGTGCATATATTACTGTGTTCCGGTCTGAAGGGCAATGTTACCAGCGAATTTATTGGATATGACGAGTTTCAACAACTAATATCTCATGGTGACAAGCGCAGTGCAGTGCTACGTATAATTTTGAATATTAAAATACTGGGTACCATCAGGCACCTGATTTGCTCGTCTTGTCACTCACTATCATAAAAAAAAGTTTCAACAGATGGTTAAAATCTACGGTAAGCTTAGACCCTGCGATAACACAAAGGGTAGTTTTTATTCCTATATTCCCACGGGAACGAAGAATACGCGAGTGAAACCGCAGGACATTGCTAGTTTCTCTATAAATGGCTGGATTTGGCTTCACTGCCCGGTAAAGCTGTAGAGGCCATCTGAAGCCAAAAGCATAGGCCATTTAAAAAAAAAAAAAAAAAGTCAGTCAGGACTCCAGTACATAGGCTTTTATCATAGAGAGACCCACACCTAGTTCTGAGGTGATTATATTATACATATACTGGCAAAGGACGGTAATACCATCTGTCCGTACACACATGACCGGTTTGCAACCACTGGACTGGAACGGTGCTCGATCCCTAGATCCCTTCTACACATAAAACGTATATTTTTCGCTGTAGAAAAGGGTCAAATTGAAAACCTTCTTCGGTATGTTTAGGTAACGCTGTGAATTAGTCGCGGTTCTGCATTTACTGTCAGACCCATAGTGCCTAGTTTGAAAGAGTATGTATCGTATGAAATTAACATACGCATCAATATTTAGGAAAATCAAGTACCTACCTATATCAGAATAGTAAAATGTTATAATAAAATGAAATAAATAATATTGGAAACGGGAATGGAATTTTATAAGTATTCTAAATTCGCCAAATAAAATTCGCTTTCATCCCATTATTATTATTATTCGTGAATCTTATCGTTAACCCTCATTTATAGGTACGCTTAACAACAAAAGTGTATTGCGAATTCTCGAGGCTCAGTTCGATCGTTCCACTCGTATGAGTGTTCCGCTTGCTCCATTGGCTCGATGAAGAACGCGCTTCCTTCGCTTTTTTATCGTTTCTTTTCACTATTGTGGATTTAAGGGATCCTCATATTGGTTAAATAAGTAATGTAGAATATATGTTTTGGTTAAATAAGTAAGGTCTCAGGAAATTGCGTATTTTTGGAAATGGAAGGGAGAAATAGGCCTAAGACTAAATAAAAATACGGGTATAAGTTGTGGACTTAATAAATAAGGAAGGCCTTCTTTGTTTAAGTCAATATAAATAAATGGATTTGCACTTCCATTAAAAACTGAATAAATAATAGTACTAAAGTACTTGTTCTAAGTGTAGCAGTATTCTAACTATTCAAAATGATAATAAAATACCGATTTAAGTAGTTATTTATATATATTATATATCTACCTAAGTATACTGCATAATTAAGACGATTTTTACTAAATTTAGATCACTAAAAATTACAGTCAATATCAAGCGTAAGTTTGCATGGCTTCTTTATAAAATTGTGTGTTATAATTTTATTGAGTTTCACATTAAAAACTGTGTTCTTGATTGTACACCGTCAATTTCTCTGAACGCTATAAAACGCTAAATCTGATGGGGCAATTAGCTGAAATCGGAGAGCCATTTCATTAATCTGTTAACGTATAATATAACTTTATATTTATGCGCAATTTTATAGCTGTCATAAACTTGCGCCTGTTTCATTAGCTGGTATAAATAATAAACACAATTTACTTATTGCCATACATTTTAACCTAAAATATAATAACATATTTTATACTTATGTCTGTACAGAATTTTATGTAAAATGGTCTTCTTCGATAAAAATTTAGTAGAACAAAATTTAAATTGAATTTTGAAAGATGTTTTGAGACTCCCACTAGGGAAAATCCTGCAGTTCCTTCCGGTTGTTATTTTAAAAGAGAAGAAACGGAACTAATTTTAAGTGTACGTGTTGACTTTAATGTTTTTCTAATTTTTTTATACTCTTTTTTGTCGAGCTGTAGTTAAGGTAAGGTAAAATTTAAGGGGGTGATGTACCCATCTGGATAAGATGCACCTCCTGAAGTATTAATACACCCTTTTATAACACTTTGTATATGTGAGTCAGACAGGTAGTCAGGACTTCGTACCCAAAGGGTGCCGAAGAAACTCTATTACTAAGCCCCCGCAGTCCGTTTGTCCGTCCGTCTGTCACAGGGCTCTATTTTATAAGCCGTAATAGCTAGACACACTTGTAATTTTAACAATATAATTTGTATTGCCGCTATAACAACAAATAATAAAAATAAAGTAATATTTATAAAGTCAACGGCTGTAAAGTTTTCGAATGGAGACCAGGTGACGAGGTGGAAAAACGATCTGATAAAAATGGCAGGAACACGCTGGAGGCGGGCCGCTTAGAACCGTACTGGATGGAAATCTATGGGGGAGGCCTATGATTAGCAGTGGACGTCCTGTGACTGAGATAATTATGATAACGATGAATGCTTATAATTACATGTGCTCTCCATACAACCAACGTGTTGAATGAATTGTCATATTATAAGACTTTTACTGCAATAATAGTAAATTCTTATACCAATTAGAATAATTGTAAATAGAATGTTATTTGGTAGATGAGGAAAGGTGACACCTATAAATAGGTAGGTAATAGGTACATAATTGGTAGGAACCCTTCATATGCGAATCCCATTCGCATTTGACCAGTTTATTAATTATAGCCATGGAATAATACATTCATTAAAATCCGACGTATTCATTTCCCTGTTATTCAGGTTAAATTTTCTTCAACAATTTCAGTTGGCTCTTTCAATTTATTATAAAAATTATATTATTCAAATAGAACAAAATGAAAGAGTCCAAACAGTCCAATTTAAATTCAGTTATAATAAGTACGACGTCGGAGAGGGCCCTAAAATATTCCAATTTAGTTTGTCATTGAGTAGGCAAAGGGTCACAATCTATTTCTGGACAGATTGGTTGATTAAGTTTGAATTCACTTCCGAGGGACATCTTACCTTACCTTACGCGTAAGTACCTTACCTATTTATCGTTGCGGATTCTGTACAGACATAAGTAGTTGCGTTAAGTACTATATTATACTGCCTCGGTAGCGTAGAGGGCGCATGCTCGACTGCCAATCAAGAGGTCCCGGGTTCGATCCCCAGGTCAGGCAAGTGTTAAATATTGGATTTTCCATTAGGAATTATCTCAATAATTGCCTGGAGTCTGGAACTGTGTCCGGTAGATGGCAATAAGCTCGCTCCCTATTACATGGGACCAATAACATACTGGCGAAATGTGGGTGTATCTACTATGGGACTGAGTCCTGAGTACACCTCTGCCTGCCCCTTCGGGAAAAAGGCGTGAATGTATGTTATGTAATATTATAAATGTCAAAGTTTTTGAGCATAGATGGATGGATGGATGGATGAAAGAAAGAAAGAAAGAACAAAGCATTTATTACCCAACCTTATTAACAAACACGATATTACAATCTGCTAGTACATATATTTAGACAATGGTTGTGATAATCGGCTTGTGCTCAGCATGTGCTGCGCTCGGCTAACCGCGTGCACAGTACCGTGTATGGATGGATTGAAAACTACTGAATGGATTGGGTTGAAATTTGTTATGTAGGTAGTTTAACTCAAACTCAAACTCAAACAGATTTATTCAAATAGGTCATAATCTGACACTTTTGCACGTCTTAGGGTTTGGAATAACACATATGGTACTTTGTATCTCGTTTTTCCACGGGAATGAAGACTACGCGGGTGAAACCGCGGAGCACAGCTAGCTAATACATATTAAAATAAACAGACTTGGTGTGGTGCGCTGCCATCTGATAGTGGTTTAGAGAACCACTATCAGATGGCAGAGTACCACTCGGATGTTCCATAGGCTACATGTCAGCTCCACGGATTTTATAATTTTCTATGGCATGGTGTGTTTAGTAAGGGTAGATAGTAAGTAGTTGACTGTAGTATTGTTTAGTATTTTTTTCAAATTAAGACACCTGCCCATTAAATATAATTAGAGAAAAAATAATATATCGAAGGCATTCGGCAAAGGAGCACAAGACTGGTTAATTTATTAAATTATTTCAATTTGTTAGATCTTGTGTTTAAAATGTTATAAGGACAACGTATTACAAAAAGGTATGGTAATAATGAAATGTGTGCTCATCAAACTGAACCACACTCAAAGGAAAGAATTGCAAAATTTATATAAGATAAGGTAAGATATAAGATAAGATAAGGGCGGCAGGAACACGCTGGATGCAGGCCGCTTACAACTTCTATGGGCGAGGCCTATGCTTAGCAGTGGACGTCCTATAGTCAGCCATAGGACGTCAACTCAAGATATCACCAGTAATCTCAGGGTGATGATGACGAAAAGTCTTATATGACAATTTATTAAACACGTTCGTTCTATTGAGAGCACCTTTAATTATAAATTAAATTTAATTTTATTATTTGTTGTTATGACAGCAATAGAAATACAAAATATATTTTTATAATTACAAGTGTCTAGCTATTACGGTTTATAAGATAGCGCCCTGTCACTGACGGTCGGACGGACGGAAGGCGGAGACTTATAGTAATAGGGTTCCTTCGGCACCCCTTGGGTACGGAACCATAAAAACGAACGATATCTAATCTATATATACATTTTTTTCATGATAGTGAGTAACAAGACGAGCAAATCAGGTGCCTGATGGTAAGAATCATGATTGCCCATATCAGACACAGTGCCACCCAGTGTTTTAAAGTTCAAAATTCTGCGCGGCACTACACTGCAACTGTCACCCTGAGATATGGTGTTGAATCTCGTCATGCTCAGTAATTTCGCTGGTAACATTGCCCTTCAGACCGGAACACAGTAATGTTTGCACATTACTGCTTGGCGGATGAATAACTGGCAAAGGTGTGGTACTTCCCCAGGTGGCCCCCTGCAAAAGAGGCCTACCACTACAAATCCATATATACATACATAAATACATATATCTATTCTATTAATTATAATAAAATACCACTATTCTAGGGAATATCGATAATAATAAATATACCCAAACAAACCTTACACCATGCCGGTTTAACAACATAATAAACAGTATTGTTGGCAAAGTGGCGTAACGGCCGCAAACCGCCGTCTCGTCATTAATATCCAGCTTGTATTACTGCTCTATAGGCACTAAGATAAATTCAACCTCTCAGCAAGCTCCTATCTTAACTACGCCTTAAATCGGTGGCGAGATTAGGAATATGACAGCAAGCGATATTAAAGGGAGGCTATTGTTAACACGTGCGAGAGGTATTGTGATTATCTACATATTATCTATGTATCTACTCGTATGTTTACTACGGGTAACACTGAAAGATTTTATAATAGGCCAGTAAGAAAAGCAGCCGATGTAATATGTATTTTAACGTCAAATTATGAAGGCGCCCATAGGAGCCAAACTTCGCAATTTACATTATTGATGATAAAAATCACTAATTGTGAATTTCCAAAATCGCTCTTTCCGTTTGTTTTATCTTTAGATTAATGCATGTTTTTGTAGTATTCTTCGTTTGTTTTTCTTTTATTTGATGGCGTAGATGGATAAAAAGGAAAAACAGTATTTTCTACGAGTATCTCTTCTGTTAAATTAAAAGATATTAAAACTAAGTTCTCTTGAATATATTATAAATGATATGATCGAGAAACCCAGCTTGTGATTTTTGAAAATTTAATGCCTACTTATGTACCTTAACTTGCAATGTGCGAGCGAGAGGGAAGTTTGGCTCCTATAGGCGCCTTAACTCTTTGGGAATCTGTAATATGTATTAAATTCATTTGTCAAGTGTTTTTTACAAATTGGCAGCAATTTAAAAACTGTCTGTCGAGTGTCAAAATGGATAATTCTTCTGAATGAAATAATTGTATTCAAATATGTCGTGGAGGACACGGGAATCAATGGATGAAATGGCATTTTCCGAAAACAATGGGCCTTTGGAGGAAACGGAATAACCCTTGCACGCGGCACCTTCCAAAAAAAACAAATTAACACAAAAAAAATTAAGCTTTATAAGTTTCTTGTGCTTACTGCTTCTACAGATCATTCAGATCACACGGTTGATTCAACTCACTGCTTTATTGGCTTGAGAGTGTCACCAAATTGAATAAAGATATGTTGACTTTGATTTTTTTCATACTCTTTTCTGCATCGCAATGCAATCTCCGAAGAGACTTGAAAAAAAAATTAAAACGCACTCACCTTAACGCCTTTCTTCCCCAAATAACCTACAACACATCTACGGAATTTATAAAAGTAAATTCTGTGTAATATACGGGCGTAAATTTTCTCACATTTCTCCAAAAAATGTAGAACCAAAGCTTTGAGGTAAAAGAATGCGAAAACGTGAGATAAAGAGAAACATTTTACATCTTACAGTTTATTTTTATTTAGATGTGTAATGGATGTGGGAAGAAGGTAGAAGGTTCTTAGACCTTCATCAAAAATTTATTTCTCCACGTTTTGGCTTCTACGACTTTGTGGGTATACTATTATGCTTTTTATCTGACTTCTAAAAGGGAGGTTCTCCATTCTGTTGTAAAGTTATGTATGTAAAATGTTTGTTGTGCGACTATTCTGAATTTTTATGATTCTTTTTTGATAGGTTCAGAGGTCAGTGTTCTCTATAATTTTTAAGGTCACGGTCAAGGTGGACAGCCGATTTAAGAAATGTAGCAGGAACACGCTGGATTCATGAATGAAATTTTTTGTTATAATTTTATTTTCATGTTTTATAAATTTTATATTAATAACTATATTTTAATGAAATATTTTTACACCGGAAACGGTAGGGTATTTGACATTTTTTTATTATTCCAACACTAATTACACAATACTCTAAGAAATAAAGCTATTTGTATTTGCAAGCGGCTTACAATCAGACTAGATGTAAATCTATGGGGGAGGCCTATGTTCACCAGTGGACGTCTTACGGCTGAGATAATAATGATGATGTATAAGATAAATAGAATGTTGGTCGGGTCGGCAACATACTGGCAATATCCCTGGTGTTGCAGGTAGCCACAAGCGGCTGTAACCGCTCATAATCAGGCGATCCGTCTGCTTGCTTGCCACCTAAGTATGGCATAAAAAAAAAGGTTAAACAATAACAATTTTTCACATAGACGTACAGCAACTGTAAAATACGCAGAAATATCACGAAACTTCCACAATATAGCCCATCTTTCAATCTATAAGGTTCAAGTCCGAACTACTTAACATCCAAGCTGCGTTCGAAATAATATCCAAACACTGAAGGGATATAAAAAGGGCGTAGTAAAAAACGGTTAATAACCACCCGGTTATTACTTTAGCCCGTAGATCGTAAATTATAGAGGCAGTAATCTTTGTTTATTATCTCAGAGAGTGAAGGGACTGAATACCATTCTTAACGCGTTGTGACATATTATAATAGTTATAATAAGGTCGTGATAGCTCTATTGTGTGCTAGCTGAAGCCCGCAGTTTTTTTTACTCGTTGAAATCACCTATCCTTCTTTTTTGATTGTTTTTGTTAATTTGCATCGTTGTGGTAGAGTTTTTAACACCCTACACATAAACAACATAAACAAAGCGCGAGTGAAACTACGGGCAAAAACAGGTGTTACATATTTTTATTCACAAGTTCTCAATTAACAGGATTGTCTCTAAATCCGTAACCTTATAGTACCTATTTATAAATTATTTATTATAAAAGTATTATACTAGTACTACTTATATTAATACTAGTGTATGAACATGGGCTTTGCCCGCTCGCAATTGTGATATTTGGGAGTTTTATAACAAAACTTTGACGCTCTTTTTGGGCCCCATAGAATGTGAATTTTCAAAAATCCTTTCTTAGCACGCATCCTGACAATGAAAACCACCTACATTCCTACAACAATCTACATTCCAAGTTTCAAATCTCTAGGATCAGTGGTTTGGGCTCTGCGTTGCATGTCAGTCAGTGAGTCATTTAGGATTTTATAATATACAGTGATTATGGACTTTCACAATCTAATTCCATTATTGTGATAACAAAACAAGCAAAGGCATAAGATAAGCTAGGTCATGCTTAAACATCGAAAGGGAATCCAACAAGTTAACCAACTGAAGTGTGAATCCTTTTGTTAAAATATGGATGAGTGACCGCGTTGCGTACCTTTCTACAATGACAAACGATTAAGGTTAAAATGGAGGCTCTATTTACCTAATAATATTGTAAGGTTTGGAATACATGTGTCCATTTAAAGGTTTTGTTTGTAAATTGAGTAATTGCTGCTTAAAGTGATACATAAAAGTGAGTTCATTATGATGAGAATAATGAAAAATTGGTTGAAAACAGTTTGAATTTAAACAGTTTTACTGAATTAAGGATTATATATAATAAAGCTATATAATAATACGGTATACCGTAACCAACCAATTCCAGGCAGGTGCCGTAGTCTCTAGCAATAGTCCGGTTACCATCCATCTAGAAATCATACCTATAGACAAATCAAAGTTTCCATTCATAACAGTCCTTGCACCTAGCGGGGGCTGTCTTTGAGATCATATTGTATACGTAGATGGTTTCAGAGATAAATATTTTGGACCCCGATAGGTTCTATTATTAAAACCTTTATATTAAAAGCTCAAAGGAGCCTTGGGACGTTGGACTTTAAAAAAATTGGTCGCCGTGTACGCCTATCAAAACATAAGACCCCCACTTGTAGTACGAGTAGCCTGAAATTACATGTATTTTCTTCCACTTTATGTTATATTTTAAGATTCAAAATTCGACGTTGCACTGCGCTGCGCCTGTCACCACGAGATATTAGTTGTTAAAACCCGTCATGCTCAGTAATTTCGCTGGTAACATTGTTCTTCAGACCGGAATACAGTAATGTTTATACATTACTGTTTGGCGGATGAATAACTGGAAAAGGTGTGGTACTTCCCCAGGCGGCCCCCTGCAAAAGAGGCCTCAAACTCAAACTCAAACTCAAACAGATTTATTCAAATAGGTCATAATCTGACACTTTTGTACGTCAATGAAGATACAGTACTGAGTCTACCGTGCGTTCGGAAAGATACCTCTACAAGAAGAACGCACAAGAAACTTGTAGGGCTTAATTTTTTCAACAGATAGTTTCACAATATTTGGTTTGGTTACATTCGTTTTCTTTGAAGGTGCCGCGAGGCGGCTATGCAGAAGTTTCCAGGCATCTTTGTCCTCTATGTACTGGTTGACCTACCAATACAATATCTACTTTAGGTTTAAGATTTTGTAAAGCAAGCTTATTACAAAATCATGACATAGAGGACAAAGATGCCTACAAACTTCTGCACCACCACACGGCACCGCCACGAACAAACGAATGTAACCAAACCAAATATTGTAAAATTTTCATTTGTCATAATGAAGCCCTACAAGTTTCGAGTTCATGTGCGTTCTTCTTGTAAAGTATCTTTCAGAACGCACGGTAGACTCATTACTGAAAGTGTCAGATTGTGACCTATTTGAATATAAAATATATTTTTGGTTTGAGTTGAGTTTGAAATAGCACAAACCCTTACAAGTTTTTTGCCGATAGTTTCGAGATTGATTGAAATAAAATTGGCACTTGAATTGTTGAATCGGTCCGCCGGTTGCTGTTCACTCAACTCGATTGTACTCGTAACCGTAGTAGGGATATAGTTCAAAGGTTACCATTTCCTTGATTCCAACGGGCGTTTTCAAAGCGCTTTTAAAGCTCGAAGTGTGTTGCTTTTACTTATATTATGCCGGTTTTTACCCAACTACTGTTTCTACCAAACCGGTATCAAGGGAAATAAGGGTCACGATTTTAGCAGTCCATGTACCTATATATGTTTTCGTTATTATTGCAGGTATGATTATTGTAAATTTGGACTGATATATTGTTAGGTATTATCTTAAGTGAATGCTATAATATTTTGAACACAAGATAGTTCTGGTAGAATGTAAGTACCTATATTTTGTATTTTATTTTGCACTTTATTAGTTAAAGTAGGTAATTTGTTAATAATAAATATATTTTGCACTTTATTGATAAAAATATGGTATAATAATTTACATTTTGCAAATAAAATATGTGTATATTATTTAGCTATAAAAAAAAAAAAATAATGTCTACAACCGACGTGTATGTATGAAGAATGTGTAAGAAGCGAAGCCGTGTGTCAGGATCGTAGCAAGTGGTGATTAATAGTCTCTGCCTACCCCGACGGGACGTAGACATGACTGTAGGTATTTATGTATGTAAAAAAAAAAGTAGGTATCTACTTTTGTGTCACCGCTCTGTAGCGGCTTTGTATAGGCTAAATCCTGATATAATGACAGATATTATGTCAGTGGATTTCTTACTATATAGCCATATCCATGTAAAACAGACATTTTCTTTTCGGATTCTATACATTTTTTAATCTGTGTTCTTGTTACAGTTAAAAATGAACCATGCGAGCTGGAAATTAAATCGGAGTTGAAATTAATGGTTCAAGCTACATATCGTGTAAATACTTCTACTACCCAGATGTTTAATTAAATACTTCGTGTTTTTCGTTTTTTTACTGGCCGGATTAACAATCTCGAAAGTCGTCAAGCAAAACTGTATTGTAACGTTTTAGAATAAGGTGCAGATTGTGATAGATGGATGGTTTTCTAATAAAATAGGGCAGAAGTTGAAGTCCACTCGCGCAGTTGTAAGAGGGTGCCTAGCATCGAGTCAGCGCTTGAAGCGCTTCAAGCGTTTGGAGAGCGCTTCATAAATGTGAGTCATGGGGTTTTTTGTCGTCGGCAGCGGAATCTGACGCTTGAGTACCGCTTGATTGATAAAAGAAAAACGGAACGCTCAAATCAAGACATCTCAAGATCTCCAAAGCGATGTTTGAGAACGGTGACCTTTGAATATATTAGGAGAACAATAAAGTTTTAACATTTGTTTGAAAATTAGAACGACAATATTAAATTTAAGGTAGGTACAGTCACGAATCACCAACAATATTTATTAAGCGATTACGTTATTCGAGTGCAGAGAGGTGAGCTAGCGTGATAATTATGTATTAATCAGCGCTTATTGTGTATATACTGAGACGGCATGAACTCACACTACAATCCACAATATTATTTGAATGAATCCGAATACTAACATTAGAGGTACTTGCCCGGCTGGTAATCGGGCAATGTGTCAGTTAAACCACTAGAGTTGTTCCATTGATGGAACCAAAAATCCTTCGTTGTATCTCTTGTACAATCAGTGGCACTAGTGACATTAATTTTGGATACATACATACACATCACATGGATACTGTCGTGAATATTGAATTTTGCTAATACCAACAATTGAAGGGATGTGACACTTTTGGTCATACAACTAAACAGAGTGCGTCAGTTGTACTACTAAGCTGTACCATTCATTACATTTGAATAATAATTAGTTTGAAACAAATACCAAAACACATACATTCACGCCTTTTTTCCGAAGGGGTAGGCAGAGGTGTACCCAGGACTCAGTCCCATAGTAGATACACCCACATTTCGCCAGTATGTTATTGGTCCCATGCAATAGGGGGCGAGCCTATTGCCATCTACCGGGCACAGTTCCAGACTCCAGGCAGGTATTGAGATAATTCCTAATGGAAAAATTCAATATTTAACACTTTGCCTGACCTGGGGATCGAACCCGGGACCTCTTCATTGGCAGTCGAGCATGCACCCACTACGCCACCGAGGCAGTCAAATACCAGGGTATCATAAATTAGGAAGATGTATAATAAATCAAATCCCAGGACTCCTTGCTTCACAGGCAATGAAGTAAAAGGTGTCCTATAAACTCAGCTACGAATTCGTTAATACTTGACTTTTGTAGGCAATATTATAAAGATCGTTTAATATATTTTTAAGCTTTTTTTGTACAAGAATACCTACTTACCTAATATCCTCAAAATAAATTATATTCAACCCATTGATTTAAAGAATAGGGGAGATAGGGTACGTTCTCAACAACAATTAGCATGTGTAATTTGAAACAACAATGATAGAAAGACGTACCTAAGATCGAAGTGCGAATGAGATAACAATTTACTGTAGTACGTGGACCTAATGAGACCTAATTTGAGCTTTCCATTTTCGGGAAACCAGTACCCACACACAGTACACAAACACAACACAGTACACATACACAGTACGAATACAAATACAGTACACAGTACAGAAGTTATAGTGATAGGCCTCTTTTGTAGGGGGCCGTCTGGGGAATTACCACACCTCTGCCAGTTATTTATCCGCCAAGCAGTAATGTGCAAACATTACTGTGTTCCGGTATGAAGGGCAATGTTACCAGTGAAATTACTGGGCATGACGAGATTCAACAACTCATATCTCAGGGTGACAGGCGCAGTGCAGTGCCGCGCAGAATTTTGAATTTTAAAACACTGGGTGGCACTGTGTCTGATATGGGTAGTCTCAGCTCGTCTTGTCACTCACTATCATAAAAAAAACCTCATCTCCCCTTTTCTTTAAATCAATGATTCAACCACAATAAATGTCCAAATTGAATTCTCTCCAAAATTCGATTACCACGGTTGACAATAAACGTTGAGATTTCTTTCACCAAGTGGTTCCAAACTTCCTTAATGGCTATTAGTCTGTTGAATGTTTGGGAACTTTGGAGCTGTAGTAACTTTTTAACCACATTTCAGTGGACCTTGGACTTTCAGGATGGTATGTTTTCACATTAGTTTTGTTTCAAACTGCTCAAGTAGACTGCTCTAGTCTAGTGGTTGCAACTGCTGCTGACAATGAGATCATGGATTCAATTCCCAGGTTTACCTACAATTACAACATTTTAATTATATTTATTATGTTATAGAACGACTTAACTCACGTTTGAAGTCGACCTAGGTTTTTTTTTTTATTCGTATTACAGACATCTCCAAACAAGGCCGTTTGGACTTTTTTTTACATAATGCATTATTAGGCGTTTTTATTGGACTAACTTAGACTATCGTGAGGGAGTCCATAGCGTAATATTTTATTAATTATTATTACATAAATATATAAACATACAAACATTATAATACTTACATATTATATAAAATACTAATACCTAAGATCTCGACCTAGGTTTCGGATAACTCCGATGTCCTGCATTAGGAACTCACGCGTGTGCGGGATCGCAACTGCGACGGCCGACGATCTAGGTCGAGCGTTTTCGACTTCAAACGTGATATGTGTCATGTTGTATAACATAATAAATATAAGTAAAACTTCATAAATATGATTAACAATCACGGTAGTTTTCAAAATCGTAAATTTTTACTTATTAAAATTTTCCATATTAGGAATTTATCAATAGCGGTCTAGAGTCTGAAATGTGGATTTCGGTGGATGGTAATAGTCTTGCACCTTATTACGTGAGACATAAAAAAAAAAATTGCTTAAAACATAACTAGTAAAATGTGGGTGTGTACCTATTATGGGTCTGTGCTAAAAAAATCGATTTGCCATACAAAATGGGTCAGCTAATCGGCAAATTTGTATAGAAAGTAATTTATAATCATATAATATTTGCAATCAAACATGGTATTTTAGTACATAAGTCATGTTGAGCCAATTATATACAATAT
Source organism: Hemistola chrysoprasaria (assembly GCA_947063395.1). Lineage (NCBI taxonomy): Eukaryota > Metazoa > Arthropoda > Insecta > Lepidoptera > Geometridae > Hemistola > Hemistola chrysoprasaria. The sequence continues at coordinate 15,039,834 of OX346716.1, read as the reverse complement.
TATAGCATGCAAAATTTTATAAGTTATATATTATAACGAAAAACTTTAATTAAAAATTCTAACAAAATTACAAATAAAATTTACATATAATATACAATGTCCATCCATAATCTGTTTAAAAATGATTATTATACTATGTCAAAATTTTATATTAAAAAACCTAAGGTAATGTCAAAAAAGGATTAAAAATTGTATCATATTAAAAAGTGAAACATTTTTATTTTATTGAAAATTGTTTACTCAAAAATTCCCTCTCAATATCATAAATATTAGTGTTTAATAACCATGCATATAAATTCTTCTTATTAAGAGATTCATATAGCTTTAATGTTATCTGGTATTACTTTAAAAAAAAAATTCCTAACCAAGAGATTTTTTTTTGCCAATTTCGTAATAATCTCTTTTCTAAGTCGTTAAGGGTAATAATAGGGGGTGGACCCTTAATAATAATATAAGGTATTAATACACCTTTTTGTAACACGTTGAATAAAATGGGTATATACCTACCTACTATCTGCTATTATGCCTTCTATAGAATTGTATGTTTGTCATTTTTCACCATATTTCAAGATTTCAAAAGTGCTTTGTGAACTTTCTACCATCCATCATAATATAAGCCATATTGGTGACGACAAAACCTAGAAATTATGATGAATTATTTAGGCTTCTCTTAACTTTTAGTACCTATTTTATTCGATAAAGGTAAACTTGATTGAAAGTGATGCAGTGATAGAGAGACTGAGATATTTGGCAGTCCATGTAATAAGTATCCCACCAAAACATATTCATGTAAAATGTTGCCAAGACAAGATTATATGTCTTTTACTGTCAAAAAGTTATCAGATCTCATGTAGATCCAAGCTTCTCAACTCTACACGCCCTAACTCTACAAGCCCTAACTTCACAAACTCTATACTTAAACAGGAAAGTGGACCTGTTAGCAGTTTGACACAATCCTATGGAAAATTTAGCAAATGATGTTTTATATTCCCCCGTTTTCTCCGAATATAGTAAACCTATATTTAATATATTTATATCCTGATATTTTGAATATGAAGTAAACTATGTCTCTATCACTTTTTTATAAACTCTTAATTTGTTACTTTGTTATTGTTTGTTATTGTTCATTTGTTATTGTGTAACGAAACGGACAATACGGACATAGGTGTACCGACAAAGTTAGACTTATTCACACATATCATATATGTGTGAATAAGTCTAATTTTATAAGGATCAATCATAGTCTTTCTTTCAATCAAGTCTTATATTATAAGGATTAAGGATCAATTTCCTGGACATGGTCATGGCGCTTATTAGCGATAAGACCGCCGCTTGTACATTTAAGTTTAGTTTCTGTGTCCTGTAATGTTATTTCATTGTGTTTGTGTGTACAGTAAAGTGTTATCTATCTATCTATCGAAAACTAAAAATTTTTGTTTCAGAAGTCTATAATGGAGATCCGAAAAGTAACGCCAAATTCAATCAATTATCATATTGTAATAAAAACTAATATATTGATAACGTTCTTTATTTGATGTGAAAACATTGCTAAACGTTACAATATCTAATATATTTTAATAATAGGTTTTTGTAAAGTGTCCTTTGTCTGTAAAGTCCTTACCTCTTAGGAGAAATAAGCGCTCATCGAAAAATTTAAGCCTATAAAAAAATTATAACCATAAATTACAATACAACATCTGCCTTTCACGGTAAAAGACATAAAAAAGTCCCTAAATTTCCATAAAAACCCTAAAATATATATAATAAAAAAATATATTTAATAAAAAAAAAAACAGAAAATCTGTGAGTACTTATATACGTTGGTCAATAAAAAAGTAAACAAACAAACAATGTAAAAAAGCCCTTTCGTTTAGCTGACTTCGATACTATTAAGGAAAAAAGTTATTTTAGGGAATATAAGGAGTTCTTTCCACGGATTTCCGTCGCGTCGCAGACCGATAATGAAAAACCGCGCAGTGTTTGTGTATCTTGTATCACGATCACAAAAACAAACTTTCATGATAGCCCTAAGCTTTTTGATTACATCACTCCTCAGGGGCCCAGGAGTTTGGTCATACTTGTCGATATTGAGTCTTATGCTGATAATATTTCAGTCGATTACCTTTTGGCAAGAGCGCCGCCCGTTTTGAGGGTAAGGATAATAACATCGTTTTCTATAAGAATTTTATCGGCTTTTGAATTTATATTTTTGAGAATAAGTATGTAAAGTGTGTTTTTGTATCGTCGCGATCATGTTTATCAACCCTAAAGATACAAGACTTGTTTTAGTTAAACGTTTTGTATTTGAAAACATGTATAACGTCACGCCTTTTTCCCGAAGGGTGTACCCAGGATTCAATCCCAAATACCCATACTTCGCTTTTTATAATTTTTGTTATGTTATAAATAAGGACCGAGTCTTTTTATTGTCAGATTAGAAGTACCAGGGTATCATGAAAATGAAGAAATTTTAAAAGTGGAAAACTATGTCTAGTTCAGTTCACTACCAACTTCAAATAGAGTACAGTTCTGCTAGTAGTACTAGAGATACAAAGTTGTATCATTAGTACTATTAGTTGTACTGGTCAGTAGAATTTCTGATACTGAGCGCTATTTGCTTATCTACCGGGCATAATATGTCATTGAGAAAATACTTTCTCTAAATCGGCTGTAATGCTAACGAATCATTTACCTAGGCAGTTTTAGGCAGTTTTTTGCCATCTGAAACATGGCGCAAAATGAAATATCAAGAATATAACCTCACAAATTTCTACAAATGTATGAAATAAACAGCTTAACTATAACATAATATGGGACAACTTTCACACACGATTTATCTGGTCCCAAACTTGGCTAGAAACCTGTACTATGGTAACCAGATGACTGATATACATACTTATATAAGCTTATAACACACAGACACAGATCAAATAGACATGTTCATGCACACAAATGTTTGACCTGGCCTGGGATCGAACCCGGGGCCTGCGGCACAGAAAGCAGAGTTCCTACCATCTGAGCCAACGAGGCTGTCTGTAACTAACTGTGTTAGGTAATGTTTGGAACTACTGATGGTACATCTAGTAGTTCCAAACATTACCTAATTTATCTTTGAAATCGGCAAGTCCAATATTTTTGCTTTGGTACTACGAGTATTTCGTCGGATCTACGTTGCCTTGGGACGGAAAAAATGACTACTCATAGTAGAAGACCCCGCTTTCATGAATTTAAGCTTTGAAAATAGCACTAAGGAATGTCCCATTTGTTTCTCTCAATTTTCGTGAGTTAAACAGCTACAGTATACATAATAACAATTTGTTTATTTCAGACAGTAGTTCTTATAATAAATTATAAGTACCAGAAGCCTATATCAATAAAATAGCCTTACAGACTAACATACAAAATAATTTCATAGATCATATCATGTCTTGTGAAAATAATAAAGGCTTAGACCTGGCACGTGCGTCAAGCTTCGCTTAGCAAGAAAATGTGTGTAATTGGGTCCACTGTACAAGCCAAACGGACAAGCTATGCATGAATTGACGTCATTGGTACACGCGTGGCTCGTTCGATGTGGTTTGCGTACGTCAACGCTGTCAACGCCATGCACGCTGTGCACGCGATACACGTACACGTATGCCCATGACCCCAAGCAGCCAATATACACCGCATGCCCGTGCACAGTACGCGTAGCGGTAGGTTTTGAGCCTTTAGTCTAATGAGAAACGAAACGTAAAGGAGTGTAGTCGGCTGTTATGCAATGTCACTGTATAACCATGGCAATTAAAAGCATATCATATAAAGCGTCCTCTTCAGCTTGAGTTGTCTATGGATCGAGCTCAAACAAGGCACTCACAAGCGAACCACTAGAGAGCTGTGCCGTTTGCTATTTCGGATTAAGTCTTGTCTAGAAGAATTCTAATAATAAGTATAGAAAATAGGTTTACTACACTTAACGTAGTTAAAGGTGTATTTGGGTTTAGGCCACATCACAGTTGTCGAATATAGGTTTTCGCGTTTGGGAGCTTAGGGTTCCGTACCTCTAAAGGAAAAAAGGAACCCTTATAGGATAACTTTGTTGTCCGTCCGTCTGTCTGTGCGTCTGTCAAGACACTTTTAACGGGAACGCGTAGAGGTATCAAGTTGAAATTGATATCAACTACTCAGATCTGCGGTGCCTTGTGGTTTTAAAAAAAATCATACTTCTAATTTAACGCAACCAAAAATTATGGCCATTTTACTGCATATTTCCATACATTGAGCAAAGAGTTAATAGATGGCGCTGTATGTTCTAAGTGTTACCTCTTCGGCGGAGAAACTGGTGTGTTTTTTTGTAGCAGAATGTTATACGATTATTTAATAAAATGTTGATTTTGAAACTTATTTGCATTTTGGATGAAAACTGTGATGTCAACTTGCTCGCGTAGTTATTATGAAGCAAGAAATATCGGGAAGACGGATTTGTCACTGTCACCTTTGACACATTTGCTAATAATGTCTGTCTGCTGGGGCGGGAACACTTAGTAAGCTGATTTTTTTTTGGATTGAAAGTGTTTTATTCGGGTATCTAGGTATAGAACCCTACACTATGCAAACATATATACAGTTTTTAATTTGAATCAAAATTCAAACACGACACTCTAAATTTTATGACTATTAACTATGACAATTAAAAATTAACACCACAAATTATAAATAACGAAAATTATTAATAATTAAATTAGGCTGACATCTCGGCCTGTGGATTTAGAAGTATTCTATGGCATAGTGTATTTTGTTAGGGTAAATGGTAGATAGTTCTATATTGTTTAGTCTTTTTTTAATAAAGGCACTCTGCCATTCCTTAAAAAAAGTCACAAAATAAAACAATATTATATTAAAAATTCATATTGTCTCTGAGAAAGCCCGTCAAGACATCCTTCCATCGGCAATCTATCTATCGGCAAAATATTGACGTCTGGATTTGCTTTCAAGAGAGCGCTGGTAGTAGAGAGCATTCGGTGTATAATATGTTTGTTCGGAGTGCGCGCGCGATACTTTACGGTTGAAAGACAGAATATTTATGTAGTACACCAACATTATCTTACTAACTATAACGAGAGTGAAAATTGCCTATTTACCTAATAAAACGATTAATTTTAATGACATCCTAACATGTAAGCCATAAAGTCGGTATCATCGTCTCGACAAGTCGTTAACTCGTTACATTTTATGGTTTCTCGATAGATATTAATTGGATTAGAAGGAAACGTTCACGAACTATTTCTCATTGAACTACTAGCTACTCGCTCCGGCTTTTGCAGTAAACCATTGTTGAAAAGGTTGTTTCAATATTATGAATAACTAGTTCCCTAACTAGCCCCGCGGTTTTATCCACGGTTTTATCCACGGTTTTATCCGCGGTTTTATCCACTAGCCCCGCGGTTTTATCCACGTAGACATCGTTCCTGTGGGAATATCGGGAATAAAACCCTATGTGTTATTCCTTGATCTGAGCTACCTACATATAAACATAACATACATTCACGCCTTTTTCCCGAAGGGGTAGGCAGAGGTGTACCCAGGACTCAGTCCCATAGTAGATACACCCACATTTCGCCAGTATGTTTTGGTCCCATGTAATAGGGGGCGAGCCTATTGCCATCTACCGGGCACAGTTCCAGACTCCAGGCAGTTATTGAGATAATTCCTAATGGAAACCTGGGGATCAAACCCGGGACCTCTTGATTGGCAGTCGAGCATGCGCCCTCTACGCCACCGAGGCAGTCCTACATATTATACCAAATTTAAACCCAATCCACTCAGTAGTTTTTGCGTGAAAGAGTAACAAAAATCCATCCATCCATCCTCACAAACTTTTTCATGTATAGAATAGAATAGATAACTTTTTATTGGTATCACAATTAGTACAGAAAATACAAACATATAATTAGTACAGAAACGCTTTCCACACTTCTGTTGCGTCCGTAATAAGGAGGCCGGTCCCATAATAGTACATCCACGCAGAATAGGTCCCATGTAATAGCGGGCGAGCCTATATGCCAGACTGTCATTGAGAAAATTCCTAATGGAAAAATAAAAATTATTTTCGTGATTAATTTTTTCCGTGAATTTCCGATAAAATGCCCCCGAAAAAATATATTATATTTATTTAATATTTCAATACAAATTCGTAAACGTCAAAAATCGTAACAATTTTGTATTTGGGTACAAACGAACTAAGAACTTCATCCGTATTCGAAGTCGGTTAATAACATCACAAAACATACAGAATGTCTCTGAACATAACATGAAGGATTCTCACTGAATATTTATGACACATATTTTGTATTTTGAATATATTAACAACTTTCCTTTCATATTTCATTCAGACGGGGCCTTATGGTCCCGTTAGAGATTAATTCAAAAGTCCTCAACTTAACTGGATTAAAGACCGGTTTACCCGAGAGGCGTCGAGCGTACATTTATATTAATACTGAACTATTAAAAAGTTCAGAACGGAATCTCAATTTATAAAATTCATAGACCTAACTGACCGACAGACACACTCACCCATCACCCCCTAACTAGCCCTTGGATCTACAAAGCTGGAATGTTGCACATAGTTCTTTATTATCATGTACAGTTCGACAGCCTCGTTGGTGCAGACGGTAGTAACTCTGCTTTCTGTGCCGCAGGCCCCGGGTTCGATCCCCGGCCAGGTCAAACATTTGTGTGCATGAACATGTCTGTTTGATCTGTGTCTGGGTGTTATAATCGTATTTAAGTATGTATATCAGTCATCTGGTTACCATAGTACAGGCTTCTAGCCTAGTTTGGGACCACGTGACCGTGTGTGGAAGTTGTCCCACATTATTATTATTATGTAGAGAAGTAACAGGAAAGGAATTACTGCTATTACAAAGTCATGGGAAGCAGTAAGTAGGCTGTGGTTTTAGTCGGTATGGGCGTTTCTCGACGAGCCCGACATAACTCGCCCGCCTATACATAAATGCATTTCCACACGTTTAAAAAAAGGCTACTTATAATATTCATCATCATCATCATCATCTAATCCGTTGGTAATCTACTAGTAGATAGGCCACCCCCCTAAAGAGAGTATTGCCAATACTCGACACGCTTGTGCGGGTTGTCGAGCGCAGTTCGATGGTTTTTTGCAGAGGACGCTGCTGTCCGTCCTCTGGATCTGTTAACCCTTAGCCGGCTCTTACGGCAACCACGGGTAGAGGGTGGAGCACTATTCTAAAGCCGGTAACTCCACGGCGACTTATAATATTAATGTTAGCTGTGCCCCGCGGTTTTACCCGTGTTGTCTTTGTCCCCGTGGAAATATCGAAATAAAAAGTACCCTATGTGTTATTCCAGGGTCTAAACTATCTACATACCAAATTTCAGCCCAATCGGGTCAGTAGTTTTGGGGTGAAAGAGTAAAGAACATCCATCCATCCATCCTCACAAACTTTCGCACTTATAATATTAGTAGGATTATTATATGCATGCGAAAGTTTGTCGGGATGGATTGATGGAAGTTTGTTACTCTTTACGCCAAAACTACTAAACCAATTAAGCTGAAATTCGGTGTGTAGATAATATAGACCTAGGAATAACAATACAAAGGGCCCTTTTTATCTCGTTATTTCCACGGGAACAAAGACAACGCGTGTAAAACCGCGGGGCACATTTAGTAATAATATATTAAGTAGGATTGAATGCCTCGGTGGCGTAGAGGGCGCATGCTCAACTGCCAATCAAGAGGTCCCGGGCTCGATCCCCAGGTCAGGCAGTGTTAAATATTGGATTTTACCATTAGGAATTATCTCAATAACTGCCTGGAGCCTGGTGTCCGGTAGATGGCAATAGGCTCGCCCCCTATTACATGGGACCAATAACATACTGGCGAAATGTGGGTGTATCTACTGTGGGACTGAGTCCTGGGTACACCTCTGCCTACCCCTTCGGGAAAGAGGCGTGAATGTATGTTATGTTTAACAGCCTGCTTTCCATGATTTCGATATATCAGTAATTCCTTTCTTGTTTCTTCTTTACATTATAATAAATTATAAGGCTTTTCAAGTCGTAGAATCCGCCCCACCGAGTCAATTTAGTGGGGCATATTCCGCGACATAATTTGTAGCATTCCACTATACCCCACCAGTGGGGCGGCTTGGTGGGGCATAGTGGAACAATCCAATATGCCAGGGTCTACCCTTGCATAACCCAAAGGGTACTTTAATCCCGACATGACCACGCACACGATGACTACGCGGGTGAAACCGCGGGGCACTGCTATATTTCTGTTACATGGATTATTTGAATTGCGGTTTTTAATAAAGACATAATAATATTATGTAGAAGACATAGGGTATTTTTTTATATATACCTTTACTAGCTAAAACGAGGAAAGAAAATATATATAATATAATAAAATATACACATAACATACATTCACGCCTTTTTCCCGAAGGGGTAGGCAGAGGTGTACCCAGGACTCAGTCCCATAGTAGATACACCCACATTTCGCCAGTATGTTATTGGTCCCATGTAATAGGGGGCGAGCCTATTGCCATCTACCGGGCACAGTTCCAGACTCCAGGCAGTTATTGAGATAATTCCTAATGGAAAAATCCAATATTTAACACTGCCTGACCTGAGGATTGAACCCGGGACCTCTTGACTGGCAGTCGAGCATGCGCCCTCTACGCCACCGAGGCAGTCAAATATGTATAAAATATATAAATATGTCTATAGTACGTTTACCTAATTTGTAAGTAGCTATAAGTTAGAGTAGTATAATATGTATATTAGTTAGTGTATAATGGTGCTGCATAAGCCATAGCAGCAGTTCATGTTAGCTTATAATAAAAAAATAAAAAAAACCTTTACTAGCTATGCCCCGCAGTTTCACCTGCGTAGTCTTCGTTCCCGTAGGAATATCGAGATGAAAACTACCCTATATGTTATTCCAGGGTGTAAACTATCTTTATACCGAATTTCAGCTCATTTGGTTCAGTAGTTTTGGCGTGAAAGAGTAACAAACACCCATCCATCCATTCTCACAAATTTTATATATATATAGTAATAATTAGGATGTAAACTTACCATCACGATTAAACACATTTTAATCACACAACGCCTTCATAATTAAGATTCTATAAAAAAACATTATAGTTCACATTGTCATCTTCATAAAACTAATTAAACGTTCACTCCATAGTTAATAAAATAATAAAAGCCAATTAAATGTTATTTTTACTCAAAGGAGAATCTTATTGGGCGAAGTTACGATAGCGCGTAGCGGCTTGGTAGCAGCTTCGTTTCGTAGCGGGCACTGTCTACGAATGCTACGGAACGACTGACCTATAAGGGACGGTTGGGCCATAAGAAAAATACATTGAGAGCTTTGGGAAAGAATTACACTTTCATTCATAAATATATCAATGAAATATTATCAATGTGTTATTTAGTGTAATTGGTATTTTGTAATGCCATACTAATTATCAATAAATAAATTAAATTAATAGTAGTTAATTAAAAATTGATTATTTTAAAGTTAAGATCGCATCCTAGCCATGAATGATTTGACACAATCCTATGAAAAATTTACAAAATCGATGTTTTGTTTTCCCCTGTTTACTTCAAATGTAATTCGAACCCATTCTATAAAATATATTGATGTTTTTATAGCAAAGTAAACTTTAGTTTCTCTTATAAAATCTCTGATTTTTCACAGTTAACTTCTAAAAATCCCAGTTTTAATAGCGTGATTAGACGCTCACTACAAAAAAGTAAAGTTTATACACGAAAATAAAATAATACGGAGATAATTTATTTAATCTTCCAAATAACAGGATTTAATATCAAATAAGTTCACTATATTCGGAGGAAACAGGAAAATACAAAACAACAGTTTGGTAAAATTTCACTAGCATTGTGTCAAACATAGCAGCAGTGTCCTCTGTGTAAAAACAGGAACTGTGCTCGCCAACCCGCCTGCCAAGCGTGGCGAGTATTGGCAAACCTCTCTTATGTATTTTAATTTAAAGGTTTGTTGTTTGTGGTAATAAAGAGTTAATCTATCTACTAATTAATGTAAGCCCAGCGGCTTTGCTCGCTCGCAATTATGAAATATGGGAGTTTTATACCAAATCTTTGACGCCCTTTTTGGACCCCTTAGAGAGTGAATTTTCAAAAATCCTTAGCACACGTCCAGACAACGAAAATAACCTACATTCCAAGTTTCAAGTCTCTAGAATCAGTGGATTGGGCTCTTCGTTGCATGTCAGTCAGTGAGTCATTTAGGATTTTATAATACTAGCTATGCCCCGCGGTTTAACACGCATAGTATGTTATTCCGGCGTCTCTAAACTATCTATACACCGAATTTCAGCCCAATTGGTTCAGTAGTTTTAGCGTGAACACGGAACAAACGGAAAAAACAATGCTAGTACTATTATTTATTGTATTATCTAGATGGCGTTGGTGTTAAGTTAAAACTCGGTAGTGTTTTGTTCACCTTATAAAAACGTAATTTTTTTTACATTGTACTGGAATTTGAAATTTATAATATTAAAAAGATATAGTGATCAACAAGCTTATACAGAAGGATTCCTATGTAACAACCATTGTTATGTTGTGGCCAATAAATATTTGACTTTGAATTTGATGACCTGGTCTGACATTGGACCAGCTAAAATACTATAACAGCAACTTCATAAATACCATGAACCACTGTCTTCTGTATTGTTCGTTGCGCACACATTCCATCAACAAATGTTGGACATATTCTTCTACCCCACACTCAACAGTTAAATAGTTAGTACCTAGTAATACAATCTACCTACTGATTGTTTCTAAAATTGGGTTAGCAGGCGGTTTACTGAATGAATGAGCGGCTAAACCTTTTCAGTTGCAATTTGGGTTGGGTTCTGTTTCTACAATATCAATACAAACATTGAGTTGCTCTAAAGAATGGAGGAGATGTGGTAAATTACAAAGGACTTATATCACATCATCAGCCGGAATACGTCCACCGCTGAACATAGGCATCTCCCATAGAACGCCATGAACTATTCACATGGGGAGATTTTGCCGTAATCACTACGCTTGTTGTGCGGCTTGGTGATCGCAGTAGTTGGAATACTTGGGAACGGAAAGCGCTGCCGACCACTCTCCGAATATGTCCCTATGCCGTGTCTTATGGCTCCCACGGGATGAGAATGGGATGGCCCTATTATAAAGCCAGGAAACACACGGCCACCTGACTACTTACTAAATAATAATTGTAAGTTCGTGAGTTTTTACTATACCAAGAATGGCATATCCAAAAGGTAAATTTCTGTGTTGAATGTTCTTAATTGAAATCAATTAACCTATGTAAGCCGGGACGAGGCGCGCAAGTGGCATAATAAGATTTCACTAAAATCTACCTACTAGTATTAATTTAGAGGAAGGACGTAATACCTCGGAATTCATAGTTCACAGGTAGTTTGAATTCTCTGATGCTGCGGTTAGTATAATAAATTATATACCTTTAAATGTTGATATAAAATAAATAACCTTGAATCGTTGGAATAAAATACATAATATCACGGTTTTTCATGTGTTTTTAATAACGCTTTTTCACTTGTGATATAGGTCCATCACTAAAGTAGTAACCGACTCCTATTCGAAATATTCTACCATACCAGCATTTTGTCACTTTATTTTTAAATTGAGTAATATAATTATGATCATTCCCTTGACCTTTCATGCAACTCTATAGACAATATATAAAAAATTTCATGCGTAGGCCCATAGTATTATCATAGTAAAAAGGGGATATTACCCACATGTAACTCTATTTTTTGAAATTTTTATGGCCACAAAGCCAAAAGATATAAAATGAAAATTTGTATTTTCATATCCTTTTTTTAATAAACTGTTCATTTATGGCCTGAAATTGACATTGAGCTGAAAATCAAATTAATTCGTGCCCCAGATGAAAATAATGGCCTTTTCCCTGCAGTGGGGCCCGTTAGACTGGTAATAATAGTAGTAATAATAGTTTGAAGTGGTAGGCCTCTTTTGCAGGGGCCCGCCTGGGGAAGTACCACACCTTTGCCAGTTATTCATCCACCAAGCAGTAATGTGCAAAAATTACTGTGTTCCGATCTGAAGGGCAATGTTACCAGCGAAATTACTGGGTGTGACGACATTTAACAACTAATATCTCAGGGTGACAGGCGCAGTGCAGTGCCGCGCAGAATTTTGAATTATACAACAAAAAAACCCTCAAAAGGGTTTCTTATTATTATAATTTTTTATAACATGTTTCAAAAAACATGTTGTCAACTTCTGAGCCAGATACAAAACGATAAGAGAGCCAAACGGTCAGTTAATATAAAGTTAAACTCCAGCGTAAAATGTAACATTAATCACGAAACGGAAGCACGTCGATTGCTAAGACAAGGCGCAGGAAATGAGGAAACCTGAGTGTAGGAAATTTGAAATACCACGTTGTATAATATGTTTTTGCCTCGGTGGCGTAGAGGGCGCATGCTCGACTGCCAATCATGAGGTCCAGGGTTCGATCCCCAGGTCAGGCAAAATGTTAAATATTGGATTTTTCCTAATGAGGAATTATCTCAATAACTGCCTGGAGTCTGGAACTGTGCCCGGTAGATGGCAATAGGCTCGCCCCCTATTACATGGGACCAATAACATACTGGTGAAATGTGGGTGTATCTACTATGGGACTGAGTCCTGGGTACACCTCTGCCTACCCCTTAGGGAAAAAGGCGTGAACGTATGTTTATGTTTATGTATATGTTTTTTGTTAATTTTTTAATTAATGTTTTTATTTTATAAGATCATACAAAAAACATTTTGCAAAAAACATTTATTTAGCAGTTGCCCATTTGGGCAACTGCCAAAGTGCTGCACACTTAGCAAATTGCACGTGCCAGTGCTGGGAGAACGTACCTTATCTCCGCTTTTCCTTATATCAATGATTATTATGTAGATATTATTCTATGGCACCTACTCGAAGCTATATAGCTAACATTCCCAAATATTATGCATGTCCGAAATGTAGGAAATCCGTGGGTGCGATACCACTAGCCCGCAAATATGGCCGGTTTCTAACATTTCCGGCGAATATATTCACGGTGCATCTCTATAGACTATTTAACGGTGTCCTATTGATTCGCATAATGTCTTTTGTCATAAAAAATTTCCGCATACATCATTTGTCATAACCTCCTCTAGTCATAATATTGGAAATACATATTTTTTTGTAGTAATACTGATAAATTGTCCTAAAATTTAATTGCTATAATATTTTTGTGTATAATATTTTTTATTCCTATTGTTAGTTGTCATAATGGTTGTTATGTATAATTTTATAGTTAATAATGGTGTATGTCCTAATTTTCATTGTTCATAATTGTTATTGTATATAATCGGTATTGTACCTATTTTTGCAAGTGAGGTATATTGTAGTGTAGACCTGAATATTGCTTATTAAGTATGTTTACAAATTCTACTAGAATCACATACCCAATAATAAAAAAATTTAATTACTCGATTTTTTATATGTAAATCCACTGATATTTAATTTCTTGGCTCCTCTTTTTGTTGTAAATATTTTGCACTCGTTTTCCATTGTAATTATAATTTCAAAAGTCGTTTAAGCACTTTATTCCAAATATTAACACTAAAATTTGACTTTGTGTAAATAACACATATAATAATAATGAAACTACCTTTATTTTTATTCATAATCAGTAATAGCGCCTTACTATAATATTTTTTATAGCAATGTGATATATCAATAGTTTGCTACATAGAAAAGATATTTACTACGTTAATGAATTAAGAACTTTCAAAATTCTATTGGTTAGGTTAGGTTAGGTTTAATTTATATTATGACAAAGTTAACATTCGAGCAATATATGATTATGGCACATAATTTTAGTGATATCAATAGTTAGGACATGTTAGGATTATGGCATAAAATAATATGTTTATCAATGGTTAGGACATAGAATATTATAGTTTTCAAATATTAGGACAATTAAAACTATAACAAGTTTATATAACATTAGCTATTACATATATTATGGCTTAAAATTTTATGAGTTGTAAAATTATGGCTAATAATAGTATGCGAATGAATAGGGAACCCTATTTAACACATGCAGGTGCGAGGCGAATTCATGAGAAATACGCTGAATTTAGGTAACGATAATATTAAGTTAAGTAACTTTATATTAATTTAACTAATTTTGAAATATAAAGCCAAATGAAGCCCTATAAACGGTTTAATAATTAGGCAATTAAATTATATAATATTTTTATTTTAATTTAATTTCTCATATAAAACTTCATAATTATTATGACGTTTTACATGTTTCCATGTTTTTTTACATGTTTTACATGTCACCCAGTCATTTGGTTCGAAAAATTATCTGGAAAGTTTTCCGGGAGTTTTGAATATTGGTAATTTTATCGATTTTGAAGTACTCTCTCCGAATTTTAACTTTGCCACCTTGTAGTTTTCCCGCTCGCGCCGCCATATTGAAAAATGGCGCCTAAAAGCAGTCTTTTGACAATACCTCCTTTCCGTTTCTTTCATCTCTTTTATAATAATATTTGGATAAACTTTTTTAGTTTTTCTGATACGGAACGAAATATTATGTATTTTTAATTCTTATAATGTCACAGAAGCTTTTCTTTAACTAAAATAATCAATGAATATAACGGCAAGTCTACTTTTGCTATACTGCACTTCGATTTTCTTTATATATTAAATTAGATAGATAGATAAACACTTTATTGGTACACCACAACAAGAAGTTCTTAAATCTAATAACAATTAATAATAACTAGTGTAACAATGGGCGGTCTTATCGCTAAGAGCGATCTCTTCCAGACAACCGTGCAGGGAGAGGAGAGAACCGTAACAATCATTTGGTCGGTGGTGCTACAGACTGCTTAATAAATAAATATAGAATCGTAAAGGTGACTAAAATACATACTTGATCTATATACGACCTATATACATACATACACATAAACCCTAATATTACACATATATCTATTTAATACATACTTATATAAACTAATATATATATATATATATATATATATTTCTTAATATTGTATATAAATATGTACAGAATAATATGTTACTAACGATGGTAGAATGTAGTGAATGGAGAGAGAAATAAGAACGACAGCTAAAGCGACAAATAGTGAGCAAACACACGCAATTTAAAAACGTCTAGTGAGGGGGCACGCCTGATTTCAACGGGTAGAGCATTCCATAAGCGAATGGCCTTCACCGTAAAGGATTTGTCATAGAATGCACTACTGTGTTCTGGAAACATTAATTCAAGATTCTCTGACGACCTCAAAGTGCGAGAATGTGTATCATGTAGAAATAAGAAACGCTCTTGAAGATACCGTGGGGAGGATGTGTTAAACAAGATATTGTAAAGAAGAGAAAGAATATGAGCATCCCGGCGACGGCGAATTGGAAGCCACTTGAGTTTTGAGCGAAATTCGGAAACATGGTCATATTTGCGCAGACCAAATATGAACCTTATGCATAAGTTTTGAAGTCTCTCAAGCTTATTTAGCTGGTCCTCGGTAATATCAGGATAGCTGGCGTCAGCATAGTCAAGAATCGGGAGCATGAGCGATTGAGCGAGCGCAATTTTAGTGGCAGTTGGTAAGAAGTTCCGCAACCTACGCAAAGACCCTGCGGTGGCAAACATTTTGCGACTTGTATTTGCTAACTGAGGGCTCCATGATAAGGTACTGTCAATAGTAACACCCAAGTTCTTCACATTGTCGTTGAAGGGTATGGTTACTCCATCCAGAGTTACTCGCGGTAGTAGATCCCAGTCTATTTTGCCAACCATTCGGGAACTACCAACGACAATAGCTTGGGTTTTGAGCGGGTTCAATTTAAGACCATGAGCTTTACTCCAATCGGAAATGTGTCTCAAGTCACAGTTTATCGTGTTAACAGCGTCTGGCAATAGATTGAGCGAGGATTGACAGTATAACTGAAGGTCATCGGCATAGAGATGGTAGGAAGAAGAAAGGTTACGAGAAATGGAGTTAATAAAAATAGCGAAGAGAAGAGGTGAAAGAACACCTCCTTGAGGCACACCAGCATTTGTGTCACACCAAGAAGAAAATACATCTTCGTGGCGGACACGTTGCCGGCGGCCATAAAGATAGTTGTGAAACCAGTCTATTACCGCTGGAGATACATTAAGAGAACGAAGAGTAGCAAGGAGAATATCAAAGTCGACAGTGTTAAACGCATTACTGAAGTCCAGTAATGTCATCACAGCCAAGTGACCATTTTCCATACCCAGTCAGATGTCGTCGGTGACTTTTATGAGCGCAGTGACTGTGCTATGTCCAGGACGAAAACCAGTCTGAAAGGGATTGAGGAGGTCATTTCTAACAAGGAACGCGTTGACTTGGTTATGTACTAGTCGCTCAAGGACTTTGGATAGGAAAGGAAGAATAGAAATGGGACAAAATTCAGAGAAGAGCTTAGGATTCGATTTTTTGGGTAACGGAAGAATTTGTGCGTCCTTCCATAGGGAAGGGAACACTGCATTGGAGATGGAAAAGTTTAATATGTCGCAAAGGATAGGGAGAATGTAGTCCAGGATAGGAAGCAGCATGTTACGAAATGTAAATTCTCTTTTTTATAATTTGTTCTTTACTTCTCAGCGGGAACTGTCCCTTATAAGTAAGGAGTACAATTATTTTTCTCGAGAATGGGCCGCCAAAAAAGTCAATCGTTTCAATTTCACAAGGACTGGCCCCTAGCCTATAAAAACAAAAGAAGAATCTAGCTCATTTTCAGCATAGAGTTCCGAAAGGTAAAAGTCCCTTACATATTTCCAAAAATACCCTAATAAATAGTTACCCTAGTTAAGGATCACTCTGTCATCGCCTCACGCCTTAGTAAGACATTGTTCCTTTGAAACTACTTTCTTGTTAGAACAAAAAGAGCTATGGCGAGAAAAGTTTTTCCGTAACGAGCCAAAGATAATGAGGGCCTTTAAGCCCCGTTTATATGGGTAATTTCTTTGATAAATTCAAATAAGAAAGTGCTCTCGTCGGCCCCAATTAGGATAAATTGAGTGTTTTTTCTATTAGGCATGATTCAGGATTAAAGAGTCTTTCAAAATCTACATTTTTGAGATTTTGTTGAGTGATCATTTGAACTTTAGGCAATTTTTAATGTAAATGAAGAATCTTACTTCTGACTAATATTATAAATCTCAAATCTTAGTAAAATGTAAAAAATACGTTTTTATAAGGTAAACAAAACACTACCGAGTTCTAACTTAACTCCAGCGCCATCAAAAAAAAAACAGCGCTAGCACTGGTTTTTTGTGTGTATGTTTGTTCCGTTTTCACGTTAAAACTACTGAACCAATTGGGCTTAAATTCGATGTATAGATTATAGTGTAGACCCTGGATTAGTAGGATTATTATATGCATGCGAAAGTTTGTCGGAATGGATTGATGGATGTTTGTTACTCTTTCACGCCAAAACTACTAAACCAATTAAGCTGAAATTCGGTGTGTAGATAATATAGACCTAGGAATAACAATACAAAGAGCACTTTTTATCTCGATATTCCCACGGGAACGAAGACTATGCGGGTGAAACCGCGGGGCACAGCTAGTTAATCATATTTTAGAAATCTTTTAATGATATTTAGTCATTGTTGCTGTGACCCAAGATTCTTGTACTGAAGCTATCTAGTGTAGCCATTATAAATTGTGTAGTAAGTAACATAATTGATTTCAAGATAACCATCTTGTTTTTCGTTCTAAACATAACTCTGGCTTGAGCACACCCCGGACACTCGACTCAATCCCATACAAAAGCCGCGCTATAACTAACTTTACAGACACTGCACACATGGAGTTTTGTGCACGTGCAAGAGTGTGCGTGAGGTGATTTCCCATAGAAGCGGGGCTCGTGGAGAGCTCACTCTCGTTGGCAGGGTGAGTAAGACCCGATTGGTGGGCCGATGAGAGTGTCCATTCTATACGTATTATTATCTGTTCTGCGCCTTGAGTAACTAAGCCGCAGGTCCCGAGTTCGATCCAGGGGCTCAATTGTGCGTATGAGCATGTCTGTTTGACCTACTGTGTCTTGGTGTTTTACGCGTATGAAAGTATGTACATTTTGGCAACCTTATTTTCCATCGGCCACCCTCAAGTCCGCCACCGGGGTGGCCATTGGCACTAAATAAGTGGCGCTTACCGCCCCGATGGTGAATTGAACAAATTATTTATTTCCATCGGCCACCCTCGAGCTCAACACAGGGGTGGCGGTTGGCACTAAAAAATAGCGTTTACCACCCTGGTGCTGAATGGCACATATTATTAACGCCTTTCGTAAGATTCTTATTTGGAATAGGCGTGCCCCCAATTACATGGGACCAATAATATACTGGCAAAATGTGGGTTTACCTACCCATGGGACTCTGTCCTGCGTACACCTCTGCCTACCCCCTTCGGAAAAAAAGCGTGATTGTATGTATAATGTTTGTATGTATATTTGCCAATCTTATGTTCAAAAACATAATAAATATGTCTAACACTGGGTAGTACTGTGTCTGATATGGGAAATTATAATGCTTACCAGGCACCTGATTTGCTCGTCTTGTCACTCACTATCATAAAAAAATGCTTCTAATTAATTTTGACCAGAAGACCGTATTTCGAAGTATTCCTTTATTAATATTATTTTCTATCGTCGTTCGTTAAAGGACTGAATCGCAAGTCAATGGTGATACGAGTATGTTAATAATCCAACAAGTCTACCGACCGGGCACTCATGCGTTAAATACGCTAGACCCTTTGTAACAAGGACGAAGGACGGCATCGTCTTTGATAATTAACTCTTGTTCGTTGAATAGAACTAACTTGATATTTTTGGAACAAATTATCCTCATATTCATTAGGGGAGACAACTCGTTCACTGAGATCATCGGAGAATCTGACGTTGAGGTTTCCATTGCGGCACTGATCCTCTTTGCATGCAATTTTGTGGGCGGGTGGGGGTGCACTGTGCATGTTGTTTTTGACATTAAGTTTATGATTGCTTCATTTTGCCCCGTAGACCTTTATCACCAAATTTCCAATTAAATATTAGAATTTACTAAAATAGAACCTCTTGAATCTCAAAATTTAACTCTGCGGTAGCTAAAACTTTTGTAATCAAAACATTAACTGATTAATTGCTTACTTAAATACCGCTATTTCAAACTTTTTGCTTGACTTAGGAAACTGCGGTTTGGTTTATAAAGGGTTTACATTATCTCCGTTTAAATGAAATAAAAATCAAAGTAATTTTATTATTCACGAAAAAACGGAGGACTGATTATGAAGTCATGTGTAATTTTATTTTAACAAAAAAACATGTTTATTTGTGTGACAAATTAGTGACACATAAAACTTTACAAAAGCCGTCTTAAAACAATATAATCGGTATCCTTTTCGCTTTAACAAATATTGAGAGGTTATTTATTGGCTGAGAAGTAAGCAAGTAACTAAGACAAATATTATTAATAGAAAACAACACCGCTTACGAATTTGACACAATCATAATATTATTATTATGAAAAGAAAAAAAAAAATTACCTGATCGATGTTTCAATATCCCTGTTTCCACCGAATATAATAACAATTAACCAATTAGATAAATCTTTATATTTTTATGATAAAAACAACAATAATTTAAGTGTTTATCATAACTTTCAGTCACGCAAATAAAATAAAACTAGGATATTTAGACGTTCACTAGAAAAATGTTAAGTTTATAAATAAAATTAAAATGATAGGGGCAAAGTGTACTAACAACATCCTTAAAATATCAGGATGTACATGTTTTTGAATGCGTAAATATTCGCAGGAAATATGAGAATAAAATTTACTTTCACAAATCTTTTTTTTTTTTCATAATTTTTGCATAAAGTAGGGATAGAAAGTGCAAAAATCACTGGCCAAAAAAGGAGTTCAAACTCAAACTCGCAGAAAATGTATTTCATCTTAAAAATACATTTTTAAACGTCTTATCTTATCGCTAAGACCGATCTCTTCCAGACATCCGTGCAAGGAGAGGAGAGTAGTAAAAAACAAATTTGATCAGTGGTGTAAATCGTGTTTTTTACAATGTCTCACTTTTTCCAATTCGTTTTAGGGAACGCATGGAAGTATCAAGTTGACACTGATATCAACAACTCAGATCTATGGTCCCTTGCCTCAAACAAAGCGGGATCAGTTTAACATCGACAATTTGCAAGTGGCCTCAGTTGATTAAAGAAAAATAATAAAATTATTGAATAGGTCAACCGATAGAGGTGGCCTCCGTTGACGTAAGAGCCTTAGCTGCTGTAAAAAATTCAAACTTCTAAGTGTCAACGCAATGAAAAAATACGACCTTTTTACCGCCTTCTCCACAACTTACCACAAAAAATCTTTATAATCACAAAAGTAACACTACGGTTCACAAAAATATTATATAATACTTAATATCCTACTAATATTATTAATGTGAAAGTTTGTTAGGATGGATATATGGATGGATGTTTGTTAGGTACTCTTATTATAATGTAATGTGTGCTTATTGTAATGTAAATCAGTACATAGAGGACAAAGATGCCTGGGAACTTCCGCATAGCCACCACGCGGCACCTTCTAAACAAACGAATGTAACCAAACCAAATATTGTAAAACAATCAGTTGAAAAAATGAAGCCCTACAAGTTTCTTGTGCGTTCTTCTTGTAGAGGTATCTTTCCGAACGCACGGTAGAGTCATTACTGTTTATTTTCAGTGACGTACAAAAGTGTGAGATTGTGACCTATTTGAATAAGTTTTTTTGACTTTGACTTTGAGTCTTTCATGCCAAAACTACTGAACCGATTGGGCTGAAATTTGGCCTGTAGGTAGCTTAGACACATGGGGTACTTTTGTCCCGATATTTCCACGGGAACGAAGTCTTCGCGGGTAGAATCGCGGGGCACAGCTAGTATTTAATAAAACTTTTATTCAACCATGTTATAATACAAGAAATATATTAAACATACATACATACATACATACATATATTCACGCCTTTTTCCCGAAGGGGTAGGCAGAGGTGTACCCAGGACTCAGTCCCATAGTAGATACACCCACATTTCGCCATTTTGTTATTGGTCCCATGTAATAGGGGGCGAGCCTATTGCCATATACCGGGCACAGTTCCAGACTCCAGGCAGCTATTGAGATAATTCCTAATGGAAAAATCCAATATTTAACACTATGGCCTGACCTGGGGATCGAACCCGGGACCTCTTGATTGGCAGTCGAGCATGCGCCCACTACGCCACCGAGGCAGTCAATATATTAAAATATAACATAATATCACCTCTTTTCTCCGAAGTGATAGATTGAAGAGACACTAACTGGGAATCGAACCCGGGACCTCATGATCGGCTGCAGCGCTTGTGATCACACACTACGAGGCAGCTATTAATTTAGTATTACCATGAAATAACAATAAAAATGAATATACAGTTCTATTCTTAGTTATTTTTCTAAGTTATTACTTTTCCCATTTTTACTTAAAAGATATTTATGAACCCCACTACAGTATATCTTAACATATATCTTCCAGTCAATATGATAGGTGTTGAAAGGAAATTCTCTTGCGTCTTCGTCTGACAGGGCCGCGTACAGATTGTGGGTGTGTTCCGACTTGATCAGCCATGAGCGTCCAGTGAAAAACTCAAGCATACCTTGCACCATTACTATTTGATTGAAAATCTTTACACATCTGAAAATAATTGTTTAGTTATCACTGTAGATCAAATTTTTAAAACAGGACGTTTGACAAAATTTTTAGATAAATAAAATATGTTTTTGTATATTTTTTTAGTGGTAGGCCTCTTTTGCAGGGGGCCGCCTGGAGAAGTACCACACCTTTGCCAGTTATTCATCCGCCAAGCAGTAATATGCAAACATTACTGTGTTCCGGTCTGAAGGGCAATGTGACCAGCGAAATTACTGGGCATGCCGAGATTCAACAACTCATATCTCAGGGTGACAGGCGCAGTGCAGTGCCGTGCAGAATTTTGAACTTTAAAACACTGGGTGGCACTGTGTCTGATATGGGTAATCAAGATGCTTACCATTAGGCACCTGATTTGCTCATCTTGTCACTATCATAAAAAATGTGAATGTTTAATAAAAAAGTTACCTGCGTCCTTTTCCAATAAATAATAAAAATATATCAGCAATAAATGCGATTATGTAAAATAAAATATTCAAAAGATTTATTAACCATTTTTGTTTTGTGTACAAAAGCAGTTGAGGGAATGGTAAATCATCTGAAAAATAAAATACAATATTATATTACTAACTGCGCCTCGCGGTTTCACCCACGTGGTCATCGTTCCCGTGGGAATATCGGGGTGATAAGTAAACTATGTACTATGTGTATAAACTATTATATATTATATTAAACAATATTACATTATTTCCACTTGATATATTTAATTTATAAAGATGCGCCACCGTCTTGCTGCAAATGAATCCTCTCCATCCATCGGTTGTCTGGAAGAAATCGCTTATTAGCGATAAGACCGCCGCTTGTACATTTAAGTATAGTTTCTCTGTATCCTTTGTGTTGGTTCTTTAAGTGTGGTGTACAATAAAGTATTATCTATCTATCTATCTATGTGTTATTCCAGGTTTTTAACGAACTACATACCGAATTAAAACCCAATCGGTAGTATTTGCGTGTAAGAGTAACAAACATATATGCCTCCAAAAGAGGAAGGGAAAGTAAAAGCAGGAACAACACATTGTCCCCCCGATGGGTTCCCGCCTTCTCGCGGCGGTGGGGGTCAGTAACCGTGGTACGGATCCCACGGTGAAGCCAAGAGGAGCCCGAGGTGGTCGGGTGCGTCCCACAGGACGCAACGCAACTGAGGCGGGCCGCGATGCGTAACGTAGCGCATCGCGGCTGAATGGTTGGGCCGCGGCGGGAGAGAAGTGCCGGTATTGTGGTGCGCCGCTCTTCCTGCCTTCCGCGGCCCAAACGGGGTCGCCACCGGTAGATGGCGAAGGCGGTGGGGTCGCAGGGGAGGAGTGTCGGTATTACGATGCGCCGGTCTCCCTATCCTCTGCGACCGAATCGGGGCGGAAAGCCGACGGCTTGCCGCGGTGTGGGTTGCGCCTCCGCGTGTCCCTATGAAGGCAGCATAGGGCACAGTGGATGGCGCAGGCGGGGCTCACTTGAGCCCTGCGGTGGTGGTGGGTGGGAATGGGTCTTCCGTGTCCTCTCGCATGTAATCTATTGCGTTCGAGAGGACACGGAACACCCTTCCAAGCCCTTAGAGTGAGGTGGGCTCTCTGCTTTCCCCTGTGCAGATCTACCCCTGTACCGGGGCAACCAGAGAGCCTCCTGCGCTATTTGCGCGTGGTGGTGGGCGGGAATGGGCCTTCCGTGTCCTCTCGCACGTTCGGTAGGCGTTCGAGAGGGCACGGAACGCCCTTCCAAGCTCTTAGAGATGTGGAGGATGATTCTCCGCTCGTCTCCATGCAGAATTCCTTCTGTGCGGTGGCGACCGGAGAATCAGAATCCTGGGGCCCGGGCAACGAACGCGGGGGTATCCGTTGCCCACTTAAAGGGCCTGCGAGGAGGCGCGCGCGTGTTTCCGCGCGCCCCTTGGTAGGGTTGGGGTGAAGGATTACCTTCACCCCACCGTGGCGGGGTCCTCCATGGAGGACCATACGCCGTCGGGGCCGCGGATGAGTGCTTCGGCGTACCCGCAGCCCCGACACATGGCGTCGCGAAGGAACACCCCGGGGTTTTTAGTGGGTATACCCGCCGGCACAGCAACGTACCGACGTACGGTGTTGTGCCGGCGGGGAGTCCCACATAACCACCCTGCGCTCCCCCGGGTGCGGGTGGTATGCGTCACGCATTATTCCCCGGGCACCAAAAAAAAAAAAAAAAAAAAAGGAACAGCACATTGTAACTTACTCTTCAGCCTACTAACTATCTCCACACAAAAATCATGCCATAACATCGCCCCATTGCGATTATAGATATGGATTAATCGAAAGTTTTTTAAAAACAAGTCCATAATAGTTATAGGAACCTCTAACATTTTTTATAAAATTAACTTCAATTTTGAAACTTTGACGTGCTATAGTAGAATTATCTAATTGCTGAGAACTGGGTAATTTGAGCAGATGCTACTTACTTACTTTATACTGATACGAGTACTTAGGTATAATATCTGTTAGCCGTTTCGTAAATT
This sequence comes from Hemistola chrysoprasaria, assembly GCA_947063395.1. Lineage (NCBI taxonomy): Eukaryota > Metazoa > Arthropoda > Insecta > Lepidoptera > Geometridae > Hemistola > Hemistola chrysoprasaria. The sequence goes on along the minus strand of OX346716.1, from coordinate 15,015,488 downwards.
TAAATTTACAACCAGTAAATAATTACATTTTTAATGTCAGAATATATTACGTCGCTACCGTGTTTGGGATAGCACGTTAAACGTTAGGGTTTGGCTATGTTATTATAATATAGTCAAATATGTAATGGGGGCCGTTAGCTTATGTCGGAGGCCTTGTAGGATCCTTGGCGACCTGAAACTCTGATAATATGGGTTGTCCACAAATATAACAAATATGAATTGACCCGAGTATCGTAACAGGGGAAGCCCATTAAATTGAAGTTAAAATTACCATTATTATTAGAAATATTATATTGTAAGCACAAGAATATATGAATATTATACTTACTACACCTTTCTTCAAGACACACATTTGTATAGAAATAAAAGGCATCTCCTAGTGACAACGGATTGGATGAACTAGTGCAAGAATTGTATATGTCCACTTCATTTTTCCTAAAAAAATAATTTTTATTAAATCAGAGCATACAATAAAGTCAGCTTAATAGGTCAGGTTTCTTTTTAATAATAAATATATCTCACGCCCAGTACAACACTAGTATCTCAAAAAAACATTTATGAGGCTTACGTATCATAATTAAAAAAATTAAAAAAATATAATTAAAAAGAAAGTTAACAATAAAGAGGACTCGTAGCAGTCTCGTAAGACAATCCTATGGAAAATTTACCAAATCGATGTTTTGTATTCCCATGTTTCCTCTTAGTCTCTTAGAATCTATTATAAACTTAATTGCTTCATCTTTATCCTCAACCGTCTCTGAACACGGCCTTTTGAAAACGTGTCAGTGATACATTATGTTAGCTTCAACTCAATACATAGAAGGAATGAGGCTAGAGGGATAATAGAAGAAAAGACTATAATATGCTGAGTACTTATATAAGGCGAAAGTGAATCGTCAAGTCGCTAGGGGTTGAACTCATAATCAAACTGATGTTGTTCTAAGGAAAGGCCATGTCAAAAGAATATCTTCAACCGACTAGCATATATATGTCATGAAAGTGGAAGAAGCGAAAGCTATATGTGAGGGCTCGTTCCCGAGAAATAGTATCTGCCAACCCCAACGAAATCCAAGTATGACGACTGTATGTATGTATAAAAATTACCTTTTCGCTCGTGAAGCTGCCACTACTATAAGATTACAAACGTAGTCCAAAGGAATTACATCGATGTTATTATCGTACTCTGCGTATACAACCTTGCAGATTCCCTTCGACACAGGGACGAGAAGACCTGTGGCTCCGAACCAGTTGTCCACCCAACCAGGCACTGGCTCCTTTATAGCTGGCACTACTGCAATTAAAGAAAATAATATAGTACCAGGGTTTCTGGGTGTTCGCCTGCCAAGCGTGTCGAGTATTGGCAAAACCCCCCTTTATGAGGGAGGCCTATGTTCAGTAGTGGATTACCAACACCTGACCGTTTATAACACCCAGATCATGATGATCTGGGTGTTATAAACGTGTATACCTATAAATAATAATATTATATAAGTCTTCTGGTTACCATAGTACAGGCTCTGCCTAGTTTGGGTCCAGAAGACCGTGTGTGGAAGTTATCTCATATTATTAATCAGCAAGTCGAATTTCAAGAAACCAGATTATGTACATTAGATTAGCCTATATTGTTCAAAGTAGGCACACTTCCATTGTTGCTCCAAAACATAATTCTCTGCCCAAGAATATCGGCACATCACGCTCAATCTCAATCACGCTCAAATATTCATTCGTTGCAAACTGCGTCAAGTTGCAAACAGCAGAACATGTACGAAAGAAATCGAAATAATGGCGTTCTCGTCCGATGACCCGACCTTATAACGACTGAATAATTCTTCTATAGATAAACCTGTGTGTTTAAAGACGTTGGTAAACACTTCAAGTTTCTGCTCTTCTAGTACTTATTTTCTTACCAATAGAAGGTCTCACGATGACTGTAGGCACACTTTTGTGGTTGTTAGAAACATAGTTCTCTGCCAAAGCTTTTGTGTAGGTGTATGTGTTGGGAAGACCGTCTGTGACAAAATAAAAATTGATTTAAAAAAAGGAAATTAAATTGCAGAAGGAAAATGTAGTGAAAGACCATAAACGTGTGAATCGATTTGATTGGTCTGTCTTATTTGTTGAATGTTAACACCTCTGCTCGTCAACATTCACTTTCATCATCATCATATCAGCCGTTGGTAATCCACTACTGAATATAGGCCTTCCCCATAAAGGGGGGGTTTTGCCCCATCAACACGCTTGGCTGGCGGGTTGTCAAGAGCAGTTCGATGGTTTTTGCAGAGGACTGAGGACGCTGCTGCTCGTCCTCTGGATCTGATAACCCTTAGCTAGCTCTTACGGCAACCACGGGTAGAGAGGGTGGAGCACTATTTTAAATCCGGTAACTCCACGCCGAACATTCACTTTGGTCACTCCTAAAAATATGTCAAGAGTTTTATATGTATCCGCGTGATTTGTTTTGTGCGCCAAAAATCATTATGCCTGCTTGTATATATCAAGTGTTTTACTGGCAATGGTTGGTGAAGTGCTGAATACCAGGCTTAGTTAGTAGCGTAATAAGAAAAGGCTGTGTGTAAAAAATTATGTCTAATATGTGATGTAGACTTCCAAGGATAAACTTACTTAGTAACTTGGATACATCTTTACCATCATCCCGCTCGACATTTTTATAAGCTTCATCTATTTCGGTCGGTGGAGGATAAATCACTTCTTCGATAACATTCCTGTTTGAGTTAGAATACGCCGTTGATACGTAGACAAACGCCTGGTGACCAAAACATTTGCCGTTTTTAATCATGTACTAGATTAAAATTATGATTACGTATACCTCCGCACGTATCGACATGTCGTTCCTGAGGATTCAGCCAGTGAGGTCGAGAGGGTTTAGGCTCTGGGCAAACCTAAGTTTAAGGGCCGTCATACACGGACTGCTCGAGCAGTTAGCCATTGATCAACATACACGGACCGCTCTTGCAGTCAAGCTTGACCGTCGACCGCCTGAAGCAGTTGCAACTGCTTGAACGGTTTCGTGTATGTGTGTACGTAGAAGACAGCAGTTCACTATCGCAGCATTCACAGCTTAAAGCAGTTCACCCTGACCCAATTGACTATCCCTAGCATTCGATAATTTTGACCTGATGCAGACTATATATTACAGATATGTGGTCACCAGGGTCTGATGTTGGAGAAGAAAAAAATGAAGGGGATTTTTTAATTCTTTTTTTACACTTATTAAATAGTTTAATATTAACACTTACATGGCACTGTTTCAGAATCTTGCAGAGGTTGAGAACATTTTGTGTTCCTTCCAAATTGATTGCTAAAGCTACTCTGAGAGGTTCATTAAATTTAATAGAAGCAGCTGAATGTATTACAACTGACACCTGGAAATTAAAGCATAGTTAGAATCGATTATTTGAGAAATCACACATGTCCATGACACTCCATTTTACAAGAGGAATGTGAAAATTGCACAAAATTTTACTAATATTAAGATTATTACACTAAAATATTACTAGGACCATGTACATAAGACTTGACACTTGGACACAAGATTTGAAATCCTACATCTTCTTCTATATAAATAATTCAAAGTCAATGGACTTGTAGGGTTTCTCAAATAAATAAAAACTGTTATAATTTGTGTAGAGCATTTTCTTCTTATAATATTTTGGCCAACAGTTCAGTAAGTATTTGTGAGTAGGCAAAAGTACCAAAAATTTTTTTAACTGCAGAGCAGCAGACAGAATCAATTCAGCCTAGAAACCCCCACATGTCCACGTACTTATGGTGTTTCTCAACTAAATCTAAAACTTGCCGCAAAAATTGTACGCTTAAAGCAGGACTTTTGTTGTTTTTCCGTGATTTGAGTGATTTACTCCTAATGAATGATTTATCATACTCAACTCAATTTCACCAAAATTTTGACTTGTTTCTAAAATAATTTATTACAATATAAAATTAATACAGACATTAAACCTAACCCCGCACTCATTAATTTTAGCATGAAAAAATAATGTCCAATATACGTAGTAAGCTAGCAGGATGTTAAACATGTTAGAGTCATAATTGACATGTCTTAGAAAATTAATAATAAATGATAGTAATAATAATATGTCTGAGTCCCTTAATTCTCTATTTTACCTTATCTTTAACAGTTTGTAAGTCTTCCAATGACATGCCTAGTTCAGGTGCCGTCAATTCACCTCTAATGAGAACTATTTTCTTCAGATCTTCATAACGTTCCGTTTTCAATCTTGAGAACACCTAGAAATTCCCATGCAGTCTTATTAAGAGGAAAAATATTCTACTAATATTATAAATGTGAAAGTTTGTGAGGATGGATGGATAGATGGATGGATGGATGTTTGTTACTCTTTCACGCCAAAACTACTGAACCAATTGGGCAGAAATTTGGTATATAGGTAGCATAGATCCTAGAATAACACATAGGGTACTTTGTTTCTCTCCATTCCCATGGAAACGATGACTACGCGGGTGAAACCGCGGTGCATAGCTAGTATAAAATAAAGTGTAAAACAACACCCAGATTTATCACGGACCAGATATTTCCTGGATTCTGTGCATTGGTGGATCGTGTGAACATAATTTATTGTATTCACACCAGCAACCAAAAGACACTGTCAACTTACTAGGAGCCTTCGGCCACGAATGACCAGTCTTACGACGTATTTGAATATTAATATCTGAGTATAATAATACTGTTTAACTAGTAATATACATATAATATATTAACAGTTAAACAGTATCACAAAAGTAGTAACCGAAAATTTCTTAAAACATAATGTAGAAGGAATGTTACTACAGTCAGTATTCGATATACTCCGCCATTTCAGCATTTCGTTACTTAGATCAAGGAGTACTTTTTATTTTTTTTATTGATGACTAACTTTTTTTCATGAAACTTCATAGACGGTAAAAAAAAGAATAATACTGTCATGGTGATCATGGATCTACTACTTGTCTTCGATGATCTAAAGCTGCCGGAGTTCACTATTTAATTTGAATTTATGTAAATTTTACGCACATACATGATGTTCTCATAGATGTATAAGGATGGCAGGGTCAGTAAGTCCATTTCTTTAAAGAAATCTCTCAGGGATTCGCGTACACGTATCTCATAGATGGCTCATAGATTTTGCCGGCATTCTACACAATTATGGCTTGAAATGGACATTGAGCTATAATCAGAATCTGGATCCGTCCTTCCGGTAACCTAGATACTCAAGTATGGACACCTTTAGGCGACTACACCGGATCCAGAATAAATCTGATCCACCGGAAATCTGGAAGTTGTCATGTGAACCAGGATGATTAGGTGATGATGATGAATAAATATATAATTGCTCACAGGTTGGTTGAACATTTGCTGCAGTCGTTGTTCAGCGCTCACGCCTCTCTTGTCTCGTAACAACACGTACACTTTCTCCACCCGTGGACAACTGTAGATCAACTTTTCTATCAACACCTGGGAGAAAATTTAAAGTGTTATACTTTTTTGGCTTCTCCTTTTTAACCCCTTCACGCGTTTTTCCCAAAGGGGGAGGGAGAGGTGTACTTTGTCAGTTATGATTTAAGGTCCTGAGGGCGAGCCTTTTGCCATCTACCGGGCACAGTTCCAGATACCAGGATATCATTGAGAAAAATCCTAAAGAAAAATTTAATAATACTTTTTGTCTGACCTGCGCATCGAATTTGGGATCATGATAGATGTATGATCTGAGCTTGCGACCATTACGCTACTGAGGCACCAAGACACCGAGTATCAATTAAGTTTGATATCAGTACATTATGATACAAGTGTTCTAAGTTGAACATTACGCACGAGGTGGAATTGTTCGCGCGAGCCAAAGACGAGCGCGAATAAGAGATACCGAGTAGCGTTAATTATTGAAGTAAAAGATCGTGGAATCTTGTTTTTTTGTATTGGTAATTTTTACAAGAAGCATTTTACCGTGGGTTTCTATATCTTTTGTTGTAATATTATTAAGCTCTTGGCGTCTACAAGAACTATTAACACCAAATATTAACGCAATCTGCAAAGACATCGCAAAGTGAATTATGAGAACTTAAATATAGTCACAATAACTGTAATGAAATAATATTAGATACGTTTAGATTTATAAGGTTGAACTAACATTTGTTGCCAGGTACTATGACTACCTGGAGCTTCTTTTAGAAACTTCAACGTCGTTTGGTGATAATAAATTAGATTTCCGACTTATATATACGTGCGAGCGTCTCTTTAGAAATGTCGTAAGGTTACAGTAGGTTTTGGTGTCAATATAATATAAACGCTTCGGTGCCTCAGTGGCGTAGAGGGCGCATGCTCGACTGCCAATCAAGAGGTCCCGGGTTCGATCCCCAGGTCAAGCAAAGTGTTAAATATTGGATGTCTCCATAAGGAATTATCTCAATAACTGCCTGGAGTCTGGAACTGTGCCTGGTAGATGGCAATAGGCTCGCCCCCTATTACATGGGACCAATAACATACTGGCGAAATGTGGGTGCATCTACTATGGGACTGAGTCCTGGGTACACCTCTGCCTACCCCTTCGGGAAAAAGGCGTGAATGTATGTTTATAATATAAATACAACAAAGCTGGTCTTATATTTATAAGAAAGTTCATTAAAGTATTTTTTTCTGTTTTTCCAGTGTATGAAAGTATCATAGGCCTTACTTGCAGTTTCTTCGTATGAAAATTGTAAAAAAGTAGTTTTTACGGTTCCGTACCTCAAAAGTAAAAACGGAACCCTTATAGGATTATTTCGTTGGCCGGCTGTCTGTCTGTCTGTCTGTCTGTCAAGCCGATTTTGAACAGAAACGCGTAGATTAAGGTATTTAGTTGAAATGGATATCAACTACTCAGATCGGCGGTTTCGTGTGGCTTTAAAAATAATTATACTTCTAAGTTAACGCAATTCTATTTGAGGGAAATGTATTCATCTTGAACTGAAGTTTATTTATTATGTGGTTTTAGTAATTCCATGTGTTTTTAATTCTAAGACGCCGAAATCAAAAGCAATCCTTTACATATTTACACAAAAATTTGAGTCTGTTAAATATTTTTTTACTATGAAATTTTACAAAAAACTGGTAAAAAGTAGTATAGTATAGTTTTATATAGTATGTTTATATAATATTATATAAGTAGCTATTTTATCTATGTATATACCTATATATTGCACACCGCCGTCGTTAAATGTTTTCTGTCCTTTCCCATCCCCAGGTTGTCTGTAAGAAATTGCTATACGCGATAAGACCGCCTGTTGTTTACCAGATCTTTTGTATTGTGTCTTTTTGTAAAACTATTTTTCTTTTTTTTGGTATGCAATAAAGTATTATTCTATTCTATTCTAAAAAGTGATCGTTTTTTTATATATAATATGACTTTCACAACAAGAATTGTATCTTGTTCATATCGATAAGACGTCACTACGATTCAAAAGTATGTGATATTCTAAACCTCTAACAGCAACATTTACAAATCAGTCTGTGGTTTGAGTTAGATTTATTAAAATTATATAATAAAAAAAAAAATAGCTCACTTATTAGATAATAATTGAAATGATCTTTGAATTTGTACATTAAAACTTATAATAATACAGTATATTAACTGTAAAATCACATAATAAGCAAAATTTTATACGACCCCTTAAAAAGTTATGTATTCCTTTAATTGTCATATATATTTGTTATTTTTCTACAAAACCTAACTCTACAACGTATTTTTTATTTATATGATGTGGAATGGTAAATAAATAAATGTTCTCCATGACATACCTTTCCAAGATACCCAGATCCTCCCGTGACAAAAACAGACTTCCCCGCATAAAAATCGGGAACTGACAAATAAGATTCACTTTCCATTTTGTTAGTTTGAGGAAATTACGCTTTCAAATTGTATCTTTACTATATCTTAATTTCGTTAAATCAAGATTCCACACTCTAAATTGCAATTTTGTATATATATGATTTTATTTATTATTTTAACAATTCATTGGAACAATGGTGATAACTGCAACCGAGCAACATTAGTTTTAACTGAACGAATCGTAGATCAAGATCGTAATTTATATTGGAAACCAACCATGACGTCGTTCGTCATTAAATTGTTATTTTTTAAAACAAAGATGCTTCAACAAACCAAACATGATGCGAGGAGCAGGTAGAGCGTTTGGTCTGTAGTGCTAGTTCAATATGACAAATGCATATTTATTTAGGCAGTTCATTACTATGCATTCTTATTTTGCGAATAAATCATGTGTCCGCATGCGAACGCGGGGCTTTGTTTATCATCTTAGCGTTCAGTGCCACTAACATTTATTATAGCTTGTGTGTGTTTGTTACCTATTCACGTAAAAACTAATGAACCAATTGGTGCCTAATATGTAGGTATATGTAGCTCCTTAGATAACCTAATAAAGCCTAAGCGAAATTACTGGGCATGATGAGATTCAACAACTCATATCTCAGGGTGACGGGCGCAGTGCAGTGCCGCGCAAAATTTTGAATTTAAAACACTGGGTGGCACTGTGTCTGATATGGGCAATCATGCTGCTTACCATCAGGCACCTGATTTGCTCGTCTTGTTACGCACTATCATAAAAAAGAAAGAAAAAAAATAATTACACCAAGCTAAGAGTTATTTTTTCTAGGGTCTACATTATTAAAACCCAAACGATTTTTTTGCGTGTTAAAAATCTTGTGTTTTTTTACGGAAATAATGTGATAAAGTGTTAGTTTTCGATGATGATGTGACTAGTTATTTGTTTTTACACGTTTTTATTATGTTATGTTTTTATACGGTACAACTATAATTATTCTTTAATAATTATAGTTTATTTATAGAAATGATACTCATTTTAGATGGTTCACACGAAATAACAATGTATGTATATTCATACATAAATAACACTATGTATAATATACAACAGCACGCGTACCTACTCACGCAAACGGTTGCTATTGCGTGGCGCGCGCGATGGGTTCGCAACGGCGCATTAGCGAGATCTGGACGAGCCCTAAAACCATGGCTTTTCCACTCAAGCTTTATCATATAAAAATATGCAAGATTTTCGAGCGCTGCGAAAAACTATTGATGGTACAATAAATTATGTAGTACTTATCAATATCTACAAAATAGTCCACCAACATTATTATATCCATCTATTTTAGGTTAGTCACAAAAATCGAAACAGTCATTTTTAGCATGCGCTGTGAAAACTATTGGAGATAGAATGTCCTAGGGGTTTGTAGTAGGTACTTGTCAATATCCACAAAATAGTATGGGGTCAATTATCCATCTGTTAAGGTTTGGTAATTGTAAAAAAATATTATCATTAATTTGCGTGCGCTGCGTAAACTTTTACGATAATAATCTAAAGTATCACGAATTTACTCCGCTCACGCGCGCCACTCAAACTGTTGCTGCAACGGTTCATTCGCGAGATCTGGACGAGCCCTTAGACTATGGCTTTTCCCCTCACTCAGTCTGAATCAGACTGTCACTGGCAACACACAAATTAAAAATAAACTATAATAATTATAGTTTATTTATATAAATTATACTCATTTTAGATATAGAGTATAGATATAGATTGGTGTTTCGTTACATACCAATCTATATCTATACTCGTGAGAAAACCATAGTTTTTAGAAGAACGCGCGAAAAACAAAAGTTCACTCTGGCTGACCGGTAAAGGTGAGCCGGTGATATAGAACAGAGCCCTCCCCCGGGAATACATGGATCCGTGGTGTCGCTAATCTACAACAGCTCATCCCATTATTAGGCTGCTCGAAAACACGGGCTTTACTCGGACTTTTAATACTTAAGCGTACAAGGAGACCATTTTAGTCCAACGTGCAGAGGCCTCTTCGAGTTCTTAATTTAAAGGTAATGGATAGCAACTATCGGGGTCCACCTCTGAAATTATCTATAGAAGATGAGCTCAAAGATAGGCCCGCTTTTAAATATTTTGCTAAAAATATAACTTAAAAATCGCTCTGTTCAGCACCGTGACCAAAGCGCGTGTCTCAAAGACATAGAATGTGTTGATTACTAAAATGGATTATGTGGTGTTTCCTCAATAATTACTGTTATAGTTTATTAAAAGAAATTTATTATTTATTATTATTATTTAATGAGTATCGTCATTAAATAATAATATGACTATGCGTCACAGAGTCAAAGGTGGCTTGTCGTATTTATTTGCCTGTCACATTTATAGCTTATATATTATATTAATCAATTAAATCAATATTAACGTTAGCGCTGTTAGCATTAGAGTGAAGAAAATATTTAATAAGTGTTACGCTCCGGAAGGGTGTATTTTTTAATATATTTAATATGGGATAACTTCCACACCTGTACTATGGCAACCAGATGACTGATATTACATACTTACGAGTAAATACGCTTATAATACCCAGACACAGATTAAATAGACATGTTCATGTACATGAATGTTTGACCTTGCCGGGGATCGAACCCGGGGCCTGCGGAACAGAAAGCAGAGTTACTACCGTCTGAGCCAACGAGGCTGTCGGTATATGTCCTTCTTAATATCTAAATCTGAGAGACTGCAACATCTTCGAATAAGCAATAAGTATCAAGTCATCGTTAGCTCGTAAGTTAGTTATCATAGCTTCCGACTATCTTATGATCTTTAATATGCCATACTCCAAGATCTCGTCCATTCATGTCTTCTAGAATATAGACCAGAGGGGAGGGGTTCCGTACCTCAAAAGGAAAAAGGAACCCTTATCGGATCATTTTGTTGTCTGTCTGTCTACCTGTCCGTTTGTCAAGACACTTTTTCACAGGATTGCGTCGAGGTATCAAGCTGAAATGGATATCAAATACTCAAGTCTCCGGTCCCTTGTGGTTGTAAAAAAATCATACTTCTATGTTATCGCAATCAAAAGTTAGGCACCGAGGCATACTTACATAGCCTCAAAAAATGCTTTCACTTAAGGATAAGGTTGTTCTAAATTCTGTTGTTAACAGTACCTGATTTAGGTTTTGGAGGAGAGGCGGAATTAAAATTTTACCTTCTAATAAAATTTCGAGGTGACAGGAACCGTTTTTCGGAGGAAACGGACGGAATAAACCTTCATACCGTTTACCCTTCGAGCAACATAAATTGGCACCATTTGTTGTTTTATGCTATAAAATTATAAGTTCATACAAAAAAATTGTCTAACAAACATCTTATGACGCATAAAACTACCTATTTACTTACGATTTTTCCGATGTGTTTTGTAGGAATTTTATAAGTTCGTTTACCCATAATCGGTGTTGTTGTTTCGTATAGTTTGTTTAGGCTCAATTAATAAACATCGTGATGTATTTAAGATCACAGAGTGCTGTGAGAACGTAAATAAATATTTTTGTATTGATGTGCATTTTGTCACCTACGTTTTATTATAAAACATTTGAAATGATTTTTTTTTACATTTTTTTAAATGTTTGTTCATGAAAATGTCAATTTGTAAAAAAAATAAGGAGAATTAATGTGTCAATTTTCGCATCCAGAGCATTGGGGCGTCCACTGCTGAACATAGGCTTCCCCCATAGAAAGCTATAAACTATTCATATGGGGGGGATTTCGCCGTAATCACCACGCTTGTGCGGCTTGGTGATCGCAGTAGTTAGAATACTTGGAAACGGAGAGCTCTGCTGCCCACTCTCCGAATATGTCCCTCTGCCGGGTCTCACATCTTCCACGGGCCACGGGATGAGAAAGGGGTTGCTCTATTGTATAGCCGGGGGCCGGGAACTACATTATGGCCATTAATCTTACTTGTTACTAATAACTAATCATAAAAATCTTAAAACTCAGTACAATTTTTTTTTTTTAAATGACCTATGCTGTTGGCCTCAGATGGACTCTACAGCTTTACCGGGCAGTGGTGAGCGCAGGAGGCGTTTGACCCAAAGTTTAAGGGCGACTAGCACAAGGGCATCTACAAAAAACATAAACCTACATTCACGCCTTTTTCTCGAAGGGGTAGGCAGAGGTGTACCCAGGACTCAGTCCCATAGTAGATACACCCACATTTCGCCAGTATGTTATTATTGGTCCTATGTAATAGGGGGCGAGCCTATGGGCCATCTACCGGGCACAGTTCCAGACTCCAGGCAGTTATTGAGATAATTCCTAATGGAAAAATCCAATATTTAACACTGCCTGACCTGGGGATCGAACCCGGGACCTCTTGATTGGCAGTCGAGCATGCGCCTTCTACGCCACCGAGGCAGTCTAGACGGTACGAAACTCGGCTAGGGCCGTCGCAAGAATACCTACGTGGGGTCAGACTTGCCCTGGCACCCCAAAAGGAAAGTGTCCTAGGGCCCTATCAATGGTTTGATCTGTTTAATTATTTGGAGAGAAACTAACCGATCTGAAGGATCTGAGAGATCTTCGATCTCGCCGGCGAGGTCGGTGTTGTGATTGTGTGAGTTGGTAGATCTGATTAGTATCCGGCACCAGTACCGAAAACGGAGCGACTGTTGACTGTTGCGTATAGGTATTGCGTATCAGGCAAAAGTGTCATAACAACAACACACACATTATAACATAAAAAGTTCTTTTTACCTCGATATTCCCACAGGAACGAAGACTATGCGGGTGGAACCGCGGAGCACAGCCTAGTATTATAATATTTTATTAGGTATACTAAAAATAATAATATAAATTAACAGCCACCAGGACGCTACTACAAAATATATACGAATAGAAGGTATGTGCATACATAATGGTTATTACAAGAGTAAATAACTAAAAAAAAGTTTTTTTGCTTTGTTGGCAGGCGAAACAATTCCTTCAATTATATAAATCTACTAGAGATTGGGTGGAGCGCGAGCTGCGAGCAGCTCGCGAATATATTGTAGATACTGGCGGCATTGCCACGTTCAATAGCAATGCTTATTATATTGTATTGTATATAAATCCTTTGAATTATTTTATTATTAAACACGTTCACAGTCCCTCATACAAGGGTCATTTCTTTCCTGTCACGTCCACTCGTATTTTTGTTAAAAACTTACCAACTCACAAGTCTAAACCAAAATCCAACTCCAACCTCACACGTCCAGTCCAATATTTCTCATTGAAAATGTATGGGTTTGACGACTCCATATAGGTGCATGGACTTGTGACTGAAGTCAATTTGCGACTTCGAATGGAGTCGTGGACAGGAAACGTGTTAAGTTATAGATATAGTCCATTGAAATGTTACATGAGCTTTGCATTTTTTAGAGGACGCGATTTTATTTTTGGGACATGTGTGGGGGATCAATAGAAGCTTAACCCCAAGTTTGTGGGGTTGTCGCTCTTATCCCCCGGCCGCCATCTTGGAAAAAGGGGTGCAAACACCTTTTTACGATATCTAGAAAACTATGCGTCCTACAAAAAATTCGTAAAATATAATTTGTAGCAAATTGCTTTGCCTACAAATATGTTTCTATCACTTTTTGCTCTAAATTTAAAATTAAAAAAGTTATAAGCAAAAAAGTGAGAAAGTTTCTTTAAAAATTTTCTTTTTTGCTCTATAACTTTTTTTAATTACATTCATTCAAAACACTGTCACAGCGCTACAAAGTTGACCGGGTTCGTCAATGCTCATGAGAATCCGGTCAAAAAGAAAATTTTAACTTAGATTTATGATCTTTTTTTATAATAAATACATTCAGAAAATCCCTACCTAGAACATTACTTATTCATTGCTAACTCTTTTCCCCGCCAACTATGAGGTAGAGTCAGTAGGCGCGTTTTTTTTACGTGGTATCCCCAGTAGGCCTACTCCATAGACATCTTGCCGATGAGGTAATCCTCGACATAATCATATTTTCAATCAGTTATTAGCTAGCTATTCTAGTCTACTTTTCTTCGATGGTCCAGGCTCTGGCTCAGAATGTAATTCAACGTCGAATGTGAAGGTTTGGGGAATGACAGGAGTTACAATTGGAGTCATAGTTGGAAATTCATTTTCGAATTCATTTTCTTCCATTAACTTTGATATTTCCATGATGTTGCTGCATGTTTCGCCAGAACAATGGAGACTTAATGTAGAGCATTTTAGGCCTGCTTTTCTGCAGCCGCACATGTTTACACAATTTCCTTTGCATCTGCAGAAAATTAATTTCATGAGATCGGGGGAGCTGGAGGCTTGGAAGCTTGTATTGGCATCCAAATGTTTGCATGCTTTTTACAGCCCCAATCTTCAGGATTTTGATATCTTCCAAGCCAGCCGTATTAAAAATAAAAAAAAGATGAAAAAAAGAGAAGAAAAGATCCGATATAGCGCGAAAAATGTGTTTGTACCCCTTTTACCAAGATGGCGGCCGGGGGACAAGGGCGGCAACTCCACAAACTTGGGGTTAAGCTTCTGTTGACCCCCCACACATGTCCCAAAAATAAAATTGCGTCCATTAAGAAATGCAATATTCGGTCCTTAAATTGTAACATTTCAATGGACTAATAGAGGTCCCGGTTTCGATTCCCAGGTCAGGCAAAGTGTCAAGGAGTATACCGTCTCTATCTGTATGAAAGCGCATAAACGATACCTACTTTTTAGCGAGTATTATCATATTTGATATATCAGATACACAAAAATTATGTCCCAAGTGGTAATGGTACAGAATCTACTTGCATTTTTCACTGGAAACTCTTGGCTGATTGTCTGGAAATACTCAGAAATTATACGAGATTCTTTCAGTCGAAGATGCTACGAAATTTCCTTTTTCACTCGACATATAGAATGGAAGGATAACGCTGTAACGTACTTCAAAGGTGTTAAAAAGTACGAGTAGTTGTCGGGAACTTGAAAATTAAGCAGTTTTGAATGGTTTTGGTACTCCATTTTGATTTCATAGTTCTTTTGAAACTATATTTCGATGGGTTCCCACAAAGCTCACCGTATGTTTTAAAAATAGTTGTTAGGCCTCAGCCTAGTCCCTCCGTAGACGCCCTCGCAACGTCCTGGACGACCCGGACGACTCTATCGCCGCCGTCACATCGGCGGCGCTAGGTTCGCCCAATCCTACCAATATACGCAACAGACGCTCCGTTTTCGGTACTGGTGTCGGATACCAGATCCACCAACTCACACAATCACAACACCGACCTCGCCGGCGAGGTCGAAGATCTCTCAGATCCTTCAGATCGGTTAGTTTCTCTCCAAATAATCAAACAGATCAAACCATTGATAGGGCCCTAGGACACTCCCCTTCTGGGGTGCCAGGGCAAGTCTGACCCCACGTATTCTGGCGACGGCCCAAGCCGAGGTTCGTACCGTCTAGGTGCCCTTGTGCTATAATTCGCCCTTAAACTTTGGGTCGAGCGCCTCCTGCGCTCACCACTGCCCGGTAAAGCTGTAGAGGCCATCTGAGGCCAACAACATAGTTCATTTAAAAAAAAAAAAAAAAAAATACCTCAGCCTAGTACCTACATATTAATTATTTTTTCAATATTGAGTTTTGTGACCACTAATTGGTCTGAATAAATATTTTTTGTTGTAAATTTATAAATTATTCTTTCATACCTTTAAAATATATATATAAAAAATGAAATATATTCATAAAGGTATTTAATGGATCTTTATTTACACTTTATTTATAAATATACACTATAATACTACTACACTTTTAATACATACTCTAAGACTATATTTTATAATACTTAATAAATTATATTATAATAATACTTTCCAGTTTCAAAATAATTTATACCTTAATCTAGAAATACTTAGTCTTAAAAAATTAAATTTGTTTTAATAATATTTTATAAGGTATCCTAAGAGCAGTTAGGCGCTACGTCCTAAACGAATTTAATCCGGCTCCGTGCAAAACGTCCGAAGTGGGCGTAAAACTATTTATATGGTAGTTAACGCACTAGATACGATATCCGTCATCCGATTCGTTGCCGTCACCTGTGAATCTCCATTTCGGAGACGATATTGACGGACTGAAGTAGCAATAGTTTTATTTCTATAAACACTCGCGCATTGCGCCCGGACCGAGTCCGATCTGAGTCTGTGATCACGAATTCAGGTGGTAGGTTGTGTAAAAGCAATATCGGAATTCGGCCAGTCTTCCGAATAGCGGATTTTGATCTGATCTGATTTCGGACGTAGTGCACAACCGCTCTAAGGGATACTCTTTGACTCCTAACTCTTTCTCTTCTCAATCAGATATTTCTTAACTCCTGCGTAGTAAACTGGTACATATTCCTTCCAATTGATATCCACAGCTTGACAAGGGAAGAGTTTGACATCTTCTGGCGATAAAGTATCGATAAGGTCCCGAGTTCTATCCGTCTTCATCACCCAGGAGTGTGATGTAAAGTATTCTAACACGTTCTGGATCATTAATGATTGCGACACCAGTTTCGTCAATCTGATGAAAAAAGTATTAATTTCAGAGGGAAGGTGACTTCTCAACAGTAGACATAATTCTATGGAAAATTTACCAAATCGATGTATTCCCCTGTTTCCTCAAAATATAGTAAAGCTATATGATATTCCTTTACGTAGTGAGTGAACAGATGTGCAAATCAGGTGACTGATGGTACGAGTATGCATCATGATTGCCCATAACAGACACAGTGCCACCCAGTGTTTTAAAATTCTACATTCTGCGTGGCACTGCACTGTGTCTGTCACCCTGAGAAAACTATTATGAAGATGAGATTTTGAAGATGAAGTTATATTATGTTCCTATCATTTTATTTTTGATTATAACTGTTAATTTTTTTTTAGTGAAATAAAACTGGGATTTTTAAAAGTTCACTATAAAAATAACATAGAGTTTATAAGATAAACTAAAACAACAGAGACATACCTAGTTTAATTCACCACAAAAATATCAGAATATAAAATTATTGAATGAGTTAATTATATTCGGAGCAGACAAGGGAATACAAAAAATCTATTTGGTATTTTTTTTTATAAGATTGTATAAAATTTCCCGTTGTTCTTAAAGCGCTCCGTGTACACGGCAACAGGGCAACTAAGAAGTAGTTCGATAGTTGATATTTTACCGTAAATGTGATATATAAGAATTATTAAATTACTGTCAGTAATTCGCAATAATTACCGAAAATTGAGTTGAGAGTAAGAAATTAATTACACAATATTATAAAAACATAAACATACATTCACGCCTTTTTCCCGAAAGGGTAGGCAGAGGTGTACCCAGGACTCAGTCCCATAGTAGATACACCCACATTTCGCCAGTATGTTTTGGTCCCATGTAATAGGGGGCGAGCCTATTGCCATCTACCGGGCACAGTTCTAGACTCCAGGCAGTTATTGAGATAATTCCTAATGGAAAAATCCAATATTTAACACTATGCTTGACCTGGAGATCGAACCCGGGACCTCTTGATTGGCAGTCGAGCATGCGCCCACTACGCCACCGAGGCAGTCTCAATATTGTATCGGTGATTATTAAGGATTTAACCTTAGTACCGATAATTTTATTAAAAATAAGTAATAAGTATATACGTTTCTGTAACTCCACTCGACCTAACCAACTCGATTCGGTCTGCGTGGGCTCCCGCCAGAAGCTTTAGCAGTCGCCCTTGAACGTCGCTTCGTCACTCTCGCTCATACACTCCTGCGTGGGCTCCCGCCAGAAGCTTTAGCAGTCGCCCTTGAACGTCGCTTCGTCACTCTCGCTCATACACTCCTGCGTGGGCTCCCGCCAGAAGCTTTAGCAGTCGCCCTTGAACGTCGCTTCGTCACTCTCGCTCATACACTCCTGCGTGGGCTCCCGCCAGAAGCTTTAGCAGTCGCCCTTGATTGTCGCTTCGTCACTCTCGCTCATACACTCCTGCGTGAGCTCCCGCCAGAAGCTTTAGCAGTTGCCCTTGAACGTCGCTTCGTCACTCTCGCTCATACACTCCTGCGTACTGGCGAAATGTGGGTGTATCTACTATGGGACTGAGTCCTGGGTACACCCTTGCCTACCCCTTCGGGAAAAGGGCGTGAATGTATGTTATGTTATGTTATTTATTTATAATTTATAATGATTTTACTTTACCTCGGTCTGTGCATGGTGAGACGTGCTATCAAATCAGCGATGTGAGCAATACAGAACATCAGAATAGTTAGTGTCTTCACCAACCAATACCTCTTAGTACGGAGCATTAGGTTAGGATTTGGTAAAATATCTGAAAATATTTATTTATTGTTAAAATGAAAGAGGCTTGTCAAGAAAACTAGCAGGGGGTACTCTAACTAGCTCATAACAGGCTGGATTATTCCTGGGTCGCAACCACAAAGCAAATACGGAGGGGATACGGAGAGAAGGTGGCCTAAGCAACTGTGCAACTGTGATTTCAACTAAGTCCTGACGTCATCACAATGGGAGTGGCCTGAGTAAGTGTAATGTCGCGTTCGTAACGTGCACAGCTTTTGTGGACAGTAAGAACGGTAGATGGCGACCTTGTTTCACGGGAACTAAAATATATATTACTAGCTGTGCCCCGCGATTCCACCCGTGTAGACATCGTTCCCGTGGGAATATCGGGAGAATAAGTACCCCATATGGTATTCCAGGGTCTAAGCTATATTCCAAATTTCAGCCCAATCGGTTCAGTAGTATTGGCGTGAAAGAGTAACAAACTTCCATCCATCCATCCTCCTTTTAGTAGTTTGACACAATCCTATGGAAAAATTTACCAAATCCATGTTTTGTATTCCCCTGTTTCCTCCGAATGTAGTAAACCTGTTTGATACATCTATATCCTGATATTTTGAGGATAAGGTATGCTATATCCCTATCTATCATTTTATTTTCGCTTATAAACTCTTAATTTCCTGTAGAGAATCACGCGAGTTGGGGTTCATAATGCAATTAAAAAAAAACCGAGAGTTTATAAGAGAAACTAAAATGACGTGACATTGTTTACTTTACTATAAAAAATATCAAGATTTAAATTCAAATAATGGGTTAATTATCAGGAAACAGGGTAATACAAAAACATGGATTTTTAAAATTTTTCATTATATTGTTATTATGTTATACTGTGTAATTTTATGAAGAATGATCAGAATAAAGAGTAATCTAATCTATCTAATCTAATTGTGTCATATTTCCCGTAGCTAGGATACGTATCGAAAACTGTATATTATTTTAATAAAAAGAAAATTATTTTAACACTGCATCAGAATTACTAAAACTGGTTTTAAATGACTATGACTATAATAATTATTTACATATAGGTACTTACTGAAGTCATCTTTAACACATTCCTTATTGTACAGTTCAGTGATAGTCCGCATATGTATAGGGTTTGTAAAGCCAGAACAAGAGTTGTACACGGATACTTCGTTTTGTCTGGAAATTACCAAATTTTATTTTATACTAGCGATCAGTCCCGTCTTCGCACGGGTAACAATAAAGAAGAGTAAAATAAAGCGTTCCAAGACGAATAATTTTGTAACACATTGTTAATAAATTGATTTATATGACTCTATTGATTTACACATCACAGGTCATAGCTACAACTCGGCATGATTTTTTTAGATTTCAATGAATTACTTATTACATAATAAACCTTGTTCTTGAATTACTCCTTCTATTAGTGAAAACGGCGTCAAAATCCATTGCGTAATTTAGGAGTTAAAGGATATAGAAGAGATAGACAGAATTGGTTTGTTTGACTATGTAAGGATGAGGCAACGAAAGATAAGATCAGGTATTAGTAATAGGTACTCTTTATCTATTGAGAACAGTTTAAAATAATTAAAGCGATTTCTTCATAGATAAATTATTGGTACATCACAAACTAGAAACCTTGAAATTAAATTACATTAAAAACAAATAGTTTGACAAGTGTGTTGTCCCAACAGGTATTATGTTCTGCATGTTGATTATGAACTTTGCGTTAGCAATGCAGCAGGACGCAACAGGCGTAAATTGCGCAATTATTGCTGTGAAACGTAATTTTTACTGTACGTAACACCAAAAGTTGCATTTGATAGCAATTGTGCAATTTACGCCTGCTGTTGCAAAGTTCGTAACAACGATATGTGCCATGGTCGATATTTACCATGCCGCTCTAGTGGACAAAGCTTAGATGCATTTTCTATGTGCCATTTCTATGGGTCTACAGCCCACGTGGTTCCATATACATACGTTCACGCCTTTTTCCCTAAGGGGTAGGCAGAGGTGTACCCAGGACTCAGTCCCACAGTTGATACACCCACATTTCGCCAGTATGTTATTGGTCCCATGTAATAGGGGGCGAGCCTATTGCCATCTACCGGGCACAGTTCCACGTGGTTCCAACACTATCATAGCTATTCTATAATAGAACGTTTTTCAAAAAGGTTTAGTAATACTTAAGGGGGTGTGTCTAGCCCTCAAACTGGCAACTTTCAAAAGAAAGAATTGCAAAAAAAAAACAAAAAAATTGACGGCTTCCTATTCAAAATGGATCAGCTGCTCGGCAACTTTGTATGGAAAGTCAAGATTTTTTGTTGCGAATTTCGCAAGTTGCTCTCAGGTGGATGAGTATATCCCCTAATTATAACTACACCTTTTTGTAACACGTTGTTTAATGTCCATTTTTTTATGATAGTGAGTGAAAAGACGAGCAAATCAGCCTGATGGTAAGCATCATGATCGCCCATATCAGACACAGTGCCACCCAGTATTTTACCATTCAATATTCTACGCGGCACTACACTGCGCTTGTCATTCTGAGATATGAGTTGTTAAATCTCATCATGCCCAGTAATTTCGCTGGTTTAATTGCCCTTCATACCGGAACACAGTAATGTTTGCACATTACTGCTTGGCGGATGAATAACTGGCAAAGGTGTGGTACTACCCCAGGCGGCCCCCTGCAAAAGAGGCCTGCTACTACATCCATCCATCCATCCGTCCGTCCATTCCCTACCGTTTGACTCTAGCCGCAGCAACCAGCGTTAAATTACAAACGTAATCAACAGGGATGATATCAACGATGTGGTCATCCGATGTGTACACCACTCTACAGATGCCCTGCCCGATGCACGTCAGCAGGCCTGTCGAGCCGTACCAGTTGTCTACCCAACCTTGCATTGGTTCTTCTTTTGATGGTGTCACTGGAAGTATGGTAATAAAGGGGCTTAGGAATAAAAAGAGGGTATAAAATATGTAAAGGAACACACCTGAGAGACCTGACCTTATCTGAGAGCCGACAAATTATATTAGCGACAATTCACAAGAATCATTTCATTTTATATTTTTATAAAGCATATATTTATTATAATATATTTATTTTTATTAAGCGTACATAGTTTTAAAAACTATGTGCAAAGTTATGTATGCTGTTTATTTATGCTTATATTGTTTCCCATAATATGCCTCATATAGAAAGAATCTGATGTTTATCTTACGTAATCTGATTCTTTATTTAGCTTACATAATCTGAAACATGATTCAGTCATACCTATGGATGGTCGAATGATGACGGCAGGTATGTCACCATGTGTATCTGCGACTAACTTCTCAGCCAAGGCTTTCGTGAACGTGTATGTATTAGGTCTGCCGTCTGAAAACATAATTATTAATAACCATTATTCTTGTAGAGTTGAATTTTGTTGACTGCCAGTATTTTTTTTTAGGTTTTACTTATTACTGAATAAGCCAGCACTAGACGCGGTCGACGATGGTTCGTGCTTGCCTAGAAGATACTTATTCACTCTGGACTTGAAGACCTCCAGATTGTACTTTTCGGGAAACAATGACTCCGACAAGGTGTTCCAATCCTTAGCAGTTCGAACAATAAATGTTGAAGTTATACAATATAATATGGTTGTTTTTTATTTAACCTTTATGGGAAAAACAATACGTCAACTATAAATAAGTTCCAGGGCTGGAACTCTTTCAGATCTCACGTTGAGGCTGGAGTCAACGAAGATACCGATAATACATATATAGATTAGTCTAAGTTAGTCCAATAAAAACGCCTATGATGCATTTAATTATGTAGATCAATAAAATAATAATAATAGTTTGAATTTATACTCTAACAGAACGGGTTACCCCAATTACACTGCTCGAGTCTAAGTGCTACCTATGTATAAATTATTAAATAGTACTTATTTATACTAATAAATACTATTGCCTGAGATAAATGAATTTGATTAAATATTAGACAATGTCGTGTTTGAAACCAAGGGCAGGCCTGTGACACTCCACGTTTTTGCTTTGAAGCTACAGGTACCCGGAACGTGTAGTCTAGAAGTACAAATTTAGGGGGTTGTCGCGCGCAGGCGCGCGCCGGCACAGTCGCACGTCAATTGTTTTGTGTTCTGTGGTGCATTCATCTGTGTTCCTTTCCATCAGCCATATTCAAGAACTATATCTATTATGTGGTCTGACAGTACGCCCGAATGCATAGGTTCGGTAAATCCAATGCTTAAACAATAGGAACTTGAGTGAGATCTAACGCTATGCGTTCATTTGGTACGGCCTTTACGAAAAGAGCCCTATTTTAAACGCACGCATAGTGGGAGCCTACAAAATAAATGTTTCTATATTCTGTGGTAATGTTGAGATTTTGTCTCGGTACATATTTTTCGGTGTTTTAATTTCTTATTTAATAGGTATATTAGAATATTATTTATTTTAAAGCTAGTTCGTGAAAACTGACGTTTTTATTTCATCCGCAAATCAGGCAAAAACGGACCAATCATAATATTGTATTATATCTGTAATCGACGCTGTGCGTTCGCATTTCGCATAGATTACTATGCGAACGGTGAATGAGATGGCCTGCTGTGACGAAAGCAGTAAGAAATTCCTTAATTTGCACAGTATTGCTTGCTACCTTACATAAGTTTTATTCTTGAATGGGTGTATATGTATATAACCTATATCCATCGTTCTATCCTACTAATATTATAGATGCGAAAGTTTGTGAGGAAGGATGGATGAATGGATGGATGTTTATTACTACCCTATAGCTCAGTAATAGCTACCCAGGCACAGATCAAACAGATATGTTCATGCACAAAAATGTTTGACCTGGCCGGGGATCGAACCAGGGACCTGCGGTACAGCAACTAGAGCTACTACCATCAGAGCCAATGAGGCTTCATCGCATTCGGATGGTAAAATTATTACAAGAGTCTGAACATCAAGAATTTTCTTACTTCCAATGGCCATCGAAAGAATAATGCATGTCTATTAGTAAATAAGTAGATACCTACAACTCCCAAATGTTAAACTATTCTTAATTCTTACAAACATGTCACCTGGCACTCGTATTACCTTACACTGCTTACACCTAAAACCTAAGATAATTATATAGTTTCATAGACAAATTAAAAAGATAACATCCCTAACGTCGTAAGCAGGAATAAGAGATACGTGATAGAAAGAGATGCAGCTTGAACGATAATTAGTTGGGCGCCGTGCGACCTGAATTGCACTTTATTGCGTCGAGCTAGAGTCGCTATTTATTTGAATGATTTTGAGGAGTGTCCCTTCTGTCCCTTATTAGTATTCTGTGCCAAGGGTGGTTTATACCTGAAAAGTTTGCCATATTAAGAAAGTCTAGTATACCTTTACCTAATAATTCAGCCAACCCCAAGTCGTCGAGATCTTTTTGTTCCACCATTCTGTATACCTCATCTATTGATACCGAAGGTGGGTATACCACTTCTTCTATCACTGGTTTGTTAGTATTTGAGAAAGCTGTTGATATGTGGACGAACACCTGAAGATTTAAATCATGATTGGCATCTTCGATTGCAGTTGTGTCATCAATAATCTCTTTCAAATAAAGAGAAATGAACGATATATTTCGTAGTGACGCTCATATCTCTCAAACTAACTATCTACCCATAACCATAGCATCTAGGGTCAAGGGTCAATGACCGTTTTTCTCTGCGTTTAAAACAGGGTCACAGGAGTATAGCAGGGTCTGTAATGGAGCTTACCGAGATATTCTTGTGTGAGGTGCTAGGGTTGATCTACGCGCTTGGCTTTGACTCAATTATAAAGAAAACTTCCATGTTAAATGGTTTGTAAAGACAACTCGACATTTAGGGCCTACGCTGCCTTGACCGTCATCACGACGCGTTGGTCACGCGCCGCGTGACTAATTTTGCAAAATTCAAAAGCACCGCCTAAGCTGACAGGCGTCGTGTGCACTTGTATTTAGTTTGTATTTGGCGTGTAACCACGCGTCGAGAACACGCTCAAAGCAGCTTGATCGACTCTTAAAGTTGATTAAAGTGCAATTTGCTTTAATCAACAAATCAGTAGCACCAAAGAAACATAATATGGCATGAATTCGACCTCTTTATTAAATCCTAATTTTAACTTCATCATCATCGTTATCATCTCAGCAATTGGAACATGCTCAGCAACTAGACATAAGCCTCCCTCATATAAGGGGGGTTATTTCAATACCCGCTACGCTGGGCAGGTGGGTTGGCGAGCGTAGATCTATAGTTTTACGCATACAATCAGCATTGTATCTGTTGGCTTCTGGATCTGTTAATCCCTTAGCCAGCTTTTACGGCAACCACGGATAGAGAGGGTGTCGGTAAAGCCGGTAACCCCATGACGGCAATGCTTACTTCAAAATGTAAATAAATTCACCTGGATATTTTTCATAGCATGGCAGAGGTTAAGGACGTTCCTGGTTCCTTCAACATTGGCTTTGAGCGCAACCTTTAGGGGATCGTTGAACTTTATTGATGCCGCTGAATGAATCACTATTGATACCTGAAAATTGTGTTTGTGGTTTCATTAATGTTTAACTAGAACTACGGTCGCTTGACACGTCAAAGTTGACGTGGGACGGGTGACTTTACATTCCTTGTATATGTAGAATAGAATTGGAAATATTATTGCTCATAACATTCTCTACCCAGCAATATAGGATAGGTAGTTACTATATCTTTCGATTGGCTGCATCTCTACGTATAGGTGCTTTTTGTACAGTTCCTCACCGTATAATTGCGGAACCGGTAGACCGGCTCGGCCAACATGGACTATCTTACCCGAGGAGTGATATCATTCATCGGGCCTTCGTTAGTGCCGGCGTCCCATCAACGTTGAAACCGAACGGACTGTTACGGGACGATGGCAGACCTGATGGTATAACTCTTATTCCCTGGAAGTTGGGTAGGCCCCTAGTCTGTGACGCCACTTGTGTGGATACGTTTGCTCCTACTCATCTTCCAATGACCACGGTACAGGCTGGTGCTGCCGCCGGTAAGGCCGAAATCCTCAAGCGGCATAAATATAGCAATTTGGATAGGGTTTATATATTTGTGCTGTTTGGGGTAGAAACCTTGGGTCTATGGAGGCCAGCTGCTCTAGAGCTGCACAAAGAGCTTGATAAGCGCTTGGTGGCAATGCCGCCAGCATTCTGGCTACTTTTCTCTCCTCCAAGGGCTTAGCAGATCTAGATATTTAGTTAGGTATGTAAGTTTTTATTATATTTTGGTTTTAGTTTTAATTTTGTAAATATTACTGAGATAACAGTGTTATTGTAAATCAATAAATATACCTTTATATATTTATAATAACAAAAAAAAGGATAACGTAGTGTAAGGTTTTCCGGGCCCAGCTTCCTAGGATTCCAAGCCCGTTTCCTTTCAAAATTTCTCTATAAAGTATTCTCTGTAAAGTAAGCGTGCCTTTTCCATTAAATAATACTCGAACACTTCAGCATATTTTACATGATTTATTCCAAGCCCACCATCTTCAATCTCGCTCTACAATCATCTGTCGCGCTGGCATTCACTTCCTTGTGTTGCCATCGCGCCCTCGCACATGCCATAGATCTCCGTGAAATCACACGTTGCCATTAATACTTTCCATAAAACCACCAAAACGTTCACAGAATCCGTAGCATGCGCGTCACAAAATAACATCAACCCTACACTCGGCCAACCTGACAACGTGTATGCCCCCATACACGCATTATATAATAACCCTACAGTATAAAGTATAAAGTTTTGTAGTGGTAGGCCTCTTTAGCAGGGGGCCGCCTGGGGAAGTACCACACCTTTGCCAGTTATTCATTCGCCAAGCAGTAATGTGCAAACATTACTGTGTTCCGGTATGAAGGGCAATGTTACCAGCGAAATTACTGGGCATGATGAGATTCAACAACTCATATCTCAGGGTGACAGGCGCAGTGCAGTGCCGCGCAGAATTTTGAATTTTAAAACACTGGGTGGCACTGTGTCTGATATGGGCAATCATGATGCTTACCATTAGGCACCTGATTTGCTCGTCTTGTCACTCATTATCATAAAAAAAAAAGATAGATAGATAATAAGTATACCTTTTCTATAATAGTAACAAGATCTTCAGACTTCAAGTTGAGGTCTGGGGTGCAAATGTCACCTTTTAACAATACGATCTTATCCAAATCCTGTGGTCTCTCCGTGCGTAATCTGCTAAACACCTAGAAATTAAAGTCAATATCAACCAAGTGATTATTATAGTCAGACACGTGTCTGACATGTAACGTTTGTTTATAGTAAATGCATCATTCATGCGTTTTTTGTTGGCTGCATAAGAACTAGAAATAAAATACTATTGGTTTATTAACTAGACTGCCTCGGTGGCGTAATGGGCGCATGCTCGACTGCCAATCAAGAGGTCCCGGGTGCGATCCCCAGGTCAGGCAGTGTTAAATATTGGATTTTTCCATTAGGACTTATCTCAATAACTGCCTGGAGTCTGGAACTGTGCCCGGTAGATGGCAATAGGCTCGCCCCCTATTACATGGGACCAATAACATACTGGCGAAATGTGGGTGTATCTACTATGGGACTGAGTCCTGGGTACACCTCTGCCTACCCTCTTCGGGAAAAAGGCGTGAATGTATGTTATGTATTATATGGTTTATGGTTTATAAAATGGCAATAATCGTTTAAACCAATCGTAACAACCACAGCACATTTACAGATGACCTGTGAAAAAGTAAAGAGTAGATCAAAGAAGATAGATAGATAGATAAACACTTTATTGTTCACCGTAACCAGGACACAACAATACAGGAATAAATAACATCTTAACTTACTTACATTATAAATCTTTAATTTCAGTACAATAAAAATCAGACGTTATTAACAGGTGAAGACTCGCAAGCTTTTGTTGCGAGTTCTAACTCACCTCCAGCGCCATCTAGCGCGGTTTTGGTTAGATTGATGGATGGTTGGATGTTTGTTATTTTTTGGTTTTACAGATCGGGCTGAAATTTGGTATGTAGGTAGTTTAGGCCCTGGAATAACACATAGGGTACTTTTTTCCCCGATATTCCCCCGGGAACGATGTCTACGGGGGTGAAACCTCGCGTACAGTTATCTTAGGCTAGTAAAAGAAGAATTTTATAGATACTATAGTTTATATACATACATACATACATACATACATATATACATACATACATTCATACATTCACGCCTCTTTCCCGAAGGGGTAGGCAGAGGTGTACCTAGGACTCAGTCCCATAGTAGATACACCCACATTTCGCCAGTATGTTATTGGGCCCATGTAATAGGTGGCGAGCCTATTGCCATCTACCGGGCACAGTTCCAGACTCCAGGCAGTTATTGAGATGGATATGGAAAAATGGAAATATCCAATATTTAACACTATGCCTGACCTGGGGATCGAACCCGGGTCCTCTTGATTGGCAGTCGAGCATGCGCCCACTACGCCACCGAGGCAGGCAGTCAGTAGTTTATATAAATAATAGATATTATAGTGAATTCACTGAGTAGCTACTGTTTCTTAATCACAGGGCTCGTAAGCAAATATGTAGACCCCAAAACTTCAAAATTCAGGTTCTTATATAAAATATAGCAAGTTTATCTACTTACTGGTAGATGTAACATAGTTTTCAGCCTTTGTTCAGCGTTGACATTCTTCTTATCTCGCAACAAGACATAAATGTTTTCAATATCTGGACAGCTGTATAGAAGCTTCTCGATTAACACCTAGATATTAAAGTGGGTTTTAGATATATTTTATAAGAAAGCTTTAGTTGGTGTCAGAGCAATGTTTTATCATAAAATATAGGTTTACAGTTTGTTTGTTCTCCTAATAGTTAAACGATCTCAGCTTTAAAACCAGCAGAATAATACGCATTCGTTTATACCTAACTACTTTAATATGTCTACCCTCAATAATTAAGATTTAATGAGAAGTGTAAAGTATATCTTAACCTGTTGGTACCAATACTTATAAATTGTGATCGTAGCCTGTAAAACTATTTATATTAAGTTAGAAATAATTTGGTTGCTGATTTGTATAATTATTATAATTTTGTCAATAAAGAATTTTGCAAATCAAATCAAAACAGTTAAATTGAATATTCTTCAATATACGAATTACGAATCTATATATATAGTGTATCTTCGACATCCATGCAGTGTAAACGCGTACGGAGCTGTGCTAATATTACGGGAAAGTCAATGGACATAATAGGTTTATTTACAATTTCTATGTCAAAATAAAAAATATGCACAATGTAAATGTTATTCCATAAACAATATTTAATAATTAATCGTTGTGTAATTAGACAGAATGATTGGACTTCTATTGTTACCATAGATCATTCTAGATCTAGTATCACCTGCTGTCGTGTATGATTATTATTATTAAACTTAAAATAGTCTTCTGTATATAGCATTTATTTTGAGTGATTTTTGGTGTATTTATTATATAAATCTTAAAACCGTCAGCAGCGTCACGGTTCCATAAAACCGCACCGCCTGAGAGCTCATCCGCACATAATTGACACGAGGACGTCGCACACTCCGCGATTGCCGCATACGTGCAAACTGTGGAATGATCTCTCTGCTGCGGTCTTCCCGTTGAGCTGCAATATCGGGTTCTTCAATAGGAGAGTGAATAGAGTATTGAAGGGTCGGCAACATATTCGCAATAGCCCTGGTGCTGCAGTTATCCACAGGCGGCGGTAATCACTCACCATCAGGCACTAGGTCTGCTTGTTTGCCAACTATGGCATAAAAATATTAAATACTGCAGTGATGTCTTGGGTACGCTTCCATCTGATAGTGGTTTAAAGCTCTTGGTTTTTTTATAAGTGGGTTGGTATGTCGTCCTGTGCATTTTCGCAGTTTTCTATAGCATGGTGTAACATTTTTTTTCCATAAAAACCCATTTAAAAAAAAATAGAATCTATAAAACATTAAACGGTTAGGAACCAACACATAAAGACACAGTCTTGCATTAACGTAAAGCTCACTCATAAGCGTGAGAAAAAATAGGATAAACCGAAGACCCTGGCATTAGCCGGGCTAATTGCTGATGATGAAAACTTGTTTAACTCACAAAACTGTGCAAGGCTAGCAGAGAATTATGACACACCTACCTACCTACCTACTTAATCTTAGAGAATTTTGAAGAGGAGTTGCCCAACGTACGCCTCTCTCCAATGAATGCTCCCCCATGTATATTGACCGGTCTTCGCGTGCGCTCCGACAAGATAACGCTGTCTTACTTGGCAAATGCGGCATCATAAATTACGCCAAATCAGCGCAATTGAACCTATTCCATACAAATTTTTGCGCACATTGCGAACTGTTTTTTACGTAAAATAGCAAAGTGTTACGCACACTACAATTTGAAATTTGTCGCATTTTCGAAGCTGTTGTTTTTAGGTAGGGCTCAATCTAATCAGAGCGCCAGCAAATACTTGTATCATTAATCTGAGGCTCCCCCCTTATGCACATGAACAGTTTACTCGTGCATTTCTGTGCTTTTTATGTTTGTGAGCAGCTAACATTTATAACTATATTGTATACATATATATTATATACTATATTATGTAAGGGTGCGTCCAGATCTCGTTTATGTGTCACACGTGAGCTGCTGCTGAAACCGTTCCTGCATTTTATGTACGCGAGCGGGGCTCGTCAATCGCCGCCTCGAACTCATCCCGCGGGGTCAACTGAGGCCAATCTATAAGTATGCTCTGCTATACGTATACGTTTAGATCAACTGAGGCTACTAGTGTATTCTCGTTGGTAGACTGATCCCGCTCTTTGTTTGAGTACATACCTCTTTATATATAATTTATACCACGTCTTAAAAAGGTGTAGTAGTCCTAATCCTTAGGGGAGTCTATCTACCCGCCAACCTAAACAATTTAAACAATTTGCAAAAGATGTACTCGGCCCATTCGCGAGATTTATTAGACGCACCATAAAATAATGTGTATAATGTGCCTGTGACCTCACTCCCTGCATCAACATTTTAATAAATACTGACGGTAGCGCTTCACACTTCCAATGCTCTATGTTCTTAAGGACTTAGTCATAATAAAATAATTTTGTAAGTAACCAGTGGCAAATATTTCTTTGCAATTTTAGCGCAAGCAAGGAAGAACCTTCCGATTTTCGGTATGACCTACGGACTGGTATGCGTAATATGAACAGATATGGATCTTTAATCTGTGGAAATATACTTGTACAAATTATGTACGAGTACGTATCCTTCGGGTCAGTGACCTCGCCTTGGCCTTTAACTTGCAATGTTTACAGCAAGATATCATAACAATTTTATGGGATCAGAGAAATAGCTTAAGCTTGTTTAAATCATACCTTAGTGATCGTACTCAGCAAACACAAATAACACAAATTTCTTCTACATCAAAAACATAAATAAAATATTATCTGCAAGTTCAGCGCGATTAGGAGTTCTGCAAGGAAGTGTTCTATGACAATTGCTTTTCATAACTTATATTCATGATTTACGCCAAGCTATTACTCAGCCAATAGTACAGAAAAGGGGCAAACCCCTAGAACTAGAAATTAATTAAGCCTTGGATAATCTCTTGGAGACTTGCTCTCAAAATTTTCAAATAATATAAAATACAGTGCACGTAGATCAAATACTACAAATCTCTTTTCTCTACTTACTCATAAGAATAACATTTCGTACTTTAATCCTTTAGTGAGAATGGCTCGACAATATAATGACCTGGCATGTAACACCATAAACTTAGATATATTTAATCCTAAATTTAGCAACTACAAACATACAATAAAGGATACCCTTCAACCCAATAGAAGAACTTCGGATTCAACAACAGCGTTGTATCTGAATTCAACCCCTTGATTATATACTAGTATAATTAATAATGATACCTGGATGCTACTAGTATTGTAGCTAACCTTGCTTAACTACGTATATTATATAATGTAAAATTTTTTGTTCGCTCGATACTCTACCTAATTGTTTTTCTGAGTGTACATCGTTTTGAGTTGCAATCTAGAACATATTATTGTAACTAAATTTATTTTTGAAGTGATTGTAATTTATTATGTACGCCAAATAAATAAATTAAAAAAAAAATATATTATAATTAAATGATTGACATTATGTAATAATTTATTTATAAATCTTGACAAAACTAATTTCATGACATGAGTCAAAATAATTTCTGAGATCTGTGTGTCATTTAAAATCGATAGACTCTTGTAAACTCTATTTTGTAAAGCATAGGATCATAACATTACCGTTCCTATATATTTACGAAATTTTACTATTTGTGAGAAATAACTTGTACTTGTTTGAATTTTGTAAAAGTAGCCGATATAAAAATAAAATCTCTATGCCTGTACACAGAACTGCTCTGTTTCGCAAAAGTGTTTATTGTAGGAGTCCTGCACTTTATAATCATCTAATCTTTGTTAGTAGTAGACTCAATAACATTATTTAAAGTAAATTGCAGAATATGTTGACACTATTGACGATATTTTAAAGGTTAAACTTGTAACTGACATAATATTAAAATTTTATTTCTATGCAAATTATGTTTCTTAGTGTACTTTTTATGAAGGTTGTAAAAAATTTAGTAGACATTTGCCTATTTATATATGAGCAGTTTATAAATTACTTCTATTATTAATATTATTGTGTGTTCTACTTGGACGAAACTGTTAATAAACATAACATAACATACATTCACGCCTTTTTCCCGAAGGGGTAGGCAGAGGTGTACCCAGGACTGAGTCCCATAGTAGATACACCCACATTTCGCCACTATGTTATTGGTCCCATGTAATAGGGGGCGAGCCTATTGCCATCTACCGGGCACAGTTCCAGACTCCAGGCAGTTATTGAGATAATTTCTAATGGAAAAATCCAATATTTAACACTGCCTGACCTGGGGATCGAACCCGGGACCTTTTGATTGGCAGTCGATCATGCGCCCTCTACGGCACCGAGGCAGTCATCAAACTGTTAATACCTATAAAATATTATAATGGGTGTCATAAGCATAAATAAGTATGTGTATCAGTCATCTGGTTACCAAAGGACAGTCTTCTAGCCTAGTTTGGGACCAGATGATCGTGCGTGGAAGTTGTCCCATATTATATATTTTTTATATTATTATTATGTAACACCACAAATTCTGTACAGTTTATGCAATAAACGAAATTCTGATTCTGATAATTAATTACGACATCAAATTAATGGAAAACATCTCGTACATTGTTAAGGCTTGTTCATGCATATTCGAGGAAGTCCATTATTATTCTCATAAGTACTTATTATAGTCGGTTTTTACTTAGGTACATAGCGCTATGTCCAAATAAACACCAAACCGTGCGAATTCTACAAAACTATTAACTAAGTTATATTATAGTTATATAATATACCTATTTTATAGACTCATTATAGACTTATATACTAACAATGCACTAAGAATAATGAGAATCTACCTAAAAAACGGTTCAACCGGTACATTAAAAATAGAATAACATGTTTTAAAGATTATTTATATATCGTAGTTTAATGGTAATTATATTATATTTTACATACTTTTCCAAGATATCCAGCACCTCCCGTGATAAAAACCGACTTCCCCGCGTAAAACTCTGGAATCGGTTGATAAACTTCACTCATATTGGTCACTTCACTGACAAATATTTACGATAGTAAATAAGTTTTTATTAGCATGCTATATTTACAAGCTATCAATGAGCTCTCGCGTCGAGCATTGAATGCATAGTGATTAATGCGTAACGTATTCATACGTTTTATAAGAAACGTGACGACAAAAACTTTTGACTACAATATGACATGCGGGGATTATTAATAATGTTTTTACAATCATATATTATGCTGCATTTTATTAATCAGAAATTTGGTTTCTTTAATTACAAGTAATTCTAAAATTACTCACAAAAATGTATGGATGCAGTTTTACATGCAGTCACGCCTTGTTCCTGTTGGGGTAGGTTGAGACTATTTCTCTCCACTTGCTTCGATCTTGACATACAACTTTCGCTTCGTCCACTTAAAATCACATTCTTCATACATTCTCGTCAGTTGTGGATAATTTTGACCTGGCCTTATAACAACTTTCCTTATAACAACAATTTATTGTGAAGTATGCCAACGTTGACCCCTGCCGACTTGACCTTCCTCACGCGCTATTAAATTATATTTATATTATATATTAAATCTCTTTCTTTATCTCATCCATGTGCAGTGTTAGTTTTTATAAAATTGACTTTTGATTCTAGTGTTCGGTGTCGGATTTGAGTGACTTTTTGATTCCATACGTATATACGTATATTTTTGATTCTATATTCTTATAATACGTATCGGAGAAAGCTCTAAAGATTCACTTAAAAATTACCCTAAGTAATTGACACGAAGTTTTTGTGTCAATTATTTACCACCAATGATTCTGTAAGTAGTTAACTGTCATTAATCTTAAGATTTACCGCTACATAAATCGAAAAAGGGTAATTAGCCCGCAGGCTAATATTTTTGCGTGTGAATAGCCACCTAAATGAGAATAGTGGGGACGGGAGAAACATGCTGTTTAAATTGGGTTATGCCACTCCGCTCCACGTCTATTGTTCTCAAATGGGTAAATATCCATACATTGATTCTACTGCGCTCCAGCTAACAAAAGTAAAAACAATATATTTGGTCGACATAGCTCCCTCGTAGACTGCCTCGGTGGCGTAGAGGGCGCATGCTCGACTGCCAATCAAGAGGTCCCGGGTTCGATCCCCAGGTCAGGCAAGTGTTTAAATATTGGATTTTTCCATTAGGAATTATCTCAATAACTGCCTGGAGTCTGGAACTGTGCCCGGTAGATGGCAATAGGCTCGCCCCCTATTACATGGGACCAATAACATACTGGCGAAATGTGGGTGTATCTACTATGGGACTGAGTCCTTGGTACACCTCTGCCTACCCCTTCGGGAAAAAGGCGTGAATGTATGTTATGACATAGCTCCATGGAAATTTGAGTACTATTAGCAACGGTATGGGCAAATAAATCTAATTATAGTCTTGTTTATTAATAGACAATATTAAACAAAAACTCATTACGTAAGTATGCCTTAACAATTTTTTTTTTTCTAAAAACGTAAAATACTTCATGATATCGTAAAAAATGCAATGGATACAAACTCCATGGCCATATCTCCAAAGTTAACGACTTAAGGAATCCTCAGTCGTTCGGAAGATCTTCTTATAATGAAGTTGTTACATAAAATTTAATGGGAAACCAGACTGGAATATATAATAATATCAACACGATCAGTACTTATTATAAAGTACTAGCGACTCGCCCCGGCTTTGCACGGGTGTAATGAAACTTAATAATCAAAGGGAGTCACGTTTTTCACCTCTTTTTTGGGGTTCCATAACCAAAGGTTGCAGAAGGAACCGTATTACTAAGTCTCCACCCTTGTTT
Organism: Hemistola chrysoprasaria; assembly: GCA_947063395.1. Lineage (NCBI taxonomy): Eukaryota > Metazoa > Arthropoda > Insecta > Lepidoptera > Geometridae > Hemistola > Hemistola chrysoprasaria. Next base: position 14,980,739 of record OX346716.1, on the reverse strand, counting down.
GAATGATCTGAGGTCTCCACTGTCCGCCAGTTCGTCTGTCACAGGGCTCTTTCTCATAAACCGTTACACTTTTTTAATTACAAAAAATAATGTCGTATTCCTATTGCTGCTTCAACAACAAATAAAAAAAGTTCATTATTAAAGGTAGGTACTTTTCATACAATGTCAAATAAGACTTTTACTGCAATAACAAATGAGTTTGATTTGATAGATGAGTATAGGTGAAATGGACGTGATATTTTGAGACGATGGGAAGAGCATTTTAAAAACTTACTTAACATTGATAGAACAATTGATACCGAATTTATAAATACATTACCAGATCGTGCCAAAGTCAATACCTTAGATGACCCACCTTCACTAGCAGAAGTAGTTCTAGCTATTAAGTTACAGAAAAATAAAAAGGCTACATGCATTGATAACATACCGGGTGAGCTGTTGAAGTACGGGGGGGAAGAGTTGCATAAGACTATTTGGGAATTTATGGGCCGCATGTGGGAAGAAGAAAATATTCCCACTGATTTTCGTACGTCCAGCATCTGCGTTCTGTATAAAAACAAAGGCGACCGATCGGACTGCAATTCATACAGAGGTATTTCCCTTCTCTCTGCTCCCGGAAAGGTACTTGCAAGAATCCTTTTAAATCGTCTCATAGGAATATCAGAATCAACACTTCCTGAAACTCAATTTGGGTTTCGACCTGATAGGGGGACATGTGAAGCAATTTTCTCCGTCCGCCAGCTTCAAGAGAAGAGACGAGAGCAGCATCAGCCTTTATATCTTTGCTTTGTGGACTTGGAAAAAGCTTTTGATAGCGTTCCTCGTGATGCACTATGGACTGTGTTACTGAAGCTAAGCTCTTACACGATGACATGATCTGCTGTGTCTCATTTAAAGGTGGACAGTCTGAGTTTTTCTCTATATCTTGTGGTGTTAAACAAGGCTGTGTACTAGCGCCAACCTTATCCGCCATATACTTTTCCTTCATTGTGAATGACGCCTTGAAAAACTCACAAGGCATCAAGATACGCTACCGCACTGATGGTGAGCTATTTAATTTAAACAGACTCAAGGCACATACTAAAGTCTCATACAACATAATTACTGAGTTAATGTACGCAGACGACTTATGCTTTGTTTCCGATTCTCCCGCGGGTCTTCAAGAACTTATGACTAATTTTAATGAGTCGTGTAAGAGATTCGGCTTAAAAATCAGTATTGCTAAAACAGAGGTTATGGCATTGGACTCCCCCAGTAAAAACCAGTTAGTTACACATCTTGGCGAACAAAAGCTAAAGCAGGTCGACAAATTTAAGTACCTAGGTAGCACCATCACATCTAAAGGTGATCTAGACCCAGAGGTTAACAGCAGGATTGGTGCTGCTGCAGCTGCCTTTGGTAAACTACGGGAAAAAGTTTTTAAGACGCATAATTTAAAACTGGCAACAAAAATTAAAGTTTATATGGCAATAGTTCTTCCAAACCTTTTGTACTCCTCGGAAACATGGTGTCCATATCGTAGACATATTCGCATTTTGGATAGGTTTCACCTCAAGTGTCTTCGAGATATACTTAACATCAAGTGGTCCGACCGCGTTAGAAACACTGATGTTCTACGACGTGCGAGTGTGGGTGGGATTGAGTCCTACCTAATGCGGCGTCAGCTGCGGTGGTGTGGCCACGTATCCAGGATGTCCGATGAGAGGATTGCTAAACGCATGCTCTTTTCTGAGCTGAAGGAAGGCAAGCGGAACTCAGGCGGCCAATTCCTCAGATTCAAAGACGTTCATATGAAGCGATGCAGCATAGAACCGTCTCATTGGGAGGAACTGGCTTCTAACAGGACACAGTGGAGGCAGCTTGTCAAGGAGAAAGTGTCATCCTTTGAAGACCAGAGAAGGTGTGAACTTGACACATAGAGAGACCAAATTAAAAACAGACCACCTTCCAATCTAACATATAACTATGTTAATGGTATCCTAACGTGTAATGTCTGTACACGCACGTTTAAAGCCAGGATCGAATACGTCAGCCACATGCGCGCCCACGATCGTAGCCGCATCACGTGAGAGTCCAGAGTCGCCGAGGCCGAAACCGGCCAGGACAGAATTATTATAGGTGACGCCTATAGATATATGACATAATATAGGTATATATGATATAAATATATACGGGTATAGGAACCCTTAATATGCGAGTCCTATTCGTATTTATCCAGTTTATTTCTAAATTACGGTTACGGATACAGTATCTATAGTGTGGATGGATAGATGTTTGTTACTCTTTCACGCCAAAACTACTGAACCTATTGGGTTGAAATTTAATATGAATGTAGCTTAGACCACGGAATAATACATCGGGTACTTTTTTCCGATATTCCCACGGGAACAATGTCCACGCGGGTGAAACTAGCCGTCCCCCCCGGTTTCACCCGCGTATTCGTCGTTCCCGTGGGAATATGGGTATAAAAAGTACTTTTTATGTTATTACATACATACATACAGTCACGCCTTGTTCCCGGTGGGGTAGGCAGAGACTATTTTCCTCCACTTGCTACGATCCTGACATACAACTTTCGCTTCGTTCACTTTCATGACATTTTTCATACATGCTCGTCGGTTGTAGGTACTTTTGACTTGGCCTTTCCTAAGAACAACGTCAACTTGGTCATGAAAAGTACGCCTAGGTCGACCGCTACCGACTTGACCATTCACACTAGCCTTATAAATCTCTTTTGTTAATCTCCTTTCATCCATCCTCTCCACATGTCCGAACCACCTCAGCATTCCTTTCTCTATCTTAGTCACTACATCTTCTACCACGCCACAGCGTTCCCTTATCGCACTATTCCTCATTTTGTCCATCAAGGTCACTCCAATCATGCTTCGCAGGCTTCTCATCTCCACAGCATTAATCTTACTTTCATGCTTCTTCTGCCAGACCCAACATTCACTACCATACGTAAGTGTAGGGATCAGTACCCCTCTATGGACAGCCAGCCGTGCCTTTTTAGACACTTTCTGACTGTTCATAAAGGTATGCAACGCCCCATTCACTTGATTTCCTGCCAAAACTCTTCGTTCAATATCACAGTCATACTTTCCATCCCTTGTAAACTTAGAACCCAAATATACAAACTCTTTCACTTGTTCCACTTTTTCTCCACCAATCAGAATATTGCAAACTGTCATACTCTCTTCTCTTTCAAAAACCATAACTTTCGTCTTGCTTACATTCACTTTCATTCCTTTGCTTGTTAAAGCAGCATTCGTTATATCAACCATCGCTTGCAACTCCTTCTCCGACGATGCCAATATGACCTGATCATCAGCGTATAGGAGGCATTTGACGGTCAATCCATTCATTCTTAACCCGTACGTACTTTCTTTCAAATCTTTCAGACAATTGTCTATGAATACGTTGAACAGCCACGGTGAAGCTACACATCCTTGTCTAACACCTTTTTCGATGTTAAACCAGTCTGTGTAAGCTCCGTCTACCCTGACACAAGCACTGGAACCCTCGTAGAGTGATTTCAGTGCTCGTATCGAGTTGCTGCTCACTCCATACATAGACAATGTTGACCACAGTTCATTCCTCGCCACTCTGTCGTAGGCCTTTTCCAAATCCACGAATGCGCAATAGACCTTTTGGCTATGAGCCAAGAATTTTTCGGCTATGCTTCGTAAGGAAAAGATCTGATCCATGCATCCCATTCCTTTCCTAAATCCCGCTTGCACATCCCAAATCTTATCTTCAGTTTCATTCATCACTCTTTTTATCAAAATCTTTGCATACATTTTGCCAACAATGCTTAATAAGCTAATGCCTCGGTAGTTTTTACAGTCATGCTGTGACCCTTTTCCTTTATATAACGGTACGATAACGGCCTTGCACCAGTCTCCTGGTACTCTGCCGCTCCTCCAGCAAAGGTTGAAAAGGCGGTACAGCTGACTAGCTACCACACCCTGTCCAGCTTTAAGCATCTCGGCAGAAACTCTATCATACCCTGCAGCCTTACCCGTTTTCATACTTTTCAGCGCTTCCACAATCTCTGTCATGCTAATATCACTTTCATCATCACTTTGTTTTATGTTATTCCAGCGTCTAAACTATCTATATACCTAATTTCAGCCCAAATGGTTCAGAAGTTTTGGCGTGAAGGAGTAACAAACATCCATCACACACTTTCGCATATATTATATAAGTAGGATTATAAATTTTCTATGAAAACTTATATAATTATTGTTAGTGCAAACCTCATCAAAATCTTTTGCGTTTTACTTAGGAGATTTAAGAGGAATATAAGCGGGTATATTACAGACAGTTATTGTGGGATGTGACTTTTATGAGCGATACTCAGAGTATAGGAAGAAGCAATGCAACGTCATTGGAGCTATATAATGCCTTACTTACTTCAGGCATACCTTGGTTAGTATCATAAGTATGCTCAGTGCAGGGTTCCATACCGCAAACATAATCACAAACCACACCGAGAAAAAGGGTCTTGACAGGCAGACAGACAGACGGACAACAAAGTGAACCCTAAAAATAATTTACACTTTTTCCTCTCTGCTTCCAGTGAAAAGCCGGAGTTTATTGCTATTTAATAAAAAATAAGCTTAAAATTATAATTATATAGAGAATGGAGACGTACTGTGAGGTGCATCGTTGAGGTGAATAATCTGTGTCAAGGTATTGTGCGAGATTGATTTAGGATGCCGCAGCTTCTCCGGTATGACCTACAATACATTTTCCTGCTACAGGTTTTTTTGTTTTGAGTAAATGTAATTGGTTCTTCTTAGACTAATTGAGGCCATCCATAAATTACGTCACACGAGTTTCATGATTTTTGACTCCTCCCCCGTCCTTATCACAGCTGGTCACATTTCTGAGACACCTCCCATTCCTAGTATGATGTCACATATTTAGCAATTTTTCATTTAAATATATATGAAATGAAATGAAAACAGCAGTTTTCTGAAATTATTTTTTTATTACCATTAAAATACTATTTCAATAAAATCAACATCAAATCAAACATAGGCATGAAAATAAAAATATATATGTTATATTAATCAAAACAAATTAAATGCTAAAATTCGCCCTCTCGCTCACATGTACCCACATTTTTAACATACATTCACGCCTTTTTCCCGAAGGGGTAGGCAGAGGTGTACCCAGGACTCAGTCCCATAGTAGATACACCCACATTTCGCCAGTATGTTATTGGTCCCATGTAATAGGGGGCGAGCCTATTGCCATCTACCGGGCACAGTTCCAGACTCCAGGCAGTTATTAAGATAATTCCTAATAGAAAATATTTAACACTGCCTGACCTGGAGATCGAACCCGGGACCTCTTGATGGGCAGTCGAGCATGCGCCCTCTACGCCACCGAGGCAGTCACACCCACTCACATTTACATACACCCACATTTTTGAAGATATAAAAATACTTTTACGTAAAATAAAGATAACTAGGAACTAGAAAATAACAATACAGAGATTCAGTAAAAAATCAAATTTAATAGGATTCAAATTCAATTCATGATTTTACTCACACCTGAGCTAAAACATAAAATATTTTGTCTAGTACTGTCTCACTTCTGGACAAAGACCTTCCCCAATTCCTTTCAGGTATCTCTTTCTTACGCCCTTATAGATCCGAAACCCCGCGGCCAATTTGGCTCAATTAGCTATTACACAATTCTATTACTTTAATCTACCTGCCTAGAAAGTTTCATCAAGATTGGATCAACGGTTCCCAATTTATCTTATCAAAATTATTTACCAGAGGTTGACCTCTGCAAACAGCTTAAGGGGAACCCTTACAAGCGCCTGTTTTTTCTACTTTTCGACTCGTAGACCTCACTTCGATCCATCAAATATTTACAACTCATGTAATAAAATATAGCAACATTATTCCTCTTATTGTTATCAAAATGATTAATGTTATTTATATTTTTTGAGTGACCTTTAAAAGACAAAGGTCCATTTTAATGAGCAAGAAATAGTTCTTATCCCAAAGCCATAATGATGTTTTAAATACTTACCTAAAGGTATAAAAGGTAACGCTATGTACGCACCTACAAAATAATTATAAAAACTTATAATGGTTGCGTACTTATATGCTTATTATTGTTAAAACATCCGGTAACTTAGGGAATTTTCTGTATACTAAAAATTCACTGACAGACAGGCTGTAAGGAATGGGACGACTACCGGGGTACGTTGTCATTGGGACAACTCGCCAGTTAGAAATGATTTTATTGAACTTATTACTACAAAAGAGATGGTAGAGGTATGTGAACTGCCCTGGAATCCAAGTGAGTGAGTAGCATAGTCAGCGCTAAAGCGACACGGATTACGAGCGCCACGAAATCAGGTAAACCTCACCTCACTGTGATGTTTCCTAACAGAGAGCTAGGTCATCGTAGAAACTTTAAAGGAAGTATGATCTCCTTATGGTTTTTAACCGAACGTTTATTTCTATTTCTATTTTACTTGATGGGAAGTGAAAATAAGGCCTAAGATGGAACACGCTTTTCTAGAAGATAATTATTCACTCTTCTTTTGAGGTTATTACAATGAAAGAATTTCTTGAGTCCTACGAGATAGCACGGGCATGAAACCGCGGGCAGGAAAAGTCGCTGAGGTTTATCATCATCAGCGCTATATAGGTTCTCTCCTCCCTTAGATTCTACCACTCTCCCCTGTCTCTTGCCATTTGTATGCTACTGCTCGTCCCTCTTTTAATGTCATCTGTCCATTACGTCTTAGTGGACCTGGATTCTCCGTCCTCGTATTATAACTAAGTATTATTTTTATTACTCCGCCGTGGAGTTACCGGCTTTAGTATAGTGCTCCGCCCTCTCTACCCGTGGTTACCGTAAGAGCCGGCTAAGGGTTAACAGATCCAGAGGACGGGCAGCAGCGTCCTTTGCAAAAAAACCAACAACCCGCCTGCCAAGCGTGTCGAGTATTGGCAAAACCCCCCTTTACGAGGGAGGCCTATGTTAAGTAGTGGATTAACCAAAGACTGAGAAGATGATGATGATTATTTTAATTAAGTAACTTTACTTAAAATATTTTTAAAATAAGGAAATAATACAATGTTATCACAAGTTCTTGAACTGCAATTGAACTATAATATAATAATTGTATAATAATTATTTTATTTATTGATATGACCAATGTAAGGTCGAAGAGATATATTAGTGATAATTTGTTACTCGTTAGTGATACATGAGCAAAAATTAAATATATTTATACTCATCAAATACAAACGTGAAGTTGTGAAATTGCACAAAAAATACTAGTTAGAAATCTTAATTTAAATAATATTTATGATAGACACGGGTATATGTAACTTTAATTAATGAGTGTATTGTTAAAATGTATTAAAATTACAGGTTTTTATATGAAAATAAAAATCTAGAGGTTTTGAAAAATACAATAAAATTTAAATAGCTATACAATCAAAACAATGTTGATATCCTACTTCATAATGTTCTCTATGATGATGTCTGTTTTAAATGGAGAGTTTAGCGATGAGTTTATTGATTCCGTCGAAGAAACTTTGATAGGAGGCGATGTTATTGAAACAGTATCTGGTAAGTCATAGTTGAAGTATGGATTGTTTATTAAAACACTTTATAAAAATAAAGGTGTACTCTTGTTATGAAACAAAATCATATTATCACCACCTATGCATTTTCAAGATAATCTCAAAAATTAATTTCACACACGTGATTTTTACTTTTCACCAATTTAATAGACGAAGTGATTTATGATTGAGGTTAAAAATCATTATGCTTTTTTATCAATTGGCTGAAATCTGTTTTATTTATTTATGTATAAATCTTAGAAGAAGAACCAACTCTATAATATAAACATAACATACATTCACGCCTTTTTCCCGAAGGGGTAGGCAGAGGTGTTCCCAGGACTCAGTCCCATAGTAGATACACCCACATTTCGCCACTATGTTATTGGTCCCATGTAATAGGGGGCGAGCCTATTGCCATCTAACGGGCACAGTTTCAGACTCCAGGCAGTTATTAAGATAATTCCGAATGGAAAAATCCAATATTTAACACTTTGCTTGACCTGGGGATCGAACCCGGGACCTCTTGATTGGCAGTTGAGCATTCGCTCTCTACGCCACCGAGGCAGTCGAGAGGATGGCGAGTTTCAATAACTGATATCTCAGGGTGACAGGCGCAGTGCAGAGCCGCGCAGAATTCAGAATTTTAAAGCACTGGGTGGCACTGTGTGTGGTATGGGCAATCATGATGCATCTGATTTGCTCGTCTTGTCACTCGCTATCATAAAAAAGAAAATAACTGACGATGTGGAGTTTACCTACTTAAGTACTATAAGGTTATCATTTTCAGACAAATCAGTGCAAATCGCAGGTTTTTGGAAATGTGGTAACTGTTCCGACATTGACGAATCCCGGTTGGTGTATACTGAAGACAATGATTACGGAGATGAAGATCAAAGTTCTGCAAATATTGAGGTAAATTAAAAATAAATTGTTACTGCACTATTGTCCTTCAGACCGGAACACAGTAATGTTTGCACATTAATTACTTAGCGGATGAATATCTGGTAAAGGTATGGTACTTATCGGCTTCCTGCATAAGAGGCCTACCACTACAAAAATTATTACTTTTTGTGACACCATACGGATGTTCGGCATCGGTACTGCTGTGAAGTATAAAAAAATTAATTGGGCAATACAAGTATGTTTGAGTTGTGCCAGTATGAGGGGAATTAGGTAAGTACCTATTTGTGCTAAGTACAGAGTTTTTTATGTTGATTTCTATGGTCGGGTCAGCTTTATTTTTATATTTGAATAGGTATTTATTAAAAAAAATGTGGAAATGAGAAGTTTGAGAAGTATGACTGGAGTGACCTTGATGGACAAAGTGAGGAACAGTGTGATAAGGGAACGCTGTGGCGTGTTAGAAGATGTAGTGAAAAAGATAGAGGAATGATTGCTTAGATTGTTCGGACATGTGGAGAGGATGGACGAAAGGAGATTGACAAAGGAGATTTATAAGGCTATTGTGAATGGTCAAGTCGGTAGGGGTCGGCCTAGGCGTACCTTTCATGAACAAGTTGATGTTATCTTAAGGAAAGGCAAGGTCAAAAGTACCAACAACCGACGAGCATGAAGAATGTGATGAAAGTGGAAAAAGCGAAAGTTCTATGTCAGGATCGTAGCAAGTGGAAAAAAATAGTCTCTGCCTACCCCAATGGGAACAAGGCGTGACTGTATGTGTATGTATTTATTAAAAGACACATTCCTTACGATACATTATTTACAAAATATATCTCATTGTCATTGTTTTATCTTCACGATTGAAATGTGTCCATCTTTATAATATTTATTGGGCTGATTAACATCTGCTATTCTTTTCTTCTGTACACAATATTATCATCATCAAAATATTCTACAAAGAATTCTTAAAAATGAATGCTGTTTAGGACGCTACAAAGATAAATCACAATAAATTTTAATCGTTTTCATTGTGATAAGCAATTAAATCATTGATAAGCAATTAAAAATATCCATATAAGTTAATAATATCTCCGTTTACTAACCCCCAAACATTGTATTATTAAAGTAACCACTAATGGTGGCTTATTATATGTCATTGACGTCATAGTATTATGATAATAATGGATAAGTATATTGTAGTAATATAATACTGGAAAATTGGAACGTTGATGAATGCAAAAACCGGCTGTTTTCACATGCGTAAGGTGAGATAGTGCGTCATCAAAAACAATTGTCAATCATCAATAATGTTAGTAAAGACATCAATAATAATAAATGTCTAAGCTCTTATAACATATATATACATACAGCGTGACTACGCTTTGTTCCCGTTGGCGTTGGGAGTTGGAGTAGGTGAGGGGACTACGACATAACCCGGCCTTGTCCCCGCAGGGCCGGGTACCTGTATGCAATTTTCGCTAGGACCACAAAAAAAAAGGTGGGGACTTTAGGGTGCGAGCAGGAAACCATAATGCATTAGTTTCTTAATAAATACTTTGTTAGATTCTTTGTCAAAAGCTTTACTCAATTCTATGTATATTATAATGACGTCAACGCGCTTGCGTGTATCTATAGCTTCAATTAAAGCCTCAATAAAAATCACAAATCTCCATAACCAGCACTTTGAGATACCAATGGGGATTTGTTGAAAAGTTCACAAATACCCATTGATGAGGAAAGTCAATGGGGATTTCGGGCAATAGGTAACCCAATAAAATAGCTAAATTGGTTTGGGTGTATCTGCCACCAACAAAGCCGTGCTGGTTAGACAGCATCCTATACGTATCCTACGTTAATACGTATGCTTCAATGTGTGGGCATAATAAGAGACTCAAATACTTTTGAATATGTAGGCAATATTGATACGGAGACCCACTACAAACCACAGACGTAGTTTTTGACATTGTAAGATCTTCATCACTCTTAAAAATGGGCACAACCTTTGCCATTTTCCATTGAATGAAGAATAAGCCTGAAGAATAAGCATTTTATTATTTCCTTAAACATATACTATACGTACTTCATCAGTGAAGCTTCCGATGACCCCAGTGTTATATCTGGAGACATTGAGGGTAGGTACTGCTCATTTCTTCGACTTTGTTAAGACTTTGTTACCAATGTTTGGGGACCCAGACTGCGATCCAGTTGCTCGAAAGGGTGTGTTATCATTGGTACCCTTCTTCGATTTCTATCATCTATGTAATATATGGCATTTCCAGCCATGGGTGCTCTCATTACAGCGTTAGCCTCGTGTCTATAGACAGTCATGGTGCCATTTTCCACCACATTTTATTCATCTTTTTTTTATGGTAGTGATTAACAAGACGAGCAAATCAGGTGTCTGATGGTAAGCAGCATGATTGCCCATATCAGACACAGTGCCACCCAGTCTATGTAATAGATATATCTTTGTAATAGATGGCATTTCCAGCCATGGGTGCTCTCATTACAGCATTAGTGTCGTGTCTATAGACAATCGTAGTGCCTTTTTTCACTACAGGCAGCGAATGTAAGCATTCTCGTCGTTATGAATAACACAACATCCCCAGTTCAAGTAGAACGACATTCTACTGCCTGATGTAAGTAAGTAGGTAAGTTGACGTTCAAAGTGAACTTGCTGCGATATTTTATCAGGTGTGTTTAAAATAAATACTCCGATCCTTCATTTTTTTCAATCCTTTGGGCTAGAAAGCACAAGAAATAGTTCAATCATTTTTTTGGGTGGAGTTAAACCATTTGCCTTATTTTGGCATAATTTGTTTGTGGACTCGTCCGTGTAATCCAAATTTTATTACCTATCACAATATTCTAGCCTTTTCACAACTGTATCATTTGGTATAACAGTTTGGTACTGTTTGAGTACTGTTTGATAACTGTTTGAGCCTCGCCGAGAGATGGATTCTATATTTTCCTTTGTGTAGTTCTAGCCCTGCCACAGACGTTTGTAACGGCGTTCGGGAGGGCGGGAAACATCCATCCAAGCCCTTATAGGGAAGAGAGTCCTGCGGGTGGATTGTGGGTATTTTTGACCTTGCCTTTCCTTTGGGAAATTTCAATATTTCTTCAAATACTTATTATTTAAATATTTACAAAAAACATTAAATTAACCTCAAATTATTTTTACATTTCTATTAATTATAAAAAAACTACGGTTTTAACCAAATATATTTTGGCGAAAATAAAGGCCGGGTCAAAAACTATCAACAAACAATTGAGTATATAATTATATATAATAATTATTCACTCTTTCTCCTTCATTTTGTATGGAAGAACGAACAATGAACGAACTCAATTTGCCCTAATTTCAGATAAACCTATCGCTCCCAAACATGCAATGTGTGACGGTAGCGACGGACAAGCCCGGCGTTGTCAAGAAGATGACAGGCGCCTGCAGCGGACCCTCGGTCACACTGTCTGTTTATCCTGCTGGACATTTCACTGTACAAGTTTATAACTAGCATATTATTATGGCTAAATTAATTATAACTTAACCTAAACCTAACTATCGCTAACAATCGACCTCTGGTTTTAGACGGCCCAGAAAGCTGGCTACGTAATATTCGGTAATATCGATGATATTTTCTGGGCTACAGGGCCCCCTAATACATGGGATCAATAACATACTGGCGAAATGTGGGTGTGTCTACTATGGACTTAGCTAGTCTAATAGCTAGACTAATAGGACTTAGCGAGTCCTGGGTACATCTCTGCCTGCCCCTTCGGAAAAAAGGCGTGATTTTTTATATGTTATGTTTTAATTGAATGAAGTTTTAATAATGAATATAGAGCAATTCTATTAGATTGAATTTTGACCCATTGATTTTACACCCTATCTGTTCGGATTGGCACCCTTTATAGGTAATAATAATAATTAGCTACAGACTAGAGTCCAGCAAATCTAAGAAGTGCCATTTGACAGTTCTTATTTTGCCTTGCTCGAGAGATTTGTATTTAGATTTAGTGATTTAGAATTGTATATCTTGTGATACAACTAAGAATTTCATGATTTTACGGCTAAGGTTATTGAAAATTTGTATAGTTATTTCGGCTTGAAAATTGCTTGAAAAGATGAAATGTCAAACGCTACTTCATAAATTTGCTGGGCTGTAGGTCATCATTAGCACAAAATAACAAGTGTATCTCATTTTTCATGCCTATAATCTGGCTTATGCGAAAAAACTATCGTGTTAGTGGCAATAGTTGTTTGATTGATTGTTGGGAATAAATCAGGAAGAACGGAAATAAAAATCAATCATAACTAAAATAATTCAATTTCAACTAAAAACATCACGAGATGTGTGTCTGAATCGGATGGCAGTCGCGCTCCAGTTTATATGTAATTATCTATGGTCGCGCTCCCACTGTTATCGTGTCCGTGAGCGATGTCTATGTGTGTGTTGCTCGAGAGCGTGTTCTATGTAGCTTGAATTCTATACACTTGTTATTTTGTGTCATTAGTTTATTTTTAATCTATGGTCATGTAGTACCTACCTACGTGAATTATTCGTGGTTCAGCTAGAAGTGCAAATAACAAGCTAGTACTTATAGCAAATATAAGATTACTTTAATTATATAATATTATTTATAACACGAGACAAATAGGTAAACATAATGACAATAGTTTCATTTAATACGACTAACTTAATCTTTGGCTTATAAATTAATTATAATAATTTGCATAATGATATTTCCTAAAATATAAATTGATATTAAATAAATAAATAAAAACATTGTCTTTTGTACCTCTTTTCATTATTCTGCCGGGAATATAAAGCAATGTGTGGTATACGATTCAAGCGTAATTATCTTGTCTTGTCGTAATCAAGTACTCAACTTGATTCTGTGTTCTTCTCCAAACACTCCCATGGGAGAGGCCTATGTCCAGTAGTGGAAGATTTGTTATTTCTTCGTAAACGCGATATGAACTGATAAAAACGTCATGTGCAAAGTTTCGTAGTCTTTTCCTTTTAAATTCTTTGTTTATATTTCTTCCTCATCAGTCAGAATCATCACTGATAAGCTCACGAGTGGAATCACAGGTGGTATCGAGTTCACTTGAGGTCCCCGGCTCCAACTCTGTTGCACTCTGGCCTTGCAGCTGTTTCAACTGCTCTCTTTTCTGCCTTGAGAAGAACCCGTACTGTAATAAAATTGATAGAAATATGGGGCTATAAATTATTTGGCTTAAGGTTGAACGGCACTCATATAAAATGAAAATACACAGATTTGAAGAAATAGGGAATAATTTTCCATTCGCTTGTTTGTGTTTGGCTCGGGATCTGGTCTTTATTTGCGCAAAAACACATTTTGTTAAAGAAAACCGTTGGTTTTTTTTGTCATTTAAAAACAAATTAACATAAGCTAAAACCTACTTTTACAATTTTCATATATACGAAGAAACTGTAAGCTGTAAGCTTACCGCTGTAAGGGCGACAAATGATAGTACGACGCCGCTCCTGGAGATGTTCCCTCGCTCAACGCTGGAACCAGAACCTGAGACCAGCAGGGTCAGAGTCTATAATTCCTGATGATGCGTCGTGTAGACGCGAATATGACTGGTGTCGATATATGAATGGTGTCACTAACAAAAATAATACTTAATAGCATTTCCTCTTTGCATGCAATTTTGCGGGCGGGAGGGAGATTCACTGTGCATGTTGTTTTTGACACTAAAAATCGGAACTAAAACTAAATTTTAAAAGTTTAAAAGTTAAAATTTTACTTACTCTATACAACAGATAAATTATAGCCGATAAAACCACTAGACCAGCTGCTATTGCTAAAATCCACGGCCATAATGGAGGTGCCGGCTCTAGTACGAATGTGGTCATTATTTCTTTGGTCCTGTAAAAATATAGATACGAGTATAAATAGGTATATATAGAGAAAGGAAGAAGATGATTCGGACCTGTGGAGATGATGGAAAAATAGAGATTGGCAAAGGGGACTTATATGGCGTGTATGAATGGTTAAATTGGTGGGTTATGCCCGCGAGGGGCGCACAAACGCTTGCTGCAACGACGCATTCGCCAGATCTGGACGCCTACTTAGGCGTAGTGGACGTAAGCTCGACTGCTGATCATTAGGTCCGGGTTTGATCCCTGAGTCAGGTAAAGTTTCATTGGATTTTTCCATTAGGAATTATCTTTATGACAGCCTTGAGTCTGGAACTGTGCCCGGTAGATGGGAATAATGGTCGCTCCTATTATATACATGTGACCAATAACTTACTGGCATAATGTTGGTGTACCTACTATGGAACTGAGGCCTGGGTAAACCTCTGCCTACCCCTTGCGGATAAAGGTGTGATGGTATGTTATGTTAGACGTTAATGGCTAGGCTTCTAGCCTAGTTTGGGACCAGATGACCGTGTGTGGAAGTTGTCCCATATTAATATTATTATATTATATTATAATGCCCTTGACAACATTGATAATATCAAAAAATCTCTCCGGGATATAAGTATATTAACAAAAACATTTCTAGGTCTATTTATTCAATAAAATTAATTTAAATAAATAACAAGAAACAATTAAACCACCTAACTTAAAAGTAAACATTAAAAACTAAAATTTAAAACTAGACGTAAAAACAAACTATAAATAAAATATTTCACCAAAATCGCCGTCGATTGGTAGCGTGCCCAGAAGGCTGGCAGTATTGCCACGTTGTATGGCAATAAAACATTTCTTATTTCAACAATCAAAAGTTAGTTTAGTTATTACTGTGTAATTAATAATAATTTGTAATGTATTTCTTTGCAAATAAATATATAATAACATGGTAGACGACTTTAAAGTGGACTCTTTTTCCGCACTCCGCACTTCGACTCCCGTACATCGCGATTATGAACATTCTGAATTAAATAATTCGTCATAGCGTACTTTCTAACTCACGCAAATCGCACTCTCAAACTTTAAGAATACAGTAAGTACATCGATATTATATACTTCGAAGTTCAGTAGGTCAGTCTCTTATTTGGTCCGTTGTGCGTGACGGTAGACAGTCTGTTCAAACACTTACGTATTTCCACTGGCAACATCCAATAAAATCTCAGTTGTAACATTTAAAATAGTATTTTCCAGAAAGTAATCACCTGAAAATTTAAATGAACCTAAAACTTTATGAACCTAGGGTCTATATTTGCAGAAATATCACTTAGGTACAACCTGATACAGATCTGTTCACTCACGAAGGCGCGCCCCTCCAGGGTAAATTTTCGGTGTTTTTCGGTGTGCATTAATAAGGTTTGAAATTAAAAATTCAATTTACATTAAAACACTTAACTAACTATTGTTAATACAATAATAAAAGTACTAAACACTAAAACTAACTATTGAAAAGAACATTTTACATTCAAAAGGTGTGGAGGGGCGCGCCTTCGTGAGTGAACAGATCTATACTCGAAACTGCAGTAACTGTTATCAAAACAAAGCTTATTGATAATTAAAATAAACGTGAAGTGGAAAAGATAGTTCAAAAAAATATAAAAAGGGTATATTCTGCCTATTTTGCGGTGGGTTAGATATACACGTCAACAGAACACAACTGAAGTGGGAAAAATTAAAAAGCCGTATTGAAGCCGATTTTATTTCTCTTCGATACGATACGTATTTACAAAGTTATTGCACGTACATAATTAATTTGCCTTACTTCGCATACCACGTGACGTCATCGTATCCTACAGACTAGTGAGAGAATGGAATCCGAGAATGTCACGTCGCCGCTTCCAGAAGCATTGTGACTGTCACAACAACAGTAAGGCGTGGTCATTTAAAAAAACATTATGAAGAGCTACAGAAAAGTATATAATTTGAAATAATATAATTATTTCAAATTACACATACTTACACATAACTACACATAATTACACATACTTTTCCCAAATCCATGACACAAACGAAAGCAGAACATATAGCTTCAATATAACATTGTCAAAGCTGCACAAAAGTAATGATTAAAGATAAGTACATTAACAAACTGTTTATGTATCTCGGCAGAGGTGCATTATAATATTATCACAGACGTACCGTATTTAGCCAAATCTAGTAACAACGGTAGATTGACGGAACGAGTATCTTTGGCAGGCAGGTACCAGTTGCAGAGCATAACTGTAGAATTCAGGTCGCAGCCTTTGATTGGACTTGACAATATAACCATCTCTGGCAAAGTAACATGGACGCCTATAGAAGACCAGTCTGATGGACCAATATTTGTGACCTGTAGGAAATAAAAAATCTCATCAAAAACAAAAATAAAAAAATGCATCTCGCCACGACTCCGTAACATCGACAAAATGAACTGAGATCACACCTGGACCTAAACATTTTGTCAAGTTTTATATAAAATATTTGCATTCGTTGATATTGAACTTACAACTTAGCAAGTATAACAATAATAAGTTAGTTACAGGAATTTACCATTTGTAATCTTTATTAGGACCTAAGTTAGATAGACCTCTAAGTTGTCCTGTGGTATGTTCTCAGTCACAGTAAATTCAGGTTTTCTAGCTTTGACGAAGATACAGGTGGTCGAAAATGCCGCGAGTTGCTTCATGAAAAGCTTTCTACTGCCGTCAACTTGGCGTTTACAGATTAATGTAATCATATGATTTGGCCTTAACTATTTTAAGAATAAATAAAGCTTCGATGGCGTAATGGTTCGCAAGCGCGACAGCCGATCATGAGGCATCGGGATCGATCCCCAGTTTAGGCAAAAATCGTTATTAGGTATTAATTATCTCAATAACAGCCTGGAGTCTGAAATCGTGCCCGGTAGATGGCAAGAGGGAGAAGGGTGGGACTGAGTCCTGGGTAAACCCCTGTCTACCACTTCGGGAAAAAGGCGTGATGTTATTTTATGTAAAGGATTTCATAAGCATTTATTAACAATAGATACGAGTACGTATATTATTGAAGGCGTATACATACATGCTAACGCGCGTTTACCATAATTTATAAGTGTAACCACGCGTATAAAGCCTGTCATAATTGTGTATCTTAATTTTACCTCAAAATGATGTATGAATGATACATTCTCCTTATTATACCACGTTATTCTTGAAACTGTTATTGTGTCATTCAGTAAAGGTTTCCTAGAAACAAGCAATATAAGTTAAAACTAGTAAAAACACTATGAATGCAGAAAATGAGTTTGTAAAGGTACGACGACTTTGCCCAAGAAGCAAAGCAGAGAAACCATACTTAGTTTGTGTTTCTGGGTGACATAATCATTAATCATCTCATGTACGGATCACTTAGCATTCTAGTAGTCTAGTTGGTAGGCTTCTTTTGCAGGAGGCCGCCTGGGGAAGTCAGTTATTCATCCGCCAAACAGTAATGTGCAAACATTACTGTGTTCCGGTATGAAGGGCAATGTTACCAGCGGAATTACTGGGCATGATGAGATTCAACAACTCATATCTCAGGGTGACAGGCGCAGTGCAATGCCGCGCAGAATTTTGAATTTTAAAACACATGGTGGCACTGCGTCTGATATGGGCAATCATGATGCTTACCACCACCTGATTTGATCTTCTTGTCACTCACTATCATAAAAAAAACTCAGCAATTGTCTCGATCACCTAATTATATAAAATAAACTTCCTCACCCATTTACATCAAAAACAGCCATCGGTGTGACAAGAATCGTCAGTTTCTTCAAATCTCCATCACTTATATTCTTATTATACAGTGGATCGTAAAGTTCGGCTATTACATATAGTTCCGCCTTTTCACTCTTTTTATACTCCATCTCTATATCCCATGTTACTTCTTCATTTCGATACAATGGTGCTGGTACATCGCAGGTCATGATCAGGTCTTCTAAAGAGCAAGGACTAGGTAGACGTTTAGGAGATGCTGGTAAAGTGATGTTGACCTTGGCTCCGTAGGCTGGTTCTTCCCTGTTTTCTATCCTAAGCCTGATTCCTAATTTATCTGTACTTCCTGGAACGTAAGGACTACTAACAATTATTAGTAGTTACAGAAAATATAATAAATAATTTGAGTGTAGGATTCGTTTTCCTTAACAATTTTTGTACATCAAAAATTTTATACGCATTTTTATTCTTGTTTTTTTTTGCAACAATCGTCTTAATTAAAACAATTAAGACGATTGCAATAAATTCAAACACGTTAAGGCGCCGTCCAAAGCAAATTCACCCTCTCGTTCACACGTACTCACATTTTGGAAGTTCTTAAAAAATACTACATGTAAAATAAAGACAACTAGGTTCTAGCAAAAATTCAATTTGATCCAAACAAGTTTTCAGTGCCTTTTTATTTTTCAAACATTTTATTTCTTTGTGCAGGTACATATAAACATGAAAACTCTTCTGGATTAAATTAGATTTTTTACATCTTTGTATTGTTATTTTCTAGAACCTAGTTGTCTTTATTTTGCGTAATTACATGTAGTATTATTTATATCTTAAAAAATGTGGGTGTACGTGTAAGTGAGAGGGCGAATTTTCTTTGGACAGCGCCTTAATACATTCATGCTGTAAGTTATTAATAAATTGCTTAATATTATCAGGAGATGTAATAATCATTGAAATAACAGAATTACAGAATGAAAATTCGGTCAGTCCAAAGGAAGTTGATCTCATCCATATCAAGATCATAAACAAGAAAATGGCAAATAATATTTTGAAACGATTGAACCAACTTTGTTGATTAAATTAAAACAGTTAAATAGTATGAACAACCTCGATCAAGTGACGTTACAAAAAAATACAAAAATTAAAAAGTTGGTACTTACTTATTAACAGCATCTATTGTCATTACAAGCCAAGGGGTACATATTTTGTCCTCTCCGCAGTCGCGGGTCAATTGGATAAGGAACTCAGAAAGTAGAACGGAATCTTCTGACACTCTTGCTGCTTGATGGTTAAAAACCGTCGAATCATCTAAAAGAAATGAGGCTTTTTAAACTTTAACAAAGTTTTTAAAAAATGCTTCATTGGGAGCAATTTATGAAATTTTTTGTTAGTGGCATGAAGTAATTTCTTGTTAAAAATTCACATTCACTTACTTGTTAACAATTCCTCAGGTTCCAAAAAGAATTTTATTGAAATTGGTTTTGATAGATCGGCAGTTGGCTGGAAAATAAATATTTGATAAAGCTATTAGATAAAGAAATAATAAATCATTCCAGAAATTCACAGTTCAAAGAAAATTTGAGCCAGCTCAATATTTCGAAAGTTATCCGCTATTGAAAAGGTTTGCATTAGGCAAGAGACGCCCAATTTTCTATATAGATAAACCCATCGCTTGTAATATCGCTAGTACACGTTTTATGATTTCATCTAGAATAAATGAGTCTAGTTAACATTAAAATAACTATTAGATACCTTTACATCAACTGTTTGTTCATTACATTCATCATTCCCCGGTGTAATGGTAATCCTGGATTCAGCGTCTCCAGAAATGTCTGCTCTGTGTTCCTCTGGATCTATTACTATTCTCGTCTTGAATACTACATAATAAAAATTATTGAAATCAATAGATTGTCTCATATCGATATCGTAAAATGCACATTTAAGAAATTCAACTAAACAGAAAGTGGACATTTTAGGAATATCACTTATTTATAAAATGCTAGAAGACATGCCCCGAAATCATGATAAAACACTGGAATATATAACTGCAGTATTATAATAAAGTGAAATCAGTTGCTGAGTCATGAGCAACTGATTTCACTTTATTATAATACTGCAGTTATAAATTAATTAGGTTCATAATATACAACGTGTCACTAAATTGTGTAGTAATACTTAAAGAGGTACATCTACTCATCAAACTGAACAACGCAAAAAATTCAACTTCTTATACGAATTTACCGATCAGCTGATCCATTTTGTATGGGAAATGGATTTTTTTTGCTAATTTCACAATTCTTTCCTTTGCAAGTTGACGAGTAGAGCACCCCCTTAAGCATTACTACACCTTATCTAACATGTTATTTGAACTCTTTCACTACTTACCAGCTTTCACATGTGGCCACATCGATTGCTTTTCAGCAGTAACACAGAAAAGAGCAGAGAATCCAGTGGCGTTATGAGGAAGGTCCATTGCATCTGGCACGTTAATGGAAGCATGGACTTTAATGGTTGGTACACATCGGTATAGATATACCGACGAAGTTTTGGCGGCGCCTATTGCCAAATCTAAAAAATACCATAACATTATTTATACTCGTAATTAACTTTTACATAGCCAAAAATGTATCTAGCACAATACTTCAAATAATTTATAATCAACTACGACTTCACGGATTTTCACGGATACTGAATCCGTAAAATACCTCCATCATCCGTGAATCTCCATTTCGGAGATGATATTATAGGACCGAAGTAGCCATAGTTTTATTTCTATGAACTCTAGCGCACTGCGTCGGACCGAGTCCGATCTAAGGCCGTGATCACGGATTTAGATCGGAGGTAGTGCGAAAAGCATTATCCGAATTCGGAATAATGCATTCGTCTCAGACGTAGCGTGTAACAGCTCTTACAGGGTAACTTAATTTGGATTAATATTATACTTGGATAAATTTACGTAAAATGAATCTACTCTCGAGATATACTGATAAAATCTCCTAAATAAATTGGAGGCAGCCTCTGATTGAGCGGCTGTCTCGACCAGAGGCCTCAAGTGGTTAAGCGGCTTAAGAAATCTAATAATTATTACCGTTACAGTTATTATTGTCAACATCCATTCCGTTAGATAATGCAATGCCGAAACTGCTGGCTCCTTCTGCGACTAATTTCTGTACGTATTGGCTCTTGAGGCCTTTCGAGGTTCCTCTGTAGATGTAAACCACTCCTGATCCATCGTTCTCCCAGGGTGCAGCAATCGCTACATCTGAAATACAATGTAAATCGTGATCATTATAAAACTCAATTAAAATTAAAATTCATTTATTGCAGGTTTCATAGACCCATAAAACATTTCACACATAATATTATTATTGTCACAATATTAATATTAAACTGCATACTAAAAAATTAAAGTTTACTATTTATTATTAAAAGCTAAATTATGTATTTGAGCTATTCTTGACGCCAATTTCCTGGCAGTTGTAATCATAAAAACGAGAGACAAGTGGCGATGATAGGTATTATTATTAAGATCTAGCTTTACTACATGGCACATTTACACGCGTAGATATCATCATCATCATTTCAGCCGCTGGTAATCCACTACTGAACATAGGCCTCCCCTATAAAGGGGGGTTTTGCCAATACTCGACACGCTTGGCAGGCGGGTTGTCGAGCGCAGTTCGATGGTTTTTTTCAGAGGACGCTGCTGCCCGCTCTCTGGATCTGTTAACCCTTAGCCGGCTCTTACGGCAACCACGGGTAGAGATGGTGGAGCACTATTCTAAAGCCGGTTATTCCACGGCGATGCACAGTTCCCTTGAGAATATCGAGATAAAATGCATCCTATGTGCTAAACTATCTACATACCGAATTTAAACCACACATCCAAAAGCTTTCTTTCTCCTTTATAAAATTAGTAGAATAATTGATCTTGCTCTGAATGTGGAGAGTTTACGACGGCTGTAAGAGCGAGCGTGATAACTCGTTCTTTTTCCACTTTTTTGACTCCAACTTTCAAAGCTGGCAATATATTAAGTTCCACTGATTGATTGGACTTTCAATATTTTTAATAATTGCTTCCAGTGCAGTTGATTGATATTGCTTTATAAGTTTAACAGATAAATAAAAAAAAATATTATTGTTACGAGTACCATTAAATCCATCTCCATCGATATCACCAAGACCAGATATAGCTGTTCCAAATCTAGCTCCACTCGCTCCTGATCCTGTCACTACTCCAGACTGCTCCAGGACGAAAGATTTGCCCTGTAAATAAACATTATCACTAACTGATACTGATTAGAACTTCTAATCCAACTCTTTCTACGAATCCGTCTGTGGTCAACGTGGTGTAGCAGTTTTCAGGTTGTCCGAAGACCTCTGACATGATAATACGACCAAAACAGGGAATAACGAGTTTGTAATGACAATACGAACTATGTATGACTTTACCGTTTGCTTGGTCATGTATACGAATACAGCGCCTTGATCGAACGGCAGACCACCATCTTTCTTCACGTAGTTAGGAGCTCCGACCAGTAAGTCGGAGACTCCATCTCCGTCTATGTCCACGCAGCAGAGACTTGCTCCGAAATATGCTCCAAGTTGAGGACCACGTATTTTTGCTTGTACATCCAAAGGTTCCCGTTCGTTGGAGCGTCTGTTAAGGCGCTGGTTGAATATTAAAACCTGGAATAAGGAAGTTTAAAAGTGGTAAAATAATTGCATATATTTTACAGCAGCTAGATAGATTAAGAAAAATAATGTACATAGTCAGAACATGCAGAGACAATAAATCCTACCCATTATGACATACCAGACCGTTCATGTTCTTCTAATTCAAAACCAGAAATATAAATAAATAGTTATGTAATCACGATACACCAATAAGGCCCACATGATGATGACTTAAGCTGGAATGATCTTAAGTCATCTAATATAAGGAAATTAACCTAACATTACTTACCAATCCATATCCTTTTCTAGATCTTGGTGCTCCTCCTACAAAGAGTATTCTACCACGAGGTTGGAATATTCCTGATTCCACACTATATCCTGTAATGTGAAAACCTTCAAGATTACACTCATTATGACCATCGCGAATCGGCCTTTCAGTTAAAATCAAAGTGTACGACAATCTCGAACATAGGACATAATATTTTAATGGCACGAGGGTTTCTATTGAGAAATCTATCTGGGTAAAGGTAAGTGAAGACCACGAACCGGCAAGCGATAGCATAAAAACCATAGGAACTGATTGCAAGCGCCTATCAACCCTAAGAATAAGAAAAATCTACTAAGACTTACTATTATTCTACCGAGATTTTCTCCGGTCTTCTGGCTCACGATCGAACCGTTAGCATCGAACCCAAAGAAAAATTGGAGATTCTAGAGTTTAGAAGAGGAGTTGCGAGGGCATATACCATTGTTATCTACTCTCTATCTACTTGAAACGGTGGCGGATAGCAAGGCAAGGTGGTAATTGTGACATGTTGATATCCGTAAGAATGCTGACTACTTTGGACAGCTTTTTATACCAAATGGTAAGATCAGGACACTATGCTCAAATGTGAGCTTCCGTCGAGTGGTGAGAAAATGAGGACCCGAATTTTCGATTCTCCTTCGTTCTCTGTCTTCGTTCCGGTTGAAAGGAAAAAGTGGCCAGAGAAAAGTGTATTTCATTTGTGCTTACCGAAGTATTCATCAGGGCCAAGGTCTTTGGTGTAGTAGGGATTTACAATGTCATCCATATCTACTCTCGCTGTTTGTTTGTCGTAATTATAATGAATGATGCCTCCTGAAAAAAATCCAATAATAAAGTATATAGATATCTTTACCGTGCCATTAGTGACATATTATTACTACTGTCAATCATGAGATCTCAGGTTTGATCCCCCTGTCAGGCAAAAGTGTTGTTGGATTTTTCCACTA